>CM056557.1:11582585-12782585 GCA_029721515.1 Synanceia verrucosa | reverse complement strand
ATGTACACTTTCCCAATTATGCATTATAGCTTTTAGATCATCATTGTATCATCTGTCATAATATGAATTTTAAATCAGCATCATACATCCTACAGTATTCCAGTTTCTGTTGGATATTTGTGTGTCTCAAAACAGGAATATACGTAAAAATCCTGGTATCTGAAGCTATTATAATGCACATAAACGGCATACTACAAAAATATGATCATAAGTGAGATATGAGTACTTTACACAAATGTATAAAAATAGAAATGGAAATTGTGGGAAAAGAAGGAGATGAGGGATAAACGCAGAGCAGGGAAAGTGTATGTTTTCTGTCATGTGTACTCACACAAAGAGCACATTTGACTTTAAGCACCAGCCTTGATCCCAGTAAGCCCCGTTTCTTGCCATCTCCATGTGGAGAATCTATTCTGTTTCCTCTCTTTCTCTTTCTTAACCCAGCGGGAAGCTCCAGCTGCTAGGTTATGGCTTGTCTGATGCTCCCCTGTGGCTAATTTAACCAGGGAAGGAGGCAGAGGAGAGGAGAGGAGAGGATAGGAGAGGAGAGAGTTCAGATGGAGGGAGGTTTTTGTCAAAAGGACAGAATATCTACATTCACATGCACAAAAGACACAGGATTATTACTTTTACCCAGACTTAATCACTTTGGATCCAAGGACACGTCACCATTAGTAGTAATATTTCCTTTCATCACACCGCTCCCACACAGTGATGCTCTCCCTGTCTGAAATCCAGTTTCTCCAGCAGAAATCTAGCCGTGTTAACCACCTCTGTCTTCATCCTTTACCCCAATTTAGCAAACCAGTTTTCTCGTGATGTGGCATTCAAGCAGACAGACAGCTGAGACTATCCAGGTAACTAAAGTGCACTGAATGAGAGAGAGAGGGCAAGTGGTCTCTAAAGGGAGAGGTAAACACAGTGAGTAGTTGGTCTGCAGTGCAGAGCAGCACTATATCGGTTTACTGTTAGTTAAATTGGTGGCCATGGGGGTTAAAGGTCAAACCTAAAGGCCAACAATGATTGGTTCCCCTGAGGAAGGTCACAACACAGATCTGCCCTTCAGCTCATCCAAGTGTTTTCTTTACCTCTGTTTCCATCTCTCCACACTGCAGAGCGACCTTGAGAATGCCTGCTTAGTTTTGTGCTTTCCATTTTTTTCTGTCCTAACGTCCTTCCCATTGCTCACTGAACAATCGCTGCTATAGGAGGGTGGGAAATAAAAGAATTTCAGTTTCTGCAAAGGAAAAGGAGATGAAATTGAAATTGGGGGTGGGTCAGGTGACCTGAGGGTCAACCTCAGGTCAGGGCCCCTTCCTCTTTTCTTGATGCACTAGGTACCTAGCAGAAAAAAGCTTCAGTGAGCACTTCAGGGTACGCCCTGGGCTAGGATTACTATTGGCTAGGATTTAGGGAGGATGGCAAAGGTCGGAGGGCTGAGCGTGTGTATAGAAGTGTTAGTACATCTGAGTGTGTGTGTATTTAGTGGCTGCTGAAGTAAGCAGAGATAAAGTGCATTTGTTCCTAAGAATGGAACTGACCCAGCAACTGTTTGAGGGATGATTCAGTTTGCTCAATTTGGGTCTTATTTTGGTTTTGTCCATTGTGCTGCCATTATACTTATGCAGGGATCTGGGGACACAGTGACACCCTTAGAATATCTGACAGAGCCCCAAAAAAACAAAAAACACAGCAGTTAATTGATCAAATAGATTGCAAACAAACAAATGAGATTTGAGATGTAATAGCCTAAACCAGATTTATGCTTTAATATTTCCCACTATGATACTTTCATGTTTAACAAACTCTACTTCTGCTTCTTAGCTTGAATTTGTTCAGATTTCTCTCCAATAGCAACAAACTATGACAGAGGTAGTTTCTAAAAAGTCACACAAGTGGTTTGCGGTTATGGAGGAAAAAAAACATCCGATTTGAGCGTAGGCTGTTTGACTTTGCCGTACACCGAAGTGCACATCATCTGACCCCACCCCCGTGAAGCCTAATGGACTGACAGAGCACATTGCCTAACAGAGACTTAAGCAAGTGATCTAAGTGTAGATCCACACCTCATGGCAATGTCACGGTGGAGGCCAACTTTCAGCACTGATTTGAGGCCAAACGTGGTGCAGGCGGAGATGAGCTGCTGCAGCTGTGAGGCAACAGTATCACTGATCTGAGAGCGGTCTTGGAGGCCTGGCTGAGGAGAGCTGCAGCTCTGGGCTCTGGTGAAAATGTGAGAAATTAATTAAGAGTGAAACAGCAGCAGGAGGGAAGATGAGAAGGAGGGCGGCAGAGGGACTGAAGGAGAGAAAGAGCATGAGAGAGACAGAGCGAAGGAGAGAGGGAAGAGAGAGAAGGAGCCTCTGGGAGTGGGCTTCCTGGAGGATCAAGACTATTATTGCTATTATCATTGTCTAATGTTCCCTCCTTTGCTCCCTCCCTGCATCCTTCTCATTTCATTTGCTTCTCCCTCCTCATTCCCTCTCTGATATGTCTCTCGCCTCCTTCTCTCCCACCTTCCCTCGTTCTCCTCCCTCCTTTCCTTCTCCACTCTGGCCCTCAGAGCGAGGACAGGCTGCTAGCCGGCGGGTGCTGTAGAGGAGGGAGAGCAAGCGAAAGCCTAATGAGATGTCTATCGCCTCCGTCTAGACTGGACCGCTCCTCTCAGCGAAGAATCACCACCACCACACTGCACTGTACTGCACACACACTGTACCCTGCTGCTGCTGCTGCTGAGGGAATAGCAAGAGGCAAGGTTTGTGTGTGTGGAGAGAGGAGTGTGTGTCTGAAGAGGGTGTGCAGAAGCAGTCTGTGAAGGCACTGGCCATGTGTGTCTGAGGGGTACACTGGCAGAGTTGTATTTTGTTGGGAATGAGTGTGTTCGTCTTGTTTGTGTATATTGTGCAGACATGTCTGAGTGACAGTATACGCTACTGTCATTGCTATCTCTATGATTCAAGTGTGTGAGAAACTGGCCCCATGGGCAGCCAATGTTATGATGGATGCCCTCACACACATCCTGTCTCTATGATTGCCTGTTAGGGCTCTACTCTTACAGCCTGTAAGAGTAGAGCCCTAAGAAAAAACTGCCCTCTGTATCCCACCATCACACACACACTATTGTAGCAGACGCCCCTTTTATTTCCTGATGGGCAGGCCCATGGCAGAGCTCCACTACAGGGACCTCTGCTAACACCAGGGGGACCTCTGTTGTTCTGGAGAGACCTCTCCACTGGCAAAGTCATTAGAAAGTACTCCGTTACGTTTCCAGCATCCATCTCCACTCTTGCTTCAGTTTGCCCACTAGGCTACTTCAATTTTTCACAAATAGAAAACATACTGCCAGGATGATAGATACTGGAGATGTCTGATCCAACGCAGTGCCACACAGCGAAATTTCTCATATTATCAATTAATTTTCTTCATAACAAAATTCCAAAAAGGGCCAGGGTATAGAATATTTCAGCAATCTCTTGTCATACATTAAATCTAATATTTATTGTTTTTACTATAATCACCAGAAGCTAATCATTGTATTTTTGTTAGGTTAGAATGAACACTTCATATCTACATAGGGAGCAGAGTCAGCCATGTTGTTCCACCATATTTCTGCAGTAGCCCCAATCAGACAAACCAAACACTGAGTGCAAAATTGGGAACTGACAGCCACCATTTGAATTCATCAAAAGTCAAGTTATTATGGTATGTATGGCCTCTGAGCGATGGCTGTAATCTGTATCCACACCACCATTTGCTATCAAATGCTAAACAATGTACCTTTAAACAGTAAAATTAAAATTGTCGAACTTATTTTACTAAGGAGTGTGATGAGAATTTTGATGTCAATCACAAATCACATTAATAACAAAAAGACAGGGATGTGAGTATTTCCTCTCAGATCTAATTCTAATAAAACGCCTTGAAGAACCAAAAAAAAAAAAAAAAAAAAAAAAAATCAAACGTGACTAATAAGATTTTATTTTTCCAGTGCTGCTTTGTTGTTATAGCGACCATCTCCAGAAGAGCCACTGAGGGAGCAGCTGCTAGCGGCTACCCTAGCATGCTGCTATGAAGACACTGGACTTCCTGTCTCCTGTCAGCTCAGGTCCTAGTTGGGGTGAGCTGTGAAAAGCTGGAGCTTGTCTCACTAGGGGCCTCTCTCTTTTCTCACTCGTTGTCTCTTAACATGTTTCTTTTTTTAATCAGACACTCTTGTGAGGCCTTATGGTAACTTGGCCGCTGCACGCACACACTCTGTTCATTAAAGTGCCACTCTGGAGAGGGCTAAGCAATGGAGGGGTAACAAGAGGGAGAGATAGAGAGCTTGTTAGCAGCCATGCTTAAAGTCTGCTCCAGTTACTCGGTTGAATGAGAGGCACCTTTTTTATTTTTTTATTTTTTTTTTTTAAACTGTCTGTGTCTGTTTCATGCCCACGCCCTCCCTCCTGCTCTCCCTCTCGTCTCCGGGGCCCGTTGGTTCCAGGTGACAGGCTTACTGAGGGTCAAGCAAGGCTGCACACTGGGTAACTCACCTCGCTCACACGGAAAACACACACATTAAGCGTCTCTGGATATCTCTCTCAGACACACACACACACACACTCACACACTGGGCTTTTGACTGCAGGCCTCATTAACTACACTACAGCTGCCCCTGTTTTAGAGACACTCCTCAGCATGTCATCTCTTTTTCTTTCTGTATCCATCTCTCGCTCACAACTTCCTCTCCCTCCATCTCACAGCGCTGAACACACAGTCACACATATTGTCCTACAAGCTTTGTATTTCTCTTTGCTCACTTTCTCTCTTTCAGCATCTCTTTATATCTTCATCATAGAGATCTCTAATTATAAGGCTCATCAATCTATTTTATTAGAGATTTCACAACAAAATCTCCACATTGTGAAAAAGCACAAGCAGGCCTAACAATTTTGTTCTCTGTTCAATCCGTTCTCTGCAGCACAGGGAAACTCGTCAAATTATTATTATCATACCAGCCTTGGAAATCTGTAATACATGTTGATATAGCAGTATGTCCCTGGCTTTTTGTTGAGTCTATTTTCTACCTTCTAACTATCAAAAGGCAGCGCTAATACAGCTTTAACACTTGCTCACACATATGGTAAGTTCATGATATATGTTATTTTTGGAAAATTGTTCTCAAAGGAAACGGAGTATAAATGACACATTAACACCCAAGGAATTTAGCGTGCAGTCAGAGATACCCTCTTGACTTTCTCATGCAATTTGTCCAAAATGTTGTCTTTCAGCCTACTAACTGGAATATGAACACATCAGTGTTATGCTACTATCAGTGCTAGTGACTGGTCAAATACAGTGTAGACGACTTGAAACAACATTTATGTGTTGGGAAATTTCACAGAAAATATGATTGAGCAGTTACCTGAATAAATGTTTTTAAAAAAATCTAAACGATTAATCTTTCTTTGAAACAGCATGTGGTTTATATGTGATTATATTCACGTCTTCACCAATGTTAAAGTCAGTGAGTTCAAGATTTAATATACAAAACGAGATTGCTGAATTGAATGATTATTCACCATTTTATACATAAATAGAAGGGCACTCAGTGCAGAGAGTGCAGATCTTCACCAAGGCCGTTTACGTCGGTAAATAAGAATACATGTATTTGCCCCGTGATTCTGATCCGCAACAAAACTGAATGCACGCTACCTTGGCCCGTGCTGCACCCTTCCACCAAGTTTCATGAAAATCATTCAGCGAACAAACAAACTCCAGGTGATGTTTTCACCTATAATAAGATGTAGTTTTTAAAAAGGTAATCAAAGACTTATACTTTTACACTGAATGTACAGAGCAGATGCTTGTATCACATAAAAAAAAACCCTACATAGGCCTGATGTCAGTCAATACTCCGTTAGCCTCTCTTTTTTAATAAGTTTAATAAAAGCAACCGTGAGATACATTATTTTACCTGGATTCACCTCAGAAGTGTAGTTAATGAAAGGACTAACTGCTAATAGTCTAATAGCATGCACATTCAGTAGATTTATGTGTGTCTGTGTTCTTGTATGTATATGTCTGTCCCGTGGGATCCTGCATGGCCTCAGCACAAACAGCTCTTATCTCCAGCGATCGAGTCTGACGTACCAAAGCTGCTGCCATCAGCCACAAACTCATTAATTACTCTTCAGTATCAAGCCGTAATTAGAGATACCAATCAGGCCCCCGCTCTGCTACCTCTACCCACCCGCCCCCTGGTCCCCATTAGTACTCCACACGGCACTCTGTGTGCTAGCGAGCTAACAGTATTTGCTGCACAGTGTAACACAATGCTGAGATGAGCTCCCCCATGTGTGAGATTAGGCCACGTGCGGTTCGATGGGGGTGGGTGGGTGGAGGGTGAGCAGGAAATAAAGGAGGAAGGTGAAGACAGAGGTAGTGAGGTGAGGGCGGAGAAGGAATACAAGAGGGAGGTGAGCTCATGTTGGTGCTCAAGAGGAGCATTAATTTGACATTAATTGCATCGTCGCCTCTTTAGGTCAGCCCCCTCCCCTCCCATGCACACACACATCTCCCATCCCTGATGAGTGGATCATTGGCGGATGAGAGGAGAAAAGATCTGCTTAGATCTGTCTTGTCTGTCTGCAGAGGAAGAGGGTGAAATGGGGACAAGAGGGAAGTGGCGCAGGAGGGTGGGGGGTGTGGAGTCATTAAGGACAGTGATTGGTTTAATAATGCGCGAAGGGGAGCGATAGGAGGATTTCCTGGTAGGTCATTTTCTTTTAATCAGGAGAAACTCAGTGGTCCTGCGCTGGACACCTGAGGGAATAGATTATGCAATCTGTTTCATTTTGGATAATTTTATGGAGATTTTTTTGTTTGTTGAGAAATAATTAATGACATGGGCTTTGCGAATGCTTTGAGTCAAAATGTGCAGTTTCCCTTGTTATTATTTTTGCCTGTTTAACCGTTCTTGTGATTGAATTTAGCTTTGTTGTAATATGTATGTTAAGTGTTCTGCAGCAAGTTAGAGATTTTTTTTATGAAAGGCTGAAGAGAAGGGCTAGAGATTTTAGTGGCAGCAGCAGAAACACTGAATATTAGTAGAAAATTCAATTGCAAAGCAGATATGGTTGAGTTTCCACAAACAAGTTAGATCAAAGTTAATGTAAAAGTGAATAAGCAGCCTGGTCTACCAAGGAATCTGGATTCGCAGAAGAAGCTGTCAAATTAGTGCTTCGTACAAGGAAGAAACCGGTGAAAGGTCAACATTAGAGCAGAGCATTTACTCTAGTAAACATCCACAAGAAGAGGCAAAAAGAGTACAATTATTATTCATTATAGACCAACAGTAGGCTAACACAATTTAGCGGTAATTTGATCATAGAAAAAAAATAATTCTACTCAATCACAAATCAGTAGTCATAAAATATCAATATTTGCTCAGATTTCCACGAGTAATCTAGGTAAGAGTGCAGAAGTGCCTTAAACTTGCATTCCTGGTTGCTCCTCTGGTTGCTGAAAACAGTCTGTTTGTATAGAAGTCTAGAGGAAAATGATTGCTTGATTCTTGAACATCTGTCTTCATGAACCCCGAGCTCTCCAGGCCATGACGACTTGAACAAGCTGTGTCCACAACTCATTTTTCTGCACTCCTACTGAGCGGCTTCAGTGTTCGTCATGGGTGGACTCAAACCAAAGAGTTAAATACAATCTTACACAAGCCTTCGAGCAACAACAAAGTATTGACAAATACAAATCAGTAAAGTCACAAGATCATGTTTTTGAAAGGATAAGATTTCATTTGTTTCTCATTAAGTAATAAAAATATTGGTATCAAGCACCACATGCACCAGATTATTATGTCTACGACTCCATTTGTCTTTTTGTTTATTTCTCAGCAGCATTACTGGCCCTATTTTCATGAATGTTAGTGAAAGGATGTAGCATAGTGATGTTAGACACAAATTCATTTTGGTAAGATTGTGCGATAAGGCGTTTGGCCTTGGCGGTGGCTTGCTCTCGTGTCTGACCTTCTAGTTCAGCTTGTTTCATGATAACTGGTCTTCTTAGAAAGCTATGAAAGCTGAGACATGGTTAAGGCTTGAAAAAGAAAAGACTGAAACTTCTATCACCCCTAAATAGATTGACATGTTTTTTAATACAGATCCTAACACTATAGGCAGCGACTGAATCCAAGTTATTAATGTTTGCTGATGCTGTTAAGGTTTGTTTACATCAATGTGAGGAAAATTCAAGGCGTGTGAAGAGAAAAGAGACCACTCTGTGGTGTAGTTTATAGAGCCTTGAAGCTAAACTGTGCAATCTTAAATGATATGAGTAACTGTAACAAATGACACTAAAATCCTATTTTCATACTGTAAAATTGTTGTTAATTTACTGCTTTAAATGCGGTAAAAAGAGAGAGACATTTGCTTTTGTTTCATTGACGTATCTCAGAATATATCTGACTGTTAGGCCAATTTCAAACTGCTGTTGTCTCACCACTGAGCTGCTTTCTACACCAGTCCCACTGCATTTAACTCTGCTTTCAGCAGAAAATTCTCAGTGGTCCTTTTGACAACCTCTTCTAACACGACCTGTGTCATGCCTCAGCTCTGAAGAGCTTTTTCACCATTTTAACACCTCTTCTTTCACAATGTCCTTGATGTTGCTTTTCACAACAACAAAAAAATACTACAATCGTGTGATATAATATAATGATTGATCATTTTCTCTATCTCATCTCTGATATACTGTTTTTGGGAATTTGCTGAAATGACTGATGCAGTGACTTCATTAAGTCAACCTCTTCATCCTGTAAACTTGGCTTTTACAGTACTTAAGTTTCAGGCCAAAGGGTATCTTATCATTTTTAAGAATAAAGAGCTGGAAGATACAAGCACATTGCTCCATTTGCATTCTTTTAAAACTCTGTGTTGCCTTCAATTGCTCTCATTCTTGACTTCAGTGTGGGGCAGAGCATGATGATGTAATTGTGGTGAACCTGTGGCACCGTCTTTTAAAATGCAGCATGTAATCCCTAAATTCAGCAGCTCAGAGAGCAACTATCCTCTCCTGGTGGCCTCTACTCTCTGATCTCTATTCCCATGTGGACTTAAGTTGGAGGACAATCACTGGGGTCATTTGGGTATCCTCAGGATACAACAATATGTTACAGTAAAATTAATGTGCAGCCTGAATGTTTTCCTCAATTCAACTTGTTCATCCACCAATAATCTGTGAAAAGTCATCTGTGTATTCCAACCTTTGTGCCTCAAGACCGGTCTTTGCTTGAGAATTTAATTGAAGAATCATCTGTTTTAAAGCACAGCTCACACAGATTACAGTTTGTATGCACTTTATAACATTTTAAAAGTCATAGCTAAAGACTTGATGACATGGAAAAATGATGTAATGTTATTGGTGGTATGGGTGATTATTGAATGTATTTTTAAGAGCAGTAACTGAGAGAAAGTCTCATTCCAGGAGGCATTACATCAAAATCCACCCTTCCACATTGGTGAATTAATCATTACTATGAACAATTAAACTCTGGAGATACAGCAGTTTTTCATTTTGCAGCGCGGCCGGTAAGTGAGAAGTGCTGAATCCTCATAAGCACTCAAGGACATGAGTACCCTGGAGCCTTGCCTGGGTGGGTCTGTCTGTTAGCAGTTAGCAGCGTCCCCAGCCAGCCTTTAGCTCCAAGGGCGGTCTCTGCAACGATATCACTGGGCCAAGTAAGGAAGGACCTGCTCCCAGATGCTTGAGTGGATGAATAATGACTCTCTCTCTCTTTCTGATAATGAGGAACAGAAGAGCAGACCCTCCCCGAGGCACAGCACCTGGACTGGACTGCCTTCCTGTCTCAGCCTCTATCTCTCTCAGGAGATGGGCAGAGAAGAGTGAGACTCTGGCCGTACGCCAGCCTCTCAGTCTCAGTTACACTCAATCACACTCCGTTTGGTCTAATTGTGAAATTTTGAAACATCTTATCAAGTCATTGGACCATGTTTGAGCTCATCTGACTCCTAAAAATGTTTACAAAAACTATTTGCTGTGTGTTTTTGTGTCACACATCTTTAGCTTTAAATATCCACCCCCGGCTTCCCACCCTCCACACCTATATCTTTCTCTTTCCCTGTACTTCTCACTCCTTCCCCCCGCAGGGATGCTTTGCCAAGAGGAGTCAATTAAAACTGTACATCTAAGTGAGAAATGTCTGTTTGCGTGTTGGTGCGTATGGTTTCAGAACTACGCAGTGTGCTTCTTTGTGTAAATGTGTAAATTTGTGGTGTTTTCAAATGCATGTGTGTGAATGTGTATTGTGTGCGCAAATGTCTGAGTGAGTGTCGAGGCGGGGGCTCCCCAGGGACCTGGCAGTATGGCGCTGTAGCACACTCCTCCTGTGAAAACACCTCCAATAGCACCGGGACAGCTGTGGCCAACCTATACCGCTTCATGGGCCATAACAAGCCTTATGACACACACACACACACACACACACACACACACACACACACACACACACACACACACACGCGCACACACACACACACCTATTACTCCAATCCTCACAAGTCTGTCTGGCTGTCTGTCCTTGTTTTGTCTGTCTGTCAGCAATTCTTTCTCTCTCACACAAAAACTGAAAATTGCACCCTCTTCCTCTGCTTCTTTCCCATGCAGTCTCGAGCACAAGTGATGCTTTCTGACATATATGAAGGTGCATTTCCCCCTATTTTCCATTTAGACAGCCCATTCTTTCTGCCTACCACACTGCAACTTAGATAGACGGGGGCAAGTCAAACACGACTACCAAGAGGTAATGTCTTCATGTGCAAAATTAGTTTTGAAAATTTAACACTGAAGAAATTAACAAGCAACACACATCCATTCATCTTGTCACCTACAAGCACATGAGACAAATAACACTGAATCCTGTTGATGAAACAGCAAGTTACAAGGAATGGGTCAGTTTGTTGCAAAAAAAAAAACAACAATGGGGACATTCTTTTAATTTCATTTATTTAACAGTCACCAGATGATGAGATACATTCTCTTAAAAAAGAAATAAACAACAAAACTGATATTATTTCGAGATTTTAAAAACTATTATACAATATTTTAATATATAGATTTTGTACAAAATAAAAGCCAGTAAAAGGGGCAAAGGGAAGGTGACAGCTTAAAAAACACATAAGAAAAGAAAAAAAGAGGGAGGGGAGAGGAGTTGACTACCACATTTAGGAGTGACAAAGACCAAGCTCTTCCATAAATAAATATAGGAAAATTAGACATCATATATAGCTCTCTTTCCAATAGCAGGGCTTTGCTAAATGTCTGTAGCATAGGTAATAACATAACTGCTTCATGAGGCCCATTTGCTTAGAAAATTCCACGCATATTCCACACAGAGATTAGCTGGAACCAGCGCGACTAAAAGCCCTGAAATAAAAGTATTTACCTCAATAATGGGTCTGATAGTCTGTGCCGTGCTTGACCTTTGGCTGTAACAATAACCCCCACCCCACCCTTAACCCCTCATCTTTTCCTTTGTGTGCCGTGCTTGGTGCAGACCAAGCGCAGAGAGTCTCCTTAAGGGAACTAGAGAATAAGGGTCTATTTTTTCCTCTCTCAAGGCCAGCTTCAGAATCCCACACTCACAAACGCAGAGACAATTGAGGAGAGCACGTGTGGGAGGGGTGAACGGTGTTGGAGCATAGGAAGGTCGTACCTCACTACCAACATCATTTCATCATTGAATTCCGTCTTTACACCACGGATATTTCAGTGCTAACCCTCATTGGTCCATAGAATTTCAACAATACTACAACAACCACAAGACAACAGAATAAACACACAAAAAGTGGATGTGGATGGCTGTGGGGCAGTACAACCCTGTTTGACATAGACTCATGCCACACAGATTGGCTGGTTGTTTTCTCCTCAAATACCTTCCATTGCACCTATTTGAGTATTTGAAGCTCAGGGCAAACATAGGAACAGGGGAATACAAAATACAGTGATTGGAGATGATTTACAATACAAATACACCACCTGTTTTCAGACACACACCCAAAGAGTATGGAAACTGAGGCTGATGATTGATCCCACTGCAACAACAGACTTTTGTTCTATTCTTATCTCCGTCTCTTTCCATTTTGTACCCTCTACGAGCAAGCAAGCGGACAGTGACATTGGCCCTTCTCAGAGCAGGACAGCAGGCAGAGTGACTTGGCGTTAATCACAGTTTTGTCTCGCTTTCTTGGCACATTAAGTCGGAGAAGCGAGCGGCTGCCCGGACGGCCGGGGTGAGAGATGGGAGGACAACGCGTTAGATTCTCAATAATGACGCATTGCTGCCGCATCACTTTGGAGATTAAAAGCAAGATGCTGAATTTCAATCAAGCCACCTTAATGGCTCTGTGAGGAATGGTCACTTTGTCTCTGCTGGCAGGGAGAGAGAGGGGGGAACACAGGTGGAATAAGGTGATACAACATTTTAATTCACCAAATTGCATGCTAGCCAGTAATGATAGAATCCTTTTAATGATGTAGTGACAATGTTCTCTAACAGAAGGCAATAGGGCACTGACAAAATGTTACAACCAAGAGAGAAGTCAAAAGGCCAAGGACTAAATGCATGTAGCCGTAAATGTCAGGAGTGCTGGTGTAAGATAATTAAGTAGATCAGATTAGAATGTGACTGTCATGATCATTAAACTGGTAAACTGGTTTTAGATCAGATATCTATTTAAATATACTGTATAAAAAAATCAGGGGTTAAATTAAACAATGTTGTATTTATTCAGATCTTAAATTTGGTCCTGTGGGTGATGAGGAAGGTGTTGGGCTATAGATGAAAAAAAAAACACAAATCTAATAACAAAGCAACAGCAGATTTTTTTTGCTGAACTGTCCCCACCGACAACTACATATGAGACCAATTTTTATTCAGTGCCAAGATGTGACACTTTATCAACAGAGCTTGTGATTCCCTCATTTGTTGCTGTCAAATACTGCAGCCACCTTACAGAACATGCCAAGCTGAGCTGCTCTGTGATTGCGCTGCACTGTAAGATGTGACCCACTTGTGATAAAGTGCATTGAGAGTTCAGTTCTCATGGTAGATGAGAAGCAATGTTGGGCGAGCACAGCTAAGAGATTGTCATCACAGTATAGCTGATATGAAGAAAAACCTAATGTGACATGAACTAGATCTCTCGGGGAAAGGAGGGAGGGAAATGAAAAGAGGATAGAGTGACAGAAGAATTATCAAGACAACAAAGCAGGATGGGAGTGTTGGTCCTATAGTCTCTGTGTCAAGTCAGGAATGTCACAGTTAAGCACAGTGCTTCATGGGTAGGGTAGTTCTTATAATTCAGACTGTACAACATCCTTGACTTCAGCCAGGCACCCAGCTCTGGTTGCTATGGGCTTGCTGTGGACCAGTCAGACCACTCATTCCCATCCCCATTCCCACAGTCACACCCATTCCCATACCCATGCCAATGCCCACTCCCTGGGCTAGCGAGCAGTCAAAGTTGAAGTCCATCTCCTCCCCAGAGTCCATAATGTCATGGAGGAGAATGGACTCCACATCGCAGTCCAAGCTACCGTGGAACATGTCGATGTCCAGGTCTGCTGGTAGTCTCTCATGGGGGTGAGGTTGGTGATAGCCAAGGAAGTTGCTACCAACACCACCATTCCCCATCCCCTGGCCATGGTACGGTTCGTTAGCCATGCCTTGGTGCTGTTGCTCGGGGTAATGGTTGTGACGGGGGTGTGGTGCGGCGGCCACGTGGCAGGAGTCCTGGGGCATGCCGAGCATGCCTGCTGGGTTTGGTGGGAGGGTGGTGGAGGCTGGGAGGTGGGCATGTGATGGGGGGCTGTACAGGTAGGGAGCTTTGTGGTTGTAAGTATGCAGCTGATTGCTGTTGCTGCGTGGGATGAGGGCCACTGCCCGGGGCGGTGTGTGGTTATGGTTTTGGCTGAGGTTGTGACCGTTGTGAGTGAGGCTGTGAGGTGAGTTGTGGTTGTGGTTGGTGACATTGTTGTGATTATGACTGCTAGTATGGCTGTGAGTTCTGTTATGGCTATGGGCTGAGCTGTGACTATGAGGTCCATTGTGGCTGTGGCCATTGTGGTGGCCAGGGTGATGGTTGTGATGGTTGGAGCCTACTCCATTACTAACTTGAGCCATCATAGGATGGCTTTCCCTCTCCTGTCCCAGCATCATGTCCTTGGAACAGTATTGCTGCCGAGCCGGACCCCCTGTTAGCAGACTCTGCAGGGCATTGGTGCTGGAGTACGCCCGCATGGTTCCAGAGAAACTTGCTGGCTTATTCTCCTGAATGGTCTGCATGGGTGAGTGGTGGCGCAGCATGCCCATGCCTGTTGCACCATAGATGCCTGCACCATAGGGACTCTGCCCCTTAATTCCAGAGCTGTAGTGATAGACAGGGGTTTGGTGCTTATGTCTGCCAACAGCTGGATGCTGCTGGTGTTGCTGCTGCGTTGGCTGATGGTGATGATAACTATCCTCCATCAGCTGTTCATCAAGGCTGATGGCACCAGTCAGGTTAGCCAGCTGTGGCAGCTGCTCGAGGGGAGGACAGAGATTCCCTGCTCCCCTGGGTGGGGAGTGGGCACTGGTCGGTGAGGGGTAGAGGTTGGGGGAAGTGGAACAAGACAGGCCACCCTCTTCTGGTTCCTCTGGCTCTCCCTCTGCGAGGATGGGTGACAGACGTCCACTCAGTGTGGAGGCTGATGAGCTAGCCCTGGAATGGAGGTCTGTCCAGGCATCAAACTCTCCATCTGTTCCAGAGACACCTCCAGCTCCTGAAAGACCTTTCCCTGGTGGGCTACCATGGTCTGGGGAGCCCTGGAGCCCCACCACAACAGACCCTGCTCCTATTCCAGGGCGGCCAACCCTCTTGCCTCTGACGCGGCCTTTGCTTTTTAGATATTTTGTGCTGTTGTCCATGGAGACTGCTCGCCTACGGGGGGACTTGCCCATCTTCCCTCCATCTGGATTCAGCATCCACCAAGAGCTCTTCCCTGTTCCCTCATTCTGCACCCTGATGAAACGTGTGTGCAGGGATAGGTTGTGCCGGATGGAGTTCTGCAGAGAGATAGAAAGAAATCAAATTAAACTGTAATACTTACATCACACATCATTTGTACAGAAATTGCTTTTCTGATGTGAATACTTCAAATTAGAGAAATTTGCATAAGCTTTACATAAAATATTTCAGAAGAAAATAAGAATTTTTGACATCAAACGTAAAACCGAAAAATGCAGACGAACCTACGTACAAATCATTCAGTCTATACATGCTCAGACTCACAATGTGCCAAATCATCAAGCTGCTTTCACATCTATCATTAGATATACAAAGCACAACCATCAACACAATCAGTGTCAGAAAACTGAGAGCACATTCAGAAACCTCAACGTGTTCAAAGGACAGCTACAGCTGCCACAGAGCACAACCCTGTCAGCCTAAACCAACCTGAAACGATCTGAGACTCAGCCTTCAGACACTCTCCTTATGTACGTCAATCCTCCCACTTTCATATCCATCAATTCATCTGTCCTCCTCTACTTCTCCTTTCAGCCGGGCTGATGCAAGCTGCTGTGGTTGGGCGTACTGTATGTTTGAAGTCGGTGCCAGTCTGGCTTAGTGCCAGCCCTGTCTCTTTCGCTCTCATAGCTTGAATGGGGGGATGTATCCGAAGACTGAGCCAAGAGCAAGGAAGGCTAATGGATGTATCCCACCCTCCGACATCTACCTTCCCTGCCTGTCTTTTTCAAGATCCATCTTTCTCTATTGTCACACAGTACTATATATTTTGCACTTTTCTCATTTCATACACTTCTTTGCACACAACAGTCATTTTCCACTTCTGCTTTCAATCTCTGTGCCTTCAATTATACAGTGTGTCACCAATTACATTCCCATTATCCTCTACACCGGCATGTACAGTCACTGACTCAGTAATTCATAGGATATAGTTATTTTTATTCTCATTTTACTATCATTCATCTCCTCTGTCTATTGCAATTCTGCTCTTTGTTGTGCATGAGCCATTTTGACACTCACACAGGAAAATATCAAATCAAAAGCACCTCCTGCAGTTTAGGAATACACCATGACAATAGATTGTTTCAGATTGAGGGGTACTCACACTTCTACCATCTCCATTATGTTGCAGATTATTTGTATTCACACTGAATTGCATGGCAGGGAAACAAATAAATCAAATTGCGACAGAGAACACATAAATGGGAGGCAAACTGAATTCAGGTGATCTGTGAATGCTTCCTTGGGTTATCTCACTCTGACACCTCCAGCATTGGGTAACCATGGCAACCGGATAAACGTGCAATGGCAGAACTATATCATATTGTGGTGAGAGTCAAGAGAGGGAGAGATGGAGGGAAAGTGGGGGATGGGGGAAAGGATGCAAGAGGAGGCGGTTGTTTGATGCCGCTGCTCCAACACTAAACAGTCTTTCATCTCGGCAGTGCAGGTCCGCAGGGGATGCCCGCTCCCTGCTTCTGACGGCTTTTCTACGTGCCGCGCCAACTCCCTCTCTCACCCTGGCTGGATCATCCACCTATCATACCACTCCAAATCACCCCCATCAATTCCTGTGCATGCCTGAATTAAAACATATGTAAGCTTCCATGCCACGCGACCACAGCCAGTTGTAAATGGGGCATCTTTCAGAGAGCTGAACCACTTCATGCTGCAACTCTGTGTGACCTGTCTGATTCAAATCGCAATTTATCCTCATATGAGGGAAGAGCAGCCCCATTGAACTTGGGAGGGATTTGTCATCATCCCAAACCCTCTTTCTCTGATGAATCCACCTGTTAGAGAGATTTGAGAGATTTCGGACAGTGGCCAGCCATGGCATCATCATCATCATCATCATCATCATCATCATCATCATCGCGAGCTGCTGGCTTCCTGTCATGCAGTTTTCCACCACATGTTTTTCTCTGTCATCCTGTTGGTGTGTTTTAGAGTCTAAGAATAGCTCAGGTTGCAGGTGGTTCCACTGTGGGTGTGGCTCTGTCCGCCTCCTGTTTCCTGAGTCTGAGTCAGGGGCAATTTGGCCAGACCATGGCCCTTACGCTCCCGAAACAAGCAGTCACTGCTAATCCCCCTCCATCCCCGAGTAATCCCAGACAATCCTGGGCTAATCCCAAGTTGATTCAGGGGCACTCCCAGCTGGGTGTCTCACAGAGCCATGCCAGGTCACCATGGACACAGCGGGCAGCCCAGATATGCTATGATCCAATAGTAATACAGCGTAAGTGAAGTTGAGATGTGGGAAATAAGGGCACTATAAACCCCTTTACAGAATGTAGTGTTAAAGTAGTCCTAATGTTTGAGCATTTTTGTCAGTTTTTGAGGCAGGGCTCTGATGTTACTAGTATTTTTGAAATACCTTTACTCTGTGCTCTGTCCTTGAGAGTTGGCTTTGCCACATTTTTACCCCTACGGATTGAATAGAATAAAATTGAAAACTTTATTATGTATTAAATATTCATAAAATGGAAATTCTCTTTCAGCCCCCTGGCTTGCTGAGGCAGACAGATGAAGCCCACAGAAACATACAATGACAGAGAGGAACACACACATCACACGCCTGGGTCCAGGAAGCTGCTTCCTATTCAAATCATACCCCTTTAATACAATGTAGAGAGGGCTCTAAATAATGAATGAACCAATGGCTGGGCTTATGCAGAGAGATGCGCTGCCTGGTCCCATAATACTGAAAAGAACAGACACAGTCATAAGTAGTGATGTGACCTCTTTGTTTTGTTATCAGGAACCATTCACCCTCATAGGCCTACTCAGTTTACAAACACAACTCAATCAGACTGAAAGGGGCAAATATGGACATAAAGTAAAAGGGGATAAGGGTTTATGGACCAATCAAAGCCAATGAATCAGTGAACAAGGTTCTCTTGGTTGCAGGAAAACAATCAGCTTGGGTTCAACTCTCGTTAAGTTCTAAAAATCCTCAGATTAAAAGATTAGGCTCTTTTTGAGCAAATTTGACACTTTTTCTTCCTTTTCCCCACACGACACACAGGTGAACTAAGCAATGAGAGGGGTTTTCACTGATTCGAAGAAGGAGACAGAACTTTGTGTAAATCTGGTCCAACAGATTATTGCTCAATATTTGTTGATGAACAGAAATAGGTTCCTGGAATTCATCCATAATAATTCTGTTTAAGAACCATTTCATTTGGCTCTTAGAGATCTTACAATAGCAATCAATTGTCGTCCCCCCCCCCCCCTTCCATGCAAACTCAGGGACTGGAGAGGCCTATTTAGTGTTGGGGATCGATGAACTTTAATGGCTATCAGTGCTGAGGTTTAGCACACATCAAGGTCTGACTAACTACAATCCACCTGCATTATAGAGCAAGTATGGGTGCTCAATATACCATATCGCCATTGCTTGTCAGTTGACTGTGCCCACTTGTACAAATTGGCTTTTTGCCCAGTATGTCCCTCTGTTGCCTCTCCCAAGATGTCAACCAGGCATTAGCATTGATTATGAGCATGGGGGCAGGGGTTGTTATGTTGGGGGCCAATGATTCATCGAGAATAACCTGACTGCCTGGCATGGGGGTAGCTGTGCTGGGAGGTGGAGGGGGCTGGGGTAAAGGATGGGAATATAGAGGTACCACAAGGGGCCCCCTCCACGCCACACAAAGGGGTGCCCTCAAAATGCCCCCCACTTGCCCCATCCCCCTCCATTCGTCCCCATCGCAACCCACTCAGGGGTTTTTCCCACTCACACACCCACGCACATGCTCACACACACACACACACACACAGGGACGAGGAAGCAGGTCAAACGGTTTATAGGACCCATCTTGTGGCAAATGTGCACTCATTCAAACAGAACTGAGTGACAAACTAAGGACTGTGAGTAGGGTCTGGGAACCAGCAAAAAGAAACCACTCACCCGATTCAAACAACCTCAAGGGTGAAGCAGCATGGTGCGCTTGCCCAGCTAAGTACACAGCAGCTGTTCTTGTAGTGGCACCGGGTAAAGCCGTTTGCCACACTCGACTGGTATTACCAAACCATTTCATGCAGAATGGAGCCATTATGTATTGTCAAAGGGTATCCCTCCATGGTGCACATTCATTTGATAAGCCTAAATCAAGGGGGAGTAACAGAAGCACTAACTGTGGTTACTGTGATGCTGTTTTTGCCTGTGCAGAAGGCAGGAGGGATCAGGGGGAGGGGAGATTTCAACACAAGCAGTTTTGTTCAGCACAGGAATGAGTTTTGTCAGCTAAGCCTGTCTCCAGGCTATTGGTGGAAATTAGCGCCAGCTAAATATTCGCTTTCCATGATTGATGTCACGGCTCGTGTTGTCCCTTTGAAGGGAAATAAAGAATTTAGAGCCATGTGGATTAATAGGGACAGGGTTGGGGGAATTTTATGTGTCTGAAGGGGACTTGAAGAGGGACTGAAGGGCCTAATGGCTGCACAGATATGGCACAATGGAGCTGAGACGATATGGTGTATCAGAGAGTGAGAGAAGACAAGTGAGACTATGACAGTGAGTACAAGAAAGAAAATTAGAAATTGTTTGTGTGTATGTGTGTGTGAGAAAGAGAAAGAGAGAAAGAGAGAGAGAGAGAGAGAGAGAGAGATGTAGCTATTTGCCTGAGAAGCCTAGAGTCAGATGATTAAAATCCCTTTAGGAGGCTTCTTTAAGAGAGACAGATGGGCAGACAGGCCTGTTTTTGGAATGCAATCAAATTGAAAAGATTAAAAAGGAGTCGCTTTTATTAGGAGGTGAGAAACAGTTACTTCTCTGCCACATGCCATCATCGCCTCCACAGCAGTGGTCACGACTGCATTGGCATGCGAGGCACATTACAGCCCTTGTTGGGGAAGAAATAAACCTGGGATTAGGAATTGCACATCTCAGTGCATCTCTGTGGGGTCTCCGAGGGCTGGCAGCATTTCTAATTTCTTTTTGAATAAATACAATTTGCAGGAAAGAGTCAGAAACTTCAAAAGACTCTTATTTCTTCTGGAATCATCACAGAAAAGGCTCAAGTGAGCCGGAGTAACTCAAGGACTTTTAACCGAAAGCTGCCCCATTACACGCAGAACTTAATCTCAACGCCTAATCTGAACAGGTACATTTCAAATCTGCATTCCCTCGACAGCCATTGCACTCAAATAGTCTGAGTTTGCACAGTAGAGTGATTCAAGCACTGCGAAAGGTGCACTGTATTCGACCCTATTATTCCACAACACTGCAGGAGTGCCATTTATAAAATGGCTTAAAATGAAAAGCAAGTGTGTGGTAGTAGCCTCAGATCAGGAAGTGGCTGTGGAGAGGGGTGTAATGGAGTTGGTAGGGAATTCCTGTCTGACTGTGCACTAATTGCATCCAATGGCTGGCGAGTCATCAGCCGTGCCCACCCTGGCGCCAAGGGAAGGGTTGGCATCGGGGTGGCAGGGTGTTGGATAGAGAAGCACTGCCGCGGCTTTGGTGAGTAAAAATAGATGCTGACAGATTAGTAGAGCATCTGAGACCCGGACAGGGGATCGGAAAATCCGCTCGCCTGACGCCAGGGACAGCTGAGTGTTTCCGGTGGGCGCAAAGGGGACACAATCTGGACTTTATGTCTGGTGCCCACGCACAAAACGGGGGAGCCTCAGAGTGGGTGTGAGCACATGAATGAGCACGTGCCACAGGATGATATGGGTGTGGTTTTTCCACCGGGACCTGCAAGGTAGGCCGAGCTTGTGCCCTCCCACTGAGGATTCACACAACAGGTGTTTGGGCTGGGCCACCTGTGGGGCCGGCCGCCTGCTCGCACTTCACACCTCATCTAGGGAGCAAACTAACATTTTCCATTGGGCTTGCCATGCTTTTGTTAAAGAGCAACATGTTTCTGGAGAGGCTATTACAGCTCTCTCTATTTTACAAGATCTGCATGATAGGCATGTGTGCAAACGTGCACAAGTCAGTCTGCATTTATGTGAGTGCCTGTGTGTCTTTTTGTGTATCAGTCCATTTAATAGCCAACAGGCACAGTGTGGATTTGATTATATCGAAACCTCCCTCTGTTATATACAAAGAAACTGTCGGCCAACAATGGAATCAATGCAGACCCAGGCTTTTTTCCACACTCGGCCTCTACATAATCTCATTCATAACAATGAGAATCTCATTTCCCACATTCTAAAGGTCAGTGCACACCTCTGATCACACTTTAATAAACATCATTCTTGCGTTTAATTTAATTTCAGCAGAGCAAGAAACCCATAGGCAGCCATGCAAAATTCATCGGATTGTCCCTTTAATTGCTTCGCTTTCACAGTGCAGAGAAGAATGACCACAATCACAGCAAAGAAAAAAAATAACGCGCAAATACAGAGAAACAGGCACACATCTGCAGCACAAACATACACACATACACAGACTAGATAACTAGAGTCAGTCAAGTGCCAGTTTTGGTTACATTTTAATAAAATAAGCTTATCAATTTTTCTGGACAAGCACCAAGTAGTGGCGCCACATCTCTTTGTCATCACACATTTTAACTCTCACCTAAATTGGCAAACTGTACCAAACAACAACACACACACACAGACACACACACACACACACACACACCTATGTGCACACTTGAACATGTACATCTCACACACATGCCAACATGACACAAAGCCTGGCACACCGGGCACACTCATTACCGCAATGCCAAGCTACCAGTTGCTAAGGAGACCTGTGGGAGAGGGAGGGTTCTTTGTTGTTGCCATAGCAGCCGGCTCGCTCCCTGCCAACTCTCTCCCTCGGGGAGAAACAAGGCAAGAGGTGGGGGGTGAAGTGGGTAGAGGTAGGGGGCAGTGGTTTAATAGGGCTATGAGGTGCAGAGGAACTTCATTAGCCATCAGTGTGCGCCGCACCAACCACTGCTTCCCATGAATGCCTACCCACATGCAACACTTCAGCCTGCAGACTTCCACTTACTCACGCACAGCTCATAGACTCCCACTTATTCACACACCTATACGGAGAAGAGGATGGAGAATGGCATGCTTAGAATGAAAAGCGGGGAGTTGGGGGGGTTGAGTTAGAGTGGGGGCGTTGAGTGTATCTGTAGCGGGAGGGGTTGAGAGGGCAGAGATGGGTGAAGAACAAAAAGAGGATGGGGAACAAAGGAGAGGGTCTTGGATGTGGGGGCCAGCTTGAAGGAGTGGTGCGCTCTTTAGTGGTTAAAGGATGCATGCAGTATTTGTGCCTCCTCCTAACTAACCTTGACCTTCAATCTACAGCCTCCATTCTTCCAACTGCAGCATAGCACTATATAGCCAGACATACAACACTGCACATATGCCTTCTCTGTATACAATACAACTGCACAACAAAGCACAGAACTGCTGCTCGTTTATATGGCCCGTAAGGTTATTTCAGAACAAACTGTTTCTACCACTTGAGATTACATATTTCTCCCATGCATCATTCATGGGATGTAATTGTTTTTCATTTGCTTTTTCAGGTTGTTTACTGAAAGTTTGCCATGCGCACACTGAAATGCCAGTGCATGGATAGTGAAAACCACAAGAAAAATAAAATTAAAAAAACAGATACTCTCATTCACTATTTTCCATTTCACAGTAGCCAAATACACGTTGTGGATATTGTCACTGACATATCTTTCAGTTACTGTTGTCAGACTATAAGATAATGATTTGATTGTGAACGATGCCTATAAACACTACACACTGACAGCGCTGTCAAAAACACTAAAGCAAGACTGACAGCTTCTGCAAACACAGCCAAGGTGCCGCCTCCTTTTAGACTACACATGTTAATTTGATTAAATAATCAACATATGTCTGTCTATATACACATACACACACATTTTTATATGACAGGTAGGTTTTGATTGATGTTCATCTATCACAGTTTTCAGATTCAGAGGAAAAAGCTTCATTTTCAGGTTTATCTCTCTTTGATTTGGATGGCTGGACAAAACAGACAAAATGACCTCAAAAATAGATAACATCAAGAAGCCGCATCACTTGGGACTGTCCTTGAAAAAAAATTAGATACATTTGAAAAAAATGGACAATGCATCAAAAGTTTCACTCTATGGTGAAATTCTGAGATTCAGATTTGTACTACAGCCCTAAATGAATTGCAAAAAAAAGGCACATTGCGTAAGAATAAATAAGAAAATATATATATCTGCTTTAAACTCTGTCCTGCATTTTCAAAATGTTTTTTCATTATTTTTCATTCAAAAATACTCTTTTGCAAGGAGATGAAATGATTATGCTCAACAGTGCTGATTCTGTTTTGTGTAAATTCAGATGGAGAGATGCTTCAAAACGAATCTCCATCGGTGTGGACGTGTCCTCGAAGCAGGATGCTTGTGAAATCATTGAGAAGAGAGCTCAAATCTTGTCGGGTCAAAGTGATTTCTCTATTCAGGAGCACAGCTTCATATATTGACTGCCTCAAATTCTCAAACTTTAAGTACCAGTGTACAGTACGAGAACAAGAGAGAGGATCGATTCGGTCTGAATGAACTCTATGTGGTTATGTACAGTTAAGAACACCATCCACCTCAACTTCTCCCACCTAGACTGAAAAGGGTGAAAGAAAGACACTCCTGTCGTACTGAGATGACAAGAAAAGACAGGATACACCCCTCCTCCCTCCTTCTTTCTTCCCCCCACACTTCTCTCCATTTCCTGGAACAAAAAGAGCCCAATTAAGTCAGTTTGAGTTAGGGTCTTTATGTATGTATCGACATCATGAGTGTGTGTGCAATAAATGGAAATAGGAGCGTAACGTACTGTAAGTTGTAGAGACCATCTGAGAAGGGAGGGGAGGGGGGGGTATTAGGGTTATGGGGGAGAAAGGGGACGAGTGAATCTCTCTCTCGCCTAAGAGGGCCAAACTTGCTCTCAGCTCCTCGACGGGAGATGCTGAAATATTAATCGCCACGCTCCAGCCGCAGACTAGTGAACACAATCGCTTCAAACTCCCACCCTAATGAGTGTGTTCATGAATGGCTAATGTGCACAGATGGGGGGCTGATGACTGGATAGATCGCGATGGGGAGGTAAGGGGAGGGAGACGAGGAAGGGAGAGAAAGTGGGGGGGATTTCGGCAGGGCGTGGTGGTGGCAATGGGGGGGGGGGGCTTGCCATGACCTTTTAAGAGCCTCCTGAAAACTTAATTAAGACTAGCTCCGCGCTACTCTTCCATTCTTTTACTCCCTCTCCCACGCACACACCCTGGCTCATGCTTGCATGCCTGCACACACACACACACACACACACACACGCACACAAAGAAATTCTCTATGATCCCTCATTCTCCTCCTCGCTCCTCCCAGTGCATGCTAATTGTTTACCCCCTTGCCCTTTGCGCACACCCCACAGAGCCGAAGCACAACAGATTTCTAGATATAAAACTTCAAAATGACTCACGCAGGTTTTTTTTTTAAATTTTTTTATGAACACATCAATTTCTCAGCCATGTTAAGGCACACACACACACCCAGAGACACACAAAAAAACACAAGTCAACATTAAAACTGCAGAGGCAGGTATGTCGTTCCTTGCCCCCTACGTGGATACATCTCAATAAAGAGGGCAGAACAAATCCACAGGGCTCTGAAGAGCCAGGTGAAGAGCTCTTTCACCTGAAATGCCATTTACTTCCACGAAGAAGTTGGAGTTACATCTCACTAATGGGTTGAAATGAATCCTAACCTGCTTGCATCGCAGGGCGTGTAAAGGCCAAAGCACCCTCTAAACTGGAGTTGGCTCTTTGGGAATTTTAATGCTTCACATGCATGTTTTATAGCTGAATCTGACCTGTTCTTTCACCCGCTGAGATACTTTTTTTTCTCTCAGCATCTTTGTCACTGACTGCACTCCTCGACTTCATTTCAAGTACTGACGTCAGATACATTTCAATAACATGTGGAGAGTAACTGAAATGCGGGTTAACATGTCCTGGGACTCTCCATTACCATAGAGGCAACCTACGGATTAAGAGCATGCTGCATGCAGACGCATATACAGACACACACATGCATACACTTACAGCATCTAATTAGAGAAGAGAGATGTTGTGACCTAAATCCTAACCTCTCCTCAGTGCTCAGCATCAGGCTTCTGCTTGGATCGGTTGGATTAGGGTGGGAAAATGAAAGGTACATAACAGAGAGGAGTATGGAAATGGGGCTGGACAAAGGGGGAGTGTGGCAAATAGGAGACAGGACTAATGGCGCAAAAGCACACACTATGACAATATAATGCGACCGCAGCTAAATCCAATGTGTGACTCTAATGTTCATCATGTAATATAATGATCATACAGTAAAAGTCACATTTTATAACACTTTATAGAGGTAAGGGTAAAATGTGTCCTCTCACAGCAATATTTCTGACTTTCCTTTAAGTAAACTTAAAAATTATAAAATTTAGATTTTTTTTGTAGTTTTGTTGTCTTGTTTTCATCATTTTTCAGACACTGTGCTGCTCCTGAAAACTAAAGTTAATGTCTGTAAAATATTTTTCCATATTCTGGAGACATTTTATATTTACTCTTCTAGAGCCTTCTCTAAGGTGTTTACCAGTGCTGCCCTAAATTATCAGTACTGCCAATTACCAAAATATGTTCCTGTGGTTAATCCAGCAGTATGTGCAAGCTCTTTAATCAAAATATCTTTTTGCTTCTTCTAAAATATAATTAGTGCTGTTTTAAATAAAAAATAGCAAAGCATTTTATTATTTTGGGATTGAGATGTCACATTACAGTTCCTTACTTCTTATTCCTGAACAGAAACATCTGTTTTAATTGCTGTATGTTATTCTTGACAAATTTATGACCTCTCAGATAATTTCAGTGTTCTGAATCCAAATTCCTCACTCCTGTTCAAAATGGTGAAGTGTAGAGAAAGAAAGAGTCTGAATTAAAGAACTTCATGATGCTGGATGTTCTAGTTCTTGAAATAGAGCCCTACTACTGAAGAGCTCTATTTCTTTCTTACAAATGCCACCTCAACAGGAAGCTCTTATGTATTTGGGCTCCGGCCACAGACTGTGACTAAAAACTAGCACCGGCCACAAGCTGCTTTCCCTTCCTTTCTCCCCGTCTCTCCCGATCCCTGCCTTGACTGCCAACACACTCGAGGCATGATCGAGGGAAACCAGTGGAGGTGCTGAGAGGGGAATTAACCTTTGAGAAGGGACTGACTTGGTAATGCTTCCTGTGCTTTAAGAGGTTGAGATCAAGATTTCACTTTGCTGTCAACAGGATACTTGTGCATTTATCACCCTTTGTCTAATTCTAACCTAAAATGCAAAATGAAGTGGATTACATAAGCTGTATGTCAAATCTGCAACTTTGATGTCATACCTGTAGGAATTCAATACAGTCTTGTGTTTCCATGCAAATCATTGTGTCCCCCTAGTGAGCAATTCTTAACTTCAGAATATGAATTTCTATTATCTTTCACCATTTTAATTTTCACCAATTCTTTGTGCTCACAGGCCTAAAGACAGCCTGGTGGCATCACTATCAAGCTTGCTGTACCCTGTGATTACCTCGATGGCCCACGTCTATCCATCACATAGGAATTCCTGCAGACAGATGCAGCTGAATGGGAGCATATTTACAGTAAGTGCGTGACTGTGAGCACCGCTGAGGGGTTCGGTGTGCTTGCAGAGAGGCTGATGGTCATACACACACGCACGCACACACACACATATCTGTCAGCAGTTTTGCATGAGCTGATACACGCATGAGAGAAAGTGCTACACATCTGTATATTGTGTGTGTGTCACGGGGTGGTGGTGGTGGTGGTGGTGGTGAGGAGGTGCAACGTTTCCGCCTGAGTGCGACTGTCAGCGGGCATCACTCAGCCTGGCAGTGTGGCAGGATGCGGGGATCATTAGTGGACGCGTAGGGAGCGAGAGAGGGAGCAGAATGGAGGAGAGTAAAGGGGAGAGCGGGGCAGTGACTGTGTGAATCGGGCTGTGTGTCTTAATATCCGTCTTGAGAGCATTACACACACAGCACTGCACTTTCCTCTCAGTCACGCGATCGCCCCACCGCAAAGACCCCATTGTGGCCCTTTCCTCTGTCATTTTCTCCCCTCTGTCACTCTCCCTCCCTCACCTACTCCCATCCATCTTAACCCCCCTTTCACCCTGCATCTCTGATTGACCCTCTCTCTCTGTCCCACCCTATATCTCTCAAGCCATGACCTCACTTAGGCATGGTGCACTGCAGCTTTTCACTTCCCCAGCTCCAGATTTATCTATCCTACTTCCCTTCTTACTTCTTTCCATTTTAGCCCATTGCTCCCATTTTCACCCACTCTGCATCGCACAGCCGCTCCTCTCCTTGTAGTCAGCATCACTGTCATTTGACCTTCTCTTAACCTCGGCAAGGTGAAATACCAGCTCT
The DNA here is from genome assembly GCA_029721515.1 of Synanceia verrucosa. Classification (NCBI taxonomy): domain Eukaryota; kingdom Metazoa; phylum Chordata; class Actinopteri; order Perciformes; family Synanceiidae; genus Synanceia; species Synanceia verrucosa. The sequence goes on along the minus strand of CM056557.1, from coordinate 12,755,090 downwards.
ACACATGTGAGACATGAGCGCATTTCACTTGTTTTTGCCTTCCTCCCACACTCTGCACTTCGTCCCGTTGTTCATGTTGTTGGAGCCGGCCCTTCACCCCTTCATCTATCAGCTTATTCATTTGTACATTGGCCTATCTATCCATCCATTCCTGTGACACTTTGTCAGTGTGCTTCATGTCCACAGTCATCCGACCATCAGCCTCTCTCTCTTTAGTCAAAGTGATCCCTCTGATCTCCTTCTATCCCTCCAGGTATGTGACCTGTGCTGCTGAATACCAGAACCAACATGCCTGACATTTAACAAACAGCTTCAACAAAGCTAGCTGCGTTCGTACTAATTCTCTCCCCTGGTTTGCTTACTCGGTAGGTTTCCAGGTTCAGGGATCCATCTGTTTTCTGTGCTGTCGTAGCATTTATCACACACAGATTAGGCCCATTCTAGAATATATTTGTCCCTGTGAAACATTTGTGAGCTTGCTTTTGGCACCTGCTGTGAGTGTAGTTTAGTATTATAGCCCTGCTGATGAACAGTACAATCTGGCCAGATGCCAGTTCTGCTGAAAGAACTTAGGGTGGCACAGAGTCAGAAATGAAGCTGGCATGTGTGCATTAGGGACAAATGATTGACCAGGTGCAACTAAGGATAGGGTGACACTAGCAAGGCAAACTGACACAAATTAAGTCTCTGTCTCTTTGAAAAGTGGCACATGGGACGAAGATGACCCCTTGGTCTTATGATTATGCATTCATTTCATGCACATAAATATATGAATAATCCATAGATTTAGCAATAATGAAGTTAATTATTGCAACCCTATTTAAGTCTGAATCATGCTTTTTATCTCCACAAGGGGATTTTGCAATTCCAGCTTAATTACTGATCTTCACGGACAAACAGGCTATACAGCTGCTAAAATCACCAGCCCCTGTCAATAAACAAGCATGTATCCTGCAGTTTCCTTTCTCTCAACATAGCCATGTAACATTACAACATATGCCCTTATATACACACATCCCTTGCCACTGGCTTACACTCACACACACACCTTTCTCAAGAGGAAAAGCAACATCAATTACAACCTTTTCCTAATCACCATTTTAGATAACACAGCCTTGGAACTGTACAAAGGCAGCTCTACAAACACACACAGCCTTGAGCCTATAGCAGCATTGCCTCAACTGCCCTCCTCGCACCTCCTTGGCACTCATCTAGATCTCTTCCCTGACCCGTCTTTGGGCACGGATCACTTGTAAGGATTTGAGAAAAGACTTCACTAAGCTGATTGCTAAAGGGGAGGGGGCAAATTACCCTTGCACAACTGCATAAAAACCTTATGGGTCATGATTTGCCTTATGTAATAGATTGTTTGTGTGTGTGTGTGTGTGTGTGTGTGTGTTCCCGAAATACCACTCTCCCCCCCGCAGCCCCCACGCCATTTACCCATTTTGCACTAATTGAGGGATCTTTTTTCGGAAGCTGTTATTGCACTCATTTAATTATTTATTTTGACGGGAAGCAATCTGGTGGCTAGTGAAAGGAGTGTGTGTGTGTGTGTGTGTGTGTGTGTGTGAGAGAGAGAGAGAGAGAGAGAGAAAATGAGAGGGATAGACGGACATGGAGCAGGACTGGGTCAGCGTAGCTTTTGGGGGGTATATGTGTGTGAGGGCAGAGCTACTGTACATCTGTGGGGCTTTGCATGTATGAACAGTATATAAGACATTTACTGTGTTTGTGGGAGTGTGTGTGTGTGTGTGTGTGTGTGTGTGTACATGAGAGTAGCATCTCAGAGTGCGTGGCTTTCTGAGTGCAATGGGAGTGCACTAATGGACGCACACTTGAGCTGAAAAGTGCAGAGTGTAGCTGAAGTGCAGCCAAGTCTGGCTTCCAGTCCTGCTTGGATGCCCTATAATCTACTCTCTACTATTCTAGCTCTCTTTTCTTTCCCTTTTCATTTTCCTCACTTCCCCCTCCTTATCTTTCTATCTCAGTCTCTCTATCAATTTAATATTTTCATCCCCTCTTCATTGAGCGAGCCGGATGCCCCCGTTTCCCCGCTGTTTCCCTATTAAATCTCTTTATCCTGGTTCAGAGAATGAAGACGAGCAGATCGTCATTGGCTGGTTTCGGACTTTCCTTTTTTCTTGGATCTCTCCTCCCTGCTGTGCAGTGAAGAGAATGAAATGAGGGAAGACAACACACAACCACCAGTAGTCTTGACCTTTATCAAGCTCTAGTGCCTGAGGCAGGGTGAATGAGACATTAAGAAAATGACTGAGCATTAACCCCTACTTACTTACAGACACACGTGGCACACTGTCTAGTCTAAACAAAGGCTCTGATGCTGATTTTCTTTCTGACACTTAAGGATACACTCAAGACAAATGATCAAACTGGGAATAACACTTAAGCATTCTGCATTGTGTCACTTTAGAAAGAAAAGAATGGCAAGACCGGTCGGGCCTGCCTGCTAAGATTGTTTAACTGTGATTGATCCCTTGTCGAGCTCCAGCTTCCTCGCACTCCGGTGAATGCCAAGTCCTGTTGAGAATTGATGCTTCATTATAAAGCAACAGCACAAGTTCTTCAAATGATGCATCAGCCTCTGAGAGAAAGCTGGACCTGTGAGGGCCAGATGTTAACCCTGACAGCTACAGTCCCAGCCAAGCTGTACTTCGAATGATAGATCATTTCCCCCTGCTCTCTCCTCTTCCTCTTTTTCTTCTGTCTTTTGTGCCCATGTGCACGACTGGCGCATGTGCATGTGCGGCCATCATTCTACTCCAGTCAATCAATGAGCAGAGACAATTCCCAGAGTGACATTTACGGAGAAGAAAGAGAGCCATTTATCACTTTAGTTTTGGGATAATAAAGGAATGACTGAATGAGTCTGTGTGTGTGTATGTGTGAGTGAGAGAGCAGGCAAGAGAATGAGAGCTAAAGATGAAAAGGGGATTTCAAAAGCACATGAAAGGAGCAGGAGAAATGAGCGAGGGAAGAGGGAAATGAGTGATAAAAAGGCTACTTTGTGGAGAGGACTGAGAGTGTGAAATAGAACAAGTGAGCAGAGAAGAGAAGGCCGTGAGTGACTGACAGTGAAAAAGAGAGCACGAGAAAGACGGGTATGAAAAAAAAAGCGAGCCCGGGGTTCGGAGAGAAAAAAGGCAGAGAGACAGAGGAGGGGATAGAAAAAAGGCTCTCGGCACTGAGAGAAAAAGGAAGGAAAGAGAGGAGAAAGAGACAGACATGAACAAAAAAAGGTCCAAGAGAAAGAAGGGGGAGAGGGGGGAGAAAAAGAGGCAGACGTGCTGGGTTCATCCAGGGCTATGAGCAGACTCCGAGTTCAGACCTCACACAGTCAGCATACTAAACACCGGACCCAGTGTCCTGACCCAGATTCAAGTGACATACAAATCCAATTGGGGAGGCAACAATTTTACCACCCCCCCCCAAACCACCGCCACCACACACCCCTTCCCCCTCAATCCCAGCTGGTCTCACAGTCACCTCATAACCCAACAACCTCTCCCCAATCCTGTAACCTCCCCACACATATGCTGGCTCCCACACACATTTGCTCACACATGGGTTGTTTTGCACATACACATGTACACGCCCAGACGGAGACACACATTTAAAAGTGATTTCTTTCCAAGGTCAAGTCTCTTTTCAGCTCAGGTGAGCAGACATTACAGCTCAGCGGGGCGCTGCGCCGGCTCCTGACCATCCGCTACCGGAGGTGACCTCTGAAGCTCCATCCATCAGCCACGGGCGCATGACCCAGTCGCAGCATATCCACCAACCATTAGCATAACAAGCATCTTTCTTGAACATAACTCTTGCTACTCCTCCTCTTCACTGCCCTCCTTTCTCACCACCCCCACATCCACCTGCTATGATCAGTCAACGTTAACTACATTTCCCTTTGTGAGCCGGCTCCCTCCATCACTTGCCGGGACCGGCGAGCTCAGGTAAACTGATTGACGGCCCTTATACTCCCTCCTTTCCCCTCCCACAATACTTTGGCTCATGACAGGGGCTTGATGGACAGGCAGAGAGGAGCGAGCGACCCAGCACGTGGCTGCCAGGAAAGGTCCGGAGATGGAGCGTTGTGAAATACACCGTTTAGCTCGGTATATATCATCGCTTTCTCAGGGACAGACATGGCAATATGCGTGCACGTAAACACACACATTTACACACGCACACACACCAACATCAATCCTGTGCATACAGGAAGAGATATCCAACGAAGAGAAAAATTGAATTAGGAAATATGGGCACCATGATTTGCGGGAAGCAAGTTTTGTGGCCGGGAGAGAAATACAGCTTGGAGCACACTTTATCTTATAGGGAGAGCAAAGAGGAAGAAGCATTTGTGTTGTTTATCTAAAGCCCCATCTAGTTACAATGGCTTGATTTGAAATATTCATATACATGTATGACAAGATCAGGGCCATTATGTTGCTCTCTCGGCAGGGTTTCAGTGAATAGACTGAATGGAAACCCATCAGTCAGTGTAAATTATGAAGACAAGACACATGGTCATGAAGAGGAGTGTTATTGTAGCCTGATATCAATCATGGTAACACACGTTCTATAGTGTCATCAGTATGATAATATGCTATAGGCTATTTCAAGGATAAACTTGCCATTATAATATATCACAAAGCATATAACCACAGCAAAACACATTAGGCTTTGTGTAGTGTGCATCATCATAAGGCTTATTATATGGCTTATGTTTTAGATGGATCTGCAAATACACAAATGGTACTTAAGTCATAATGAAACATAAATCATACAACCTATAGGGGCTATGTTTTTTATTCCTTTTTCTTTTATTCTCAATTAATCGTTTTGTCTACAAAATGTGGATGGAAAACTGAAGGAGGAGCATTCAAGTTACCTAAGATAAAACCAAGAAAAATAGCAAAACTTCACATGTGAGAGGCAGGAAACGGTTGGCATTTATCTCTGATTAATGTCTGAAATGACTCATTCGATTCATTTTCTGCTGATCGTCAACTTGCTGTTTCAGCTCTACAACCAACGACCACATCCTGAAGATTGAGTCTTTGTTGGCTGACAAAACCAAACATTCCATAGCGATGCCCAAAAAGTGCATGGTCTGTATCTAATCAGAAATATATGAGGCACATCTTAAAGTACAAAGAAATCGCTTGTTCATAGTACATTGTGGCTATTAAGGTGTGCTCTAACACGCAGTGGGCTAGCCTCAGGCCCTCTTGCTGTGATAGGGGTGAGTACTGGAGACGAAGCAGAACAGAGTGCAGCAGAGCAGGCCCTGTAGTCGCAGAGAAAAAGACAGAGAGAGTCGACCCAGCGTGACTACCGCCTGCCTGAGTGGAGCAGCCTGCCTGCAATTAAGGTGGAATCAGGGAGAAATCTGTGCTGCCTTGATAATGAGCCTCGTCTGAATTATTAACGAGAGCTGTTCCCCCGGGACCCGGGCTCCCACTGAGCCCATCAACCCCCCCAACACACCCACATAGCACACACAGACACACTGATGCAGGGAAGAGGCAGAGAAACGCAGTCTCATACACACACACGCACACACACGCCCGCACACACACACACACACACACACACACACACATGCGCGCGCGCGCACACACACACACACACACTCACACACACACACACAAGCAACAAGCATGCTGTTCCTCACCGAGACCAAAATTTCAAGCACCCAAGCAAACACATTTTATTCACACGCTGAAGTGAATATCCTGAGACATTTGCAACACAAATAACAGTTACCTGGGACAAAATAAATTCATACACTGCCATCACATTTAAAGTGACAAAAAAAATGTTGAAAATCTCACATAGAATGGGCATTTTACATTCAGAAATGGTGTTTCATTTAAGTGTTTCATTTTTGAGAAGTAAGCCAGTGATTAGATGAGTGTTTTAGAGCCTATTAGTCATTTTGTTAAGTATTAATAGTCATGAATGAAAAATGCTTCATTCTCAGAGTGTATTGTGAGATTAATATTCCTATTAACACAGCAGATAAAGAGCTACCAGCAGAATATAAGCAATATATTTTTATTGCTAGGAGTGCAAGTCACAGAGGTACTGGTGTCAATAGGAAGTGACTGGAGGGATACTGAGCAGGAACATAGTTACCGTTTATATTGAAATGGGGAATTGTGTGAGTGTATGCCTGGAGCTCACTGTGTGTCCAGACGACTAGACAGAGGAAGACCTCTTTCTGTTTCCTCCCCAATTTCATGACCCGTTCCCAGGGAATAAAAAGAGATGTGTTATAATCACCTAGCAGCACTAACCCTCCTCCTCCTCCCATCAAATCTCCATGACATCAAACTTACTCAGCCTCAGAAAGAAACACACACCACAGTCTGTCCCTGCAGCTGTGAATGGTTTTGCCAAAAAATCCACGGGCGCTCACCAAAAAGCACCACGCCTTCCGTGTGAGCCAATAGTCTAAAGTCAGACAGGTTTTTAAAAACAAAATCAGGCAGCAAAACAGCATCGCAGAAAGTAACTTCCGCTCTCGGTCAGCCCCCTCCTCTCCCAAAAATGGTTCACCCCACCCAAGAACAGAGTGTTCCTCCATGGGTGGTTCGAGGAGGCACGAGTGTGTTGTAGGTTTCGTGCAAAGCATCTGTGTGCAGAGGGAATCGCGGAAACCGTTGTTCTGAATGGGAAAAGAATGAGAATTTTTCTTTGCTTCACTGTGTTCAGTTTTAGGAAAACTAAATGAACTGAGAGAAGTATTTAATATTCTGAAAAATGTCACCAAACGGCTGTAAAAAATAAAAAGAAATTGCAGAGCCGTGGATAATAGGCTAGAAATGCTTCAACAGCTGAAGCTCAGTTAAGCTAAGAAGAACATCCAAATTAGTTCAACCCTGTCGAATTGGGAACTTGACGGTTTCATCCCCTTGTGTTCTGCTCCAAAAGACCCAGTAGCTGAGAGGATTCGAGCTGGGGAAAATCCAACATTGTTATCCTATTATCTTAGGGATAATGTGAGATATGAGATTTCTCTTAGATGAGAGGAGGCACACTGCTTCAGGCAGTTTCGATCACTAGCAGGAGACTGACGCCAAAGCTCCCTGGAGAAAGACGCCTCACCTCAATTGGCCCTTGTACAAAACCTCACTAAAATGTACAGCATGTTCATTAGATGGAAAAGAAAGGCAGAGAGATATAAGAGGAGATAACATGGATGTCTACTAGATGGAGTGATAGGAGAAAGCAAAGTAATATAAGACAAAATTACATTGTTTTTCATATTACTATCTCCTGATTGCGGTCTCCCAGATTTGAATGCATGCCCATGCTTTGGAAATTTGCATGTACATTAATCATTTTCAGTGAGAAATGAACTGCCACATGGCTGCCTGATGGCTGCAGGGAGAAAAGGCAGCAAGAACGGGCTTCTTGGCGGCAGATACCCGACTCAACCCGAATATACTGCCTGAACCCAACCTGGCTCCAGCTGCAGGAGCCAAGGGGAGATGTAAGGTGCTCATAATCCTGCACCATAAATATGTCCAGCATGCATCATATGCTCTCATTTTCTGAGTGTGCATGTGTGTGCGCATGTGTATCTGTCGCACTCTCAAATTACTCCGCTCCCCTGAGCCAAGACGGAGGATAAAATATGAATCAGCTCAAGTCTAGGATAGTTTCCAGTCTCTCCAGACTCCCCAACCATCAATGAGCGACACAGGCGTGCATTCCTACACGCACACACACAAAAAACTCTGAAAAGTTTCAAGTCTCTCCACTTCATGCTAAGCTCCTGTCAAACACTGGCATTCATATCCCTCATATTTGACAAGTATGCTCTCTACTGCAGCGGCTGGATCCCGTGCATAGTGACAGGATTACATGAGTCTGTCTTTCTCTTTACCTATAAATCAGTTAGATAAAGTGATATGATCCAGCACCATTAAAAATACTAGGCTATTGCCTGTGGAGACAGGGACTATGTGCCTTTTCAGAAGATAGACATACACATAAAGAGACATCTTTCTTTCCCTCCTCTTCATTTTGCCTTTCTGCTCGACAATTCTTGTCACACATCTCTCTACTTTTTTTTTTTTAGCGCTCCATCTTTCTGATCTGTCCGATCTCTGTCATTAAAGGAAGCCCCATGACCTTTTGCCCTGCTGGCCCTGCACGGGGCACTACCTAAAGACACTTTATAAAAAACAGTCTGGTCACTTTGGATTAAAGTGTCTGAGTGACTGCCTGGCACCCTTTGTCGACCTGCTGTAAAATCTGTTGGCATCTGACCACCCAAGCTCTACAAAAAGCCCTGTAAACAACATACAGGGACTCCATGTGTCTGTAACACTGCGAGATTCAACACAGATGCACTGTAGAACAAATATATTGGTGTGTTATGGACTTTTATATGAATGACTCACCATGCTAATATACAATAAAGCATCTCAATGACAGTGTCCAACCCCTTTGAAGTTAATGAACTTCTGGGCACCTACGGGGCAATCCCCACACCAAGTTGCCTTTAAACCCCACCATTAGAGGCATTATGGAGTCAAGAGTGAGACTAGGCAAAAAATCTCTGCAGTGACATGCTGTCAGACCAATCAGCGGGCCCAAACACACATGACTATAGAAGTAGACAGCCCCTCCCCCTGCACTAGCCCCCACAAACACGCACACACATACACACATACACACACACACACACACAGAGCACTGCCAACCCTGACGCTTTGTTGCAACTGACATGTGCCTCTCCCACGCACAAATGCAGTTTGCATTCACATGCAGCCGTGGTTATATTTAGATATAATTAGCCATAAAGACATAAAACACAACCATAAATACAGGGCTTCAGAAATAATCACCAACTTCACAGCATTCTGCAGATTTCTATGTTGGATCAGTTTAGTTACAGAACACACAAAATAAAGGCTGCTGAAGTTGCCACTAACACTGCAGGAGTGACTGTGGAAAGTATCACCAGGTTCACAAGTTCACAATTCTATGTAACCTCCGTTCACAGTAAGGAGGCGATTAGGAAGACATGACCTCAGAATACTGCAGCTTTCCTAGAAGTCCGAAGCCATTAGGTATTTATAGGAGCTTAATGGCACTATCTAGGTGTACTTGCTGTCTAGCACCCATCATCAAGCCATCAACCCCAGCCCAGCATCCCCCACTGAACCGCCTCCTACGAAAACTGCCAATATATACCACTTAATTTCATTTTATTTCATCAGCAGTTTACCACCAATTTTTTTTTCTTTCCCTGCCACAACAACAAGAAAAAAGACTGTTTTGTGTCAAATGTTCTGCTTGTGCATGCTATTGTTGATTGAGATGAAAATATAGTGGATGATAGAAGTAAAGTTTTCCAACTGGCAAATGCTCTCAAACATAATTGGAAAATTACATGTATGAAAGTGCACCTGTGTTGGAGGTGAGGTAGAGCGATTTTGGGGCTCTAGGTTTGTGGATTGAATCTGAACATGTGACTTCAACCCTGTCAAACTAGGTTTTACAAGTTGACTTTACATGCAATGCTGCTTTTTGTCTCTCATAAAATGTGTCATAAGACCATGCCCTTTTTATTCCTACCTTAAATAAATAATTCACATGGAAATCTCTGTGGGAAAAAAATGTCTACAGGGCTTCATTATGAATTCAAGATCAATGTAAATTCAAACGGCATTCATAGTCGATCAGCCACATGAAATCACATTTATTGCAAGAGCCAAAATAGGTGGTTGCATCAGAAATTTGTGTTGAACTGTACGCACAAACATGCTGCTCAGTGAATATAGCACACCAAATACTCTTTGTTTGGTTCCTGTAAGTGAGCTACACATGTGACTCCTAAGTGTATGTTTACATTACCATCTTGTCTCTCACCAAAATCAGGTCAACCCTGTTACTAACATTATGGCTGCCTGCTTTAAATGACTTACCTCATGACCGCTCATTACCTGAAATGGGCCCCATGTCTCGCCTGTGGCCTGAAATAGCCTTCAGACTGCCTCTCTCAACCCCCCTAATTTGCAGTTTCATAAATAGCAGACTAGGACTTTGGCACTACAGATAAAGAGGCCCTGTGGTTGAAGACCATTGGTGCAACCACTGGGCTAATGATTACAAAGTCTACCTGGAGACACACCTTACCAGAGTTCATTTTAATGGGACAGGCTTAAGGTGTCAGTCAGGTGCTTGTGATTAAGGCTGAGACTCAAGTGGTGACAGAGTTTATCTTATGCAACGCAACAAGTTTTGACTCCCCTGACAGGCAAAAATAGTACTGGACACATGCCATTTCAGTCTTTGATTGTATTTAATGATAAGAGTGACATGCCTTCATAGTTCTGTCGAAATTATGTGAGCATGCCAACTCTAATCACTCTTCGCATAAGCATTTAATGAATGAAGGTGGCATTATCAGCCTGTTTAATAATGGGTTTATGCTGGAAACAGGTATGTTTAGTGGTTTTGTTTCAGTAAAAACAATTCTGATGACTGATAATGCATCTACAGTGTTCAACTTCTCACACACTGGACAGGACATGATCTTTTAAGATGCAACCTTAAGGTCTCGGCTTAGCAGAGGTGCAACACGAGGACAAGCACCGCTGCCCTGCTGAGCCCCCTGTCCTCAGATGGCCATAATGAATAGCAACATGATGATGCTGATAACATGGGCAGATGTCCAGGAGGTTACTCCAGGCTCTCAGCCAGCCAGGCAGCAGTGGTGGTGGACTGTGGTCAGTTGTGAACACCCGTCTGAGTGTTTACATTGTGGACAGCTGACCTGTGGTCTCCTGCTACAAGCGTCCCTCTGTTGATGCTCTTTTTTAAGTGCTAAGTAGAAAATGTGCCCCGTCCATCTGCGCGCATTGGCTATGCATTGAGTAGTTTATTGTATTGAACTATCTCATTTATTTGCAGCAGATATGGAAATAAATCATGAACCACTGGGGTCCTGCTCCTGCATGAAAGGATTTAATGCACTACTATGGACACTGTTGTCTCTCATGAACTGCTCTGACATGATCAAAACCTTTTTATACACACAATGAGTGACTTCACTCCAGTCTATTACATTCTGCCATCAGTGATCTATTAGAGTGACTGACGGCATTAATGAACTAAGACAAGAAAACGCGTGGCACCATTCATGCGTAACCGATACGGAATCCCATGGTGACATGTGTATGGTAAGAAAAAAAAAATCCTACCTATTATCACTCAGTGATTAACACGTCAAACCCTTCTCACCATGTGTTTTGGTCCTTACCTTCCAGCCAGCTGAGCTATTACTGTCGCCCTTATCCTTGAAATAGGGCACATAGCGGACCATCCAGTCGTATATCTGTGACAGCGTGAGTCTCTTTTCTGGGGTGCTCTCAATGGCTCGGGTAATGAGATCCGCGTAGGACTGGTTCCCCCACGCGTTCCGCCGCGAGGACTTGGCTTTGCGCAGCGGTCCGCTCACATCCAGCGCAGTGCCAGCCAGGCATGGGTGGGTCGCGCTTGTGGGTGCCGGGGCGCCGGCTGGATGCTTCAGCTCTGCCGGTGTTCCACCCACGAGCCCCGCTATGCAAGCCGGGACGTCCTCCGGTTCCACCTTGATGCTGGCCAGAGGAAGACCCCCGCTGACCTCGTGTCCACCCGGGAAATCCTCCGGGCAAGGCAGCGGCCAGGTGCATGAGCGAGGACGGATCTGCGGCTCGAAATCCGAATCAACCTGATGAGCGTCTAATTTGTCGTCCTCCATCATCAACATTTATCCTTCAGTTGAAGATGGAATAAATGAAATAAGAAAGAGAGAGAGGGAGGGAAATACCTCCACGATATCCAACTGTCCACGGAATCACTTCACGTTGAAATTCGCCGTGTAATGCCGCTATTAAGCTTACAGTCTGAATCAATAAGAGGCAATTCAGCGGAGTAAAAGGACCATGATGGATACAAGCAGAATCACAGCCTGGCGTGTAGAGACAACAGAAGTAATAAAAGTAATAATAATTTTTCGTCCATTTTACCTGGAGTAAAAAAATAATGCTAAACGATGATTAAAATGCTTGTTATTCAACAGTCCACATCACCTCCAGGCAGTCAGTCAATCTCAAACGCGTGTCAGAGCCAGACATGGGGCTTTTTTCCTCTTTGCCCCCACCACCACCACCAAATCCAGTTGCAGCAACAGATGATATTTCAGATAAGGAAGATATTTGCAAAGCAGTCGTCGATAAATTCTCCAGAAGACAGGAAGAATGAGGCAAAGAGGGGAAGGAATCACCAGAGCTGTGTTGAGAGCATCCACTGAGGCGATAATGCGTGATTACCGTGAATTATTAAATCTTCCAGTCTGCACGGATTAAGCTGGCAGCCGTACATTCAAGTCCATTCAGCCTGAACAGCACCCAACTGTCTGCAATTATAATGAAGAGGCGTGCGCATGTGACGAATCGATAAAATCCCAGTCTGGAAAAAAAAATATTAAAAAAAAATAGTCCAGCGATCAAATTTCGCATCCACTCCTCTGGTTGATCAAATCGTCTTTTATCAGAGCTGCTCTTGCTCCCCTCTATTCCCCTCGCCTGTTCTCTCACTCTCTCAGATCCCACACATGTTCTCATTTGCTTACAACTCGTTCCGTCGATGTGAACCGAGGATGACGCGCCGGCGCTGTAGTGGAGATGCTGCCAATTGGAGTGCGCTCACGAAATCAATACTCTCTGAACATGATTACAGCGAAATCCCGAAGTAACTCCCGCTCTCTTTCTCTGTCGCTCTCACTACCAGCATATCTAGTATGAACGTAAGGAACAAACCCCAAAATTCCTGATCAAAACTCTACATAATGATCTTTCTGGCGGAGCCTAACACGGCGCTTTGTGTGCCAACCTCCTCTGCCAGCGGTGATAAAACAAGACAATGTGAAAATGACACAAGGGGATATTCCTGCATAATCCCGACAAGGTTTTGTATTTTAAAAACAGTGTCTGATCTGCCTTTGTGCGTAACAAATTGCCCCGCGCAACGTGTGCAACGTCCAAATGCCCTCCAGGGAGAATTCACGGCGCGCAGGAGGGTTCACCTCTGATGATTATTTGTGGGGCTATACCTCCGCCAGTGTAATTTCCCATGCCGATTAGACCGATTTAGCCCAGATTAGGAGAGATTAGGTAAACCTAGGTTTTAATCCAGGACGAGTGAGGTGAAATGGTTTTATTTTTGCCTTTTCCAGAGGCCAGATTGAAATATCATCTTTGCTCCGCACTCCAGTCGAGGTGAGGAGGTATGAAACACTTAAACATTATCGTCTCAGATCGCGTTTGACAAGCCTCGACGCCACAAGACACAGCCCAGTCAGACCGGCGTGCGTAATTCTGCCACACTGACCGAGTAAAAGGAAGGGGATTCCGCCCCTCTACCCCACCATCTCCTCCCCAAATCTGACAGCAGGGCGGGCACACAGTCACAGGTGCTCACATCCCATTGGCTGCCTATTTTCCCTCATAAAAATTCCACTTTTTCCTCATTTTTGATTTTGTCAAAAAAGTGGAATGGTAGCATCACACTGCACGTCAGCTTTCACCTTAATCCAAACGATTTGCTGACCTATTCTACTGCATCAGCCTGCTCCACATATTTATGCACATTCACAACTGTGATGGTTGCTGTGGGAACAAGATTACTTATTAATGTTATTTTACAGACAGGACTACTTTTACAAACTCAGACATGCAACTATAGTTTCTGATATTTGGAAGTTATGCAGCATTTTACCATCATGGGTAATCCTTATGACCTATGGGGGCATGAATGGACTGCAGTCAAAATATTCAACCAAAACATGGAAGTGTACATTCTCTCCAGTCAGAAACAGAAGGGGATATTCTACTCAACATATTGTTTAAATAAGTCACCCTCATATTTGAAAGAGACACATGCACAGTACATGAGCACTATTAAAACAAACACCTGTGCAACAAGGTGGCTTAAATTGTCTATACTGTCTATCGGTACTATACTTAAAAGTGGTGCAACATGACCACACTGTGTGCACTCAGACATGACTGATGCTGAAAAAATGTGTGTCACAAAAAGGCACACTTTTAAATGAGAGAGAATGTGTCATAGTGTGTCATAGGAATGACTTAATACTGAACATCAGTGGGATCAGATGGCTTTAATGCCATGCTGCTAATACTTTGTTTGTATGTGATGTCCCCAAGCCATTTTGCATTTAAATTTGAAATCATATTTATCAATATGTTCCAAAAGCAAAAACCGAACCAATGGAGGATAACACTGTCCATCATATATCCTCTAGTGTTTAACACAAGACGCTACTTGGAGCGGTGCTCCATAGTGCCAGAGTTATGGTTTCTTGATTACACTTAAAGTGAAAGAAAAGTAATTGTGAAGACAAACAAGGAGATTCAGAGGCTCACAGCTGGACTGAATCTTCAGAGAAACGAGACTCAGAGAGGTCTGAGACAGACAGAGAGAGGAGGGAGGCCCAGACACCACGAAACTACATATGTGTTCGGTCCCCTTCAGGCTGACTGCTACGCTGTCCCCATACCAGACATTCCAGAGGCAGCGTGGCTGGCTTCAGGCTGATCCTGGAACAGCATGTTCTGCACAGCAGTAATCACCTCAGCCAGCCACAAGCGAGGCAGAGCAGCACATCAACAACAAGGCAGAGCTTTGTGCCTGTCAATTTGCACCCTGAAAAAGTCCTCTGGAATTCCAATCACATCAGCAAAGGGACAATCCTCATTTCCTCCACCCTGCACCCTTGCAACCTCATGATGCTGTGCAATTTATCCCTGCAGCCCCTCTGCCCGCTGGGATTAGGACAAGAGGAAGCTGGAGAAGCCATAAGAAACACCCTTGGGAGATCGATGCCTGTTTGGGAAAACACTTCCCCGGTTCTCCCTCCACTCACAGCAAACAAGCCACACTCTAACAAGCATATGGGCTCCCAATGACACATGAAGGAGAGGGCTCAAATCCAAGTATTCGGAGCGTTCCTGAGTAGACAAAGCTGGATTTCACCCCTTCGTGGCAATGTAGGATGACTTAAAGACTTCCTGCCCCGGGTAAGAGCCAGCTTTCTGTGGTATCTTGGCATGTGCGCTGCCAGCTATGAATATTATGTTCAGAGGCAGTGAGGACAATTGATGCCAGGAGTTTTAATTAAGACTGCAATGTGGAATGGGAAGTAAAGGCATGTGCAGGTAATGGCATTTCTCCTCATTTCAAAGGTCTATAAAATATGATTAGCTAACACTAGCTGCCTAGCCAACAGTGCCACCTCTTCCTAAATGCAATACACCTACTGTGTGTAGGGCCTCATCTTTCCTGAGGGGCCACATTTTGCAAGAGGGGATGCATTTGTGCATATGTGCAATGGATGGCTCCAAATAAAATTTCACTTAGGGCCCCAATTTGGCCAGGGGCAGCCCTGCAAGACAATAATTATAGATAACAATTGAACATCCAGAACAACCAGTGAGGAAAATCTGTGTACTGTGTCCTGATACCCAAAAATACATAAATGTATTATAATAATACAAAAAACCCAAAGTGAGTACCTTTTTCAAGAGGTGTCTATAGCAATCAGTTAAGCCTCATCCAACCAAAATATTTAGTAAATTCTATAAATAATACACTTATGTGAGAAACAACCATTATCACCTCATGTCAACTTATTTCTTCTCAAAAGTGACAATCTAAAATAAGGTTTTCTATAAGAGAGCCTGGTGTTCAGAAACACAACCCCTTTTATTCCCAGGGATCGTCAAAATCGACACAACATGAAAGAAAAAATGACCATTTAAAAAGCACTAATTAAAAAAAGAAACAGAAAACAATGAAATGAAGTCATTGGAAACAAATTGACTTAAAAGTAATGAAATGAATTAATCAATGATATAATCAAGCACCTGAAAGATACTGCAAATCATAGTCAGTACCTCTGGGTTCTGCAGGGACACCAGTAGGTAGGTTTAATCTTTCACCATAATTTATAATATATATATGTAGATTGATTGATATTTCAGGAAATGTTGATCACACCTTCTCAATTGTGAGAATATGCTGATTTCCTCATATTTATATCATTTTAAATTAACACAAATTGAAAAATACTTTAAGATCTGCTGCTTGCAGATGTTCTCAAAATAGCAACATGACCCCACATTCAACGTTTTACATAGCTCAGAATCACAATCACACAGTGAAAAGTAATTAGCTTGATGATCACAGTGTAATTCTAACCCTTAATGACACACATAATGTACAGCACATAGACCTATCCAGATTTTACACGTATGTGTTAGAAGAGGGGGTGTCACTGTCTCTGTTTCTTGAAATAAACTATGCAGAATATCATATTGCCTCCGGCAACGTGTTAAATCCCTCACTTGTGTAAGTCAGTAGTTGGCTACATCCACAGTAGCCAAGAAGGCCTGATGCCAAGACACTGATTAGCCTAGCTGAGCCTCTGTTCTCCAGGCAATGTGGAGTGGAGATGCAGCGGGAGTCCAGCTCATCACCAAAGAGCACTGTGCTAAACACAAGTTTAAGTGGAAGAAAGCCAGCAGACTATAGTGTATCCATGCTGGACATATAAAGCCTTGGGCAAGGAGGCATCTGCCTCTTTAATACATAATTCACTCAGAGCTGAAACATCATGCTTTAGTCCTAAGGGCCGCTAGTTTCTGGTAGTTGGAACATAAAACCGTCTCCATCAGATAATCTGCTCTCTCATTGACAGGCAAATTTGTGTCCCAAGTACCCAACTATGAAATTAGGTTCAATTCTGGATCAGCAGATCAGATTTGCCTTGAAAAAGCATTAATAGAAACCTACAGTAATGACATGTACAGTATATTTAATGTTCAAAGGGTGGTTTTCAAGTTGCATCAAATGTATGTAGAAGCAATGTCATCTCACCTTTCCACCTCAGCGAGCTTGTCCTCATCAGTCTTGACATGCAGGTAGGTCAACATGTGGAGACAGCCATGCTGCTTCGAGCTCTCCCTTCAGACACGCACATGGTCACTTTACATCGCAACCCCTGCAAATGCATCTTCTGTTGGAGTATTATTAGAAGCACTCATGTCTTATTGCCCACACTATTATCATAACTGACAGGATGTGCATTAGTTACTTCAGTCTCCACAGCAGACTGGCCATAATGTTGACACACTAGTGTACGAGCCATTTTAGAATTCAGCATGAAGAGTGAGGAACCTGAAGCAGCTGTAGTGCTTTTATTCGTAATAGTCCCAGCTCAAGTTCCCATGAAAGAGGCACTAATGGGTTAACAGTAGAAATGAGAGGGGAAGAGAGGCATAATCAATGCTTTTGTTGAGTGAAAGAAAGAAAGGCTTTCACAGGTCTATGTATCATTAAGCAATTGAGAAAGCTAATTAGAGTGGGGGGAAAAAGACGTGCAGATCTCACAGCTAATTATTTCCATGGCAACCGCAGCTCCTGTAGATGATCTGAGGTAGCTCAGCTGGTGAGACAGACAGTTTCACAAAGAGCAAGAGAGACCCCTAGTGGGACCAAGTGAATGAAAAGTATTAAAATAGAACAAATCATTTTCAGTTTTGAAAAGATATCGCTGCAGTAAAACACAGGGCTTTGTGCAATATACATGATAAAAAACCTTATGTTTTTAGGTGTTAATTCTGCCTTATAGAGAAATCAAAGAAATCTATGTTTTTTTTTTTTTTTATCAACACAACAAATTACAGGAGCTACCTGAAGATGTGCTATGGTGACTATAATATAACTTAAATGGTCTGACAGTTATTTAAGTTTTTTTTTAACCATTCTTACTGATTTCCTGCTTTACACAGGCTTTTATTCATTCCCAATCACGTCACTATTGTTACCTCCACCATGGAGGTTATGTTTTCACCAGGGTTTATTTGTTTGTTGGTTAGTTTTTTGGATTTTGACGAAAATTTCAGGGTTGGTCAGACGTGGCCTAACTTAAAACTGATTAATTTTTTGTGGTGATCGGATCCGATTCAACCGCACCACCAAAAATTAATTAGTTTTAAGTTAGGCCACTTACGGCCAATCCTGAAAATTTTGTCAAACTGTCCATAACTTTGTTACTTTGCAAACCGACAAACCAACAAGCCAACAAACCAACAAACAAACAAGCCCCAGTGAAAACATAACCTCCTTGGCAGTGGGGGTATCTTTAAATAAATAAAAAAAGTCACCGCCGAGAGTGCGGAGGTCTGCACCCTCTGAGTGCTTTTCTAGTTTTCACACTGCAAACTCAAATGGGAAGTAGCATCCTTATGTATCTAATACAGACAAAAAGTAACTGTCATTTTAACTGAATCACAAAACAAAACTGCCGAGTCAAAAGCTGAGTTGTGTTTAATTTTAGTGCAAACGTTAAAAAAAAACAAAACAACAATGTGAGGTCTAATTTTTCAATAGCAGTCAAAGATGACTTGACCCTCTAAATGTCGTCATTCAATGTCTCTGTTTGCTGGGGTCAATCTTCTCCAGGTGAACGAGGGGTTTAAGTTGTTCAGCGAAGCTGCGCATGTCCTCTGACACAGTGTCCTGTCCGGCAGGAGCCAACACGCTCAGCTCCACCAGGTAGGAAAGTGAAAGACGCTCTGTGTTATCTGTGTTCCCCGGTACCAGGATGCGCGACAGCTTGCTAACCACAATTTTCATAGCACCTTTGCGGAATATGTGGCCATGGGCCACAAACTCATGGTCCATGCGGAAGCCCATCTCATTGAGGAACTCTGGCAAGCTGTGAGAGGCAGCCACATCAACACAGTTGCGCACAAGAGCATGGCGGCTCTTGTCTCCCACTTCAGGTTGGCCTAAGTAGCGTAGGTGCCATGGTGACGTGGGGTGGGAGAGGGAGCGCCGGGCACGGAGAATGAAAGGGTTACCTTGTTGTCCTTTCAGAAGATAAACCAGTTCATGATCAGTAAAGATCTCAGGTTCCATGTTGTCACACAGACCTCGAAGACGATGCAAGAGGCTTTCCAGAGCCTGGTCTAACACACTGCCTGCATTAAGAAAAAAGTAGAGAAACAGACACATAAATATAAAGAAAATATAAATCATGTTTTTTTGATGGGCTGGGAAATACATTATACTGAAAACTGTAGTTCTAAATATATATTTACACAATAAACACTCACATTTCAGCTGAGACTACATAACGCATATAAAGCTGAGACAGAAAACAAACTTTTCTTTGTCACAAACATGGCATATATTCTTCCACGCTGTCAGTTTAAGTTAAATATGTGTTGTTGACATTACTATTCTGGCAATATTGCAGTCTCACACAACATGATAGATGATATAATATCCAGTTTTTGATTTAACTGTTCATTACACTTCATGAACTGACTGTTGTGGTTATGTTAACTCCATAGCATTTTTGTTCATTTCAAATATCTTGTTCAATCCCTTTCTATCAATAAGAGCAGACTATTCTGAAGATTGATAATAAGATATTAATTGTCACTCTTAACCATGATCATCATCAAAACACCCACTGAGGAAATATCTTTTGTAAGAACGGTATATTCATCCCATTAGTTGTAGCTAGTTATTTTTTCCTTTAGTTTCTCACCCATCTATATACCATATAACTATTATCAGTGATAGTAGGAACACCATGTTTTATAATTTACCTGGTTTATGATTATAGCAATACAAATCAACTTGTTAGCTTAAAGTATCAATCTGTAAGATCTCATTCCCGGTTGATTTAGAATTTCTATATTTTACTGAAAACAATGGATCTGATCTCAGAGTAGTTTCATTAAACACAGACATAAAAATAATTTTTTCCTATCATTGTGTCCAAGAGCTTCAGGTTTTCGTAGTGATCGTCGTGCCATATTTTATGTTTAAATAATAGAGAAAAAACTGCAGTACTTCACACAAGTAAAACACACAAAAACGCAATTTAAAAAAAATGGTGATTAAAGATCTAGACTTGCAGCACGAGTAGTATCCCATATTTTCTTAGTATGATTCCCTTCTTCAGGCTATGCGAATGTAACTAGATACGTTACATTCTTTGTCTTTAGATGTAGATGTATCTAATAAAAGCTTACCTTGCAGCAGATATTCCATCATATTGATTGTGCCCCCGGTGACAGGCATCACTGTTACAGGAGGAGCTTCCATGTTTTCTCAAGTTGTTTTTGGTCTGTGGGAGGGAGGGATTGTTAGCGAGTCTCCTTTAGCTCCGATAGCTGAGCTGTCAACTTTTCATGGAACACGTTAAGTTACCTAGCAACCAGTGTAAGTACAGCGAGCTAGCTAATTCGTGCAGTTCACGCCAATTCAGCGTCAAAAACATATGGTTAAGAAGTAGCTTACCTGAGAAGTTCCCAAATGTTGTTCTTTACTTGCTGTGGGCTATCGGGTAAATACCGGGTAAATGTCGTTCGACTTCGGTAGAGCGTCTTCTGTAAAAACCGAGAATCCGTTGGCCTTGCCGTGTTTGTTCAACGGCTAGTAGCAATACAGCTAGCTTGCAGCTAGGTAAGTTGGATAGCATCAGTTAGCTACAATGTAGGCAGTGTTGCCCAAGTCACCGTGGTAACGTTTCAACGTTAGCTACATAACATAAATGGAAAAACAAAGATTTATCTGGGGAAACAAAGAGACGATTAAAATTTAAATAGCAAGGGGCCTGAATACAGCCTGTAAACGTGTATGGAAAAAAAACATCTTACTTTTCTTCCTGTTCGTTTTCTTTTTCTTGGCAGTTGCATCCAGCGTTGAGGCGCATTACAGCCACCTACTGGAGTACTTTCTTTCTTTATTCTTTTTTTTATTGGCGGTTGGCAGCCAACTTATAGGTGCAATTACCGCCACCTACTAGACTGGAGTACCTACCCCTGAATACAAGAATGCCCTCAAGTAATAAACTAAAAATGTACTTAACTATTGTGGCATATTTATTTGACAATGAGATTTATTTTCAAAGGAACCCCCAGCAATCAAGCCTCGTCCCAATTTATACAGTGCACAAAACAACCAAATATATTAGATAGCTAGCTAGCTGTATATATAAATGTACATGTATAAATGTATTAGTGTACTTTCCACTTTTTCTACACATTATCAGTCATTAGTCCCAAACCCAAACTTCCAAATAAAAAAAATCCCTTCAGTACTGTGTGGGTGAAGTCACTTTTTCTCATGAAATAAAGTGTGAGGTTTTGTTTTGACAGTGGCATTTAAGAAACATCTTAATTTGGGACTTTTTCTCTATACTTTAATTTCACTATACACACAACCATGGGCACTGGAAATCATATGATTGTTTGATGTCTTAACAGGACTCCTGATGATAATTGATGAATAAACCACCGAAGTCTCCTCCTCCACCTACAATGAGAAGTAAGGAGTTTCGCCTCAATGCCGCATCGTAGATAATATTAGGTAGTGCCATCATCACCATTATCATCAGTATCAGATAAAACTTACCCCACCATTCAAACCACAGCCACGACTGGGAACAGGAAATACTTTGAGAAAGAAACAAAAACAGAATCAGGAGTACATTTGTACATATCACAATCTTAATTTTCAAGCAGTAGACCACTGAAAAAAAAAAAAAACAATGAAGAGGAAATTCAACAAGACAAAGAGCTGCATATCCTACCTGTCCGTAATTCTGTTCTGAGACAACAAACAAAAAATGCCATTAAAGTAAGACATGCGAGGGCTGCTGATGTTCCATAGATAGCTGCAATCAGATATTCTGGCTCTGCAGGCATATCTGTAAAACCAAAGCATAAGAATTGAAATTCTTTTGATTGAGGCAACAAACTCCTTAAAGAAATACATGGCAAAACACTCACCTGTTGTGCTGTTTGAAGCGTTGGATGGTCCATGAGTACTGTTAACTGTATTATATCCATCAGACATCTGCTTTGCATTGCAATTTAAAGACCTATTTGGATCTACAAGCACTGGTATTGTCATTGTGCCTGTCTCCACATTTAACGTGCTGTTTGGTTTGAAGTTACTGAAATCCATATTACACACCACAGCACAAGGAAGAGATGAATTTTCACTCTGGTGCACTGTAATACAGCAAAGAAAGATTCTAAGTGAAACCATTTCATTTTTACATAATATATTGAATGTGTGTGTGTTATTTTCTTTACCTGGAATAACATACAAGTTGATAGTAAGTTGATTCCGTCTGTGACCATCACATCCTCGTCTCCAGCAGGTATATTGTCCAGCATCTGCTCTTTTGACATTTACAATGTGTATAGATTTGTTGGAAGACACAAACACTGATTCTGGACCTAGTATCGACTTGTTACTTGCTTCAAGTGTCCATTTTAAGTTAGTGAATTCACCCGGACATACATAAGTGAAACTGCAGCCTGCAATAACGTAGAGTGTCTTACGAGTTTCTTTCAGAATTTCTGAAAAGGAAAAGATATAGTTTATTTGAATAGAGTATGGATTTTGGCAAATATATGTAACTGGATACACAAAGGCGTTGGGTGCTTTATATATTCTGTGCTAAGAAAACAAATTATGACACATAACAATAGTTCTGACCTTTCTTCACGCTGATGACTGTGGCCAGTTTGTTCCAACAATTGTCTTGAAAACAACTTTCACACCAGTAAAGGCCTTGATCATCCTCAGTGAAATGAGCAATGACCAAAGAGCCGTTGCGCAGCACCTTCATTCTGGGGCGAAAGAGCTGATGATGATGCTCTACTCCGGTCTTATCTTGAAAATATATCTGGATTGTGTTGCTATGTTCCTCTTTGTTGTAAACCCATTTGAAAGAGTCACTTCTATTATGTTGACAAGGTATGACAGCTTGACATCCCAGCGAGAAGTGAAGGTGATCTGTGGCTGCCAAAATGTACAGTAAGTTGATGAATAACGTATTGTATAATGTATTGTCACACAACACTAACTTCCCAAAACGTTTCAAATACAGTGTAACATCAATGGTTGAGTCAGTAACTTACTGTTTCCTGGGACAAAAGGGGATGAGTTCCAGATAATCAGTAGAAAAATAAAGACTTTTTGCACCATGCTTGACTCTAATCTCTCCAGAACTAAAGACAACATTGAACAGATGAAACCTCCGCCTAAGAGGTTACACTGCTGCTGCACATCAAAACTCATAGATTCACAGTTTTACACTGAGTGTAGCAACTAAATTCAAGTTGACACCTCGGAAGTGGTTCAACAGCCAATGTAGAGTCTATTTACCGTGGCTTTTCACCCACACTGTTTTTCTGATGGTGCCACATTTATCCCACTTTTAGCATTTTGCATAGGCGTTGAGATACAGTATGCACAAGTGTAATATTCATATAAAGGTGTCAAACTGTATTCACAACTGTTTATACATCTATGAGCTCATTTGTCATTTATTTGAGTGATACAAAAAAGGAATTGTGAAAAAAAGGAAAGTGGCCAATTTTCTTATCTGCCAGACTTCAACTTAACTGTTGTGCTTAAGGTTTAGTTGAGTGTTCAAAATGACTCAGATTAACAGATAACAAGCACAAAGTGGAATGGAAAGGTTTATATGACATGAACATTATGAATGAGATATGAGTCACAACAAATCTAACGAATACTTTCTTCAGTATTGTTGCATCACTGAGTCATGGTCTCATCAAGTTATGATATTTTCATTTTTTTTTACGTTCTTAAATCTGGACAATTATAGATTTGATCAACAGCAGCAAAAACCCAAATCTACCAGTTGAATTGAGACTTTTCAAAAACACTCTCAAAGAACATTTTCATAATAGTCTAATTAAATATTTATTTATTTATTTAATTCTCAAAAATCCCATGTTACCAACAGCATGTGAATTCACCTTTTGGTAAACAGACGATCTTGGTCATGTTTGGAAGGTAACACAAACTGCAAAAAAATAAGTAAGTAAAAAAAAAAAAAATACCAAAAAAAAATGCTGCTACCTATTCCACCTTACCGAGTAAACAAACCTATTCCTTCGTAACTAGTAAACAAACCTACTCTATCTTAACTAACTCATGTCCTAATGTAACATGATATTAAACATTCAGGTCATTGCCTTAACTTAATCTCACTGGTTTACGCTTCTGCGTCGCGGCGACGGCGTAGCTACGGCGTCGCCGGATCCCTACGTGGACCGTACGCCGTAGCCTCACGCGCACCTCCAAAAAAAAAAAAAAAAAAATCCTGACTACGCGTCGCGCCAACGCGTTGAGACGCGAACGGCAAGGACTGTGATTGGTCCGCTCAAAACGTAATTTTCGGCGGTTGTTTTTCCGGTCAGCAGCTCAACAACACCGCTAGTAGCGGAGCGGCACGAGCGGTACGGAACGGTCGGACAGACCACCTCCGCAAACGTCTTCTGTGCTTCAACATTTGTAGTAACAGCATTTCTTTTTCAATTTTATGAGCTCCATCTCCAGAAACACCCGCTACATCTCAGTTGTCATTGTTTACTGTCGGGGGAAAAGCAAGGAATCCGATATGAGCCCCCAGAAGCCACACAAAGACACAGACACCCCCCCCTAGCAGCTTGGCGGTGAATTGCAGAGCAACACGTTCCCTCGACGCAGAGCTTCGAATGCTCAACGACGGCGTCTCTGCTTCCTTCTCCTCCCACCCGCCACCGCAGCTGACGTCTACTTGAAGGTTTGTCCTGTGCGTTTCCTATGACCAGTCAGTCCTCCTCTGGTTGAGCTCATAAACTTTTCCCTCCAGAGACACCCAGGCTCAGTCGGTATGGAGTCAACTGCAGCTTTCTTGGAATCTCAACTGGGCTGGTCTCAAATACAACACCTGTTCGCTCTGCTGTGTTTTGTTGCCGTCGTCTATAAATTAACAGTCTTGTTCGCCCAAAGAAGAGAATGTTTTCGAAAAATCGAGTGTTTTCCAGGGCCACCTGCACACTGGCTTTTTGGACACACAAGACAGGTAAGTTATGTCTAATGATAGGCCTAATAATAACGACTGTATACTTATAGTAATAATAATAAGGTATACTAAAATAATACAAACAAATAATGACAAGGGCAATTTATGAGATGGAAAAGTTTTGATGTGCATACTTGATATTGTGGGCTACTTTTAATACAATTGTTTATTGTCTGACAGCTACTTAAGGTGATTAAAGTACATGATAAACCTGCAACAATCCCATACAATAATTATGTCGTATTTCATATAATAAATTAAAATGACATCACCTACACCAGCTTCAATATTTATATGCTAAATACCAGGCATACTTTATAGATATTATGAAATTATTTATTATGGTCTTATTAGCTTTCGTAAGCCAATAATAGGGACAGCTTCAGAGTTCCCAGATTGTATTTGGCTTAATATTTATATAGGATATAAAGGTATTTCATATGTTCTCTTTTTTCTTTCAGTTTAAACAAGATGGAAAGGATTTGTACAGGGTGGTGAAATGGGCGCAGCAGTACCCTTATGCTTTCCCACTGTGGTTTGGCCCCTTTTTTTGTACCATTAGCATTCACCATCCTGATTATGTGAAAACGATATTGACTTCATCAGGTGTGTGAGTGTTTGTTTCTTATCTTTACTGAAATGATATGCCATTTAAATGGTGAAGTCATTTGTATTTGTTTATTTCCAAACAGAGCCAAAGGATATTTTGACCTATCAATTTTTTGTGCCTTGGATTGGTAAGATTATGCAAATTTAGTTTTATCACAGCATTGTTTGTTAAGCAGCTTCACTCACTGCAACACATTATGTCTCTGTCCTTAGGTGAAGGCTTATTGGTGGCACATGGTCCGAAGTGGTTTCGACACAGAAGGCTGTTGACCCCAGGTTTCCATTATGATGTTTTGAAACCATACGTAAAACTGATGTCAGACTCTGTTAAAACTATGCTGGTATGTAAATGACAATTCACTTATGTAAATCACAATAATTAATAAGTTAACAAAGACTAATGGTCACATAGCGTAAACGTAAATATGAATAAAAAGTTATTTTTCTCTATGTCCTGACAGTAGTGCATGAGACAGATATGTGCTGATAGAAATCATGTTCCTCTGTGTCCTCTAATTGCTCCTAATGGCATCTGAAAGATTTCAAGGTGCCTGATGGAAAACAGCCAACCGGCCAACCAACCAATCAGAGCTGCTGCTCTGTTTAAATATGTTTTTGAGAACATTTGAGGTGAGAAATAGGTTTTACACTAAGAAAATCTTGATTCTTGGTTTGCCTAGTGTGTAGTTTGACAGTTTGATCTGGATATTTCAACTTTCACGAGCAATGATTAACAGCTACTGCATCACATGCTTGGCTCTGGTTGATTATTTTCCGTCCAGCACGTTGACATCTTGCAAATGCCATCAGACGCACCATAGGAACATGTCTCTGCTGTAAGAATATAGTGACTTTAAAAAAAAAAAAAAACACACACAACACTTTTTGTGACATGTGCTCAAAGTTACCAACTGCAGCTTTTAAGTAAATATGGACTCCAGCTTTGTTGATGATATCCTCTGTCAAAGGTCGAGCTGATGAGTATGTTGGAGTTTTTATTTCCATCTCCTGCAGAGATGTCACATCTGTTACCTCACTGTTGCTAGGACAAATGGGAAAGTTATGCAAACACCAATGAGTCCATTGAATTGTTTCAACATGTGAGCCTCATGACACTAGACAGCATTTTGAAGTGTGCCTTCAGCTACAACAGCAACTGTCAGACTCAGAGGTGAGCCCGACATTTACAGTTCTGGTTCTGCGTTGTCAGTTGTTTGCGCTTCAGCTGTCTAAATCGAAAAGTTTTCCTCTGTTCCCATTTCAGCGGAACAAATGAATACATCAATGCAGTGTTTGAGCTCGCTCAGCTCGTTAACCTACGGGTAAG
This sequence comes from Synanceia verrucosa, assembly GCA_029721515.1. Taxonomy (NCBI): domain Eukaryota; kingdom Metazoa; phylum Chordata; class Actinopteri; order Perciformes; family Synanceiidae; genus Synanceia; species Synanceia verrucosa. Next base: position 12,728,139 of record CM056557.1, on the reverse strand, counting down.
GGTGTTTCCATACCACAATGACATCATTTTCCATCTCAGCCCACATGGCTACAGATTCAGAAAAGCATGCAAGGTGGCTCACAATCATACAGGTAAGATCTTCACACATAATTGGATGCATGGCAATCTTAAATAGTATATATGTGTATAATAGTATCAATCAACTTGATCAGTTTGTAATAAAGCATACAGACACACTGAGCTTTGGGTACATCTGTTTTTTTAAGAGCTAGTCTGAAAATGCTGGTTTATTACTTGTTTTTTTTTTTTAAGAGGAAGTCATAAGAAAGAGGAAAGAAGCATTGAAGGAGGAGGGAGAGCTGGACCGCATACAGACCAAGAGATACCTGGACTTTCTGGACATCCTTCTCTTTGCAAGAGTATGTTATGTTACTTCAGCTCCAATCTGCTGACCTCTATTGAAAATGTATACAACTCAACCTCATCTGTAACAAACAGCATACCTGCAAACCAAAAGATTAGTAATTTAAAGCATAAACAGCCTTAATCAAACAATATAATATCAAGTCTTTAGCGAGTTTTGTGCTCAGCATAACTAAAGGCAGGTTTGATGTTTAGCTAAGCTAGAAAACACATCAGTAGGGACAACCAGACAAACATGTAGAAGGATAAAGGACACTATGAGACAATAAAATTGGAGAAGACAATTGCAAACTGAGGACAAAAAAAATCTGCAAATTTTGGAAAGTAGAAACAAATTCCTATGATGCAAATATTCTTAATGAGGTACCTTATGCTACCCAGCAGGATAGGGTTTATCATTAAAAAAAACAAGGTGTTAATGAATGTCCTGTCCAAACACACCAGAGTGCCAAGCTCCACCTCTGACCTGTAAACGAGGCGACAGACATGTGACTTCTAACCTGACTGCTGTTATCTTTATCATATTTTTTATGCTTTGCTTTGCAAACAAATAAAATACATAATAGAAGTGGCACATTAACAAAGAGTATGTTTACTGTTATATTTTTATCTATCATCTCACCTTCAGGATGAGAAGCAGCAGGGTCTGTCTGATGCAGATATACGAGCTGAAGTGGACACCTTCATGTTTGAGGGCCATGACACCACAGCCAGTGGCATGTCTTTCATCCTATATGGTCTGGCCTGCCACCCGGAGCACCAGAAACTTTGCAGGGAAGAGATCATTCAAGTTCTGGATGGCAAGGACACTATGGAGTGGTAGGCTTACATGTTGAATGACAGTGCTGACGAAAGTCAGGGTCACTCTGTTGCACGGGAGCAGGATTGGGCGAGCTACTGACATCTAATGCTTGTCTTTCTTGTTTTAAGGGAGGATCTGAGTAAAATCCCATACACTACAATGTGCATCAAGGAATGCCTCCGCCTTTACCCTCCTGTACCTGGAATGTCCAGATTCACCACCAAACCCTTGACCTTCTTTGATGGAAGGACTTTACCGAAAGGTTTGTCGTTAATGTTTTCAAAATGGTCATATAGATAAGACATTATAATCTTAGCACATAATAACCTCTATCCCATTTGATAAAAGATAAAGTACTAACTGTTTTTGTCTCAAATTGATTTTGCATAATGGACCTACAACCTAAATTGTGTTCTACAAAGTCAACCTTGCACAACTTAGAGAGATTGACCCTTCAACCTACAGGTTTTAAATGAAAGTATCAGGATGACAATCAATATATTATATACATATATTGTTCTTTGTTTATAGGCTCCCATGTTGGAACAAGCGTGTTTGGGATTCACAGGAATGCATCAGTCTGGGAAAACCCTGACGTAAGTTAAGATGATCATTCTGAGCAAATTTTCACACACATGGTGCACATGTTTATTAGAATCAATGTTATGCTTCTATGTAACTTCTACATCTCATACTCAAAGTGCTGGTCCCAGATGACTCCATATCAAATGGACCATAGTGAGTGAGCACAGAAGAAATGTGCAATTTATGCCACACTGGTGTTTGTCCTGTATCAACACAGGTCTTTGACCCACTGCGTTTCCTGCCAGAGAATGTTTCCAAGAGGTCACCTCACGCGTTTGTGCCCTTCTCTGCTGGGCCGAGGTTCGTTGAACGAGGGCTACAGCTATATGCCATTTAATCATTTATCAGCCATAAATCTGTATTATTTTGATGTGTAACCAGCATCAGCTACTTTTTTAACCAACATAAACTACACTATATTGCCAAAAGTATTTGCTCACCTGCCTTGACTCACATATGAACTTAAGTGACATCCCATTCCTAATCCATAGGGTTCAATATGACGTCGGTCCACCCTTTGCAGCTATAACAGCCTCAACTCTTCTGGGAAGGCTGTCCACAAGGTTTAGGAGTGTGTTTATGGGAATTTTTTACCATTCTTCCAAAAGCATATTTATGAGGTCACACACTGATGTAGGACGAGAAGGCCTGGCTCTCAGTCTCTGCTCTAATTCATCCCAAAGGTGTTCTGGGTTGAGGTCAGGACTCTGTGCAGGCCAGTCAAGTTCATCCACACCAGACTCTGTCATCCATGTCTTTATGGACCTTGCTTTGTGCACTGGTGCACAGTCATGTTGGAAGAGGAAGGGGACAGCTCCAAACTGTTCCCACAAAGTTGGGAGCATCGAATTGTCCAAAATGTCTTGGTATGCTGAAGCATTCAGAGTTCCTTTCACTGGAACTAAGGGGCCAAGCCCAGCTCCTGAAAAACAACCCCACACCATAAACTTGGTACAATGCAGTCCGACAAGTATCGTTCGTCTCCTGGCAACCGCCAAACCCAGACTTCAGATGGAGAAGTGCGATTCTTCGCTCCAGAGAACGCATCTCCACTGCTCTAGAGTCCAATGGAAACCCATTCCATGAAGCTCTCTACGCACTGTTCTTGAGCTAATCTGAAGGCCACATGAAGTTTGGAGGTCTGTAGTGATTGACTCTGCATAAAGTTGGCAACCTCTTCGCACTATGCGCCTCAGCAGACGGTGACTCCGCTCCGTCAGTATACGTGGTCTACCACTTCGTGGCTGAGTTGCTGTCGTTCCCAAACACTTCCACGTTCTTATAATACAGCTGACAGTTGACTGTGGAATATGTAGGAGTGAGTAAATTTCACGACTGGATTTGTTGCACAGGTGGCATCCTATCACAGTTCCACACTGGAATTCACTGAGCTTCTGAGAGCGACCCATTCTTTCACAAATGTTTGTAAAAGCAGTCTGCATGCCTAGGTGCTTGATTTTATACACCTGTGGCCATGGAAGTGATTGGAACACCTGATTCAGATTATTTGGATGGGTGAGCAAATACTTTTGGCAATATAGTGTATATTACTCAGGATAAGAGCAAATGAGAACTCAGTCCAACTTAGGACTGAAAACCTTATATAAATGTAGATTTGGATAAAATGAATCAACTAAAGAAATCTTAATCATCAAAGCCCAAGGCAGCAGAAACAAAATATATGAGTTGAATGTAGTGGGATTTTTATCTTTACATAAAAGAAACACTTCAGTAGCCCTGCGGTAAGGAGAAGCATCTTGATAATTAAAGCTTATAATTCATTAATTGCACTCCTTACAAATATCACATTATTTAGTAATTTATTGCCTCAACACGGAAAAATGATTTACATCACATCCACATCTACAGCAGGGCTATTACAATAAATTGATATGCACTTAATTCTAATAGTATGTCAGTCCACATTAAATAGGAATCATTTGGTTCTGACTTTTGATTTGCTTTTGTCACTAAAAAACGTTTAATTTGATTTCCTCACTCAGAAACTGCATTGGTCAGAACTTTGCCATGAATGAGCTGAAAGTGGCAACAGCCCTGACGCTGAAGAGATACCAGCTGATTGAGGACCCTACTAGGACACCCAAGCTAATTGCCAGACTGGTGCTTCGCTCAATCAACGGCATCCACATCAAGCTCAAACCCGTGGAGCCACAAGAGTAAAGGAAAGAATTGTCGGGAATAGTAGAAATCTGAGAAAATACAGTATTGCAGCAGGGGAATATTCAATGATTACATATTTTCACTGATGACACCTTTAAACTGAAATTATTAACTGTGCATTGTGTCATTCCAGTGGCTAAATAAATGCAGACTGGGAGGAATTAGAGGTTTGTATTTGAATCACTCTGGATCAGCGTTTAATGAGAAATGTTTGCAATCAATGTGAAAATTAATAGGATCTATATTATTGTAGGACATACGCCCTGAATCAGTTTATGATAAATAAAAAAACTTGCAAAATAAGATTTTCCTTTCTTCATTTGTAAATCCACTTTGATAATCATTTAGTGGTTTTCAGTTAAATAGTGATTGATGGCTGTTAAAAACAATGGGTTGACTTGAGCATTTAAACAGGTAGTGTGAACTATCACACTACTGAACAAATAACCTTCAGTTGCTATATTTTTATTATCAGTACTTAAACATTAACAACGTGTATTGCCCGTGTGAAGATTTACTTTTAACTTCTCATGGAACTGATGTGTCAGAGCTGCATGAACTCCTTTAAATCAGGTCCAAAGAACTCCTGAGGTCAATGTTTACCTGAGGTGAGAAAGGCAAAACAATAGGCTCTAAAACACTCCCACTGGCTCACCTTTACTCTCAGTCCATGCTGTTTGCTTATCAGCCACCATATGACCTGCTTTTAGAAAACAGCTCATACAACACAGATACAATGCAGCATGATCCAAGCACATCTGAAAACACTGCAGAGAGTTAGGAGTCAAAAGTAATTCATTTTTTATTTACAGTTATATGATTACAAAATCCACAAGGACAAAAAGTCACCAGCACAGTTTAAGTAAAACACCTCGTCTTTTGTTGATGTCTGGCCTCCAACCTTTCCGCTTATTCTAAGAACCCATGAAATGGCTACTTGAACTACTGAGAAAAGAAGACTTCTTTAGTGGTGGAGGAATCATGATTGACCAGAGAAGAACTTGAGAAGTCCAACCATTAAAATGTAAAACTTATGTATGAGGACTTCCCTTACAGGCCACTCTTCCCCCGACCGCCTTCTTTTCTTGTCATCTGTCTGTACATTTTAATAAAAGCAAACACAATTTCATGGGATCTTTACACACTAGAGTACGCACTGTATAATCTGAATACATCGTATTCCAGTTTGACATGACCAACTATGATTTTCTGCTACTGTGCATGGATGGCTCCTTTGTCTTAAGTCAGTTCAGGGCAAACTAAATATAGACAGCAGTATACTATATAAACTGCACTATACTCTGTTGTATGTGAAAGATAACACTCTACATGACCATTAAAACATATTAAAACCAAATGTTTCTGTTTTTACTACATATTTTTTTATTTGCAGGAAAGGTGATGTGTGTTACTTTATGCTGTTACTTCTTAACAAAAGTCTGATAAACTACCAATGTAGAAAAATGGGCAAGAGACAATTTAAAATTCAATATGTTGGAAAAAGCCACAGGACAAATCGAACTGTTTGAACAGAGCAAATGGATTTTATCTGCAGAAGAATCCAGATGGAGACAAGAAGCTTGCAGCACCACTTTGAAGAGGTGCCACCCACATAGTTTTGATTGAGGTTCAACAGGCATTAATTGTACCTGCAGCTGAACCTCACTGAAAACTACGACTGTCGTGCTGAAGTCACCATCTAGTGGCTTCTTGAAGAAATACAAGACACTTCAGTCTAATACATGTAACGGAAATGTTTCACATTATATCAATACGTTTGAAAATATAAAGCAGCCCTGTGTTTTAATAGAAACTGACTTCCTGTCTGGATTCTTTGACTTTCATGACTTTTCGCAGTAAAATATTTCATATAAAAGTAGATTTGTTTAACAGCATTATTGAAACACTGGGAGTGGAAAACAAAATGTGTTTAGTAGAAAAACAAAAATCACTCGAAACATGACTCATAAATCAACCAATCATATCCGTATAGCCTGTCACTCACAAACATATGCGACTGCCATGCCTTGTAAATTTGAGTTAACTGTGTTTGCAATCGACACGTTTCTGCCGTACGGCCAGTTCATCAGCTGCTGATGTGGCGATGGAGATGACATCTTGTGACAGAACACAAGGGAAATGTGTGGTGCCTATTTGTGATGTCGATGAGTAACAGAAATAATAAAGAAGACTGAGAAGTGAATGAGTACACCTCTATCAGGTCACCGTCCCTGATGTATCTGCTGGTGACCTGAGAGTCAGCAGCTCGAACAAACTGGTTAGATGAGTAGTGAAGGGGTGGGTTTCTTACCCGGCCAAGCCTCTTTGGCATACTTCTTTTTGCGCGGCTCGTTGTGGGTCTCTGGTAGGTAGGGGGCTGTGACAGGGGTGGGGTTGAGTGTAACGGGGGGCTGGGGGGCCTCTGGGGCCAGGTCCACCTCGGGTGCTGGATTGGGGAAAGGTAAAGGAAGCCCTCCCTGCATAGAAGCACTTCCTGGAGCTCCTATTGGCTGGTTCTCATGACTGGTGGGAGGCAAGTCACCATAGAGACCGCCACCCAAGCTGTAGCCGTGGATGCGCTTTGAAGTCAGGTCATCAAGACCCAGAGTGTTGTGGCCCTCTGATCTGCGTTTCTGCAGCAGGGATGGCAGAGGATTAATTTTCATGAGTCATACATGATAGCCCCTGACATTACACATTTACTGCCTCTGCAACATCACACAATTAACTCTTTGAATGCCGTTGACATTTGTATGCCATTTAAAATACAAAAACTGAGTGCCATTGACGAAAATATACGTCTGTGAGTAATATTAGTGCTTCTGGTATTTGTAGTTGGGACATAATGAGAGGGTATACGCCACAGAGATCAAAGCAGGAAGTGGAGATGATAGACTAGAGAGCAAAACAAACAGAATCTGGACAAAAAAGTAGTGATTTTGATGAAAGTGACCTCTACCTCTGAAAAAACAAGTACAGAACAAGGTAAAAACAAACTTTTTTTTTCCTTGATGAAATAGTGTCTAAATAGTGCAATAGTCTCTTCATTTGAGCCATTCAGTGTTTTCAGAGTCATAATCACAAAATATTCTGTGGGACATAAAATATGACTCAAAATGGCCAAAAACACTGGCACAAGGCACTTTGGGTCGGTTGGCTCTCAAAGAGTTGATGTGCTGGGTGACACAGTATTAGTTTGTAGCCTGTTGATTTTATTTATCAACTGAAGACATTTTAAACGACAGAACCAAAGCGTACCTTGATGGGGATGACAGCAGTCTGCACCATGTTTCTAAACCGTCCCACCGAGGGGTCTATATCCTCTGTGAGCATTTAAAACACAAGTGTTAAAATGTATTGCAGAGTGTTTCTTCTCTTAAAAAGTAGAAATGCACCGATCTGATCATGTGATGTCAGTAATACAGCTTGCAGGGTTTGCACTAGAAAGGTTTTTAGGAGGAGATGATAAACAACAAACATCTTCAAGTTATGAGTGTGTCTTTGTGTTGCCATCACTTTGATTCGTACCTGGGTTAATGATGGAGTCGTCTTCATTGAAGGTAACTCTGGAGTTCCTCCGTTTTCTCTTAGGCCTCTGGATTTCCAGATTACCCTCCTCAATGGTCAGTAGGGAGATGCGCTTGTTGTGAGCTGTGTTGAACTCTGTCAGGTTCTGGTGAGATGCAGACAAGCATTGACATTAAGATATTACTACTTTACAACAGGAAAATATACCAGGCTGAGCAGCATACTGACACAGCATCATAAAACAAAAGGGAAAGATAACTACTTGTTGATACAGATCCATAAACAGCTAAAACAAACCAATAGATCATATGTTAATGTTAAGTTCCACAATTTTCCACAATCTATTAAAAATTAAACTTCATGCAGGACTAAAATATAATTTAAATACTGTCCTGTGTTTATTACCAGTCTGCCTAACACAGTGATTTGTATGAAAACAAGGTGATAAGACAAAGCCCTTTTCTTTCACTTCAACATTGTTCATTTTTTAAAGCATATGAATATTATTATTATTGAGAAATTAAATCGACCTCCAGCTCTGTCTCCTCCTCTGGAAGCCCAAGCAGTCCTTTCAGCTCCTCGTCGTCTCCTGTCTTACTGTCTCCTGTGCCGGCTGGGCCTTGGGTTTGGGGTTTCTCTCTGATGGTGTAGGTCCTCGTTGAAGCCCCGAACGATATTGTAGAATCTATGGGAACTTGCTGAGGCTTGTGTGCCTCTAGACGGATGTGTCCAAGAAAAGTACCGTGTGCTAAAAATGTTGACAAACAAATGAAAAGGTTTGCATATGATAACACAGTGTGCTCCTTATCCTACAGGTGGAGCACAATCAGGCTGTGATGACAACAGGTGAGAAATGAGAAACTCTCTTAAATGAAGGGGAAAATATGCCCACATGATAAGGTGTCACAATAAACAAAGCATGGCCCAGTCAGAGCAAAGTTCATTATGTCATTAACTGATGATGAAAAAGGAATGATACCTAATGGTACCAGCAATCACCTGCTGTTAAATTCTCTGCTGTATGTTAAGTATATTCTGTGGTATTCTCTTTCAGTTTCAATAGCAAAATGTATTGTACTCCGCTACATAGGACTACTGTACTGTAACTGAAACATACAAAACAATATATACAAAAACCCTGCTGTGTTTGTAAGAGATAAAATAATCCTTTATTAGTCCCACAGAGTCGCTTCAGAGCAAGAAGGTATCGGGTTTGATTCCCTGCCCAGGGACTTTCTGTGTGGAGTTTGCATGTTCTCCCCGTGTCTGTGTGTGTTCTCTATGGATACTCCGGCTTCCTCCCACCATCCAAAAACATGCATGAAGATTAGGTTAACTGGCTAATTTTAATTGCCCGTAGGTGTGAATGTGAGTGGTTGTCTGTCTCTATGTGCCCTGCGATGAACTGGAGACTTGAATTAATTGAATGAATTTTAAAGACATCTTACTGCTGTTGAGGTCTATGAGGAAGAGTCTTTTCAGGTGTTTGTGGTAGACCAGGGCAGCATGGACACGTGAGCATGACTGATGGTCAATGGTGAAGTCACACCAATCTGGATTTCTCCCAAACAAGTAGTACTTCTTTTCATCTATTATCAGTTTCTATGGGGAGAGACAGCATCAGTGACACATTGTCATTCAAACAACTGGTCATATTGTATGTTAACAGTCCTCGATGTCTCTGTGCCTCTGAGCCATAACTCAACAGTGTTGCTTCCCACTGAAAAGCTTAAATCTCAAGGCTGATGTTGCTCTTGCACCCTTTGCAGCCATGCAGCCATAAAAAAAATCCCGGTGTGCAACACATCTGGGACAAAATGGACTGTCAGGCTTGTATCTGGTGCATTCAACTAACTCACACATTACAATATTATCCACCGCATGCTTTAAACACCAGCTTGCCTCAAGTAAAATGTCCAAGTTACCTCCATCAGCTTGTCTCCCTTCATCACGTCCAGATGGAGTCCCTGGGGTGGTTTTCCTGCCCTGAGAGAAAATAGTTGTGAACGATTTAATCATTTACTTACACAAGCCGGGTATTAGTGCAACGTTGATCTTTAAACGTGACAAAAATGAACTTCCTAGCGTTGTTTTTTCATAATAAAAGAGTGCTTGGATCTGCACATTACAGGCAGCTCATGAAAACGTTGGTACCGTCGACATATATTGCAATGCTTCCACCGAACAAGACAAAGGCTAAAAAACGCTAAAATGCCCTATCTGCATCACCGAACCCTCTACTGTTCATAACTGGCATTCTTAAAATTTAATATATGAAGCGGCCCCTTGAAAAAACGAAATGCAACGACACGTCATTTGTGAATTAATAGCAGCGTTGACGAGTTAGCTTACTAGCTTGGTTAGCTGCTAACGCTAGCTACAGTAATTACAACTTTATCTCTGTGTAAAACATCGGTTAAATAAATGAGCCGGCGCTGCTTTGATCGTTTGCATGTGCCATTGCATTGCATTACAAACACACAGGTATGAGTTTCATATGTGCATTTTCTCACCATGATGGACAATCAAAAGGAGGAGCACTTTCTTTGCTTGTTTTAGTCGCCATCTTGCCTCATCTTCACATAGCCGAGCTGCATGATGGGTAAACGTGGCTTTGGGTATCTGGGAGTTGCAGTCATGTGTTACTTGTGTGTTAATTGTAACACATTATGACTACCAAATATAGTCAAGAAAATATATTATGGCCGCAATTTAAACTGAGTTTTAGTTAAATCTCTCACTGAGGGAAATTACAGTAAACAAGAAGAACTTTTAGTTCCCTCAACAATCACAAATGGCGCTTTTCCACAGGCGCGGTACGGTACGGCACGGCTCTACACGGTTATGGCGCTTTTCCACAAATACCTGATACCTGGTAGTAGGTACTTTTTCCGTACCTCCTCAGCCCTTGTTTCAAGCGAGCCGAAGCGATACTAAAACACGACGTCAGCCGACTGCCTTCCACTGATTGGCCAACGAGTGTCGTCATTGGAAGCGTCATTGGATGGGGGATGTCCGATTGGACTGTAAAAACCAAACACAACTCGACTCCACCTTTTTAAAACCGGCAACTGCTTTGCTATTTTTACACTTCCTGGAGTCTCTTTTCTTTCACTTTGTGCGTGTCAAAAAGTCACAGAGTGAGCAACAAATACATGACCGCTTCCTTGTCCTCCATTTTTTGTGTTGTTGTTCTTCTTCTTCCTGTTTTTTTTGTGTCGCATGCAAATGAAGTTACAGCAGTTTCGCGCTGCCGTTTGACGACCCCGCCCACGCCGAGGAGGTACTCAGTTGTAATGGAAAAGCAACAAAACTGGGCCGCACCGTGCCGTGCCGTGCCGCGCCGTTACTGTGTAGTGGAAAAGCGCCAAAAGTGTCCCCAGATATCTGACTCAAAATAGCTAAGTGCTTCAGGTGAATGTCTGTGTATGTTCTCAGTCATCCAGGTCGAGAAAAATTAAAAAGAGCAAAAAAGAGTCAACTGGACTTGCTTGAGGTTTCTCATCCAAGAGGCTTCTTAACTGAAGAAGCCTCTTGGATGAGAGACATCTTCAACAAACCTCAAGCAAGTCCAGTTGACTCTTTTTTTGCTCTTTTTCATTTGCAGATGAATGGTTTTGAAATGTTCTGCTTATCCTCACATAGCCTATCATAGGAGCCTATTCCAGCTGTCTTAGGGTGAAAGGCAGGGTACACCCTGGGCACGACACCAGTTCATTGTCTGTCCTTCCTGTCAAGTAGCCTATACAATTATTGTTGTGTTTCGGCATCAGAGCTGTCCAATACAGTGCTGACCAGCTGAGCACCAGACCACCAGACCAAATTGTCCATCGTGACATGCAAAAAACAAGATGAAGTGTTTGAAACAATCTTCACAGAGACAAATTCAGATTGTCCATTTGAGAGTGGAGTACTTTATCCATTGTAATGTGTGCACATTGCACAATTTTGCATTCCCTCCAGACACACACACACACACATACAGTACAAACATGCTGTATATATGACACATTTTATTATAAAGGTATATATCCTACAGTGTGTTTGTCTATTTGTTTTTTTAGGTGATAATAAATAAATCAGTTGAATAATTATGACAGAATAACAACTCAGTTTCACAGTATACAATGCAAGTCACATATCATCACATCACTTGTCCTCCACTCGTGTGTGCAAGCATTGTGCAGCTCCTGTAACTTCCTCGTTCATTTTTGTGGTTTTTGACTGAGAAAGCAGCCTCTTATTATGTTTCACTTGTCATTTGCTGTCTGCCTTCATTTTTGATCGTAGCACGCCGAGGCATCAGTGATGGCAGACACCACTGTTTTGCCACTTCAACAATTCATTGCTTCATTGGACAACTCTTGTCTGCCAAAAATTATACAAGTTTGCTCTGGAGTGTATTTCCAAGGTGGGTAGTTTTATTCATTGTGAACTGAAACTGTGACGGCAGGTGAAGACAAAGCTGGAGAGATTAGATCACGACAAATTGTCTGGGTTTTTTGTATTGTGTCTGTTTGTATATATTACATAGCCTATATTTATATGAAATTAAGTTCTTTACCCCAAAACAGACACTATTTAGCGAAATAGCATTTATTTTAGTTCAAAGGTTTTTGTCCATGAGTGACATAAATAGACGTATCTCTCATAAGATTAACATTGTGACGTTTCCTTGTATGCACCGTCATATAATGACAATAAAGGCTTTTGATTTGATTTGATTGACAAGAAAGCATGATTTGCTTGATATTATCTGCTCATTACTGAATGTTATCTTTTTTATTTTGTCACTTATTTTCTCACTCTGTTTCAGGGTCTATATATGAAATTTCTGGGAGTGAAGTGTGCTTTTCTACTGGGGATCTAATAAAGGTCATCGCCATTGAGCTCCTGTCAGTTTCCTGTGAAGATGTCAGCAACAATGACAAGTTTGAGCTGCCCATCAACCACACAGGTTGGTCTATTAAACCTTGTGAGAACAGCCGGTTCAGTTTCTTAGCTGACCGTTGACACGTTGCTGTCGTTCAGGTTTGTTCAAGGTTGTTCCAGAGGAGATGCCATACAGCACAGTTGAGGAGATGCTGAGCCTGAGGCCTGTAGGCCTGGAATCCTGCCTTCCCTTCACTTTCACCAGTCGCTCCAAGATTACTGTTGGCAATCTCACACTGGGGGCTGAGAATGCTTTGACAGTGCTCTCCATAGAGCGGCGTGAGGGCGACGAAGACCATGTGCGCTGCCGTGTTCAAGGACAACAGGAAGCCTCTGCAGAGGTGTGCATCCCACTTTCCTCCCAAGGGGAGTTCAGAGAGTGTGAAAGTGAGGAGCGCTTCACAGTGCAGGAGATCATGTCCTCGCCCTGTCTGCGCAGCAGGAAGTTTCGCTTCATCAACACCACCAAGTGTGAACAGCCCCTCATCCTCAGTCCAATATACCGGGTCCATGCCATCATGAACAGTGAGAGTAACATACTTTTTCATTAAAGTTATCTGCATCTTGCATGGAAAAAGGTTATAATTTTCACATTGTCAATTACAATCCAATCTGTGTGTCAATTACATGCCCCTTTTAAATACTGCAATCAAATATGAATTTGACTTTTGCTTGAGTGTTTTCATTTAATGCTATTTTATACTTCATTACAGCTGAGAGGCATATTTTGCACTTTTCCCGCTACATTTATCTAGTTATTAGTTATGTTCAGGTTAAGATTTTACACAACCAAATCAATAAATACAATGCAACAGTGATACAACAGTTAAAATTAGCACCAACATGACCAACATCAGTGCATCAGTGGTCAGTAATGCTGTGTTATAATGTGTTAAAACACAACCACCATTTTTCGTCATGACAACTACTGTTATTTGAGAGACTTTCAGTACAATTTGCTGGCCAGAATATTGAGTACATTTATTACACTGTATTGCTACTTTAACGAGTGCTATTCATCAAAAGCCTCTCCTACATTTGTTTTTCTCATTTTTTTGTACAGTGCGGAGGGACATCTTGAGATTCCCCTCCAGCTTGGAGGTGGATGTGATCGATGTCACTGATCTGTGTAAGGATGCTAACTTTGTGACCCCGCTCAGTCTGGCAGAGGTCCTCTCCCAGCCGGATGAATCCTTCCCTGCAGTAGTGGAGATACTGGAGGGCCCAGAGACACGCTCTATGTTAAGGTGCAGCTGGCTGTCAGAACTTTACATGGGCCGCCACTTGATTTTCCACAAGACAGGAACCTCAGCCATGGTTTTATTATCCACCTTGAAGGGCAGAAAGGCACAGCAGTACTTCCTGGTATCTCAGCAGTATGGCGGACGGTTTCGAAAGCGGCCAAGAGACTTTAACTCAGTCTACGAGTTGTATGTTGCCTCGATCCAGGCACCGGGTCTGACGGTGAGCGTCACAAGGAACTGTGAGGAAGTCGAGGAGGATGGCCTTCCTTCCCTCAGCGTGGGCGAACACCTGGAGGTTGTTCACTGCAAAACAATGGTGTTGTCTTGTGAAAGCAGCAAAAGACAGAAGCAGTCCATCGAGGCTCTTTTGTGTCTGCGACTCCAAGAGCCAGATGATGGGGATGATGACGATGAAGAAGAGGTCAAGCAGGAGGATGAGAGAGAGGAAATTTGTCTGCCTCTGTACATGCAGGGTCACTTTGTGGAGGTGATCAGCGACAACAAGAAGTACAAACTGAAGGACTTGGGTAAAGAGTTTAATTTGCCGCTGGACGTCAAAGTGGTGAGCCGGGACACTGAACTGGAGACAGATCCACTAGTTGGGTTTGCAAGTCTCAGAATAGAGGGGGCTATGCTAGAGCCCACCATCCAGGCAAGCTTTCCACACAGGCCGGACCAGTGTTTCGAGATCCCAACCCAGTGGCTCTCTATGCTTATCTCCTTTACCAAAGAACCCCTGCCATGGCCCAGTGGCCAACCACCTAAGTGCCATGTGAACAGGATTATTGAGGTGACAGACACATTCTTTTATGAATTTCGCAAACAGGGGAACTCAGGTGCATCGCCACCACCTCGACCACCCAAGCGAAATCTGTCATCTTCAAAGTCTCCCACAAAATCAAAACCTTCAAAGAAATCATCCAAGGCAGAGTCCAAACATGGGCTAGACAAAAGCATTCCAACCAAGGAGTTAGCTGATTTGACCTTAAATAGCAAAAAAAGACCCCCAGCTCCCCCACCTCCGGTAAGTTCTGTGCATATATTACACCCCCACAAGCTTTTTGAGCAGTCATTTCCAAGATGTTGTCTCATGGTATTTTGTAAAACTCAGCAGTCACTTCTGTCTTCAGAGAATCACATTTTCTCACACACATCCACCTTCCAGGAAATCTCAAAACTGGCCAGAAACAGCCTATGCAAATACACAACGCTTCTGCTTTTGTTGTGGTAAAGAAGTCATGCATGTAATAAAGCTTTCTTCCTCTTATATGTGCAGCCCATCTTGGATGATCAGCCTCCACCAGTCGCACCCCGAAAGCTCTCAGCAGCTGACATGACGACAGGCAAAGCTCTGCCAAACACTTATGTGGAAAGGGAACAGACGAAGAAAAAAGGTGAAGCTCTTTCTGCACATTCTCTCACTTTACCTAAAGGATATCATCTATTATTGCTGTTAACAAAAACAAAACCAGCTGTACTTGTCCTAACTGCCTGTGCCCTAAGTGCTCCAGCTGAAGATGTAGATATTTAAAACAGGTCACATATAGTTCAATATAAAAAGCCAAAGTTAATTATTAAAACAGAGGGACACTATAGTTTGTTATTCAAACAGGAGTAAAATGGCGCATTCATTTAGGACATTTTGGTGTGTTTAAGGCCTCAGGACAGTAAGATAAAGAATAAAGCTGTATTCATCTTGAAGGAAATTGCATGCAGGCTTGACCCAAAATGCACTAAACTGCTGATGTTCATGTAGGCTAACGGAGGAAGTGAAACACTGAGTGACAAAAAATAGCACTAATGACAGAATATAATATAGAATATTATGGTTCCCCCTCAGTGCAGCAGCGTGGGATCGCAGCAGATGCGGACAGCGACCATGACTATGAAACCGTGGATGAGACGTTCTCAACGATGATGAAGAAAGCACAAGAGGATGTCATGTTTTACTAAAAGTTTATGGTGTAGGAAAACATCTTTGTATTGCAGCTTTTAACCTCTCCTATCTTGAATATTTTTAAGAGTCACACATTGTGACTATTGTGAAACTTTACAATGAGACTAATAAGTCTTATAATAACACAACCTGCTTCTAACGTGGTCAGCGAAACTCTTTCACTTTCCTCTTCAAAATCATGTGGACATTTCATGAACAACCCTTGTAACATTTACTGCTGTGGTACATGTTTATATGCAAAACATTTCCTTTGTACTTTTAGTCAAACTTGTAAACAAATCGTTGATCTATCGATATGCTAGTTTGGGAGGCTGTAGCTTGTAGTTTGGTAATTATTAATATTATAATAATGTGAAACATCAGCAGTATAATAATAGTCTGATGTAAAATCACCAACACCAGCCTCAGAAATCATCAGAGTTGAATTAATAGCTTTTGTCTCAAAATGCCTATTTTAAGCTTCTCTGAGGTAGTAATGGGATATATCTTATTGTATGTAGTTGCATTTTAGTAATTGAATGCACATGACAACCTCCTGTAGTGCACATACAGATTGAAAACAGGCAATAGCCTGAGCAACAGTGACCACTTTCTGTTCACATATTGGTGCGAAGATGTTGCAGCCAAACCAAGGATCTGAGAGCATGTGCCACACATTGTATCAAATCCTGTTTTGATTCCTTTTTTATTTTATTAAAATGACTCCTTGGTGGTGTTAACTCAGAAGTTCAATCTATGTACCAGCTTGTTATTTTAATTTACAAACACACAGTAGATATGAAGTCTGTAGTTTTATCTTAAGGGCCAACTGAATATTTTCTATACCCAGTGTAAAGATTATATTATGATAAAATTAAAATGTGAATGTGTAAATTATGAAACAAAAGAGCTCCTGTTATTTATTATAATGTATTTTGTATAATCTTTTGACCATAAAATTACAAAAAAAAATGCTTTACAATGGAGGTGGGAAACACAATAACAGTATTAACTGCGAACGCCTTTGGGACAGAAAATAGCAGAAGCTCCTTCAGCAATACAGGATGTGTAAACTGAAAGGTCTCACCCAGCTAAACCATGTGTTCGATGTCACCCACATCACCCAGAGACAGTTGGGCTCACAGGATGACACTCTGATGTAGTTGGTATGTTACCGTTATAAAACCTAATGTTTAGAAAAGGTGAATCTCAAACAACTGATGCCAAAAGGTGAAGGAGTCTAATCATCACTGTCCGTTGATTTGAAATGATCCTCGTCGATGGTGGAGAAGATGTGACCTTCATTGCTCAGGAATTCAACTGCTTGCCTGTGAGAGCACAAACAGAAATATGAATAATATCCATCCATCCATTATCTACCGCTTATCCTCGTAGGGTCGCGGGGGGGCTGGAGCCTATCCCAGCTGTCTTAGGGCAGAAGGCAGGGTTCACCCTGGCCAAGTCGCCACCTCATCGCAGGGCACATAGAGACAGACAACCAGTCACACTCACATTCACACCCACGGTCAATTTAAATTAGCCAATTAACCTAATCCCCATGCATGTTTTTGGATGGTGGGAGGAAGCCGGAGTACCCGGAGAGAACCCACGCAGACACGGGGAGAACATGCAAACTCCACACAGAAAGGCGCCGGGCCCGGGTTTCGAACCCGGTACCTTCTTGCTGTGAGGCAACAGTGCTAACCACTTCACCACCCCATGAATAATATCTTGATCTGCATATCAACTTCAACAATTTGAGACGTCTCCTTTCTGCTATCTTTACTGAAGAGGCAGCTCAAGAGAAGAAAATTAATCATTTCATAACCACTTAACAAAGTTTATTTGTTGCAAAGTTTTCTTCAGCGTGCAACATGACATTTCTAACAGATAAAGCCATCCAGTGATGTGAGAAACATGACTAAAACTTTTAATATTTTAATTTGTTGACATTGTTTCTTTTTCAGCTGAATGTGACGATACCACAGTACTAATCATGCATTGTTCCCAAAAACACCCAATAATAACTCAAAGTTTTTCTTCTAAGAGAGAAGCGTTTCTATGGTTGCAACACAGTAACTGACTTATCCAAATTTACTAGAATGCCACCATGTAAATGTTATTTTAAAAGTTATCCCTTTACAACTTACTTTATGACAGCCAGACTCATGATGCCGAGTCTCTGCTTTAGGTCCTGAATGCTGATGCCCTGTGGGTCTGGGCAAGATTTTATCAAACTCAGCACCTTGTGAGAGAAAAAAACAACAAAAAAAACATTAACATTAACATTTACACAATGTCAAAATGCAAACTTCACCTGTTCGCTTTGTGAACCCATTACTTATTTTCTGAGTAAGCTATTTTCATGTAATTCATAGTCAAAATAAGGAAGGACAGGAAGTATGAGTCACTGATGATCACTGTCATAACAATACCAAAAAATAAACATGGGTATCAGCTTTGCAAAAATTAAAAAGCATTTAATAAATGGGCTCAGTGCTGACGTGTTTCATCTCAGTCTTCTTCACGTAATAAAAAGTAAAATAACTAACAACTTGTTTCATATGTCTGAGTACATAAACATTTTTGTTTTGTTTTTTTAAATGTAGCGTATGAATTTATATATTTATTTGGTGGAAGTTTAACCTCTCTTTCTTTTGGGTCTCAATAAAAATTCAGGTAGCGTCTGTATGGATTTTTTTTTTTTTTTTTGAATTAGTTGAAACGTTTAAAAACAACCAACTGCAAAGTACATCAATCAACTGAAACATTCGAATTAATTAATATTAGTTTTCATGGTCAGAGAATCAGGACACACTGTGCTTAATGTATACGTCTAATAACAGAGAATCCCTCCGGAATAAATAATTCCCTCAGTCTCACCTGATTCTGGTTTGCACTCAACCCATTGTTCACCATGTCCTGAGCTCCTGCATAGCTCCCTCCCATGCTGTCCATGCCCGGTCGTAATGGGGGCGCAACCTTGCTGATCATTCCTCCTCCACCACCTGACTAAAAGAGAAACAAAACTAAATGTTGACACATTTCTTGGTAACAGCAGACAAAACATCTCCAAACACAGGAGGAAGATATTTAGAAATGTGACATCAGCGAATTTGACTTCGGGGAAAAAAAAAAAAAAAGGTGAGAAAAGCCAAAGTACACCATAACAACAGTGTTGGCAGAGTATGCACTCCTCAGATAATAGTTGCCAGCTGTCCGACAAACATTTTTTTACACATTAACTCTTTGAGTGCAACATATTTTGATGCCATTTAAAATCTGATGCTTGGGTGCCATGCACGTAGTAATTTTTCAGCAGCGTGTCCCCAATCACAGTCTCCCGCAGCCTGTGAGTAACGTCAGGGCTTCTGGGATTTGTAGTCGGAGCATAAAGTAATGGTATACGCCACGGAGATCAAAGCAGGAAGTGGAGACGTGATTAGAGAGACTGATGGATTCTGGAGGGCGGCACTGTGGTGTCGTGGTTAGCACTGTCGCCTCACAGCAAGAAGGTACCGGGTTTGATTCCCGGCCCGGGGGCTTTCCGTGTGGAGTTTGCATGTTCTCCCCGTGTCTGCGTGGGTTCTCTCCGGGTACTCCGGCTTCCTCCCATCATCCATAAACATGTATGGGGATTAGGTTAATTGGCTAATTTAAATTGACCGTAGGTGTGAATGTGAGTGTGAGTGGTTGTCTGTCTCTATGTGTCCTGTGATGAACTGGAGACTTGTCCAGGGTGTACCCTGCCTCTCGCCCTAAGAAAGCTGGGATAGACTCCAGCCCCCCCTATTCTGTGGGTCTAGAAATATGACTCAAAATATGCAAAAATGCTGGCACAAGGCACTTTCTGTTTTATAAAAACGGCTGTCACCCAATGAGTAAATGTGTTTCTGAAAGTGTATCTTCAAAGCGATTGAGGAGTAGCAGGTATGATAACTGACAGCTTGTCTAGCTTTCTCACACTGCGGTTGAAGCTAACACTAAAGATGGCTGAGGTCTGAGCTGAAAATTCCTCACCAACCTGAGCTTTGCTGAGCGCCATGTGTGCTTGAACAACCTCCAGCATATGTGAGGTTATTTCATTCATGTCCTCCAGGGGCCTGACACTGAACGCCACAACAGACCTGTGATTCTGAGACAGGAAGAAAGAGTCACACTCAGTCGACTGTAAAACAGCTGTGCTCACAGAGGACACTTCAAGCCTGCAGCTGCTCATGAGCTTATCTACCAGAGACTTGAACGGCATGTGATCATTTGGCCTTCCCAGGATTCATAGCGCTACCTTATTTCTAGGTCCTGTGAGGAGGATTTAAACTCACCTGGAAGGAGCGCAGATTGCCAGAGACTTTAACATATGAGCCAGGGGGCAGGACAGTGTTGTCCACACTGGGGTCCTACACAAACCAGAACAACAAATATATGCTGAAGCTCCTGAACAGAAATAAAACAATGTTCAGTTTTTGAACAGGAACATGCTCAGTTTAGCGCATACTCGATTAATAAGTAAAGAAAGTAATTATTGCCACAGCACCGTCAGATAGTACAATGTCCTGAGTCTTGTTGTTTAAGCCACTCATTTCATGTTTTACATGTATATAATCCACATTTTACATTTATGTGGATGTTTGCCTGTTAACTGCCTGCCAGTGAACCAAAACTCCTTAATGTTAATAGAGAAATGAAACTCATTGTTCACCAAAAATGAACAACAAGGATCACTCTTGATGACTATCACTCACTAAGGATTTATATTTTACACACTGTAATAATGTGTGCTTCTGGCTGTAACAACTGAGGTTAAATAAAACAGCAAAATGTGTTTAAATTGTTTGTGCGATGACAAAAGCACTGTCACTGACCTCTGTGTCCACCCACTGCTTCACATCCATGGGGGCACCTGTCATGTCATCCACCTTGTACTGAATGTTGGTCATGGATTTGTCTGTGCTCCTGATGATACCCACAACAGTGATCTATGACAAAGAACATGGTTAAACTGTTATTATGGCAGTGTAGTATATCATCTCTGGAATTATTACATGATGCGTTAAACAAATCATCTATTTTCCCCAAAAAATATCAACTGGTTTGTTGAGCAGGCGGAACATTCCCACCTATCTTGACCTGAGAGAGAAACCACAGTGGAAGGGAGTAACTTGCACATTGACCATTGATCAATAATCACTGAAAAGACAAACAACAAAAGTACCATACAGATTACATCCATTTTAATGCTGAAACATGTAGTTTATCAAGTGAGAACTGATCCAGTCACTAGAAAAGCTGATTATTATTTTCTTGAGTATTTATTGTTTGAGGAAATGTCAGGAAATAGAGACAATGACCACTTTTTCTGATTATGTATTGTAATTGTGGGTTTTATTTGAATTTATAATTTCAGCTCTACTTTGAAACTGTAGTTTTCCTTTCACTAGATTTCTATATCAATGTGAGATCAATATTTTTAAGCCTCTGTATGTTTGTTGGACATCAAGGCACTTTAAAGACATCTAATAAAGGAATTCTTCTTCTTCTTCTTCTAATAGGTCTCAGAGAATTTGCAATGACAAACAAAAGACTTCGTTACAATTGTCATCTACATACAGGTACATAGATGAAATTTGACTACTGCCTTTAATCCATCTCTAGGGGCAGATGGCTGCGATGTAAAGCACACTGGAACCTATAACCCAGGAGGACCGCTCTACTCACTAAGCTACAGCCATATTATAATAATCATTGATTCACTGCGTCAGCTTACCTGGGAAACTTCCACATCTCCTACTTTGAAGGCCTCATCAGCCTGGGAGGCAGACATCAGCTGAGACACTGTGCAGGGGATGATCTGTGTGGCACGGGTCCTCTGGAAAACAAACAAAGAAACAAACAGTGTTTCCATCTGCACGTGTACACATGTGAAAATGAGAAAGAGGGGCAAATAATCGATCTGTTGATAAACCACTCTATTTCTAATATGTGCAAATGCTTTCGTGTTGTTGTGATTGATGTGAAGTGTAACGTAATTGCTCTACATCTGTTTCAAGCTCCCAGTGGGTTACACAGATCATGTTCGGTACAAACCCCTTTCTTCTCTCCTCCCTGGGATAAGGCAGGTGATGCAAAGCCTCCTGGAGACTGGGTATAACCTCCGACTGGTCCCGACTCACTGTATCCTCCTGAAAAAGCAAAAAAAAAAAAGGCATTGACAGCTGAGCTAAGGTGTCAGTTGCTCTTCCCATCTGAAACAGCCGTTTTCACCAACTGACGTTTCCATCAAAGATACAACAACAAAGAGGCAAGTTAGCGGTCCAGCTAATGTTAGCCGCAGCCCAACAACGTCAACAAACCCACTGGACCGTTTAATGAACACAACAGTGTAGACAGTAAACTCACCCTGGTTCCACATGTTGGCTCCTTGTTTTTACGTTCACGAAGTCAAATATGAGCTGTTATTAAAACTGTGGGCCAGGGATAACAGCAACACGCAGTTCTGCAGACTTCCTTGTGTAGTCCCGCGCGCTAAACTCAATACACAGCGCATGCGCACGGCAGAAGTCCCGCGAAACCTGCTATCCAACATGGGAGGAGGGGAGTTTAGCCCTGAGTAATGTTTGTCAGACAGTCGTTTCTATCTATGTCGTATACAAATACCGTGTTTGTGGTGGACTCAGTTCTAAACAATAGTCTGAACCAAATATGGATCGTCTAATTTCAAATTTAAGTTGATATAGCCTGTTGAGGCTTTACATACAGGCCTTTTAGAAAGGGTGCCTGAAAGGTGTCGCTCGGGGAAACAAACTACAGATATATCTTGAATATGCTGCCTTCAAGTTCTATTGGAAATATTGTGTGTCACACTGTGCACTCTAGAGAGGCTATATGGGCTGTAGGCGCATCTGTGGGAACAGCAGTGTGAACGTCACTGACACATTATAGTGTCACCGATAGGCTTTATATCATTGATCTTTCCAACAATTTTGTCCATACCTAATACCTACTTCTTCAGATGTTTTACTGTTGGAGCATCACATACTGTTGAAAATAAACTGTATATATAAGGAGGACACATTTGCTTCCTGTAACAATTTCAAAGAAATAAGTTATTTGCACTTGAAATCTTATCAGCAGAATTACGAGCATCACCCGAAGGCAGCATGCCCATGTCAAAATACAGCCTGTAAAAGTTAGGCCTGATTTAATTTATTTTTAGAGCATATAGTAAAAATAGCCTGGTTCGTACGGGAATCGGCACTCAAGTAACCGGATCGATGTAACTGGTGCCTTTTATGGTTTCCTAAAATATGTAGCATCTAAATAGCTTATATATTGTCAAGTCATTACGCTTTTTTCAGAATATGAATTATTATTAGTGAGATATGACAGTGTACGGGTATATATAGCTATATATGATTATGCAAACAAATCTATTCTCCTTTTAATGCAGAACAAAAGGCACACTGACATTTAAACTTCTAGAGGAATAAAATATATGTGGCGCAAAGAAATCAGTCTGCTGATGGACCACCTTCAGACCAAAGGCGCGTCATGAATCGCTGTATCTTATCTCGTTTATAGACTTACCCCTCAAACCTGGACTTGACTGTTGTCGGACCTTCTTCTTCAACATGTTCTCGTTAAGGCTGCTCCTATCTTGTCTGCTTTTCAGAGAGGTTTCTTCACAGTCAGGTAGCCTGGTTATATTCCTGTAAATTATACATGTTCTTGAATCCTATTGCAGGGACACCTTCATGTGCGTAATTACGCGTCGATTTTAAACAGGAAATTTCTGGCACATCACGGATCTGCACTGGGACCCAACCTACAGACTGACAGATAACCCTGAACTAGTGTGCGCATCTAGTGGCAAACGGCCCGCAGCCAATGCGGGTAAATTTGGTGCCTATGCTTGTGATTCTCCATGGCTCCTTATAAACTCCTCCCTGTATGCCATGAAGGATATTCTGCCAGACCCGGACTTCATTGTATGGACAGGGTATGTATCTGCTTTAGGTTGATTGCAACGTTTTCATGGATCCTGTTTGCTTTTGAGTCCTAAGTCCATCCATAGATATATGTTTTTTTATGAGATTTCATAGTCACTGTCACCATTATCCCACTCAACATTTAACCCTGAACTCTCTACTCTGTATTGTTTTGCTACTCAGAGATGACACACCACATGTACCCAATGAGGATCTGGGAGTAGACGCTGTGCTCCACATTATCAGCAATCTTACCCACATTATAACTCAGGTGTTTCCAAGTAAGTGTGAAGTCAAGAGACATCAACAGAGAAAACACTGGAGATAGACAGCAGTAGCTTCGCAGTATTGATGAAGTCATATTTTAATTGAACCCTCCTTAGATGCAAAAGTGTACCCTGCCCTGGGTAACCATGACTACCACCCAAAGAGCCAGCTACCTGCAGGCCCAAACTACATCTATGACCAAACAGCAGAAATGTGGCAGGACTGGTTGGATCCAGAATCCCAAGGAACATTTAAAAAAGGTTGATCAAGTCCTCTGTGATGTTGTAACATTTTGATATTAACACAGTTGCTTTATACCTAAAACGCACTGTACTGTTTGGTTTCTCTTTGCAATATATTTTTTTTTACATAGGTGGATATTACACAGAAAAGCTGCTGAATCAAACAGGTTTCAGGATGCTGGTGCTCAACACAAATCTCTACTATGACCAGAACAAGGTGACCCAGCACATGGACGACCCAGCGGACCAATTTATCTGGGCGGACCAGGTTCTTACAGAGGCTGCCAACAACAAAGAAAAGGCAATAAAAAGAAATCAGTTGTATGCTTTGTAACAGGGGTTAAATTAAATTTAATGTCATGGTTGAGTCACTGCCTAGGGGAAAATTAAACTTCTAGTGAGTGAGGAATAACTTATTTCTGTACTTAATGATTACCACCAGTGTTAACAGGAAGAACAGTTTTAGCTTACTTCCCCTCTATGAATTATCTGACGGAAAAGAGGTTAACTTCACACTAAATCTGGGGGTGTTATTCCCAGTTTATCTTGTGTCTTGCAAAAATATGAATGAATTAAAATAGTTTTGCTACTGTGAATGAAAATACAGTGGATCAGTTTACTAATTAAACATTGGTTTCTCTACCAGGTGTACATAATTGGCCATGTTCCCCCAGGTTTCTTTGAGAAGAAGAGAAGTAAACCGTGGTTTACAGCAAAATTCAACAAGCAATACGTGGATTTAATTCAGAAACATCATTCAGTCATACTCGGACAGTTCTTTGGTCATCATCATACCGACAGCTTCCGAATGTTCTATAACTCAGAGGGTAAGGTCACACAGTTGGAACACTATTGCTTTTCCTTCTTTTGCATTTGGTTGTTGGTATTTTGAGTAGTTTTATCATTTTATTGTCCAGATGTTACATTTGACCTTTTATTGCATAGTACTGTAGTACAGAGGTGACAGCTCTTCTATTTCTCCAGGCTCTCCTATCAGTACGATGTTCCTCAGCCCAGGTGTCACACCATGGAAAACAACACTTCCTGGAGTTGTGGATGGAGCCAACAACCCTGGGATTCGAGTCTTTGAATATGACACCCAAACCCTTCTGGTTAAGGTAAGTAAGGGACAGGAACTGCAATATACAGCCCCCAAAAAGAAACTAAACATCTTATTGTTCTTGTTTCACACACAGGATGTGGTGACCCACTATCTGAACCTGACACATGCTAATGCAGCCCATGGACGCTGGGAGAAGGAGTATCGCCTCACAGAGAGCTTCAGACTACCAGACGCCTCTCCAGCCTCCATGCATCAAGCTCTGCAGCGCATTGCCAGTGACCGCTGCTACCTACAGAAGTACTATGAGTTCAACTCTGTCAGCTATGACCTGACAGAATGCAACAGTGACTGTCGCATCGACCACGTGTGTGCAGCCAGAGAGGTAGACTTTGACAGGTATGAACACTGTCTGGAAAAAGAAGGGGCAGCTGCTATTTTTGTCAGGGTGCTGCCAGCCCTCTCTGTAGCTTTAAGTCTGCTGCTGGCAAATTGGTAGTGATAATGTATTGTGTATCTGGTAAAACCACATTATTGAATCTCCAGGGAGGAAGTCAAAGATGACAGAAAGTCACGATCATTGTGGTCCTGTAAATATTTAATATTTAACATCACAGGATGTGTTTTCATGTTTTAAATAAATCATCTATAATCTAAGTGAGTCACTAGATGTAAAAAAAAAAAAAAATCAACCTTTGACTTCAGCAATCTTTGGTGTGGCCCATTGAACTTGGTTTATTGGTGCCAGTTGAATACTCCATTTCCAGTCAAGGGGAAAAAAAACATGGTATTGATGTAGCAAAAGATGCTTCAGCACCTATCAATGTTATGGATCAAATTCAGACTTTTCACAAATGTTTCTTTCCCCTGAGCTTTCCTGTTTTCCTGTACCATATCTACTTAATAAAACCAGGAATGGCTAAAACAGTGGTTTATTGGTTGAGTGATATTTTAGCAACAATAATCAATGAAGTGTAAATATCAGTATTATCATAACTGAAAATCTGTTGATTAATATCAATTGCACTGACTCAGTTTAAACATATCAGATAAAGTTGCATTATCTGGGCTCTATAATTCATCCTGTTATCCCATATATACATAAACACTTAATGACATTTTAATTACTACCCGTAAACTGATTTCAAAATGTCACAACGTGGCAGATGCAGGACTTTGAGCTGTGAGCTGTGGAGACACATTTATTATGCTTGAGCTGCATATTTGATTGAGATATCAACAATTAGTCGACATTCACATGATCAAGACCTGTTTAACTGAGGTGAAAGGCTGCATGGCTGTTCCCAGAGCAGTGTTGTAGTCTTGGAGGCCCACCTCGTTGCAGGCAGGAGCTGTCAGCTTACCCTGATGGATGAGGTGGCACAGTTCATCTAGCATGGCTCTGAATGCTCTTCCATCTAGAGAGGAAAGTTAGCGGAATTTTTCACTAAATTAATTCTAAGAGACTTACTTGATAAAAGAGGAAACTATATGCTGACTCACCACTTGAGTGATCTCTCTTCCACTGCGTGACCCAAAACCCCCGAACCTTCACATCCTTGAAAATAAGAGCACTCTGGAAAGAACAGGTTTAGGGTAAGCATTGCGAGAGGAGAGTGTCGCTGCGAAATGTGGAGTTAAATTTGTGAGGTTGCATCTCACCACAGGGACAGTAACTGGCTGTTTCGACATCCCTCCATATGTCACCATAGACCCTCCAAATCTGGAAGACAAAGGAATTATTGCATTTTATAATCAGATTTCTCTTCAGTGAATCATATTAGATAGTGACAACAAAGACAAGTCAGCATCCTCACTGTAGGTGACGAAGCAGTTCTGTTGCACTCTTGCCTCCAACTCCATTCAGAGCTAGTTTAGGCTTTGGACAGGTCTTTTTAAAAGAAAAAAAAATGAATATATATGTATATGTATGTATGTGTGTTTATGTGTTTATTCACCAATAGCCAAAGCCACGTGGTCATATTGTTTAAGATGTCTTCAGACCTTGAACAGTTCCTTCATCTCAGGCCGCCTCAGTGCTTCTTCTTTGATCAC
This sequence comes from Synanceia verrucosa, assembly GCA_029721515.1. Lineage (NCBI taxonomy): Eukaryota > Metazoa > Chordata > Actinopteri > Perciformes > Synanceiidae > Synanceia > Synanceia verrucosa. The sequence goes on along the minus strand of CM056557.1, from coordinate 12,700,938 downwards.
GTGAGTTCCTCCCATGGCCTTCAGCCTATCACTGAGCTGTGTGAACTCTGGCCTTTGGAAAAAAGGGAGAAACAATGAAGAAGTTCATTACTGTCATAAATAGTAGCACACACATAAAAAACTCTCTCGCTGTTACCCTTGGACAAAAGACCCCATTATCTCACAGTCAGGTGGAGTGACTACCTGAGTGTCTGATTAGGATGGAATACTTTAGGAAATGATGAGTGAGTTCACCTGTCTCTGACAACGTTGATGGTGTTTATTCCCTTTGCAGCAGCAATCTGTATTACAGCCTGGCCAACTCCGCTGTTGGCTGAGTTCTGGATCACAGAATCACCTGCAAAGACAGCAGATGGAGGGAAACTGTTACATGAAGGATAAACTAATGCACAGCCTATCAAGTCTTTAGAGATAAGGCAGGAATACTGTGTCCTCTCATCTCACTTTGGATTTATATTTTATCAGCACATAAATACAGATAGCATGAAGTTCATGTTGCAAATAACAGCCCATAAATCATACTTTTCTGTGATTTAATGGTCCTTTGAGACACATATAACAACAAAAAAACAGTATTTCGAGGTACTGGGAGAGTTTCTGCAATGCTGATGGTTCCATCAATCTGGCTGCTGAAAAGGCAATGTCAAATGAAGGCAAGGTAAATTTATTTATATAGCACATTTCAGCAACAGGGCAATTCAAAGTTCTTTACATAAAACATCAAGCATTAAAGGCATCAAAACATAAAAAATTAAAACACATAACTGATAAATGATAAAAAATCCACTGGACAGCAAACTGTGGGATCCTCACACTCCATCAGTGACCTTAACAGTTGCTTCATTGAATAAAAACAAGCTAAAACAGAAAAAGACAGGCATAAAATACAAGCGTAAAAGTTAGATTGCAGTTTGAGAAATTAATAAAAAGTAGTGGCAAACAGAAAGATCTTCAGCCTCCATTTAAAAGAAGTGAGAGTGGAAGCTGACCTGAGGTTTCCTGGAAGTTTGTTCTAGATATAAGGAGCATTAATGCTTAAACGCTGCTTCTCCGTGTTTTTTTTTTCCCTTTGTCTGCATTGGTTCTCATTGTTGAACACCACAAAAAGGGTGTCAACCTTTTATGAAATTATGCATATTTTAGTCTTGCAGCAAAGTCTATCAATATTTGGTCCATGTTTAATGACTCTGAGGATAGTAAGCAGACCTGAACCTTTGCCAGACAGGGAGCCAGTGTAAAGACCTCAGAACTGGCTGATGTAATCCACTTCCTTGGTCTTAGTGAGCATTCTGGATTAGCTGCAGCTGTCTAATTGTTTTTTTAGAGAGACCAGTGAATACAATGTTACAGTAGTCAAGTCTGCTAAAGATAAATGCATGGACAAGTTTTTCAAAGTCCTGCTGAGACATAAGTCCTCTAATCCTTGATATATTCTTAAGGTGACAGGAAGCTGACTTTGTAATTATTTTAATGTGGCTGTTGAAATTTAGAATCCATGACTACACCAAGAGCACTGACTCTTAGTCTCCTCCTTGGCTCCAACAACAATTATCTCAGTTTTGTCTTTGTTTAACTGAAGAAAATTCTGGCACATCCAGTAGTTGATTTGTTAGGGTTAGGGTTCCACTTAATGTCCACAATCCTGTGGTTTGACCCAAGAAAAATAATATTGTAACCCACTGTGTGGAAATGTTTACCTGGCTTGAGATCTTCAAAGTCAGAGAGCATCCTGAAGGCAGTGCAGGGATTCACCCCCAGTGTGGCAGCAGATAACAAGGGAATGTCATTCGGCAGCGAGATGACTTCATCCTCTGAAAGCACTGCCTCTGTCCTCCACGTCCCTGCTCACGAAAAGGCCACACAGCTTTTAAGAGCCCATATTTAGTCACATTATTGTGACCTTGTGGACTCATTTATATAATTTAAGCTCTTATTTTGGTTGGACTACAGAGGATGAGCCTCACTAGGTTTCCACCTAGTCTTGTTTTTACCGAGACCAGCATCTTTTGGAATGACCCAGTCTCCTGTCTCGAGGGACTTCACCTGGCTGCCCACCTCTACGACCTGGGCCACTCCCTCGTTGCCGCCAACAGCTGGGAGGTCAGGCAGGATAGCATAAGTACCTGATGAAAAAAACACTGTCAGATTAACAACTGATTCTTATATCTTAACTGTATGGGTGCTGCTGCCTAGTGTGGCAGCAACCAACAAACCTTGAATCATGTTGATGTCTGATGGGTTGATGGGAGCTGCCAGCATTTTAACCAGGACATCTTTTGCACATATGGGGGGCAGGTCTACATCCTCCAACCTGGCAACCAAAAGAACTCATATATGTACCCCACATTGATTTTTTTGATGACATTACTCTAATGTTGGAAATACCCCAGTCTAAGCCACCAGTAAGATAAGACAAAATGACCTTTTATTTGTTTCATTAACAGGAAAAATGACATTGTTACATCAGCAAAGAGGATAGTGCAGCAACATAATAAGAGCCTACATAAAAAATAAGATGCAGTGACATAAGTTAACTAAGTAGACTAAGTGGGAAAATGTGCCAAAAATAAGTAGGTAACAAGGTAAACAAGCAACAAGATAGATAGATAACAGATCAGTCAATAAAACAGAAAATTCATCCCTAACAAATTAGAAAACTGAGTAACCATTTGAGTCTTTGCCCTGTTTGTTCCAGCTTCTCAAACGTGGAGATGTGTTGCTTTTGTCCGTTAAATTAATAAGCTCTGGGTGTTAGTTTTATTTTAATTGGATATGACATTTTCAATCATTTAATAAAATTGCATACTGTGCAATAATTTATTGACGTGCAATATCACTGTTTTTCACTCACCATGTGCAATATGTCCGTTCTGTTCATTTAGATTGTCTGCTGACTGCTGTTTTCCATCTGTTGTGTTGCTCATTTTGCAACATTATACCCTGCTTATTTACATGTGTATGTATATGCAGTCATACACATCATTTCATTTGCAAACACTTGTTTATTCGTTTTTTTCATAAGCCCTTATTTATCTTGTTTGAACACTATGCTACTGTAACACTGTAAATTTCCCCATTGGTGGGACGAATAATTTATCTTATCATATCTTAAAATAAATAAAGTTAACAACTAACTATTTGGATTATATTATATTACTTATACTCCTTGTCACTACAACAGTACCAGTGGTATGTTTATCCATCGAGCTGAGGAAGGAGTGACACTATTGTCAGATTTATACCTCATCAGAAGTTTAATCGAAAAATATTTTTCAACTTTAAAAGAGTAAAGACTTAAAAATTCTGGTTGCTATGACAATGGTACATCTGGTTAACCACACTACATCCGTTAAAAAAGAGCATCTTTAGCCACATTGGGGATTGCATTAGCAGGATGTATGTATGTGTCCAGGGTGGATGGATGGATGTATTTAGACAGGCTTACCGAACGACTTGAGAAGGATCTCCGTGTTTTCTGAACACAAGAGCCCTACATGTTTGTCCTGAAAGACCAGCAGAACGGCTGAAGAGACGGGTGTTAGCATTAGCTCTGTGCCTTGAACCTTTGAGAAGAGCAGCGGAGACGCTTCTTCTGCTGACTGTCTGGCTTCTTAAACAGATGGTATGGAGAGGCAGCCACATCCCGACCGAGGAGTTCGCTTTGTACTGTCAAAATAACCACACTATGCTATAGTAACTATTACTTTAATAGTTGGTTTAGCTAGCATTTCTGTACGGCCATATTGGATTTGAGGCTTTGTCATTGGAAGTATAAACAGAGAACAGCGCCTCTGGTGGAAGACTGTGGTAATTACAACTGCACATACTGAAGTATTATGAGTGTTACATGCAGACTTTTTCTTCATTCCGATTGAAGAGTTCAGGTCAACTGTTTATATGTGACGTGATCTATTCCGATTCTGGTGTTTACACGTGCCACTTCATTTAAACAGAACCGCCGTTTAACGGCTGTGTGTCACGTGCAGAACGATGTAAACATTACGTGATTGATAAAAGATGGATGTCTATCGTCTGATCAGCACATTAGTTGCGATGTTCAGGTCTTTGAGAGTTTGTATTAAAAATAAACTCTCCGCCGAAGACCAGTTGTGTGTGCACTGCTGCTTGGAAGCCGCCATTTTTTCAAGTGAGGAAACGTCACTGCGCATTTACGTCAAGACAAGGCATGCGCAGAAAGAACACAGCCTGACAGCATTCTGTTTCACCGTTTACATGATAAGATTTTACATCTGATTGGTTTGGGAAGAGGAATATTTTACCCCTGTGAAACCGAATGAAATTTCATTCGGTTTAGGCCTCTTTATTCGGATTGAGGTGTTTATAATATGGAACATTTTTATTCGGTTTGGGCTTCTAATTCGATTCTAATTGGAATATTAGGCTCCATGTAAACCCACTGATTTTGTTGCACCAGGCAGTTAAAAAAGGAATAAGTTGTTTTCTCTCGTATTTCACTTTGTGTAATAAAACCCTATTGAAGACTGCAGACAGTCGTTTCTCATGTACACAATGAGATTTTACTTTCTCTGCGAAAATGATTATATTCATGGAAAAATACTTTCCATTCAGTTAGTGGGGCTTCAACTAAACTATGACATTGTATATTTTCTTTTGTCAGAAAAATAAACTAAAACATAAAATACAACCAAATTATAATCACCAATCGGAGAAAAAATACAGTGGCAGTGTATCTTTTATAGATGGATCAACTAAAGCTCCAGCATTATATGTATTAATGTATTAGTACATTATTGTACTTATGACACCACTACATATGTCAGACCAACATGTTACACCAGCACAATGCTAGCTAACACCTTCTCTATATTTACAAGTTAGTTTTGTTAATAAACTGACTTATTAAGACTTGGATTAATCAAACCATTAAAAGGGGAAATGTGTGTTACATAAACCAGCTCAGCTAGTATATCCTTCTTCATGGAGCCATTCTGTGAGATGAGTACTTTTACTTTTGATGCTCCAGTAGCTTTAAATCAGCTTTTTAGTTGCAATGTCAGTGATTTACAACAGCTGTTGTAAGGTCAAGAAAAGAGCAGGCAAAAAGACACATGAATATTGACATATTTACTAGGAAATGGAGCAGATCTTTACATATAGAAACATAATAATCACCGTAATACTTTGAAAAGCCTACATGCTGCTCATCATTGACAAACTAGCCATTAATCAAGATAAGATGAATCAAGATAAATCTAGTTTCATGGCAGCAGACATTGAAACATTCATCAGTAATAAATGCACATTTTTGGGAAGTAGCTCTAATAACCATTTACCTGATAACATACAACACCACAGATTCAATGGCTGATGATCACAAACAAGACGTACCATGAAAAGCACTCGTAAAGCCAACTGTGAGAAAGGATGCTTTGATGTGCTTCAAATGTTGCCCTGAGCACATAATCATACAAATCCTTGAACTGTCAAGGTGTATGTGACCCATATAAAACCCAACAATCAAATCATGATAATACACCACTGTGGGTCAAACAGGTTTGTTGCAATCACAATGTCTTTTATGGACTTTAGTTCCCAAATGATACTTTGAAAACATCAATAAGAACAAGAGAATATTGCAAACATTACAATACAACACTTTCATTCAACCTTTATCTAAATAGTGGGTGTCACGATCCAATTTAGAGTTCGACAGACAAGTTAGCCAGTGGATCAAGGGATGTTTAAGAAACTGAATCATAGAGATTGATAAGAAACCTCATCCTTGTGTCTCTCTTCAGCATGGAGAGAAAAAAAGTCACATAGTCATACATACTGGCACTGCAATCATGAGATGTAAACATAAAAATACCCAGAAAAGTAAACTTTTCCATCTAAACCTGAGCACTTTAACAATCTTTCCCTCCTTTCAGATCCTGAGTGTTTTCAAAATAGTTATTAATCAATTATTAAACATATATAAACACTGCCTAACAGCAGAGTATGAAACAAGATTTGAGTGTTAAGTCATCCATGACACATTCTTTTTGTCTTAAGCATTGATAGTCTGAAACACCAAGTATCGGCCATGTGTTGAAAGGAGACAACCCCGGATTATATACTACTAGCCCAATCCCTTTAATAATATTCTACTACATCCCCATCTACAACGATTATAGAAGAAAAATACAACAATAGTGGAACATTTTCTTCATATCATGGCATGTTATGGCAAAGAGGAGAAATTATAAAGAACATCATCATACTGGGTGCTTGGAAAGCCATAATCTTAGTATTTTTTTTCCTAAATGTAAAAAGACACTGTTGCACCAAGATATTCCCAAACCCATTTCACTTTGACATTTGTCCTACGCTTCACATCATGTGGATGAACATTCAGTCCCTACTTTGTCTTAAATAAGCACTCCTCGACTTCCAGTCAATCTGAAGTATTCCCTGAGTTTTCAGATTGGCAATTCCTGAGACGAGCCTGAGGGTGGAGTGGACTGTATGTGGTATATGAAAGAAAAAAAAAATTACAACATAAAATACGGAGCATATATTCAAAAACAGATTAAACTGAATCTAAAAAATAATGCATCTTACACATGATTAGTGCAGAGTAACATTGCATTGGTTTTGGCATAGATAGAAAGGAATACAAAAAAGGATAAAAAAAAACATACATGGCAAAGAAAGTAAAACAAACTCACAGTTTACATCAGTCCTCCTAATACTATGTACCTGTACAGTATGTACTGTATATTGTTACTCGTTGGTTGTAATATATTTCTGCGGCACTGTATTCATACTGCATTGAATTATTAAGAACAATGACAGCGATTTATCGAGCACATATGTACAAAGTAATACGAGTACCTTGATGTTAAAAATGTGTTACCCAAATATATTCTCAAGTCATATATAGCTTTGAATGACATTTGACAGTTTTTTGATGTCTACTAGAACATTCATTGCTGAGAGGCTTCAACAGGAGCAGAGGCAGAAGCGGCAGCACTCTTAGATGAAAATAAATAAGTAGTATGATATTTTTAAAAGGCTTTAGAATAATTTTATATATATATTAATTGGGTGTAAAAGTCGTGTCAGCTTCTCCTGTAAAACGGGAGTAAAATGCTGATTAGCTAGCTAGTTTTACATGCTCCTCCGTGCAGGCTTGGTGTTCCTGGACTATCACCCTACTAAGGGTGATAGGGAGGTAATGTCTTAAATAACTACCTAGAAATGGATCACACTGGATATAAAACAAAAACACCAGCCTTCCCACTGGCAACGTCATGTCTAATTCTGCCTCTTTTAATTCAAGTGTCAAGAGGCGAGCTAGCTGGACCCCTCAGTAACTCAGTCCAGGTCAATAATCTTATTAGAAGTGATGGTGTGTTGGGTTTAGTATCATATATCATTGGGATTCTATCAAATCCAAGTTGAGATCATTATAAATCAGCAGCACTTCACACAGCAACCAATAAAATGAGAATAATCTGTAGAGGGAGAGTAAACTAAACTCCCAGAAAGGTTAAAGCGTAACTTAACACCAGCCTGAAAAACACTGTTTTGCTGTCCTTTGTGATTGAGATTATAAAACGCAACTATACCCAGTCTAATAATCTATCCCTGTAAAACAGTGGAGACGACATGCTTTGAAGCAACTGATGTAGTGCAGAAATGCATTTTCAGGGAGTGTTAAGTTACCCTTTAAAGTTAGGGTTGGTAATGTTGAGAAAAGATTATTCAGCCGTAAAAACCCAGCCCAGTGTGGCCAACTATTTTCAAAGCAGCACAAGAACCAAAAGTCCCTAAATCGAACGTCGCCATGTCTGAAACATTGACAGCCTCTCCGTTCAGGCCTCCCTTCAAAGCCACATCATGATGAATGTAAACAACGAACATGGATGTTGTTAGTCACAGCTGTAAAGCCAGGAGCTTATGGAAGACACAGGTGGCTTTTTCTAACAATATAAAAAAAAAATACATTATCAATCACTTTAATTGGTTCTATTATAACTAATGGTAATGCTGTGTAAATACTGTAGTGCAAAAAGGATTTGATTTAATCCCAATTCAAATCACAATCTCCAAAGCCGTATTCTGAGAATATTTGGTTTACCATCAGTGGTTAGAATGAGTTTTGCACTATGCACCTTTAGACAGCCAGCAAAACGCTAATGAAAATGCAAAAAAAGTAACCCTGACCAAAAGCTGGGAGCAGCTTGTGGTCTGACATTCATTTGGCCCCAGGAAAACTGGATGGTCAATTGCAATATTGGCAGATGCCAATATATTGCCTATAGCTATACCCTAAAAATCCTCCCGTTCCCTATGTGATATGCATACTAACATTCATTACAGAGGTACCAAATGTCATGTCTCTGCCTCGTCGGATAGTGAGGTGTAACAGTCAGGAAGGAGACTAAATGTTAAGGCAGCAAAAGTGTAACTCTATACTAAACACACTGAGTATTACACAAAAACAGAAGAGGTATAATGCCCACACGAGAGGCACAGTATCACATAAAAGAAAACCAATTCTACAAACACTCCTCATCAAGACAATCTGTTATATGGCATTGCTCACTACAATCTCAAACCCCTCAAGCAACAGCAGTGATTCAAACATTTAGAAAGCGTCCTGAGTGCAATATTACAGCAGTATTCCTGAGTGTGTGTTACACCAACTGAAAACAAACAAAAAAACGTAAGCAACATTCTTCATCAGCATTTCTTTTTAACCTGAGGTAGTTCCAAAAGCAGCTTCAACAGGTGGAAGGGGATCCATGAGTCCCATCTCTCCATCAAAGCAGTTTGATTGGCCTCTGTGCTTCCTCCGGCGACATTTCCCGCTTAATCAGAGGTCTCGGGAGGCGGTACCGAAAGGCTGTGCTCCTCTTCGTCTCCTTTCAAGGGGGACGGTTTTCCCTGGGATCCCGGTGAGGACTGTTGTGCTTTGATTGGGCAGGTGGCAACCATGTGGTCAATGCTCTGGCAGAAATGGCACTTCTTGGGCTGGGGCGGTAACTTGCACTCTTTGGCGTGGTGGTCCAGACCTCCGCAGTTGTAGCACCTACAAGCAAAAATGATTTGTAATGTGTGCTTTAACGATTGTTTGGCCACTTGGGGACAGCAGAAGGAAGCTTTGAATGCAACAATTACCCCATGACACAGTGCTCTTCAACCCTGGTCCTTGGGACACACTATCCCGCATGTTTTAGATGTAACCCTGCGCCAGCACACCTGATTCAAATGTTCAGCTTGTCATCAAGCTCTGCTGAAGCCTGATAACCACCCGCTGCTTTTAATCAGGTGTGCTGGAGAGGGGTGACTAAAACATCTAAAACATGCGGGATAGAGGGTCCCAAGGACCATGGTTGAAGAACACTGCCATGACAAGATTTATTTACTACTTAATTTGGTACCGTTTGAACAAACTGCTAATTTAAACACCCAAAAGAGCAACATTATATTTGTTTGGAGTTGATTACAACTGCGTTAAACACCCTGTCTTCAATACCAGCTTTCCTATTTGCACTCTACTTCTTCACCCTCATTGAAAAGAGTTGGGATCTAGTTGTGATGTCATAAAAATGTACACATCTCGAAACCCCCATCAATCAATGTAAAAAAAACTGTGAAACATAATTCGGCATAGTGAAGGTAAAACAATAACCAAGGCCAATTTCTAAGAGGATGGAGACTTTAAGTTAGACTTATTTTCCACTAGATGGCAACATTTCACCTGAGCTTGCATTCAGTCATAAATTTTAGAAAGGGCATTCCAGGTCATACACATTCCTCTGTGAAGGAGCACACTAGGTCAGAACAGAAACATAGAAACAACATAGAAACAAAAAATTACAAACAAAATTTAAACCTTCTCAACAGCAACCTTTGGGGAAGCAGGTGTTTCTGGAAGTTTTTGCACAGTAATTGCAAGACTTAAGTGTCAAGCCTCCTATTGTGTGGATACCATGACTTAAAGTATCATGAACAGCTCGTCCTATTTGTCACTGCAGAGAGCTTCCCGTTGCACTCTATTGTAAGACACCCGTTTCATCGGCATTGAACTTTAGAAATGCACCCTATGAGGGGTCAGCAGGAGCCATCACGGGTGCCATCGGCCACCTCTGTTTGAACATAATCTAAAGAATAGACACGCGTGCAGGGGCGGAAGACAGATGGGCGGTGGGCGTGAGGCAGTCACTCTGTGCCACTGCATACCCCCTGCCACCATTGTAGCAGCAGATGACGTTTGAACAGGGCGCTTGCAGGTGGGGAGGGGTCAATATGGCCGTTGGAGTGGTGTCAAGGTCTATACCGTCACATCATAGAAGCTCCCTACATCAGCATCCATCAGGAGGCAAAGTGGAGGGAAGGGGAAGTGGTCCCTTTGTCTAAAAAAGCTGCAGTAATGACCTCTGAACCTTGCCCTCCCCGCCCTCTCCTCAGTTCTCTAACCCCCCAATCCCATCCCAGCCCTCTTGCATTTACTCATACATTGTTGCCATGACAACTACGACCTTTCACCCCCTTGCCCGAGCTCTTACATCTGTTATCAATTAAATGGACAGGAGCTTTTTCCCCACTCTCAGTCATATATAAACACACATACACTCACTCTGAAATGAATACAGGGGAAAAAATAGATTCACTTTGGTTGAAAAACTGAGACATAGTCTGGTCCCAATGATATCTGACTATTGGTTATAACCAATCAGTCACATGAACCGATGAAACACCATCCAGTTGCATAATGAAATATGCCAGGGGGGAACTGTATCTTAGCCATGGATCAGTGTGGTCTAGGGAGAGTTATTGAGCCACCGTGGGCCTCCCAGGACTCTTTGAGGCGGTAATGATCTCCGTTCTCACACTGACTACTCTCTGGCTCTAATCACAAATGACAGGGGGTGAAGTTGATACACCTCTAACCCTGCACTATATTGATATTCAAAGAATGACCCAAAAATCAAGCCCCCCTTAACTCTTCCTTCTTTCAATTGCCTATGTGTGAAACCCTTTAATCTTCAGAAGAAATTAGATTAAACAAACTATATCTGTGGTTCAATCAGGGTTTTGGCTTTTCTAAAGTTATGGATCAGATTTGAGGAATGACTACCATAGAGTTTCTCATTTTCTAAAAAGAAAGCATAACAACCCCAAAAACCTCTCTTGATGAATGTTCAGGTTATTCATATTATGATCTTTTACAGAGAGCATATTTGAGGTTTTGTAGTTAAAATTACATTGGTGGTTTGGAGAGAGGGAATCAGTGGGTGTGAAATCACTGGGGGCCAGCAGATTTAAACAGTTATTGATCCAGGTCACACGTCAAGCCTTCTGGTGTGACCCTTGCTAGGGCTGGAGGTGGGGGTTGGGGTCGAGGAAGGGGAAGGAAAACGTAAACACTATTGTATATCCGATCCAAACTGGACACAACAATGATGTTTGTGGACTCCTGAGAAATAAAGCCTCTCACGGTTTCTGGTGTAAATGTGCACAATCTGAAAATCACAACTATCATTTGCATTTATTAACTGTCTTTCCCAGATCATCCCTGCTTACCTGTCTCCCTTTGAGCGTCGCTTCTGGACCTTCTTGCCTTTGGGTCTCCTCTCACTGCCCGTACAGTGGGTGCCACCCGGCCCGGTGACTCTCTGCGACTCCAAGCCCTTTGATGACTTCTTGAAGGTAAACTCAACCACCTCGCCCTCCTTCAGGCTGCGGAAGCCCTCCATGTGCAACTTGCTCTGCAAGGTCACACAAGAAGAGGAATCAGCATTGAAACGATTGCCTGGTGCATGGAGAACTTCAGCTTTGTGTTGACTGGACTATTTTATATAATCACCACCGCTAATTATTAGTGGGATGTATGTGGTGATCTTTGGATTTTTCATATCCTGCTATATTACCAGTGACCAAATCACCTTCACATTGAGCCTGTGGGTATTTTCACTCTTGAGAACAAACCACACCCACCCCTTCTTGGCTGTGTGATACCATCAGGCCCCCATATGGCTTATCGGGTATTTCAAGGTGATCATTATGTCTCACCTGATAAACAAACAAGCATTACAAAGGGTGCTGTTCCCACTTCACTGATCAGTTTGTGCACACACTGCCTGCTAGAAAGTGTACCGTTGTCTCAATGCTGCTTTGTCCTTTTGCTGTGTTTGGGTGGTAAACCTGATGAGGATAACCTTCAACCCATCCCCCCCCACCCCCCTCTGGAGGAGCAGCATTCCACACTGCTACCCCCACCCACATCACAAAGCTCCACTAACACACTGACCACCGCTAACCCTAAACTGCAGGATGCAGGGGTTAGTGCTGTGGTTGGGGGTGGGGTGAGAAGACAGGGTGGCTTCTCTGGGAGGTTTGGGGGGTCAGACTGACATTCTTTAGATAGTTGTTTGGCAGAAAGACATGAAAGATAAAAGTTGAAGGAAAGCCCAAATGATTGATATCTGCCTTGGATATCAGTGCTTGCATGTGGCATCTTGTGAAAGAAACGTGATGGTTTCATTTTGTACAGTGTCTGATAATCATCAGTATTAAAACAGGGGTGTTAGGTTGGTTTATCAACAGTGGAAAGGTTTGAATATGCAGAATACACATTCCTTTAGCCTCGTGCTTTGCTACATATTCACTGAATCAATGTTCACCTGGAATGACCTTCATGGAGGTTCTTCTTGCCACAAATTTCCCATTCCAAAGGCTGATGAAGGGAAGGGAAGGTATGGAGCCATTTTGAGGATAAAACCCAGAGTTTGGTGAACACAACAAGGAAAACCCCTTACTAAAATCCCCTGTAGAGGGACTGTAAGATTAAATTGTCACAACTACAGCAGGCTGTTGATATAGGAAGAAAGATAAATGATGGAGCATGTTTGTTTTCACAGACATTAATCCAATTTTCTTTTTGAGTAAAGTATCATTATGAACAACGGTCTGCAGTCTGTGTTTGCTTAGAGAAACTCTTTTTGATCTCTGGTGGTTCTGGCAGTCCTAACCCAACAGGAGGAATCTTTTCGGAGAGGTTGTCAATTAAAGGATACAAGTAATAGTTCTAGGGAGCTGAAAACTACCAACGCTCTCTGCAATAAAAACAACAAAAACAAAACAAAAGCGTCACTAATCATGTATCTCACAGTTGAGCAACTGCCGCAAACTCCCGAGCACAACAACTGGTGAGCTGTGACATTTGAGGTGTAACATGGACGTACGCAGAGCCCCAATGCCATCAGGCCATCTCTCATGTGTGACCTTCTCCACCACCATAACGGATCCTCACCAGCCACATGCCCACATCAGGTTATCCACACAGATCCAGGTACAGATCAGGGTGGGGCCTTTAACTCCAGGGGTCTGATGTTGAGGCCTTATTATTACTGTAAACTCTGTCCAGAATGTGTCTGGGAGCCAAGCGAGGCAAAGAAAGACATCAGAGCAGTGAGGGACAATAGCAGGACTGCTGCTGAGACAAAGAGGGGCTTGGTCATGGCTGAGGGGTGCTTCATTCGGATGCATGGCTCTATTGTCCACCTGCACAAAGACCAGTGGACCCCAGGAGTTCATTTTCCTTGACACGCGGCCACTAATTTTAGGGCTGAGGCCCTCTACGTTACCATAACCCCTCAACATTCATCAGTGACATGCCTCTACCTTTTCTAGTGACAAAGAGGGAAGTAAGTCATTGGTTACGCAGTTCTCATGGATAAATTGAGAGCACAACACAAGGGTGTCACTCCAATAAAGCACTCTGGAGTTTCCTTTGATCATCTGGAGCATAATCAACTTAGTTTCATGACACAATGATAGAAAAAAGAAGCATATAATGTCAGTTCACATTATGCTTCTAGTCAACCTACTCATTCCTCTCTACTCTCTCTGTTAAAACTACTGGAGCCCTGAACTGAAAGTTTCTGTCCCCCGGTTGCATTATGATTAATCAAGCAGCAACTTCCTGTGCATAGTCAAACAATATTTCAGTTACAATGGCGCAGGATAATGAAATCTCTCTATGCATCATCATGTGCACAACTGAAAAAAAGAGAAATGAGCTGCCAGAGTTTGAAAACCAGCTCCAACCAAGTGACTAACATGCAAGCTGAAATGTAAATGATAGACCGACTGTAGCATGTTAAATCATTAAAATGTCTCCACAGCGTGGGGCCTCGATGTGGAAAAGGAAACACACCTTTTAAATAAAACCCTGAGATCTTCTTTCCTCTTTAAAGCCAACACGGTGACACGCCCAGAGAGAAAAGGGGGGTTGAGCAGACAGAAAAGAGCCTTTAATCACTTTATGACAGGAACCTTGAGGTGAATGAGCAGCTAGTGGGGACTGCTCTCATTCACATGCTAAGCCTTTATCTTATCAGACAGCAATGGAGGTGCTCACACACATGAGAAGTAGGAGGGAAATGCACCCCCACCTCCTCTACCTCTTGTTTCACCAGTTGTATGCGAGACGGTGAATGAAGGTTGGATGAACTTTTATCTCTCTTCAGTCTGAGAGAAACAATAAAACTTAAAGCGCCAAATGAAAAAAAAATGTGTTTAACCAGAAGAGCACCAACTCTAAAAACTATTACCTGTAGCTCACAAAAAACACACCCAAGGCAGTCAAACATACATATATGGAGAGCTTATGTTGTTCTGAGCCTCAAGGGAATGAAGGGGGCATCACAAAAGCCAGAATCATAAATGATGCCTGACATAGGTGTGTGTGAAACTATTTATCTGTATATGTGATCAGTAATCATTGTTTAGATATGCTTTTTCACTGAGGTCAAACTTTTTCTGCATCATATTTTAAAACTTCCACCTCATGTGCAGTAATAAATGTGACATCCACTCTATTCCAAACTAAAGTGAGCAAATATGGACAAACAGCTTCAGAAGAGGATCAATTTCATGTTACTTCCCTTTAAACAACCGGTTTTCATGCAGCTCACACAGCACTCACTATGATCCATACACACCTTATGAGCATTGATGTACTAGTATAAGCTTTAAACACGCATACATTTCTCCATTAGATAATATCAGAGAGAAAAAACCCACGAGGCCAGCAGCTCTCCTCTGGCTGAACACGTGTTTCAGCAGAGAGAGAAACACCCACCACACTGCGAAAAAAAAAAAACATTTTAACTTTAAACCTATCAAAATCTCCAGCTAAGGGTGTGCTAATTTTATTGTTTTTCAATGCACTTACTACTGATCTTTTGTTTGGGTGTATCTTTTTAGGCACACTAATGCGTCACTGAGTTTCAAAGATACCAAATTAAATAAATGTAATTAAGCTGTATTGGAAACAGGTGGGATGATCTAACTTCTGCAGGTAAATTAAAGTTAAAAAAAAAGATATGGTGCCCTGGAGATGTTGATATTTCTCGCAGTGCTGAGCGCTAAAAGCTGGCTTTGCTCGCATTGATGGTTCCAGTTTGAGCCACAGAGGCTGTGATCCTACCTGATGGACGAATACATCGACCGGCTCGTCCAGTGGCACTCCCTCCTTGTCGGTCATGGATAGGAACCCGAACCCCATGCGGACGTTGAACCATTTACACAAACCGACCCCGCTGAAAGACTGCGCCTCTTCCTCGGTGCTTGGTCCCTCATCCTCCTCGGTCTTACACACTCCTGCCATGAAAAACCCATGATCACAAAAATAATCATCAATCAAATAACACTGTTTACTATTTAAAACGCGTTAAAACAACAACAACAACAACAACACAGTGTGCGCAAAAATGGCACCGCTCCAACACTGCTGATAAAACTTTTCTCCTCTCTGTCGCGTTGCCGCATCATCAATCAATGTTAGTCAATGAAATGAGAAACAGGCTGAGAATTAATTCTTATTGAAATGACCGGTAAATTTTGGGAAAATATAAATAAAAAAATAAATAATAAAGCACTTTTCTTTCTCAACGAATCAACCACGAGTTTGTGCAAAATACCCTTAAAATGATGTCTCCAAATGAGCGTTTGGTGCTCATCACGTGTGTGAACAATGCCTTCAAATGTTCCTTTACAATCAAACAGACAGTAAAACAACTCAATTAACAAAAAAAAGTGAAACTAAACGCAGTTTATTGTGTTACTCAACCTGGGAATTCCTGGTTAGAAACGGAGCCCATGTCTTCAATTGTGCGCCTTGAGTCAAAATTAGCACCCAAGCTAAACTGTATCCTTTTTCTCCTGATCCCTCAAACTGGGTAATCCTCACAGATTGCCACTTTCATGCAAAATGCTGTGAAAAGCAGAAACTGCTCAGCGAGAAGGAAAGCGGGAGAGGGAGGTAAACAAAAGGGGCTGGCAACCTCTTCCCCCTAAACAATGAGGGGTGGAGGGGGTGGGGGTCACCGGGAAGGATTTTTTTTGCTGAAGACCCCCCTCAGAAAAAAACCCTTTAAAACAATGCAAGAAGAACAAGAAGAGATAACCGACCCTCCACAAAAAAAGCTCCAACATACCTTCTGCCATGTTTGGAGGCCAGTTTATTCCCAGTGTCTCTGTGTCTCTGTGTCTGTCCTGCAGTGGTCAGCTCTGTTGGTCAATACAAATGACCATTTCTCTTCTCAACAAACCCCCATAACAGACACACACAAGCACACACACTCGGTCACGTCCACGTGATTCACAATTATATAGAGTCCCCAAGGATACAGATTGCATATTGTGTGATAGAAGGACTCAAATGTGGGAAGGGATCAATCACTTCTAACGGAAAGAAAAACCCTCGTGATGATGAGGATTATGGCATTTCTGTCATATTTTAGGATCCTCACAGCAAGTTTAGAGACTTAAATCATTCTAAAAATGAACATAATGTAGGCTACTATTTAACGCGCAGGACTGCGCAAATTTCTCTAAAACATATTTGGTTCATTTGGCCACTTTTTAATGATGGCATAACATGATATTTTCTATATACTTCTTGATCTAAATACATGCACCCAGTATGACAAGGAACACTATAAGCCAGTCTGAAGTGCCCGATTCAACGGTCAGTTTGGTTTAATAGAGTTAAAGAGTGCTTTTAGTGAGACAATGTGATTATTCTACTTCACTGTTTTCCATGTGCTCTAACGTTTCCTCTATATTTTGGTCAGTGATTATTATTATTATTATCAAAAGCAGCCCGAAAAGCAAAATGGCAGCATGTAAACAAGCCAAGCTGGTCAAAGGGATTCATGGATCGATAGAGATTGATGACTTCATGTTAAGATGTTGACTCGTGTCCTTGTGGAGTGATGGATGAATCAAAGGCAGAGGAAAGTGATCTTTTAACCAGGAAACCAAAGCCAAAGTCAGAATACAACTAAATGAATTATTTTACAATGAAGAATCGAAACGAAATAATATTTTATTATATTTAGACAATTAATTTTACTTTTTAAAGTTTGAATTAAAAGCTTGAGTATCGACATGTGAGGGAGGATTGTATTGAACCAGTTATTTATCTGTGGAGTTTAACTTGGACTATTAACTATTACTTTTTATTTTATTTTTATTATTTGGTAAATGGGGGCACAACACCACCCCCTGAGTGAATAAACCGCCTGACGGTGAGATGACCTGTCGATTTCATCACAACTACCACAACGACCCCTTGTGGACCCGCAACAAGCCTATTTAAGGCATATATGTTACATAAAACGGCATAATTATAAAGACAAAAATTGCACAAATCAGAGAAAGCTATGCACCATAACAAGGCCTTAAAATTTGTGTTTTCAAGTAAAAAAAAAATGATCGAGGGCATTTAAGCTGTTTTCGTTAAAGTGATAAAGTGTTGATAAAGTGGAGAACCGTTTTAAATTATGGGATGTTGAAATGTAATGATGATTTATTTATGTAGTATGCAGAAGTATATTATCATGTTCTTAATCTTATTATGATGTTATGTGAAATTCTCCCTGAAACAATACATTTCCTGTCCTTTAACATATAAAATAATTGTTTAAATAATTATTAATTATGTTTAATTTTAAGAAACTCAGACAGAAAAATAGACAAAGCAATAAATAAAGAAATAAACGAATAAATTGCTGGGTCTAATTATTTTGGTGCAGTTGGAGTGATGACACAAATAATGGCCACGTGCCTTACACGCATCACCATTTATTTATTATTTTTATTTATTTATTTTTAAAAAGGGACAAAATAGATATTTTAGTAATTTCAGGTCACCATTTCACTCAATCGGTGCTGAATATTTCCGCCATTTATTGCGCAGTCATTTACTTAATCAGTAATGGAGGGTAGGAGGGTGAAGTCTGCTCAACTGTTAACTGATATTTTATAATTTACATCACAGCGGTTGCATGATGATTATCAGTTTATACCTGAACAAATTCTCCAGGAGACACAGGACTCAGGACACAGGACTGATGCAGGATCAGTGGACCGGATGGAGGTCAGTGCCTCCAAAATGCTGCCTCACATCATGTTGGCTGGAAGCCAAGCTCTCCATGCTGGACTCCAGCCAAGGTGCACCGAGCTAATGACTGCAATGATTCCCGTCTCCTGTTAATTTAATTTACACTACACAATATAATACTGTCTTATAATAATACTGAAGCTATTGCTGTTTCTGTAAGAAATACAATTACTTACTTTGCTTTTGATCAAAAAATACCTAAAAATCAGATGCACTGTAATATTATTATTATTATTATTATCTATTTTAATAATAATGACAATGACAATGATCATTTTCCCTGCTTTTTTCATATTAACCTGGACATACTCGGGTTAATACATCTTGTGAAACAAAGTAATTCCCCGCACGAGCTGAAGGCAGCATGAAGAGCTGCCCTTCAACAATCAACCACTAGATGTCAGAATAACTCTGAACCGTCAAGGAAACACTGGAACGTCGAACTTTAAAAACAATATAATGACACCTAACAGGCTGCTGTGCCAAGTGTTAAACCTATTAGACCCTGATGCGTCATGATGATGTCACTCTGACACGAGGGCGAGATTACAGCCCATTAACTTGATCTGTGGTGCTATAGAAAATAATCATATGACGCTATTAGATTTCTTGTCGCTCACAAATAAATAAAACAGGAGTGTCTGAAGGAGAAATCAACCAACCACGGAGACTGGGCAGCCCCTCCGGACACTGTCTGTGTCCGGTGTCAGGAGGATCAGCTTCTGGGCGGGACTCGGCAGCCAGCTGGAGTGAAGCAGCTCCAGATGATGGCAGATCGGGGATCAGTGAGTGAAGCGTCTTGATGGGAACAACACTGTCCTGTTAGAGCCGAAAGAGAATCCGGTAGCAGCCTCGGTTATTCCCGCAGCACCGTGTGGCTCCGAGCGGTGATTCCTCCTCCCGAGGTCCAATAATACGCAGCTCAGCACAATGCAGAACATGAAGCATGCAGAGGAAAGTTAAACAAATCCAACTGCGCCAAGAAGTCTGCTGCTGGGCTGCAAACATGTAGCCACTTTTTAGTCGTTCATTCAGAAGGAGGTGCCATGCAGGACACTTTGAAGAGGTGAACAGAAACAGGACGCAGAGACAGAAAGGTGGATTTACGCGCAGCTCTCAGTCACTCCAGCCAAACATGGCAAGATTACGCAGGAAAGCGTGCATAGCTCTGTTCCTCTTCACGTTGTTCATCTTTGGGACCATGATGGGACTGAGGACCTTGAAGCCCAGCGACGGCTTCTCGGATCTGGCTCCGGGTTTGGAGCTCGTACCGATGATCGCGGGGAAGATGGACCGGCGCTCCGTGTCCCGTGACGCCACCGCGTCCTCGGGTCAAACCCGTCCGGCTGGCGGCAACACTAAGGCAATTTTGTCCAACTCCGGCCCCGAGGGGACCATATTTTACGATGTTCATATTTTTTACTACACCTGGTACGGCGGTCCTCATATAGACGGTAAATACATTCACTGGGACCACATCCTAGTTCCACACTGGGATCCCAAAATCGCATCCAGCTACCCGAGAGGGAGACACATGCCGCCCGAGGACATCGGCTCCAGTTTCTACCCCGAACTTAATCCATACAGCTCGAGGGACCCCGACGTGTTGGAGTCCCACATGGAGCAGATTGGAGCATCCGCAGCAGGTACAGTTCAGAGATGCACCCTGGATTTCCTGGAGAGAGGTAGATGAAGAAGAAAAAAACAGAGGGAGAGAGAGGGCGAGAGACAGAGAATAATCTGGCCTCTATGAAGCTGCTGGAGGGGCACAAAAACATTTTCAGCACCAACATCCACTGGACAGCTCCTTGCACACACTGCCCAAAGTCCCCAAATATCTGCTGCAGCTCAGAAAAGCTTCATGCCTCTGAAAAGCTCCAGTAATCATTTATCACCTTATTTGAGCTACATTATGAATAGACCAGTATCACTCTTTTAAAAAAAATGACCCAGGTAGAGTGAGAGTCACTTCTGTGTGTTTTGTCCATTGGGGGGAATCAGATTTAGAAATCGAAACAAGTTTATTGCCAAGTAAGTTTGCACAAACAAGGAACTGAGCCTGGTGTTCTGGTGCATGACATATTAACATAAATAAACATAATATGGTGCAAATAAATATCAGGATATTATTGAGTATGTAATATCCACATGGCACATTTACAATAATTTGTGTATTTGATGATTCTATAATTTTAATAAGCAAAAAGTTACATTTAAGCTATACTGGAATCAACAGGATTATGTAAAACAATGGGGTCTAATTCATTTCCAATGAATCGATAAATATAAGAATAAAAAAAAGTTTATTTACTTGGGAGATCAAGATCTTTTTCATGAGACCAGCTTACAAATAATGTCACTGCACTGTGTCATAAAACATGAAAGATAATAAAGCTTTAAAATCTTCTCAGGAAATGAAATGAGTGTAAAGTTAAGTTGGACTTAATCACGAATGTCTGTTATCTCTATTCTGATATCGCACTTCTCATGAAATATTAATTAGTAGAGTGTTAGTCTTTTAAAAAACAGCATGGCTTCCCTATAAGACACAAAAGTCCTATTTCCTGGTGTCGAGTTACAGCCTGGTGTGTCCAGCCACTAGAAACCTACACATGATAGGTCCTGATGTTTCTGTCTTGCAGCTCAGTAGGTTATTGTACACTATCCGAAACAATGACCCGGCTATCTGCCGCTTTAAAACCTCACTGCCATGACAGATGGATCATGGGAGCGCTGGCTCACACTGCTTGGTTAAAATAATCCATTTAATTAGACACCACAGCCAGCCAAACTCTGTATAGTTCCATTTGGCTTAAGGCTGATTCCCCACCACTTTACAGAGGCCCATAAATAAAATGAATAGCAGCGTCCATATTCTTAATACACACAGACTAGTTGAGCATTGTAATCTAATAAACTCTAAGCTCCACATCAAGTGGACATTTATATAATGAATTAGCTCTTAGTGCATAGCCGATGTGCCATAACCTCTCTGGTGCCAGGCGCCGTCATGGCTGATATGAAGCTACTTCTCAGTCAGTCTCACAGCATGAGGAAGCATTTCTCTACTGGAATTTATGAGCTGTCACACGCTGGAGCTGCACAGAGAGGTTCAGATGCCATGAATATTTGTGCAACAGACAACACAAATGACCACAGAGGGACACGAAATGACCACAAAGAAGTTACAAAATAGCCATGAAGAGATGCAAAATGATCATTAAGAGACAAAATACAACTACAAAAGACACACAAAAGGTTTCAATATAGCCCAATACATGCAAAATGACCACAAAGCGACATATTAAGGCAGGATAGGAGAACTTTTACATCTCAGTGCCCAACGACCTATTGTCTCATAATGTAACCATGCATTCAGCATCTCACCACAAACCTTACCAGCATTTGTCTGGTCCAGTAAAATGCAGTAATTAATCTAATGGATTAGCAGGCCAGAACTTTCACAGTATGTTCAATAAATGCACAACTGATCGTGTTCCTTCTGTGTGAATGGCAGCGTGAAAATGGTAGATTAATGAAAGCAAAAACTTTTTCCTCCCCACAGGACTGTCAACATTTCTTACAATCAGCATGAAATCCATACATTATTTCAACAACACATCACACTTTTAGAGGTTCATTTACATACTGGGCAGAGGCTCTCAGCAGCAGATGCTCTCTGAGGTATCGCCCTGTCTTCGGTCCAGGATGGATGAACAGACTTATGAGTTTCCATGTGTCTCCAGGGGTTCTGGTCCTGTCCTGGTATCCTCCGGGTCTGGCTGACGACAATGGTGAACCCACTGAGGATTTGGTACCAGCTGTACTGGATGCTGCATATAGACACAACCTCAAGGTAAAAGGCATCAGCACAGTGTGTGTGTGTCAGACCTGAAACAAAACAGGGACAGAGCCCAAGGCTGACGAAGAAGACCAATGAATCTAATCCATTTTGAGGCAGCTGCTCAGTTACTACAAGTTGGTGCAGGGAAATAAATGTTTGATTGTTCAATGAGGTCTCCATTTTAAATCAGCAGCTGTTTATGGAAGATTTGGTTTTCCATCAATAATGTTGGTATTTAACAAGTTAAATCCCATTGAAGCAATCGCTTCTACAAGAAAGTTGCGACAAAACAATACAAACAATAATGGACAACAGATAAATCAATGCAATGAAATGCATACTAAATAAAATAAGACTTAAAGTACACTAAGAAAAGACACAATTAAGAGTAAAAGCATTTTTCACAAAGTTTACAATTGTCTTAAAATCTGCAAGAGATTCATCAAATTAATTCCCTTTTGCAGACTGTTCCAAGTGGCTAGAGCAGAAAATATGAATGCTTCCTTATTACTGTTCACACACTAGAGAGAGACAACAGATATGTCTTGTGATCTGAGATAATGGCTGCAAGATGAGCACACATTTGCAAAGATATGAAATGGCTTTATTAATAAAAATACACAGGATTTGTGTCTCAGGTTGGTTAAATAAAAGACATACATCAGGTCAAGTGCATCTGTTTGTAACATTTACAGCTTTTTGAAAAACAACATCAGCCTAGTTTTATCTGGGTTTAGTGCTGTTTTTTTCTCAGTGAGCTGAGACTGCATAATGTTAAACTGCACTGATGAAGTGTATCTGTGAGGGAGTAAGCACAGCTATACAACACTTTATCGTCTGCATAGCTGTGAGTATTAGTTTTGTGTGAGATAATTCCTAAATTATTTATGTGGATAAAGTAAAAATGGGCCAGACACAGTTACTCCATTAAATACAGCCAGCTTGAACTGTGCCCACCGACTTTCAAACACTACAAACTAAACACAGAGAGGCTACTGATGTGTTGTCATATTCAAGTAGGCTAATCGTGTAAAAATCCCCAACTTGTTGAACTTAAAGTGGTAGTTCAGGATTTTGGACATAACATGCTGGAGTGTTGGAGACGTGTGGAGACAGTTTTCAAAAAATTTCATTCAGTGCTTCTAGTTGCAGATTTCACTGGTGCTAGGCTAACGCAAGTCAATGGTTCTTCAGCGGACTATCGATGTAAATGTCTGTGTTGATAGAATAATTTTAGACATAAAACTAACTAACACAGACATTTACATCGATAGTCCGGTGTTATAAGTGATTTGCCTCGGGTGCACTGTGGAGTGAGTAAAACTGTTTTAATGGCAGGCTAAACCAGAACCATTGACTTGTGCTAGCCTTGCACCAGTGAACTCTGCAACTAGAAGGACTGATTCAGCTCACTGAGAGCACAGTGACACATGAGCTGGGATTAAGGATGCTTCACAGAAGTGAGTGCAGAGTTTAACGCTGCTCAGGACAGAAAAAACAGCCGTTGTCGAGTTTGCTTTTGTCACAGGAGAGGAAGGTTGGAAGCTTTTGAACTTGTTCTCCTGCCTCCTGTAAAGTGGTCTGTGCTACTCAGGGATTTGAGTCCAGATGTTTGTAGCTGCAGTGACATCTCCAGTACTGGAGCTGAAAAAAACAGGGCAAATAGCTGCTGCTACTGAAGCAAATCAGCACTGTGAGGTGGTGGTGGTGGTGGGGGGCGGGGGGTCGCACAACCACATGACCAATTTGCCAATTAGGTTGGAAAATGGCACAATGAAGGAAATAGCCCTCCATGTTGGTCTCTCTGCCTCTTGTCACTCTATCGAAGGCTTATTAAACTTTTACAGGGAAAGCTTGCTCGTAATGTGATATAATTCATGTTGCATGCTCTCCATTTACAGAGATGGAAAATATTAAGATAAGAGACTACGACGACAGTGATCTGAGTTTATGATCTGTATTCCCTTATAAAAAAAAAAACCTCAAACATGAGAGTTGAACATGTGTGCATATTAAAGTACTAGGCAGACACTTTCTGAAATGACAGTTAAGAGAGACAAGCATGTAAGAGTTTTCTATGTTAAAGCAGGTGCCATTAATAATGCACCAACACTCTAAATGTTTAAGTAAAGAAAGATCAGCCAGCCGGCCACATAAAAGCATCTACTGTACATTACTGTGAGGTAAATAAAAAACACTCGGGGTTTTGGTGATATCAAGCTGTCAGCTGGGCGCTTGCCATGGGCCTTTTTTACTATGTATTTGTATTTATTGGTACAGCCAATATCAAGGAAATAACTGTTACTCACCATCCTAGTGAATGGGAAATAAAATGCTGACAGGGGTTTTAGCATTGATTTTTTTGTCTCTGTATTTGAGAAATGATACAAAATTTGTCAAATTGTGGAAAAATGTTTTGATGTATGTTCCCTTTTTAATGCACAGGGCTAAAAATAGAAATAAAAATGCACTGACCCATTAGTAAACGAGTTGTATTTACAACTCGCTAAAGTTATGGCCAATGTTAATTACAAAGCAAAGTTGTCCAAAGGATCATTGTAATGCAATTATGATGCCAGTGTTTGTATCCTGATGTGAATATAAAAATGATCTATTTTCCAGCAGCAACGTGACACATATTGTCCGGATCCTCTGCACAAACAACTGATGAGAAGCAGTTTGTCAGGCCAGTCTGTCAGATTTGATATCACATTTGTGATAGAAGAAATAAAGTATCTGTGTGAGGCGCAAGACAAGAACGCCTGGATTAGACATGCAACACTGAGCTGATGAGGTTTTACACATATAGTAATGCTGTCAGGAGAGAAGCTAATAGGTTGAATTTAATGCCATGCTATTTTGTTATGAGTGGCTGAGCAAGCACAACATATTCATAAAAAGAGTGGGGGAAGCGTGCATGGAAAAACCATGACCGTGACACGCTCTGAAGTGAACATTTCAGAGCCTCACTGCAATAAGAAGGAAGTGCTGTCTTATGAAAGCGCATAGGAGATCACAGTCAGACAGCAGAGCATAGAAATCCTTTGAATATTTCCTTTCTGTATAAAGCAGCATGATGAGTGCAGCATCCTCCTCCACTTCTATTTGTTTTTTGATGAACTCCTCCCACTCCCTCTGCACAGAAGGACGTTTATCTCTGGAGTGTTTCTTCTTGCATAATTTCAGCCAAAAAAAAATGCTGACAAGGTGAAAACACTTGCTCTAATCATTTGAAACTCAAATTCTCTAAAGCAACAACCTTAAATAACGTCTTTGTTCTTTTCTACTGAAAGGGAGGCTAAAAAGAGGTGAGGGAGCCCAAAGGAGGACAGATGGTCCCACAGCAGCAGCAGCCAAATAAACTGTATCAGATCAGGATTCAAGAAACACACATACAGTATCTGCAGCAGCAAAGTGGCTCCCAGTCAATCCAATAAATGCTTGTGAGAATGCATGAACTGTTCTGTTTCTTTGGAGGGTCTGAATAATGCAAAAATAATAATGTCATATTTGTGAGAAACGATATAAGACATTATACAGAGACAAGACGGAAGAATACCCCCAGAAATATTTTGCATTGAACAACTGAAATGTATTCTATGAAAGAGGGATAGGATACCTGTCCAAATGCACTTTATTGTCCATCTGAGACAGAGAATGTTTGGTATTTCTGTTTTCCATCCATCCATCCATTTTCTACCACTTATCCTCATAGGGTCGTGGGGGGACAGGAGCCTATCCCAGCTGTCTTAGGGTGGAAGGCAGGGTACACCCTGGACAAGTCTCCAGTTCATCACAGGACACGGAGACAGACAACCACTCACACTCACACCTACAGACAATTTAAATTAGCTAATTAAACTAATCCCCACGGAGACACGGGGAGAACATGCAAACTCCACACAGAAAGGCCCTGGGCTCGAGCCGGGAACCGAACCCAGTACCTTCTTGCTGTGAGCCCAGTATTTCTGGAAAATTGACATGGAAAATTACTGCAACAGTGAATCAATCATCAAAATATTCATTGTCCAATATGTCATTTACACTCTTCTCAAGAGGGAGGGAAAAATGCAACACAATGTTTTTTACCAATATTTATGTTTTCCATCATAAGAAAACACACCTATGCAATGTCCTGGTGGATCTCACTGAATCAATATTGTGGCTGACGAATGCACTGGTACACAGAAAAACATTCATTCTGGATCAGTCTTGAAAGGTACACTCACTAATAACATGTGTGCTCTCCATTTGCGGCCAATAATGCTTGGATTCGGTGTGGTACTGATGTCACCAGACTGTTCACTGTTGCCTGAGGGATAAGGTTCCACTCAGCACGGAGTACAGCCACGAGTTCAGCGTGATTGGTTGGTGCTGGATCCCGATGATGGATGCGCTGATCCAGAACATCCCATATGTGTTCTGTTGGGTTCATGTTGGGAGAATAAGGAGGCCAGTCAAGAAGAGTGACATTGTTTTCCTCCAAAATGCTCCAAATGCTCCTGCAACCCTGGAGGCTGACATGCCAGCCCTCAGCATGCCTAAGGCCTGATGTCGATTTGCTTGTGACAATCTTTTAACACAACAAAATTTCATGATTTCTGAAACAACTTTTATGCACATGATCTGTCGTCACTGTACACAACAAAAATCAACTCTCAGATAACTCAGTTTACAAAAAAAACAAAGTGTTGAGACAAAATCATGCCATTGTCACTAAAGCATAACGACTTGAGTTCCATCCTTGGATTTGGTCTCGTGATTTTAAGAGATGGTCACTTTACACAGTCTATTACATGAGATATTCTAAAAACATACTGTTTGTTTTCAAACTCACACACCTAATATGATGTGACATATTGGGTTTTTAATGCCATTCAGTATATATTAAATGAACAAACTAAAGCATAATCACATAATGAACATCCAAACACACACCTCCTACTCCAGTATTACTCTGCTCGCTACTAGGACCTGTGAACTAATTGTCAAGTATGATGGGTGGGTTATGTTTGTGGCCTCTAAGTTCAAAAAGTGATGAAAATATTTTTTACAGGAAGAAAAATAATTTGTTCTAAAATACCGTCATATACATGGTTGGTAATGCAGGTGATCTATGGAGCTTTAGACAAGAGACATACGCTAAATTATATATTTGGGATAACTGCTAACAAAATTGAGATGAATGTGGAGCAGAGCTACGTATCTCACCAAAAACAACTCCAACATCCATCACACTGGCAATCTCACACCTAAAAACACACACCCCCTGTTCTGGGTAATGCTGCACAATAATGCAATGTACATTTTATTATATAAGTTAAACAGTGTTTCAGCAGCACCCACACACAGTGAGTGCAGCCTGTATTTTGTACGGCAGGGTTGGAGAGCACATCACTGCACAGCAGAGCTGCTGCTCGACCTCAACTTGGAGAGGAGCTGAAAAAGTCCTGCTACCCAGGGGAGGGGAGGGTGGGGCCGGTTTGGTGGGGACAGGCTGATTGAGGGGAAATCGGCATCATGGGTCCCATGACTCAGTTTGCCTCTCTGAACAATCTGTACCCTGAGGGGCTGTAAAAGTTCTATCCAGTAAGTAGGCCATGTAGCTGCATGAACACAGGGGAATAACGCCACTGGGTGCCCTGTGATGATCAGCCACACTTTCCAGATGCAAAGAGTCGTAACATTCAGTCTGTGTCCACTGGCTTCGACCACAGAACAAAATAGACTCTCTCTCGTAAAAGAAAGGCGCTCGACTTGGTTGAAATTTATCATTATAAGGGTCAGGACCTTCATCTTTGTGTTGGCTCACATCCCTCCATCAGGGCTTTCTGCATGACACGGCACTAAATTCCACTCTGCTCAGCATGAATCACGGGCTTGATCCTGACTCATGCTGTCAACGTTTATATGAGGTATTAAAATGCGTAGACTGTCTCATTTGCTTCCAAATTACCACAGAGTAATGGGCCAGTGTGTTTGGAAGATGAGCTTTCTAGTGGCCTGCGTTCTGCTGCAGTGAACAGGAGACTGTAACCCTCTGCCAATGATAATTATATGACTTCATATCCACCTCACAGTTTTTCAAAAATATATTCATTCTCACTTTACTGGGCCGTTGCTCTATAAGAAGTCCAGGGAGTTATGGCTTCACAAACGCTGTTTCCAGACTATGATTTACTCCGATGGCCACGCTCTTTCTTCCTCTATTTTTCTTTAAATTGATATTTTGCCAGCCAAGTGCACCATCCAAATGTGTTGTAAAAAGTTGTAGCACATAAAAGCACTTAGCGTCTCCATTAGTGGCTCAAGCGGTTCTGTTTTTCTTGCCTCCAGTTGACAGTTGATCTATAGACATCTGCAGTTTAAACCAATTTGCAGGCTTCAGCCAATTCCAAACACTCACTTTAATCCATTAGTACACTTACGCTCAATGTCACAGTGACACAGTCACAGTGCCTTTTTCCAAAGCAAAGTGTGCAGCATACAGTATGCTTCAGCACAGCTTCCCTATAGTAAACATTTTAACAGACAACAGGTGTCTAGATAATGATTTGGTCCCTTTAATCCTGCAGATTTCTGTCAGTATTGCTGCTTTTTAGCCGTGCAATCAATGTGGCTCTTTGGATGGACGCCAGTGTGAAATAACTCAACAACTGTGAGATGGATTGCCATGATATTTTGCACAAACATCCATGGCTGAATTCATTCTGTGGGTGCTTAATGACTGTTGATCCTCTGACTTTCAATCTAGTGACACCAGCAGCCATTTGCAGCTTTAAGTGAGATGTCTCTTCACGTTGTCCCTCGTGGGTGTCCACTGCTCTGAAAGAAAAATGTTTCACTCTGATCATACATTATTCAAAGTCTCTGAATTCTCTGGCCATTACTTAAAATATTCAATTCAAGCACTTTTTGCACATATGTCACTTCAGGTCCCTCGTTTCCTCTGCTGCTTGTATTCATCAATTGCAAATACCTGTTTCTAGCTGAGCTATGAACCAAGCATTATGAAAGACTCCAGAGGAACAGCAGCGAGAACACGCTTCTTCACAGTCACATCCTGTCTGCAAGGATCAACTTGAATGGTTAACTGTGGTCTGCTGTGCTGGTGGCCAAAGCTTGTGATTTTTTTATTCAAAGGTTTTTAGAAGACATGCAAACATGAGGGACGACGAGGAAAAGAAACCAGACGACCGACTGGCCACACTATGTCAAAAATGATGCATCACTAGCTTACAGAATTAAATGAAAGGAAAAGGAATCTGCAGTTCGATCTACTGTAACAGTCTTTAAACAGCATATGATATGCATCTGTCTCTCCTTAGAAACCGAATGCGCTCAGTGTGGTACATAAGATGATAAGATTAATGGAAACTAACGAGGTCTTTCTGCATGTTTTCCTAGGTTACATTTCACATCCAACCATACAGAGGACGAAACGACCAGAGTGTGCATGACAACATCAAGTATATCATTGACAGGTTGGCTTTACTTCTCCTTCACTGACTCCACCTCAACAGGAAACCATTAAGATTTCATGATTGTTGAATGTACAGAAGTTACTGGGATACTTTTAGAAAGGATGTGTGATTACATAAGGCTGCAACAGAAACAGCAATTTTTCTAAACTCCAAGAATAAAGGTTACTCTGAAAAGCAGCACCTCACTCAAAAGTGACCAAAGATTTTCAGTTTCAAATTCATTTTTATGAACTGTTTTTTTTTTATATATATAATAACTACTGCACACCAATTCCCTCAGGATATGTAAAGTTTTATCTTAACGGAGAAGTTTTATCTTCTGGATAACATGAATGTCCATAGTCAAGTTAACGTTTTGGTGAGTCTGTAAACCTTCTTTAACTTACTATAACTTTTGTTCAGGGTACATCTAGCAGCATTACATAAGTATTAAGTATTATTAGCAATATTCATTCTCTTTTAGCTCTGGTTTTGGTCACCATCAACTCCTGAGGGAAGTAACAAGAAGAATGTCAAGAAACTGTGCAGATTCAAGCTCCCCAGAGGTTAAACCCTTTCCACTTTCATTATGAGGGCTTTAAAGACACATTTAGACATTTCTCTCATAAAAAAAAATCTGAGTTCCATTTTGGTGTCAAGCCATGCAAAACGATCAGTTAATCACCTGTAAATAAACTTAATGGACTGTCTCAGCACTAAGTTACTATGCTGTTATTTTCTTCTTTTAAAGGTATGGCGACCATGGAGCCTTCTACAAGTTTACTTCCAGCACAGGGAAGAGTCTTCCTCTATTTTACATTTATGACTCCTACTTGACTCCTCCAGAGTCCTGGTCTGAATTCTTGGCTCCTTCCGGCTCTCACAGCGTCCGCGGATCAGCCTACGACTCCATCTTCATCGCTCTGATTGTGGAGGAGCGCCACAAGCACGACATCCTCGCAGGCGGCTTTGACGGCATGTACACTTACTTCGCTTCCAACGGCTTCTCCTTCGGCTCCTCTCACCAAAACTGGAAGGGCATCAAGGCTTTTTGTGACAGCAACAATCTCCTCTTCATCCCCAGCGTCGGGCCAGGTTATATCGATACCAGCATCCGGCCGTGGAACAACCACAACATGCGCAACAGAGTGAACGGCCGTTACTACGAGACGGCCCTGCAGGCGGCGCTGAATGTGAGGCCAGAGGTCGTCACCATCACGTCTTTTAACGAGTGGCACGAGGGGACGCAGATAGAGAGGGCAATGCCCAAAAAAACTGTGACTCGTGTGTACTTGGACTATCAGCCACATGGA
The DNA here is from genome assembly GCA_029721515.1 of Synanceia verrucosa. Classification (NCBI taxonomy): domain Eukaryota; kingdom Metazoa; phylum Chordata; class Actinopteri; order Perciformes; family Synanceiidae; genus Synanceia; species Synanceia verrucosa. Next base: position 12,669,870 of record CM056557.1, on the reverse strand, counting down.
CCCGATCACTACCTGGAGCTGACCCGCCGCTGGGCGGAGCAGTTCAACAAAGAGAAGGAGCAGTGGCTCATGTGAGCTTTCATTGTACCGACTTTAAACAGCATGCTGTAGTGGCAGTGTGGGTACACATGAATCAGTAGTCACGTGACTGCATAAGGATGTTTTTACCTGTAACTTGACCAGATGTGACACACTAATACGGAAGAACAGGACACTGTGTCACGGTGTGGCCGACAGGTTTCTGGGTAGTGAAGTGTTATTAAGGGAATCTGTTCAACTGACAGTCCAGAGTTCGACAATGCTATGAAGGCCGTCTTTGCTCACTTTATGCAACTTAATGAGCAACTATCTGAGGAAAAAAAATCACCACATGCAGAAACGGCTTTGTCTCCTCTGCAGTTCAACAACAAAATGAATTACAATATCCAGACATTTTATGGTTTCATCTCATCGACAACTGGCTGTCAAAGTGAATGAGACGCTGGCATTGATGTCCACGTCTTCGAAATCGCATCCTGTATTTTTTCTTTAATTAATAAAATTAACATTAAATTTTTTAGATCAAATCGATTTTCGGCAGAACATTATATATACACACACTACTCACAAAAAGTTAGGGATATTTGACTTTTGGGTGAAATTTATGGAAAAATGTAAAAAGTTGATGTGACAGTGATATTCTATCATGAAAGTAGGGCATTTAATTAGAAGCATGCATTGGTAATTTATTCATCTCAAATTATTTATTGAAACAAAAATCTAACAACAGTGACGGGTATACCACAACAAAAAACGTCAATGTCTCAATAACTTGTTGTATGTCCTTGAACATCAATTACAGCTTGACAACGACGTCTCATGCTGTTCACTATTGTCTGCTGAGTCATGATATTCCACTCTTCTTGAAGGGCTGCCCTCAGGTCATTGAGGCCCGTGTTGCTCATGCAGAGGCACAATGACTGGATTAATGATGTTATTCAGGTAGTGTCGGCTTGTCACAGTACTGTTCACAAGGTGTAGATCAGTTCTGTATTGACTAGACACACCTGTCCAGACTGTAACACCATCACCTCCAAAGGCATAACGTCCTCCTTGACGTCTCCAGCAGCGATGGCGGCCATCATTTCTGCTCAGTGTGAATCAACTTTCATCAGAGAACAGCACTGAGGCCCACTGGTTCCTTATCCAGCTCAAATGCTCCCTGTCCATGCCAGACGATGACGCCTGTGTCTGGTGGTGTGGTCAGGTACGGTTGCAGGTTGTCTACCATGCAGACCCAGGGTTCTTGCACCATTTCAAAACCATTTCAAAAATCAAATTTAATCCCGGCCCGACCAATATGGAGTTTTTGAGGCTGATGCTGATCTTTACCAGGGGAAAAAAAAAAAAAAAATCCATTACCTGATTAATCGTGGATAATAATTTTTTTTCAGCCCTTTAACACTTGCAACAATGACATTAACATACAAAATTGCAGTAAATCTCCGAATGTGTTTTTCGATTGGCATTAATAAACTTGTAGTTCTCGAGACCGGTCTTAAGACCACTTTTGTGGTTTTGGTCTTGTCACATCCTAAACAGTCTTTAGTCTCGTCTGATATTTAAAGCATTTCGGTGCACCTGCATATGTGTCTATGTATTTAATTGCAGTATTGTGCTGAAAATGGCCTTGTTTGAGTAACTATAATGGCATCATTTTGCAGTTAATCACCTTGTTAGAGAACAGCATGTTATGCAATAAATACTGAAAGACTGAACAGCTGCACATGTGCATTCAAAAGGATAGAAACGGTCAAATTAAGTTCACCTTTAAAGGTTTTAGTGCACTTTAGGTGCCTTCTGAAATTTCATCCAAAAGCCCAATATCCCTAACTTTTTGTGAAAAGTGTATATAGTTTCCTCTGACACACACTCTATTTCATGTCACTCAGCATTATAACTGTTTTAATTATTTAAAATTACTGAAGAGCTGCAATGTAGTTATGTCTTCTAAGCTCACATCTAGCTAGTCTGGTGTATATCTGGTAATTTCTCACTTTCACAGAATCAAATGACGCAGCTGGAACGACATTTACAATTTTACGGCATGTGAAAAGTATCTCAAGCGATTTCTTGTTGTGGGGTTTTAAAAGCAGGAAGTAGGGGTTAAGCAGAACAAGTAAACAGCATTAAGTTTCGAGACATCCTTTAATTCACTTTGTGGCAAATAGTTGGATGAGAAGGTTGATAGCATTATAAAGAAAGCATTAAAAGTCTGGTCACAATATTCATTTCCCTGCACCTAAGAAGCAAATATACACACACTTTATACCTCATTTGTTGTGTCGTACAAAAAAAAAAACAAGTGTAAAAATGACATGTTGGAGTTTTATGACCTTTCTTGGCCAGATGCAGTAGGAGTTATGATTAAATCAATCAATCATAGTTCATTTTAGGCACCTTCTGTCACTTAAATAAAAAAAAAAATCAGAATCAGAAATGTTGATGCTGAGGCTCAATATTTTAGAGTGGCTATATGAATAAAAATGTACCTCTTACTGGAGCACTCTGCTATATGGATGTATGTGATTTAGATTTGATGAAATCCTGCTGTATGTTAAAGTAAAAGGTACTTTCAGACAGCGACATTTTTGAGACTAAAAGTATGCTCTTTGGTTGTGAAGGATGCTTGCAAATGAATTTTTTTTTCTTTTTTTTTTTTAAACACATATGTTTTATGTCTGTCTTTATTTATGTCTCAAATACTTATATGCATGAATAAAACTATGATACTGAAATCATTTTTATTGTGGCCACGCCAAGGTTGTCAGACGATGGGAATTTTAAAAATGCTCCAGTTTTAACCTGGTCTATATAAAACAAGTCTGACATACCCCAGGACTTCCAATATAGTTTAAACTAAAACATAAAACAGAATTATTGTAACTATAGCAGGTGGCCAACTGTAAACCTCACACAGTTAAACTGACATGCAAATAAAATAAAGTTAAGTTAATAAAATATGGTTCTGGACACATTTCAGTGAACTCTTCCCATCTCTTATGTCATTACAAATGATTATTGTACTTCAGCTGAAAAACTCAAACCCACTGTATCCTCCATGAAGCAATGTTACTTTGACAATATAAAATGATTTATTTCACTTAATGAAAAAAAAAAAAAATCCACCACCATATAGGTGCCCTTGTTCTGCATTTCTGAATAAATGGCAAAGAACGGTGACACTTTAAAAATCCCACATAATCCCATGATAGTAGGCAAAAAAATATAGTCATCGAAAGAGAAAACTCCAGACCTTAAAGCAGCCACTAGAACAACGTCACCAATCGAGTTGATCCTGAGTTCGTCTTTGTTGGGAAAGACTCACCGTGAACATGAAGAGGACTCATCTTTTCTGAAGAGGCCCCTTGGTCAAGGCTGGTTGTGCGTCTCAGCGTGTGTTGAGGAAAGTTCAAAGGTCAATCTTCCCCCGAGGCCTCTGACAGTCCATATTTGTGCTCCAGCAAATCAACCGTAGAAGAAAGGGCACTGAAAACAAAAGGACAATTATTTACCTCCAAGAGTCCTTCGGAGGAAGACTATGCAACAAAACTACATTTGCGGCTGCAGCCATGTTTCTATGTTGTTAATTAAAAGGTGACGCCATCTTGCGGTGAGCTTGCAATCAATTACAAATCACCTCCCTGCTTACTTGTGCAATTTACATATTCTGCTTGCATACGCTTGACTACATTACTAGCTTGCAGGAGATTCATCATCGCAGCAGGTGCTGCAGGAGGATCACCGTCCCAGCAGCAGAGCACATTATGATGACACAGTTGCTTCAGTATAAAGCACAGCAGTAAACAGGTGCTTGATGCATACAGATGCACCCCTCTAAGAAATCGGTGTACGCTTTATTTTGGTGCTTTTAGTCCCTTCTTCCTGTTGTGTAGTAAACAGGAAACCTTTGTTCATCTCTGCCCTGCAAATGTGCAAAGGCAGCCGACCAACAGAGAGAACAGCTGTGTCCCAAAACAATACTACAGCACATACTGGTCATGTACAAAATATCAACATATTAACACTGCATACTGACAGGAAATGACACAATGTGTGTGATTTTGGAAAGCAACTGCCAATTACAAACTTCACAAAGAGATTCATTAAGATTTAAGCTCTTTCACCACCATTCACAACCATCCTCTGAACTCATAAACTCACACCCACAAACTGATTGGATTTCACTGTGAACGTACACTGATGTAATGTGAACTTCTCAAAGCCACAAAAAAAGTGTGTGTGAAATTGTCATACTTAGCATATAAAGTTATTTGTGAATTCACAGTGACTTTGACCTTTGACCGTCAAATACTAAATCAGTTCATCCTTGAGTCCAAGAAGACATTTGTGCAGAATTGGAAGAAACTCCAAACAGACGTTCCTGAACTATCGCGTTCATGAGAACGAGACAGACGGATGGACAACCCGAGAACGGTGAGAAGGCATGAACATTTTTTCTTTGCTTAAGGGTAATGCTGCTGTAAATCATTTTCTGGATGTCATTAGAAGGCGTGATTCCATCTGGAAAGACAAAAACGGCACAAGTAACAGCATGGACTTACCAGCCGGGTCTGATGATGCGGTATTTGCCGAGCACCGACAGGTCGACCACTGTTGACCCGAGGCGACTGTTGTCTCCTATTGGTCCGCCATCCACCACCACTGCTAGTTTGGGCCAGAGCTCCTGAAACTCCTTCATGGTTTTAAAAAAAAAAAATGACTATGACAAAGAGAAAAGCCCTTCCAAGCTGAATTAAGACACAGGGAAACAAACGCTGAAAGATGCAGCTCTCTCTTACATGTACAGCCACAGTGCTGGTGTGAGAGCTGATGTTGGCACTGGTGAGTGCGAGAGGTTCAGCACACATCTGGCAGAGGCGTCTCATGAAGGCATGGTCTGGGATACGAACGCCTACAAGCTGAGGAGCAGATGGGCATGTAAACAACCGATGACTGACATTCATTAATAAAACATTTGTTTGCAGTTTTATTTTCACTTCCAGCTAAAAGCAGTGGACTTACTGAAGTAAACGGGTTGAGCTCTGTGTTCAGCACTTCGGCTCTTTCAAACACCAGAGTCACAGGACCGGGCAGAAGATCACCTAGGAGTGCTTCCTTCACCTTCACCTTACAGTACCTGACCAAGGAAACATAATGACTGAGCTGAGGGAAGAGATTTTACAGCCAGTGCTTCAGTCGGTTTCCATACCACTGCACAGTTTCACATTATAAGCTTATGACATTCTATGTTTGTCTTAATTTAAGGCATCATTACCTAGCAGAATAATTAATGATGTCACAGAAATCTCTGTGACAGCAGGTGTTCCTGTGATGTAAAATGTGTCTGGTTGGTGTGCTATCTCTGCCTCTTTGACGTGTGACTCATCTGTAGATGACTAACATATTTGTGTTCCTGAAGGACAGACACCAAAAGTTCCCACTGTTGAATTGCAAAAATTTAAATCAGCACTCAAAACCATATCTGCATTATTAAATATCATCTTATCACATATCACTCTGATCCTCTCATTCTGGTGGGAAAGCAAAGGCAGATACCCAGACAAACACTTACTTGTAGATATCCTGGATTTCTCCCACACAGATGGCCAGCGGTTTATGGCAATTTCGTCCTTTGATGTCGTAGGTTTTTCTAACGGCTTCAGAGTTCTGAGCCAGACAGGCCAGGCCGTAGATGGTGTCTGTGGGCACACCGACCACATGACCCTCCCTCAGAGCCTTCACCGTGCAACTCAGGATATCAGCACCATCTGCAGTTCAGAAACAAGCAGGGTCAATCATTCACCACAAGACATGCATCTTAACCACACATATAGAATAGCAGCTATAATTTCACATAACGGGGAGGATCTACTGAGCCTGCAGAAACAGGTGCCGATCACATTGTCAAACACATATATTTAATTGCATCATTTTAAGTGCAGTATTTGGTTATTTTGGAGCTCTACCTATTACCTAAAAAACATTAAATTACGCCATAGATTTACTCAGTTGCATTTATGGAATCAAATAAGAAAAACAATAAAACAACAGTAATGGAAAAAATAGAATAAATAATAATAATTATAAATATTTAGTTTGTACAAAAAGAAATTTTTTTTTAGTGGCAAACGAAATTAATTAAAATGCATGAATATGTTTTTTTATTTCCTCATAAATGATTAAGTATTAAATAAAAATTAAAAGTTTGTTGTGGGAAAATAGTGCAACTTAGTGATGTAACATGATGCAATGGTAACGTTACGCACAGTCAAATTACTTAAGTACTCATTCCTCATTATTGTAGTTAAAACAATAGAGTAAAAAAAATAAAATAATAAAAAATCAAAAAGCCACACGTGCAGTTTAGCAGTGAATGTGAGCTCACCAACCTGTTTGGCCCTCCTGATGGACAGACGGGCCGGTGGAGGTCGGCGGCAGCAGACGCAGCACTTTGGTTTTGAGCTCTTTACACATTTCTCCTCCTGGTCGAAAAGCTGCTGCTGAACTCTGAGCTCTTCTGGATTTGATTAGTTCAACTGTGATATGACAAACAGACTTCATAAACTCAAAGCTACTGAGGTAAGGGTGTTTCACAGACAGGGAGCATGTTGTAGCCTGATGAAATAACACAACTCTTCCGGGTTACGCCCCTAAACGATGACGCCAACTTTCTTAAAGGGCCAGCGGCGTGTTGTTTTTGCAAGTTTGCTATGCCATCATTTTGCAAGTTAAATAAACAATCATTCTAGTCTGGTGTTGGTCGCTCCTGACATGCTTTGTATGTTATTTTAGAAATATCTGGAACAGCATTTCCTGTCCTAAAATCAGACACACAGGTCACCTGCAGCACTTCCTCATTACCTCATTAATTAGGGAAATTTACCTCACCTGAGAGCATCTGTTTTAAGGCAGTGAGCACAAACAATATAAAGGTTACCTGGGCAAAAACAACATATACGGTCATGGCGTCGGACACGGGTAAAAGTACAAGCAGTTTTGGGTTTAATAGTTATTGTATAAATATTTCTGTATTAATGTATGTTTGTAAAACAGTTGCAGGTAGTGAAGACTTGAGCCCACAGAGTGATGAGAGTGTTATTCCAGTAGAGCAGGTCAGACATGATCTGAAGCTTAAACTTCTGATGTTTGTCTGAACTAAACTCTCTCAACATGGTTTGTCCTCTGCAGGACTTGGAGGATGTCGTGGACCGACTGGCGACCTTATCTGATAGAATAACGCTATGCAACAGGATATTGAGTGATATGAAGGCTCTAAATTATAATTTAATGGTGAGCTCACTTTTCTCTTCTTGAACATTTTGGCCTTAAAGGCATAGTTGGTAATCTTACAGAGCTAGCAAGATTTGAAAGTGGCACCTCCTCTAAACTCCACCCCTCCTCCCTGGTTGTCTCCACCATTCAAAGGCTGCACTGGCTTGGTTTGTCCTCTATCTTTATCTGGAGCCTGTTTGGTCGCAACCTTTTCTGCCTCCCTCTTTCTTCTTCTTCTGACAGCTGACAGGAATTTTTGGTTGCATTTTCTCTGCCATTGTTCCCTAGGCAGGGATTGGTCAGTTTTATAGTCCTGCAGCTGCCACAGAGGTCTGATTCTTTTCATTCCTTTTTCTGAATACATAATATATTGACTGCTGTCAGGATGGCAGGACCATTTCACCCAGTATGACAACAGGATTACCAACTATAATGTAGATTTTATTTTTCTTTTTTCTATTTATAAAAGTTAATCTTATCTCCCACAGAAAAAATCGCTCCAGGATGTGTCCTTACCCCTGCAGAAATGACCTGAACAGTTACATTTATTTTATTGACTGAATAAAGATCAACTGCAATTTGCACTATAAAACAATTCATTGAGTACACAAGACAAACATTTCAGTGACAATGATAAGGTTTTATTAGTATTATATTGCTCTCAATTCAGAAATGTATTTGCCATATTACTTTACAAAAGAAGCATAAGCGAACATTTTAACATAAATTCTTTCTTTTAAAATACAATTCCTCACTCTTTGTGTGTCAAACACACATTTCTTTGGAAGCATGTAGTTGTTCCCTCTCTTAAATATTCTGGATCTGAGTTTCACCCCCTACACTATAATGTGATCAAACCGGCTGCTTCCAAACAAATGTCTCCAACAGTGATTTGCTAATGTTACTATTTCAGATAAACTTCCTTTCATAAACAATTCCTCTGCTTATTAATTAAAACAAATATAATAGCTGTATATTTGCCTTTAACTGGAGAAAGCCAACAAATTATCCACGTCAAATTTCTAATGCAAAAACCCGAGAAGATTACATGAATGGAGTGAGTCAAAAATATACATGTTTACACAGTACGTGTACAAAAAGAAAAAAAAAGGAAACGCTGCATACATTTGACCAAAAACAATTCTTAAAACAGAATCATTCATTCACTAAGTACTCCTTCAAACAAATCCAGTTTGTTTTTTTTGTTTTTCTTAAACAGCATGTGAAAGGGTTGCAGTGTTACAACATTCATGGGAACAATATTTGCACACACCACTCCAAATATGAAATGCAATTTATTGGAGTTGAAGAAACATGTTGAGCACTGTATGCATTGGAAAGGCAACTTTTGCCTCTGGAGTTCCGCATATAAGGTCATGGCAGAGTATTATTCAGTTGAGGGAGGAATCCATCTTTTAATATCTTGGGAGTCTGTATTTAAACTTGCAAATGCCACATAAAATTGCATAGTTGTGTACTTTGCATGTACGGAAAGAAATGTATAGTGAAGGCATGAACTTGACTCGTGGCAGTAATGTTTCATCATCATCACAAAGAAATGGTAAGTAAATTAGCAACATTTTGTTATACATCCAATGGAAACAATAGGGACACGGTTTGTGTAATACTGCATATGTGGAATGATATAGAGACTGCAGTCTTCCACAATACATCTACCTGCCTTCTTGGCACAGGTGAATAAAGAGAATGCTCTGCTCTTGAATTTTGGTAAAAAAAAAGAAAAATCTGGCCGTCAGTTACGTCATGCATATCAGCTTGGTTTCCTACAACGTGGATCTAAAATGTAGAATCACTTGTCTATCATTGATGAACTTCTGAAGAGACAGCTGGGAAACAAAACTGTTTCTGGGGAAGCTTTTCGGTCTCAGTTTTGACTTTTCGTGATCTGCAGATAGAAGTGTTTGCCTGAAACTCGATGAAGATGAGTGTGTTGGCGTGTCAACGGCAAGTCTGTCTGAAGCAGAGACTGAAGGCAAGGAGGCTCGAAGAACTGCCGTTGTGTTGTAAGGCCAAGTACGGTAGCTCTACACTCCAGTATACAGGGCATAATGCCTTCACTGTGTCATCATTGCATTGCGTCCCATGTGAAACAACACTGTTAAATTATACTCTGAGCAGGAGGCTGTGTTACATAAACTTTGTGGACTGCACAAAAGCACAGCTGCTTGAAGAAATATTCAAATAAAACAACAAAAACTCTTCTGCCTAAATGTGACAGGGGTATGAATACAGGGATAGCGGGGTTGTACGTTAGCTCCAAACTGAGAGTTAGTAATTCAAAAGTCTATACAAAAATACAAATTCTAGAATAATCTACAAGGTTCTTAAAGATGTTTACACTAAAATGTATTTACACTGTCGCCAGGACACCATCTTCTAAATGCTACTTTACAGCAGTTGTATACAAAAAGTGTGTAGTGGCGCTGCACCTCAGCTACCGAGCTGTCAGATTACTCACTTTACAAGTTAGTGTGCAATAAACAGGGAAGAGTGCAGCAAAACATAGGGCTACTGCAAGTGAGGGGCATCAGGTAAGAAAAACGCATATCTGCGTAACAAATTAAGGGAACCAGGATCAGTTATGACTCAATGCATCCCTGAGAGGGTCACAACCCTATAAAACATGGGATGTTGACAGTAGTTCCTTACTCTTTCTTTGTGGACATTTTTTTTTGCAGACAAGCAGCTCCTCGAGGACAATTTGTTTCACTGTGCATTCAACTATAGGCGCTTTTTTTTTTTTTTTTTAAACAACCTTGCTTTTAGCAATACCCATTACATTCTTTGACTAATAAAAAGCAATTCAGTAACATAAAAACAGCTATACTTAAAAACACGTGATTGGAATAAATTAATAGATTTTTTTCCTGCTATCATGAGGATAATTGTATAACCAGTATAATTAAAGAATCAAGTATTTAAATAAATTAAAATGTACAATTTTAAATTAGTTAAGTTACAGGCAACTTATTCCATTTGTATTAATTCCACTTAAAGACAGGCAGATGGGATCACAGGTTCTTTCTCAATTAGTAAATAACTGTCAGAAGAAAAAAAAAATAAATCACATTTTCTGGACTACACTAGTCTTCCAAGAAAAGAAAAATACTGAGGAAATCACTTCATCTTGGATGACAGTCTGCATGCATGAGCCAAAATCCTACTGGGAGCAATGTTAAAATTAAATTCCTCTAATATACAGTGCATTCTGGTCAGTTGCATACCAGCTGTAAGCATTTGTTAGGACCTGCAGTACAGTACAAGGATATACAGACAAGTGGTTTCCTGCTTGGGTGTCCGACTTTCAAGGAAAATGGAACTCTTTAAGTTATCAGTGCTTCGACATCTCTCATTTGTTCATTCAATCAATTCAGAGTGGATATCCAGAGTTATTATATACAGTTTGATTATGTCCATAACAAAAGGATCTACTGCATTTTCCCTGCATTCATTAGCATTCACATTGCTAAATCTCAATAAACCAATCCTAAAAAAAATCCAACTACTGCAATGAGACTCAACATAAAGAGTATTCATAGTTTGTGTGTGTATATATATCTATAAATACATGTTGCACAATGCCATACAGAACAGAATGCACCGCAGGTATACACGCTTTAAGTGGAGAATGACTCAACATGTCGGTGGAATTGATGCCTGTGGATGAGTGGGTGCGAAAGACGAACACATGGTGCAAGAAGGCAGCTCTTCTAAGGACTGCCATCAGTGGCCATGTTGAACTCATCAGCGACCAGCAGCAGAGCCTCAATGTTGGCGGTGGTCTCGGGACTCTGCAGGGAGAGGAAGTCCGAGACATCCATGGTGGCTAACCCGTCAGACGAGGCAGGGTTTGTGGCAGTGCTGCCCACTATCGTGGAGAAAGTCTGAGCTGAGGCTGAGGAGGAGGAAGAGGAGGAGGCCTCAGATCTCACCTCCGAGAGGTGGGAGGAAGACTCTGGGAAGCAGCTTGAGGAAGATGAGATGGATGGGTGATGTGCAGGCTCTGGGGATTGTGACAGCGGGGGAGGAGGGGGCTCTGGGGGTTGCGGCTGTGCTGGGGTTGAAACAACGGAGGAGGCACTCTTCGAGCTCTTGTCTTTAGCAGCGTCCCTGCAGGCACACTGGCACTGGCAGGATTCCTCCTGTTTGATGATGATGACTGGTAGGCTGAGGCCGATCTGCTGGACTGAGCTGCCTGGAAACATACACAGGATAGAACGTTTACAGGAAACACAATGTACTGTACAAAATACAATTGCTTTCCACATTGTCCTGCAAAGAATATCAAAAGAAAATATAGAAGACAAAAAGGTACAGTGGGAAAGTAGTAAGAAGTTGCCATTTACCGGTTGTTGAGAGAACAGAAAGTTATTGCTTCATGTACTATAAGAGGTACAGAGTGTGACAGAGGGATAACCTTTAACATTTACAGCTTGTTCCTTCACAAAATTTGAACAGTTCACCGACAACTACAGTCAGAGATACTTGAAAATATATATAAAAGCTGAGACCAGAGGTGGACGATATTTGTTGCTATAACTCCTGCGCCACTTGTCAGCTTATTATTTACATTATAATGGCATACCCTTTTAACTGTTGGAGCAAAGTGCATTGAGTGAGCATCAGCATTTTGGCACTGCATTTGTTTCTTAAAAATGTGACAGTATTTTAGTGAAGCCCTCTAGACAGCAATCTACTATTTAATGAATCCTACTAAAGCTAAGCACGGCACTGAATGTCAAAACAAATTTATGATTTCATTTACAGCCTTTTGGCCAAAGTCCAAAACATGAAAATATATGATAATTCCCTACTCACTGACTTACCAGCATTTCCTCCCACTGGTATAGCTGTTGTGAAGAAAACTTTTTCCACTTTTGGAGCTCCTTGATGTGGCTGAGGACAAACATTCAACACCATGGATCAAGCAGCATAAAAAAGAAAAGCTGGGGACATACTAGAGAATTGTATTATAATTGTATTGAACAGAAAAGTGAGGTTTACTACACTTCTGCTGAAAAGGTCAAAGCTAACCTGACTTGTTTACCTTACATATTAATTTGCAAAATGTATTGTTGAAGTTTTGCATAATTACTATCAAATGAAAATACCTACAAAGAGAAGCCAAAATGTAAAAATCTTAATTTCACACAGACAGGAAAGTGGTTTTAAGCCTGAGAAGGCATCACAAAATCAAGACTAGTACAAATTAAGTCACTATTTCTCTGTGCAAACACTGAGTTGAAGCATTACTCACTGCTTGCTCTGGGTTCTGCTGGCTGTTCGCGGCACTGCTGAGGATCCACTGGAGGTTCTGGTCGGACATGACCAGGCTGGGCTGCAGCAGGTTCGGTGTGGGAGCTATGGTGATGGTGGCAGGGGTGGTAGATAATCCAGGGCCAGAGTTGGGGACAGGGTTGCTGGCTAAAGGCACAGGTTGAGCCACAGCTGCTACAGCAGCATCTGATGTGGTGGCTGCCACAACAGACACAGGACCAGTGCCTGGTGCTGTGGTGGTCAGTGCTGGAGCCACTGGAGGAGGAACTGAGATGGCTGTTGGGAGAGGAGTGGTCTGGGTGGCGTTATCCGGCTGCAGGAATGTGGGTGGGATTGCCACAAAGTGCTGGGGGGCGACATGGTCGGGTGCTTGGACTGAGGCTTGGGCAGGCACATCGGATATCTGCTGAGGCCTGGTTACTTGTATGAAAGGGAGAGGCTGTGGGGAGCTGACAGTAGCAGTGACAGCAGCAGGGGTGGAGGCCTGAGAGGAAGCGCTCTGACTGAGCTGGGAAGGAGCCTCCATGACTGCAGTTGTGTGGGAACAGGAAGATGAGCAGGTAGGATGCAGAGAGAAAGAGATGAGAGACGATCCATCAGTCACCACAGGCTGGGTAGGTGTCTCTAGGCTGAGGGATTCAGCAAGGCTCTCTGAGAAACGAAGGAAGGGGAAACGTCAGCGAATAAGAAAAATAGAATTAAAACTGGCAGGTTTTGAGAAATACCAACCATTGGGGTGGGCATCATCTTGGCTGACACTATTTTCAGGACTCTGGAACATGAGCTCAAAGATTTTCACAGGGGTAACATTGCTAAGGTCCAAATGTTGAGCCTGCAAAACAATTGATATTTAAATAACGTATTAAATGACATCCAGAAAGTCTTGTTTTACCTCTAAATTCTTATCACAGTGACAGTAACTTAGGTCTTGAAATAGCTGCTTTGTGAAGCAGAGGCCAGACTTACGTTATGGATGTTCTCTCGCAGTTCTGAGTCTGTAGAAATGAGGCTCAAATCACTGAGGCACAGTGAGTGATTTGCATCCTGTAATTTGAGATGAATTGGACCTGATTAAACCTACCACTGCTGTGTGATCAAGCACCATGGTAGGAAAATAATGTAACACCAACTGTATGTTAAAACGAGTAGTTTTACTTGAAAGGAACAGTCTATCATAACAGGTGAACTGGCAGACAATGACATAATTAAAGCTAGGGTTGGTAATCTTGAGAAACCAGCAAACGTACGCTAAATTTTTAATCCGAGCATGTGGCATGCAACATTCATAAAATATCACAAGGACCATAGTGTCATGGTGGTCTCAGGCTGTGCATAGAGAACATGGTGCCAGATGAAGTTGCTCAACTGTGACTCACTTCAGAAAGCGGGTGGGTAAGGGTGACGGTGAAGGGCTGTCCTTTGTCGTGGCCTCGGATGTGACTCTTCAGACTGTACTGGCTGCTAAAAGTCTTCTCACAGCCATCACTGGGACAGTTGAATGGCTTCTCCCCTGCATAGCGAGTAGAGACACAGAGGGAAGAACAGAAGGAGGCTCATTAACTGTCAGCTGAGGCAAAAGTTAAATGTTACAAAAAAAAATGATTATAAAAAAAAAAAAATAATTACATGCTCTATTATCAAAGACCAAAACAATAGCGCAAAAACTACAGCAGTTTTACTCATACTTTTTCATCACCAGAGTGAGACTTTTGCCTTTTCAATACAATAAAAATGAAGAAAACAGCCACTGACTATCACCATGTTTGTCATACCAATGCTGGATATTGCCCTTGTTTTTGATTTATAGCGTGCATGCAAATGTAAACACAGGTAAGCATAGTGAGCACAGAATCTAATGGTCCTCTTTTGTTTTCATCAAACAGTCAAACTGAAACTACATGTTTAATTAATAGGTTTGTCTCATGCTCTGCCACATTCTTTCAACCTACAGTTTAAGGAAATGACCCAAATAAAAAAATACATATAAGGAACCACATAAACAGCAAACAGCCGTGACAGGAGTGTGTTCAGTAGCTGGCACTCCCTTCTCTGAACAAGCATATCAGCATTTGGGCAAAGTCTCAGCTGCCCAACTTTGTAGGATATCTATTATTATTAAATAATAATTAATATTTTAAAATTAAAATTTTGCAAATAAAACTGTGGAGATGTGTAATCTCATTTTCAGATGCCCAAGTGGTAAAAACTAGGATATTAACACATTAAAACAAAAGTAGCACAAAACTAATTAGAAAATCAAAAAATTAAATGCCAGGGCCAAACTACATACTGAGTCTATTCACAAGTAAAAACAAGCAATGAAGCTTTTAAGTCATGTTAAGAATCTTGTTAGCTTTTGTGCAAACAACACAAATTAGTCTGTAATTATTACAATGTAGCTGATCACTGCTCCTTTATTAAGAGGAGTAACTTTAGCTCATCATCAAATAGATGGATGTTTATTGGTAGCATGGACAAGAACTGATTACATAAGCAAGTGAGAAAATAAGAAATTGAGAAGCTTTTATTTAAATTAAAACTGGTCTCTAAGCCATCAGATCCAGGTCAACATTTGTCTGATTCATACAAGTTGATGTTACTGCTTCTTAAAATACATTTCTACAGACTTTTTAAAAGGAAGACAAATAGAAGAAAAACACATCAAAATCTATTTGGCTCCAGGAAAAATCTATTTAGTTGTGCTATTCAAATTAAGTAGATGTGGGAGGCACTGGTAATAATGTAAATGCAAATCAAGCACAGCCGAAAAACAAACACATCCTTGTTCAAGCTTCCCCAGAAAAATCAAGGCTACATGAAGCAAACCAGTAATATGTACCTGTGTGTGTCCGTACATGTGTTTTTAGGTGATGACTTGCAGCAAAGGCTTTTCCACAGCCATCGTGGTCACACCTGAGGGCAAAGACAGATTTTTTTTTTTTCCATGGCAGCAGCTTTCATTATATATCTAAAATTCAACAAAAAAATCTATTAGTATCACAGTTCCTTCATCTTCTGCTAGGGGGATGGATTAATTAAACGTGGTGAGATAATGCGAAATGCTCACCGGAATGGCTTCTCCCCAGTGTGAGTGCGAATGTGCTTCCTCAGGTCGCTAAGTGTGGTAAAGTACTTTGTGCATCCCTCTGATTCACAGTTGAATGTCTTGCCTGTGTGAAGCCTCTGGTGTGCTTTTAGTCTGCAGAGACAATCAAGTGTGTTTCATTAAACCACAATGGGAGACATGCAGAGAGAAACAGACACAAACACACACTCTCTCAGGAAGGGAAGAGGAAAGTAATCCACGCATCATATGTGGCATTGGTTGGCTGCACTTAGTACCAGCCTCTGACAGAACACTGGTGACTGTGGCACAGCGCCACAAAGCCCTAAACATGTTGTCATAGAAACCGAACCACTACAGACCAGAGGGCTCCGATATGAACTGCTTGAGATCACACAAAAATACAGCAACATCTGAACAGTGAATCTGCAGTACCAATCTCAATCATTTCAGATGGAAGGTGTACCTCATTTTTAAATAACACACCATCTTTAATGACCAGATTCACCGCTCCACCAAAAAAAAACTATGGACTTAAAAGATGGTATATTAATAGAATTATTATTAATTCTTGTAATTATTAATAATTAGGGAGAAGCTAGCAGTTAGCAAGAGAGACCGTACAGAACAAAGCACCTAGAGATGACAATCAGCTGCTTCTGCATAACATTGTTCCCTTTACAAATTGTTTCTATTGTTTTACATTGTGTATTTTTTGGTGATCCTGTGACTGTTTCGCGCCTCTGATCTAATAAATATCCATTTTTGGATAATGAAGCTGCAGTGCAGCTTTGTAAGCTACAAGGAAAATAATTCAAAACAATAACTGTAGACAGCACCTTAAAGCATAAGAAAATTATACATTAATTATATTTAGTTTTGTATTGTGTTCAACTCATTATTTCAATACTAGATACTAAATTAAGCCATGTCAGTATTTTGACAACACAAGTACATGTCTACTTTATGGCAGGATATGCGTAAGAACTGACTTTATGACACACTCCTATCTTTATTACTTATACTACAGTGTATGCTCCTCACCCAATCTACAGTGGTGATAATGATCTGAACATGTGAGGAGAGTAGGGTGTCCCAGTACCACCTCTTCACTTCTGATGTGATACCGATATTGCAGCCTTGAGTACTGGATGATACTGATATCGATGTGACATCAGCACGAATCATACATACTTTTATTACTTATTTGTAGTATTGAAAAGGCTTGATCAAGTGATATTACACAGAGAACAACAGTAAGTGTGGGAAAAACTGATCCCTTTATCATTAACCAGTGGATGAATGGTTACATACATTTGCACTTTAAACATAAGAATATTCTACAATTGAATAAAATAAATAAAAAATAACAACAAAAATGTACTTTTAAAGAGCAAAATAACCACTAATTTTAACTTAGACATAACTATATTCGACAATTGAGTCAAATAAATAAAAACGAAATGAGAAGACTCTGAAAATCCTCACACTGTTTTGTGTGATGCTGCTTCAAATGTGCGATGAGGTCAGTCGTATTAAACTTCCTGGTTCTGTGCCACCACGGGAAACTTGTGCATGACAAGTTTTGCACTCAGCTGCAACGTCTTTTTCGGACTGTAACGACAAACACTGCCAAACTGCTGAAATTCCTCCTACTCCTTGCTACTTTGTTAGCATCTTAGCACAGCTGTTGTGATCACTGGGCTCTGCATGCTGGATCCTTGTATCTAAGTGCTCATATTGGAGATTTTAGATGCAGGCCGACAAATTCAATACTCTTTTTTTTTGCTGATATCGGACCGATATCCAATATCAATACTGGATTACAACAACCCCAGAGGAGAGTAGAACACAACAAATCTGTGCAAAGCTTACCTGTATAATGTGTTAAAGGCCTTCTCGCAGCCTTGCACGTCACACTCAAACGGCTTCTCCTTGGTGTGAACACGGACATGGATCTTGAGGCTGTAAGAGGTGAGGAAGGCCTTCCCACAGCCCTGTTGATTGCACACAAATGTGTACTCGCCCCGGTGTGTTTTCTGGTGTGTTCGTAGGTTTCCCGCCGTGCTGTACGTCCTGGTGCAGCCTTCGAACATGCACTGGTAGCGCTTCACCTGATGGAGGAAAAAGAGGAGGGGGACATCAGTGCTTAAACGATAACATTACCTCTCTTGTCTTGAAATTGTCTTGTATTTCAAAAATCCAGTGGAAAAAGTAATTTGAAAGTGACACTGACTCAGTGTGCCCTTTCAGACTGAACCTGAACTCAATGATTCAGCCCCCGGTTAGCACAGGAAGTAGCTGAGCACAAAGAACAGTGAAGATGACTAATCTTCCCCCTCATGCAATACATTCACAGCACCAATCTCCACTGCAGCATGGCAGTCTCCTGCTCTCCTCTCAAACTGAAGCCCTGAATAACAGCAGTTCACTGTCCTCTTCAAAAAATGCTATCCTGTGTTGGACAAAGCCAGGAAGACACTTGTGGTGGGGATGACGTCAATTAGAGAATGTCACCTATCAGCCAGCATTACTCCTCTAACTCACTCATCCTCTTAGAACTTGTGAGAAAAAAGATAAAAATAAATAAATAAATAAATAAACAATTAACATGACTCAAGATCGAACACTAGGGCGGAAGGCAGGGTACACCCTGGACAAGTCGCCAGTTCATCGCAGGGCTAGGCCTGTCATGATCATCAATAAATCAATTAATGGCACGATAAATGAAAACGAACCCTGTCATTTTGCCGGCCTCTATATATCCCATGCACATGCATACTTGTCTCGCCTCTCTCTACCAAAGAGGCTGGATGACGAGGGTTCACTCTGTGCATCTTTCTCAACACGCAATGGTTCTACAGCAGAACGAACAGAGCGAGACCTCCTGTTAGTCATAAAGTCTTTTTGTTTCACATGGAGGAGGAGGGGCCGCTAGCAGACACACATAGCTGAGAGCCAGGTAGCGAGGAGAAACTAGTAGGAATAATAAAAGAGATGATTTCAAAGCTGAATGCCACAGCCCCAGCCCTGATTAAAATGTCAAACACCAGGGTCCGACATTAACGGTTACCCGAATGCCCGAATGCCCGGGGCAAGTGAAAATATGTGACAGGCCAGCAGACCCTGCGCAAACATGCCCGCTTGGGCTTGCCGGTGTAGCTGAGCCCGGTGACGCAGAGCACGCCAGTTTCCGCGGACCACTGTGCCATCTGTGATACTTTATTGCCACGATAATAAGATTAGCTTTGGAGTGGCAGTGATTTACAGCTGGTGATGAATGGTTAAGAAGAGGATTTCTTTTTATTTATTTAAAGCAGATGGCTCATCTGTTCAGACAGGGCACAGAGGGTGTGACTACTATTGATCAAATGTGAAGTAAATAAATAAAAATAAATACTGCTTTCTGAAGAGAGAAGTGTTATGTAATGTTGTATACAATCACCAAGGAATGGATTTTAATAAAATATAAGTCATGAGCGAAAGTATACACCACACAGCACCTCAGAATAATGCTGACAATAATACTGTTTATTGGCAATAAGTTGTGGGACAATAGATCGTCCAGCAAAATTTGTTATCATGACAGGCCTAACCATATAGTTAACGTTACAGCTACAAGTCCCCAATGTTGAACAACCAGCAAAGAGGGAAGATTAAAAAGCGAAGGAAAATTACTAATAATTACTACATCTCTAAGGGATGCTCAACAGAATATAATAGAAGAATAGAACATTTTTTTATTCACCCCCATTGGGGGAAATTCACCCGCCACAGCAGCATAGACAAAATCACAGACACACTGCAGTCGTTAGAAAAAAAGCAATAATGACATAATAATAATGATATACAGCTTTTTTTTGACGATATCTGATATTGCGATATTGTCCAACTCTTCATTTCTGATTCTAATATCAACCAATACCATTATGTGCAGGCTTTTTACACCGAAATTATATCTCCTGTTGTGGGATTAACACATTATGACTAATTTTATTGTGATGCCCAACTGGATGCATTCATAAATGCAACATGGCTTCCCAAATGGAAACATTATCTGTGCAAAATAAGACACCAACTTCAACTTGAGTTTTGGAAAACTAACTTTTTTGACTGGGAAACTGAATGGCCATATTGAACATATTCTTATGTTCAATATGGCCAAATGTATATTGTTTGTATTGTTGGTTTTGCACTATGTTGTATTTTTGCACTATTCTGCACTGTATATACATTTTTAGAGCTTTTTCCTACTGTGTATGGCAATTTAATTTATCTCATGACAAATAATACAATCACTTAGGGCTGGGCGATATGGCCTAAAATTTATATTGCAGTATATTTGAACCATAGACGGTAAACGGTATATATCACGGTGTTCTTTGGTAGGTAAATTATTAGGGCTGCCGCTGACCCCAAAAAATTCGAAGCTTCCGACTACAAAAAAAGTTGAAACTTCTGCCTTTTTTTCTCTATGATTTTCACTCATCATCATAATCATCAGATGTGTGGCTGCACTTCAAAATATGTCCCAATAGCCTATTGTGTAATTAAAAAAGAAAATAAAAAAGAAACTCCGACAAGAAAATGGAAAGCCTGACACACAACAGTGCGGCCCCCCCCACACACACGCGCGCGCACACACACGCGCCGGAAAATGTTGATAGTGTTTTACATAAAACTATGCATTTTAATGATATTTTTAACGATCCCTGATCACCCTGAATTTAGAGGCATCCTGTCTCCTCCTCCACTCGTTAAGTCGCTGTCTGTCTGTTGCGCTGTGCAGGCTGTCTGACGGAGCAGCTGGACTGAACCATTTTACGTAAATAGAGGGGGAGGGCGTTGAAAAATGTTTCCACAACAATCCCGGACAGTACCGCGATCATTTTAACTTGTTAAACAAATGGCTATATTCAACACAAACAGTGCAACAACACACAGAGTAGAACATATGACAACCTTTGTTGGCGGTCACAGTTACTCTACACATCTTGCAAATAACTTCCAAATCACGGATGTCCTTCTTCGCTGTCTGTGCTTGCAGCCATTCTCACACTGAGGCAGGTGCGATGACGTCATCAACGGTAGGACGGTACTATGCAAATCTCTATCGTGGGCCACATTTTCTACCGTCTACTGCAAATACCGCCTATACCGCGCTGCCCTACAATCACTCAAGTATAAACTGTGCTCAATCTATCCTGCTCTTTCATATGGCCAAGAAAACAGTGCAACTAAAAACCACAAAAGGCACAAATACTTCAATCCAGACTAGTTAACAGAGCCCTCCTTTTAAGTGCAACAAATGAAGCTCTCTTTAATTATTTATTCATCCATCCCTATTTATTTTTCCTCATGTCCTCATGTGTGATGGCAAATTTACCATTCATTGGATACAGTTGGAAATAATTCCAAACTAGAGACAACGTTAGTCAGGCACCGGACGAGCTAGCTTGTTAGCCACGGCTAGCGATCCACTTGTTCTTGTTGTAATATGCCATAAAATGCACGCTAATAAACGTTGCATGCTGCGTTCAGGGAGGCTTAGAAATGCTAAAGCCTATAGCAGTTGAACATTGGTTATAAAACCCCAATATTTTTATGTTAATATGGACCAAAATTAATCGGACATGCCTACATCTAATGTATGTTTATGAAATCCTCATTATAAGATCAAAATTGTTTTGGAAGACTTTCAGATTGGAAATTGCAGCACAAAAGAATTAAAAACATTTTTTTAATGACTGACCTGCCTGACTGAATGATAACACCTTCTTCTTCATTTTCAACATCTCTTATGGTGCAAAGTAATGTCTTTGTCAGTATGTAAAATAACTGACTGTGGAAGTGATAGAAAGCTGATTCAATTTCCTTTCAGTCTCACGAACAAACACTAATCTGAGTGATGGGTAATCTAAGGCCATTCATTTTAGTTTCAAGTATATGGGAGTTTGTAAAGCAAACAGCCATGCAAAGCCACTGTAAGAGGCCTGCTGTAGCTTGTAGCTCAGCGCTGTATTCATCTCCCACACCGTCACGACTCTTCTCCCCCATTAGTTCGATAACTATGAAAGAGCATTATGTGCTCTGTTCTCCCACATCCATTACAAATAAAATGGTTATGGATGTTTATTTACAGTGTTGTCACTAAGTGTTTGTAATTGTTTGCCATTTGAAACCTGTTGAACAGGAATCTTCTATTTGTTGTTCACAGAAAACAGCCTCTCTGCTCTAATCATGCTAATCAAAATGTTTGACAAAGAAGCGAGTTCGAGGTTTCTTCCATTTTCTGCCATGTTCACTAGAGATAAGTGAGTGAATGTATTCTGTGTCAATCATCACAACAATGTCATAGCAAATCAAGCTTAAACATCATAACAATGGCAACCAACCAACAATGCAAGGACAATGACAGCAATCGAGACAATGCAACATTACAGTTTAAACAAATACTGTGCTTGGCATTAAGCATTAACATCCACAAATACTGTCCAACCTTCTCACTCGCACAGCATTATATTTCATATTTTGTTGATTTAGTTGATATTATGCTGGTGCGTTAAAAAGGCCTTGCAGCCACATTACTTCACAGAGACAAAGCTGTCTGCCATTTTCTGGTGACCAGGGAGCAGTGCTGTGACATTTAATTGTTGCAGGAAATATTAACTGTTTGAGTAGTATCCTTTTACTTACAGACAAGAACACGCATCACAAACTCTCCACAAATTCACAATAAAAGGGAGCCAGTGCATTTCTAGTACATGTCTTCAAATGACAATCATACACTGATATTCAACAAAAAGAAAATGGGCATATTGCTTGAGATGTAAATTGCATGCAGGATAAAGAACATACACCCTCTTTGTTTCTGTCCCATCCATCCATCCATTATCTACTGCTTATCCTCATAGGGTCGCGGGGGGGCTGTAGCCTATCCCAGCTGTCTTAGGGCGGAAGGCAGGGTACACCCTGGACAAGTCGCCACCTCAGGGCATGTTTCTGTCCCTTAACACACAAATTCATAATGGGCAAATTATTATATTATTATAATTATTATATTTTAAACCCCAGAAGTGGACTGATCACAATTCTCTCTAGACACTTCGTTATAACAGAAGTTGAGCCATCACGTCGATAATTAACAACCTCTTGTTGTGGTTTGTTATCACAAGAACTGTGTGTGGCATTTCTTTGAGAATAATTTGAAAGGACTGTTTTGTTCCCTGCAGTCTTTCAGCATCTAGCTGCTCTACCAGTGCACACTGCAACGGTGCAACGGCACGACAACGCTTGTATTTCCGTCTAAATGGCAAGGCGATAACGAGTGACAAGAATGTAATACATATGCCAATATGTGGCTCTGCAAAGAAACACAGTGAGATCTGCAAAAAAGAACGAAAGAATGCAATGAGCATGCGCATGAAGTCCTTGTTTACTACTACTTCTGGTCACATGATGATGTGACATCATCATTAGCAGCAACGCTGGGTACACACTGCAATGCCGACGCAGCATTGTCAGATCTTCTCACTCTGGAACACGCTGTCAGAAAATACCATTGCGGGTCACCGTCAATGCCGGAGTCACCTGTACGCAAGGCGGAATCGGTATTAAAGTTTGTCAGATTCACAGATTTCCGTTGTTGTGTGGACGGCACCTTGATGGTCTACTTCGACTGATGAGACTGGAATAGGTGTCAACATGTGGCAAATTCACCACATAAACACAGAAAGTTGGTGTTGTGGAAGTAAGGTGACGTCAGTACAACAGACATGAGCTGAACTGAACTGTTTAGTGCATCAGTGGTGGAAACTTCTGTCTCAAATGAGCCACTGAGACTCAAGCTACTGGAGAAGCTGATTTAGAAAAACCATACAGCTTGTTTAACAAAACCAAGGAATAGCTTTGGCCACTGACCAAACAAAACCAAGCATTACGCCAGCAACAATAGCCACAATGACCACAAGCTCCCCTCAACTGTGTTGTAACTGGTGTGAAAACAAATTCATATCATAGGTTACTGAATAGAAACATTAAGCCTTGATATGAAAACAAGCTGCTTACTGGAAAGCACTGTGCACCTGAGTAGAAGATCTTTTGGAGAACTTGACGAAGGGACATCCTTGGTGATCCAACAACCAGTATCAGTATGTAGCAGCTGTATGTTCTTTACATTTATTGGAAAAACACTTCTTTAGGCTTACCTCTCTAAGCTTGGTCTCTGGGCACTCGGAGTGCAGGGTGAGGGTGGCCCCCTCTATGTTGCGTGGCATGCGGGTGGAGCCTGGATTTATTGTGAACTGGATCTGGTCTGGAGAAATGGTATGGTGCACATAACCCTGTGACATGGCATCAGGGTCTGTCATAAAGGCCAGAGAGCCATCCTCCTCATCTCCATCACCTTCCCCTTCCGTAAGGAAAGTGACCCCATCTTCGTCCCCACCACAGTGGCCCTCCTCTTCGCCCTCCTCATCGAGTCGTATAGGGTCCCGCTCAATCAGCACTGTGGTGCGGTCGTACACCCGACCAGAGGACGATGAAGGCTCAGCGATCAGGTTTTCGTCTTTGTCAAAGTGGATCTTGTCTTCTTCTTCATCGTCCTCTCTCCCCAGGTGATCCACCTCCACCTCAAAGTACATCGGCGCCTCTTTATGAGGGCCATTCTCACTCATGGTCCCTGGTGCCTCCCCTTCGTCGGCAAGGAGGACTGCACACTCACACTGTTACTATTACAATCTGAAATATAGAATTTGCACAATTAATATTATACGTTTATCTTATGAATAAGGCAAGTAAAAGAGCTTTACTTGCAGGATATAAATAAATAACCCTACAATAAATACCCTCAAAAGCGTGTTGTCCACACCAAGGCTCTGTTTGTTTTATATGTAACGCGTCAATCAAAATAAGGTCAATAATTTTCAGTGTAGAAAACAGTAGTTAGTAAGCCGGCGGCTAACAAGAAACGTTATCGTTGTTTAGGAGGAAAATAACGTTACCGAGGTCGAGAACTTTCCGATTTCAGTGACAGTAGTCACGAGACGGTAGCGGCTAATCTCGGCTACTTTAACGGACGTGACTGACTAACGCCAATGGGTTAAAACTCCATCTGCTACCTTTCATAAAACGTTTCGACTATTGTATGAAATACGTCACTCGCAACCACAACAGCAGTTAACTTTTTCATAACGTCAGTGGCGTGTAGAGATGTCTACAGAATAGCCTGATAAACATGCAGCAAGTTTATCCCCCTTTTGACTGCCAATACAGCCTTAACTTAATGTCAGGGTACTGAGGTTGTTAGCATTACATCGTTAGCAGGCTGTGTGCAACAACCCGCTGGTTGATACCAACCTGACGTTGTTTCACCGTTAATAGCCATCGATATATGTCGCTAGCTTCCTGCTACAAATAGGTTAGATATCAAACCGTAAGTCGTGAGTATTAAATAATGAACCAACATTAGCAATATGGTTTGATCACATACACATGACAGCGACGTTAAACATTTTTTTTATTTTGCTTTTAAGCACCAGATAACGTGGTGAACGTTATATAGCTAGCTATACGCTACTTATGTCAACGTTCACTTATTGCTCTACACATGCATAGCTTTGCTAACTAGCGGTAATTTGGCTCCCAGCTAAGCTAAGGAGCTAGCTTGTAACGTTAGCCAGTTCACTGTCGACAGTCTGACAATGGCTATCTTCGCTGCAAGGCTAGCGTTTCAGGTTATCTACTGACAAACGACTAATGCACAGTTCTGAAATAACACCTACGTCCGTTAAGTAAAAACAAATTCCTCTGAATATATTTACCTGCTTTGTTTTAAGCCTTATCATTCAGCTTTGGACGTTTAGCACTTTCTTCCTATCCCCTCCCTAGGATACCAAACAACGTCACAGGCTCACTGCCATGCGTGATGAATTGTGGGAAATCAAACGTCATTCCTAATGCTAAATTCACGTTCAGTTTATGGATAAATTAAATCATTAAATGTTATTGTTCATACACACGTTATGTGGTAAATGTGATTCTATGAAAGTATGTAAAGGTATTCTCACACAAACACTTTATGAGGAAAATAAACATGAATTTAGTATTCATTTCTCAGCTGATCAAAAATCACCACT
This sequence comes from Synanceia verrucosa, assembly GCA_029721515.1. Classification (NCBI taxonomy): domain Eukaryota; kingdom Metazoa; phylum Chordata; class Actinopteri; order Perciformes; family Synanceiidae; genus Synanceia; species Synanceia verrucosa. The sequence goes on along the minus strand of CM056557.1, from coordinate 12,644,058 downwards.
CATACACATTGGCAACACATTGTATATAAAACAATTTGCTATTGAGATCAGAAACATGATAATACATTTTTTTAAATAAAATATACATACATTAAAAATTGTTAGGTCTCTACACATTCTCAATGATATACAATAAACTCTGCATCAGCAGATCACAACCATTGCTGTGTGAAACTAATGAAATATTTCTGTGATATCACAGCTGTCACTGTAATTATACTACCTATCTATATAAAAAGCCATCTAATGATATAAGAAATTATTACAGTTTAATTCAAATACTGGACTGTACATTGTTTAGTGTTCAGCTTGAGCAAGAAAGACAAGATGGAGTTCTCCTTCTAGGAGGATATTTGGGCCAGGAAGTGTTGAAAGAACTCCTGAGTCTTCCTCTTTTCCGCAAGATCCTGTTTCGTAGGTGACCTCAGGAGCAAGGAGGCAAAAATGGTGGCTGGAAGAAGCAGAAGAAGTACGCTTCAATGTTTACTCTGTTGTTTTTACACATTTGCACACAGAGGTCAGAAATGTTAAACAGGAGTATTTTTGTTACAATTCCTTCTGATGCAAGCTGTATATTTACATGTTAGGCTGGGGGGGAACACACACACACACACACACACACACATATAATCTTTGCCATCTGAAAACATAACCAATGCAAACAGTCCTCAAGACATAACAGGATATTTTTAATTTCCCATTTCTCTTCACTTACTCAAGATGCCAAAGCAGCATGATCAAAGCAGCAGCTATTAATAACACATTCAAGAATGAAAGAGACTGAAGCACTTCCTTTCCTTACCCAAGATGTTGACATCTAATCGATTGCTCGCAGAGTTCTTTAACAGCTCACGGAGAAAGGCAGCTAAATAGTTGAACACATTTTTATGGCACTGAGGTAGCATGGAAATAATCTGAAGACAGAAGACAATATTATATTAAAAAAGTAACAGGTTAACTTTCATAATTTGACATATCTTAGCAGGCAATCCAACTCACTTTCTCACACTGACTGGCATTGAAGCAGCATTCTAGGCACTGCTGGTAGAAGGAGAAAGGAACCACAGGCTCAGGGAGGGCATCAAGGAAGAGAAGCAAGGCCTCTGCCACTGAGTGGTTACTGCCCGCTGCAGGTCGACCCAGAGTCAAGGATAGCATTCTTGACCATAATCTGCATGTTTTCTAATGTAGTAGGTACAAAATATAATATGAATCTAATACACGGTTACATCCCAAGATTCATTCAAAGGGTGAGGTTAACCAGGTTACCACAGGTTGTTGAGTGTGCTTTTAAATTTGATTGAATACACATCTTTGTGTGGAGTGGAATGGTGTGTGTGTGTGTTTTATGTATTACAGTAAAAATAGGTGTTGTCTGAAAAACTAAAATGGCTGTGATGGCAACAGTGCTGAAGGATACGGAGAGAGTCTGGGATGCCAGTGTCAAGGCAATCCCTTATTTCTGCAAATTCACTCCGGAGCCCAGGTTGCTGAAATATGTCTTCCTGTAGATAGAGGACAATACCTGTTATAAATATTTGTTGCCTTAAATGACAGTTATTAAGCCAATGACCTAAATTACAAACAGGTTCAGTTAGGCTGAAGAAAGTGCTCTTTTGGTTTGAGGCATAGCAGAGCTGCAGTGCATTTAATTAAAATTAAAGGCACAATCCTGTTTAAATAAATTAATATAAATAAATAAAATTAATGAATATAATTTCCCTTCATACACACACACATATATAATATAAATAAATAAATATATATATTCATTATTAGCAATATTTGTATGATAGTACCAAAATAAAAGCATCAGCAACACATTAACTTACTTGTTTGAGCGCATTGCGGAACAAATGATCCACCATCATCCAGAGCTCTTTAGGAATGTCAAGAGGCTTTTCAGTGTTTGCTAAATTCTCATCTCCAGACATCTCCATCTGATGTTGAAGACAAGCAGAGCAAAGAGAAGCAACTTAGTCAGCATGAAATATATTTAAACTACACAGTGACATTGTGGCTTACGAATGAAGAAGAAGCATTCACTGCTCTGCTCATGTAAGCACTAACCACTTGATGAAGGATCTCTTGTGGCATATCCTGGATGGGCTCCCTCAGTTGACACAATGAATGGATTGAGGAGCCATAGCAGCTGGGTAGGTAGTTTCCTGTCACAGAGATGAAGTAGTCCTTGCCACGCTCCAGGTGGAGCACCAGGATGTCTTCGATCTGCTCCTTCCCAGAGTTAAGGTCCGGCGCTGTTGTGCGATTTACAAAAACCTCAAGCTCAACGTCCACAGAGCCACCTAGATGTTGAGAGAGAAGCACAGATACAGTAAGGGGGTTGCTAAACTCTCATAATATCTGCCCTTCTGCAGTGGCTCCTTCTGGCCTTGAAAAAAAATACGTGGAACTATTTTTATTTAGTTATATTTATTGGGTTTGTTGCACAATTATCTTAAAATATAATAACATATTTTAGAAATATTTTGTAATTTACATTATGTATAACTTATTATGTCTATGGCTGGCACCTTCACCTGCACGTGGCTAATCTTGAGTTTCCAAATCTGCCCTCAGTAAACTATCTATGGATGAATAAAAAAAAGGAAGATCTCAGAGAAAAATAGAGTTTTATCCTGTATGGACAGATTAATTTGCGTTCACTGCCAAGGATGGCTTGCCTATATGCTTGATATGCAATGACAAATTTCATCAATTTTCCACTAATAAGGAGCACTCAAAAAGGCCCCCATAGTACTGTGAATACTACATATTTTCTCCTCTTCTTAAGAGTTGTCAAAATAGATAAAACAGAAAGTAAAATACAGTTTTTTTGCTGTTCTATATTCTGTGTTGTAATACAAAGTTTTGTATATATGTGATATGTATATATCCTCTGAGGTAATTCTGTTTAAGGATATGTTAAACAATGAGGCATATCTTGTAAATATCTGCCATTGTAAGTCAAAATAAAAAGAGATCTGGCCTCAAGGCTCACAGTGTATTTTATTTCTAAAACCTAGGGGCATGACAATGGTTCTCTATCAAAATGAAATATTGTATGTGACTGAGATGACTTTATGTGCTACTCACCCTGAGCAATAAAGCCTTTGGGGGGGTTGGCTGTGAGCCAGGGCTTGCAGTACGTAGGCTCATTCGGCTTCTGGATAAACTCAAACTGACAGGGGACCTGCCCGTCATTCAAGATGCTCAGTGTCTGTGCCTGGTGCTGCATGTATTTCACGTCCTTAAAGTGGAACTGAAAGAACAAAAAAAGGTTCACCGGGCAAGATAGAATTTTTTTTAAATACGTGCATTTGGCTCACAGCTCGAGATTGATGCAAAGCATCAGTAGTGGTGGTTTACTCACTGACTTTATCAAAGGAAGATAATGACAAGGACACAGTGTATCAGAGAGGTATTAGAAATCTAATTACACTGTAACAGGACTGAATGTGATGGGAACATTACCTCTCGCTTGTACAAGGTTACAGATGGAATGCACTCATTCTCCATTTTGTCTATATTGCGTACAATATCTTCAAAAGTCTTCTTATAAGCATCAGCATTTACTCTTTTTATCTGTTGGAACAGAAAAGAATGATTTAAGAGGTTAAGTCACAATGCATAGACATTTGTGTTATATGACCTTTAAATACTGCAATGGATATGCTGTAGCCTGTTGACATGAAGTGAGTAGATAAAATTATAGGCCAGTTTCAGCGATGTACCATCTCTTCTGTCCTGCACTATTTTTCAAACAAATGTACGGGTTTCAAAAGGAGGAGCACTGCAATAAACAAAATAATAGAAACTGAAGATTAAACCAGTTAAGAGAGTTAAGTAATTTACCCCAATGATAAGCAGGGAACTGACTGGTTTGTGGTCACTGGTCTTCAGAGTCATGTGACTCTGATAATGCTGTTGCATGATGTTCTTCCCTCTCCACAGGATACGGTCACACCATGCAGGCACGCGGCATTTTTCACTAAATGCAGAAGAAACATGTTGATACTCAAAAATTCACATTACATTTTTTCCTCTATAAAGTAACTAAATAAACAGCAGACAGTGCATCTGTATTGCAGTGCATTAGTAAACACATCAAAGGCATCGAGGTGAAAGAGCAAAATATGCCACACTACACTGCTCCTCAATTTAAAGCCACATTAACTGTGAGGCATATTTATCAATAATGATAATTAATAGGCTTAATAGGGTGGCTAAAGTGATTTAGAAATGCCACCAGTGCTAATTACAGTTTCTGAAAGTGACCATTTGTTTATCAACATTACTCATCCTTGAAGAAAACTTTTTTTGCATGCCTCTACAGTGGAAAAAAAGAATGCAAAAATAGAGAAAGGTCTCGATGAACTGAAGTAAATGGGGACCACTTTCAACAACTGCAAAAGTCATGCTACTACTCGTCTGTCCAAGTCTGAAATATTTTGATGATGATGATTTTGATGAATGTTTAATGCATGTGTTTGTGAAATGTTGAGCATAGGACTGAAAAAAATGATACTTGGATTATACTGCATGACTTGAGTGAGGGGCGGCACGGTGGTGTAGTGGTTAGCACTGTCGCCTCACAGCAAGAAGGTACCGGGTTCGAATCCCAGATCCGTGGAGTTTGCATGTTCTCCCCGTGTCTGCGTGGGTTCTCTCCGGGTACTCCGGCTTCCTCCCACCATTAGGGGATTAATTGGCTAATTTAAATTGACCGTAGATGTGAGTGTGAGTGGTTGTCTGTCTGCCCTGCGATGAGGTGGCCAGGATGTACCCTGCCTTCCGCCCTAAGACAGCTGAGATAGGCTCCAGCCCCCCCCGCGACCCTATGAGGATAAGCGGTAGATAATGGATGGATGGACTTGAGTGAGAGTTTGCAAACTGATGTCTCAATACCGTTTTGTTGTTTTTAATGTGATTTACTTCATCAAGAACTTTCCCCATTTTTGGATCCTTCGTTCATCACGGTGGCATACAAGGAAAACTTGATTCTCTAAGAATTCAAGGTAACAAGAGATGAGTAATTTAATGAATGACCACGTACCCCTTACATCAGTGTTCTTCCCTGAATCCTATATTTGTATAAAAAAAGCTCCTGTCACATACTCAAGTGGCAATCTTTTTATCTTTTTATACTCCAATAAAGTGTTTTCTTACACAGGAGTTTGTTTCACAAGTACTTTCATTGCTTGAGTTATCCTTTCATCCTTTAACTATGAACCTAACTGTATCACTGAAGAATGATTTCCTTACACTCTGCTAATGGCAATCAGGGCTTCGTATGCTGTTACCTTGTATCCCATTTGTCAGAGCCGGTGTCATATTTGTAGGTGGGCTGGAAATCAATCTCTCCTTCTGCAAAGCCAACAAACACGGCCTCCTCATCGATCTGCCTTTTGAGCTGAGGACCATATGCAGCTGCTAAGTATCACTATTCATGAACACAAATGATTTAAAAGGTAGAGAGAGGAAGCCATTTTTGATATTACCTGGTCATAACTGTGCAGCGTTTCAAAGTCCTTCTTGCTGATTAGCTCCTTCACATTCGAGACATCGAGTTCACTGATCCTATAGTTGAGGTCCCCAATCCATAAAATCACACTGATGAGACACAGGAAGAAACACAGAGAAACGTCAATATGGATTTTCACACACACAAGAATTTTCAATATCTTATTCAGCTCTTATAAATGTAACAACAGTAACACAAATCCAATCACATCTGGATTTGAAGCAAAAAATGGACACACCCAGTGACACAGTAACTCTATATTATTTAACTGGTTTCATACTCGTGTTTCATGATAGTGAGCGGAGGCTGGGTAGGGTCAAGCTGGCGAAACTGGAGACGACTGCATATGTCCTTGTAGTCTTGATTACGCCTCTCATATTCCTCAATGTGGGCAGCGAGGTGAGAGTTGACCACGCAGATATCAGAGTTGTGGAAGCGAAAACGGATTGCTACAGCACCCTTATTTCCCTACGAGTTCAATGAGTGATTGAAACAGAGAGAAAGAAGAATTCAGTAATGTAATGTAATGTAAAGTAATGTAAGTAGCACATCTAGAAGCTCATGCAAACAGATTTAGCAAAAACAATATTTTAAATGTAGTTATTATGTATGTTATGTTAATATATTATGGAAACACAGTGGCATGTTTCAGAGGGTTCTTGGTCATAAACCAGGCTTTCACTACTGCAGGAAAGAATGGAGAAACCTGACAAAGGGCCTCCACTGGTCACCAGCCAACCATCTGCTCTACACTGCAGGGACTGCTAAGTAAGCATGGCAACATACGAGACAAGAATAAGCTATTCTGTAACAGTGCACAAGGAGTGAAGTTACCAGATGTAGCAATTAGTGAACAGTTCAGAGGAAAACAGAGCACAGAGAAAACAGGCAAGGTTTTTGATTTTCTCTACAGCAAAACCCTTCTGCACAACATTGCCTTATTTATTGCTATTTGCCTGCAGTTGTTATGGCTTCGTTCTTTTGATAGTGTAAAAGTGTATAAATCTACTGACAAGCAATGACAGGTCTTTAATCTGAAGGTATTTTGTTCCCTGATACCTGGAATTTGGTTTGAAGCTTGATAAAATACATCTACATTTATATTACTGTATTTGTGACAAAGGCCTGACAAGGAAAGCAATGGAGACGATGATATCTTCTTCCCTTATATATCTCAGAGCTATTTATAATTTTGTAATATCGTATGATATACACAACCAGTAAATCTACACAAGGGCCAGTGCTTAAAAGAGGCAGGTGACCTGTATAATGTGGCCTTACCATCCTTCCCATGATCCCAGTGCCCACAGTCTCAGCTTCCACATCAGAGATGAACTCTGCATGCTCCTTCTTCACATAGAAGATCAGCATGATGCCCACCAGACGCACCAACTTCACCTGTGGCAGAAGATGAGATTTACAAATAACATTTCAGATGGGAAACAACTAACAGAGTAATGTAATGTGCACATATGATGGAAAATGACATTTAATGGTGGTTTGAGAGACCCTGTAGGTATATGAAGCAGGCTCAAAAGCCCTTTAATATTGTTTTTGCTGCTTATATCACCATCTTAAATGTTTTTAACCACAATACTAGGAAGAATGACAACGCATCATCTCATACTATCTCAAGGAAAACAGAGGCAAAAAAGTACATCCCAGAATACAAAGTAGTTGTGCCTGGGAGGAAGCAAAATAGTTTGATAAGCCTTCCCTGTCAAAATTACACAAATCAACATTCTGAGGAAAGGTGAAATCATGTATTTCTCAGCTTGCTGTAATGTCAGTTACAGATCAGTCAAGTGTGGTTTAGTCAGAGCACCTACAGCGGATGAAGAAATGACTAGTCATTACACTGCCTACGTGACTTACAGACATCCCATGAGCCCTAAAATGACTAGAAGAAAACAGCCCAGCCATGAGAGGAAACTAATATGTTAAGAGTCAGCGCTATGAAAAGGGAAGTAGATGAAAGTGAAGGGAAAGAAAAAGTGAAAGACCAAAAATAAGCTTTGGAATATATGGCAATTTAAGCAGGTATATCGTGACTGTTCCTCGGGAAAATTCTGTGTAATAATCCATGTGATGTGATGGTACAGCCTTAGGTAGAGAGTTACTGTGACCACAGGAATTGCATGAGCTATCTACAAGTTTGCTGTAACCTCGAAGACCCCTAAAAATACAGTCCTGGCCTTCACGTTATGTTAAACAAGGTTGACAGAAGAATGTGGTGGACTGTGCAATAACAGTCACAGGTCCAGTCTAAATACCAACTTGTGGATGATAGCTATATGAATATAGAAAGAACCACATTAAAGAAGAAAAACACTTCCTTACTAAGGCATACTTGGCATCTGGATGCAAGGCCTCGGCTACAGCCTTCGTCCACTCCAGCTCTTTGGGGGTGTCATTGAAGAAGAAAGCCTCTTTGCTGAGGTCAAGCTCCTGAAAACTACCAGGGAGGACAAACAAAAGCTTGAACACGTTCAAAATATTTTCACACTTCGAAACCAAAACAGTACAGTACAGAGTAGGCAGGTTAAAACTTGGTGCTAAATCTGTGGGTGGGCATGCTCTTCTACTGAAAACAGGATCAATGCCCACATCTGTCCAAGGTTTAAGCAGTGTATGTCTGCCTGTTAAATGGCATCAAGTGGAGAATCCCAAGGTTGTTCAGGGGGAATGTGACTTACCCCACACAGTACATGTCGGGAGGGTTCAGAGTACAGCTCAGCCAAGGACGGAGGCTTTCCTTTGGTGTCTGTCCGTTGACATTGTATGTGCCGAGAAAAAAGCTAAAACCGAACAAGGAGAGATGAGAAGTTGGAATAAAATTAAACTGCGTCTCTATGTTCCTCTCTCTGTACCTTTGGTTCCATACCAGTTCCAGAACGATACTTTTTTGATACTTCAATAAGTTATTTCTGTGTAATTTGGGCTTTCTCATGGTAGACATACTAGACAATGGTCTGATGATGATCAACCGACACAGAATGCTACTAGTTCCTCTTTAGGACCCTGGGGAGTGAGAGTTTGCCTTATGGTGTGTTCACTGGAAGTCAGAACTTGGAGCACAGATCAATGTAACCCTAAAATTTAGTGCTCCCAGAGCTTCCAGCCTTAAAGACGTACAACAAAACCTGTAGCTCTTGTTTATGTCAGTAGCTGGTTAATCCTACTGCCTGAGTTGGAGAGCCGACTTCACGGGGGTTCTGATTTAAATTGTGACTTGCAGCTTGGAATTTCCCACATTTGTGTACAATAGGAAATGCACCATGTGTCAAAACACAAACACTCCAAATGATGTTGCAATGACATTATTCCTCTGTTTCACCAGCAAAGTTTGTCACCTTATGCTGGAAAAGTGGGGGGATATCCATAGTAACATCTGAGAGCATGGCTCACAGACACTTGGGTACAGGAATTTGTTTTATTTTATTTAACCTTTATTTAACCAGGTGAGTCCCATTGAGATTGCAAGATCTCTTTTCCAAGGAAGCCCTGGCCAAAAATGTAGCGCAGAGAAATGATTCATTTTTTGATACCAGATAGGATCTCAGCTTTTCGGTCAATGCCCAAAAGTATCAAAATTCGGTACCCAGCCCTACTTTTCTTTAGTTCCAGTTCACAAATAGTAAAACAATGACCTCAATCTATATTAAGACAGCTTGCTGCTTTACTGTAGTCTTGAAATTACATTTTATTTAGGCTGAACAAGAATAGATGGCCTTTTTTGGCAATGCTGTATTCATGGCCCGGTATACTCCATCTGAACTGCTTGTGGGACATTCGAATAGCTTTTGAAAGCCCCTGTTGATGTTGGATAAGGGGGACTGTGTTTGACCACCACTAAAACCATTTCGCCTAGTTTGTGCCATCACTGAGCAGCTATGTGGAGATGAGAAAGGAGCCATAATTTGTAATTCTAGCTCTCTTTTATCATGTACACAACTATTTATCATTTTTTTGTGAGAACAAAATGTCAAATGTCTTCCAGGACTATGAAAATGCTGCTGTTACATCAATGTTTAACAATGTTGTGTCTACTCCTCTCTGTGATGGCAGACCTTTTGTTCCACCTTTGCTCTAAACACTCTTCAAACTTCTTGTGCTACACATTTTAAGACACCTAGGAACTGTTTGCTCAGTGCTCAGCAAAGAATAAAAAATTGTCTTGAGACTGGTAAGAGGAACCAGACTTTGTCATTTACCTCCCCACTAAAATTCATTCTGTAGGTCCAGAATGAATATCAGCTTCTTGCCATTCAACAGCTTTCTTCTCTGACCTTCAGACAGCTGCTGCTCTGCTTGTGCTGCTGCAACAGAGCAACACAGAGCTCTACATTTTGTGCTGACTGTCAGGATCGCACTGTACAACACTAACACAGCCCTAATGTCCCTACCCTCGGCCAAATAGAAAGATGCTGAAACAGTCTTTGTACAATAATCTGGGGACTGCTGCTGTCCTGGTCTGTTTCTCCTAATCAGCATTCTCAGTATGTACTGTAATATGAGATGAAAGCAGACGATGCACATGTGCCCCAGCACAAGTTTATTTATTTCTCAACAGGCTCTGAGCAAATCGGTAAACCTGCTAATGCAACAGTCAGTGCTATTCCATTTTATACTGAATAGCATTAATGTTTTTGCAAGTTTTAACACCCATTATGAATGTATTCCTGTGAGTTTATTCTTTCTGTGAGTGTAAATATGAAGGCACAGATCTACCAGCAGGAGGCAGTGTTCACATCATAGTCAAACCATTATGCTGACTTAAGGAAATGCTTTTCAACTGTCTGAAACCAACACAGTAAAGATATTTGTCACTACAGGGACATTAATTTCTACAATCAACGAGCAAACAGATGAAGAGCTACAACCTGAGCTACAGCATGTTAATGCACCCCACTGGTGCAAGTCTTGACAGTGTCTGAGACAATAGAGTCCACAGAAATACAAACCCACAGATGTTGACTCATTCGTTTTATATATAACACATCTAGGACCCAAACTGCGCACTCTCACTGTTCCTGCACTGTCTTTCCAACAGAGTACAGCTCAACACAAGTGCAGAGCAGCCCCACCCAGCAACACATTATTGTTGTCAAGGAAGTAAGCATGTTAGATTTTCTCTACAGATAGTGATAGTTATTGTGACAGCCTAGTTCTACACTCATCTGTCTTGTTAAGGTAAATGTAATACCTGAAGTCCTCTGGGTAAGTGTAAAGGTCCTCATTCTTCAGTAGCTCACATTTGATGAGGTTGTCACGCAGCCCGAACTGCGGCATGGCCAGTATCTGAGCTTTGTTTGACGTGGTGTGGCTGGAAGAGCGCACCAGGTCATCCCGGTCCTCTCGAATGGAGATGCCTTGACTGAACAACAGTAAAGAACAAATGACAGTTTAACGGCATATTAGAAAAAGACAGATAGTTAGCAGAGGGGAGAGGAAGAAATGTAATATGCCTGGACACTGTACTCTTTGAGGATGAAGCCCAATTTACACCGCCCACATTACTGCAGCGCAGCGTTTTTCGCGCATATTACAGAAGTATTGCTTGCAACATCAATTTACACCGAGAGCGGTTTACAGTGTAGTGCTGCATGCGAGACTGTTCCACACTTTCACGAGATTCCCAACATAACGTAGTGAACTTCCTGTTTACTATGCACAGCCGCTCATTACTTCACAGCCGATCTCTCCCTTGTTCTTCCTTTGTCTGTTTTTGAAAACTCATTCAATTGCACACATAGACAACAGTAGAATTTACTCACCGTTAACTCCAACCACTTCTGCAATTTCTCTCCATGCATTCTCCTTTTTGTTGCAGTCTTTACAAAAGACATGTTGGACATCATAAGTAACGCTGTGCTTCTCCATTTCAATGATAAATCTGTCCTCATCCATTATTTGGCCTTTCGCCGCTGTGCTGCTAAAACGAAGTAGCTGGAGTTCACTCGTGACATTTTATTTTTGAAAATCCGCCGGAAGCTCTTTTATTCTAGTGCCTGTCTGACTTCCTGTCTACTCAATCTAATTAGTGGAGGTTGTCGTGTTTTGGCTGTGACACGGCTTGAAAATAGAACCAGCGCGTATCTCTCACGAAGCTGCTCGTGATACGTGCAGGGAAAGCTGCACTTACGTTGCAGTTATGCAGACGGTGTAAACTGAGTCATTGACTTTAATGAAAGCGTTTCACAGCGGCTGTCGCTCAGCTGCAGTTACACCGCTGTTATGCGTGCTGTGTAAATTAGGCTTCATGCTTTAACTAAATTCAACCTTAAGGTATAGGCATTCATTCCAAAAGTGGAAGCAAACAAAACTGAACAAAGTTGTATTATAGACATTGACAACTAAAAATAAATTACATACTGCTGCTGCCAAGAACCTACTTATTATCTGTAATACTAGTGGAGGAAAGTGCTCACATCACTGTTTTTAATGCACTCATATTTCAAACATAAATGTGTGAGAGTGACCTTCAAAATAGGTACATTAATAGTTTTATTTGAGTATGATGAAAGGTAACCTCTAGGAATGCTATGGAGGAATATTTTTGTGAGTGCGACCCAATTTTAGTTGTCCTCATGTACCAACAAAAAAAACGCAGCTGATGCACTGCAGATTCCTGCCAATGGTTTCACACTATTCCACTGCTCTACATAGCTGTGACCCATCAAGAAACAGAGCAGCGCACCACCAAAAAGCCAGGAAAGAAGAGGACTCCTCGCAAGTAAACATGTATATTAATCAGAAAGAGCAAACAAAGAGTCAGCTGGACTTGTTTGAGGTTCAACAGTTGACTCTTTTTGATTTACCTCTACCTGAATGACTGACAACCTACATAGACATGTATATTAATATTGATGCAAACATAAATAAATAGGCATTGCACACTTAAATGCACTTGTGTTAAGCCTCAAGTACACAATATGTGAAAAGTGAATGTAGAAGGGCATAGTGGTGTAGCAAGTTTTGAGAGCTCCACATGTGAATAAATTAAAAGGCCTTACCTCTCTGTGCTGAAACTGGCTTGTTTGGACTTCTGTGTGTCACCGTTTGAACTTTTCTCCCTTTCTAAAGTTCCCTTTCTGTCTGAAGATTTTTCTGTTTGGGAAGAGCAAGACAGAAAAGGAACATGTCTTTTTTTTTTTAAATTGTTTACAATGTTGAGCATAAATGCAACCGTGAACACTGCCCCAGTTATTGACAACCTGGGGTGACACACTTTAATGAGAAAGTAACAAACCTGGGAAGAAACAAGCTAATCATCACTAAGAATAAAAACAAATGTGCACACAGTAACATTTAAGTTAATCGAAAAAGTGCCAAGTCACAGCTCGGTTGTTGTGGTCAATCCTCTGAGGCTGCCTTATGCAGTTAGTCACAGTTATCGCATCCTAAGTAGCTGGATTTAATGGGAGCGTGTGAAGCATGAGACAGCAATGGCCCCTGTCTCCTGCAGCTTGGCAGAGAACACAGCTGGCTACTGTGAGAGGGAAAGCCAAGTTCTTTGAGGAGGGAAATCAAACTCTATAAAGTCAAAGAAGGCTACATGAAGAGAGCACCTGACTAACAGCACCTATCATCCAAAAGAAGAGATGCACATAAGCTTCCATGCTTGTCATCTATTTATTAACATGACCTGTACTTGACACACAGAAAGCCAGTTTGTCATGATGCATTTGTTTAATGACCTGTTCCTAATTTCGTTGTATGCACCATCATATAATGACAATAAAGGCTTTTGATTTTTTTTTTTTTTTTTTTTTTGTGTGCAGCAAGAACCACATGGTCAAATACAGTGACATTACCTGACTGCACATGGGTGTACTGTTCCAACAGTATGAATACAATAATAACATTATTATATAAAATTATTTCTGTGACAAAAAGGTAAGGAGTGAAACAGAGGTAATAATCCAGTGAATGAAAATGGATTGGAAAAAGTAGTAAAATAAGTCTGACAATGCTTTGCCCATCTCAGAATTTCTGTTAGGGAGGTATGATTTTTGTCACAGATGTGTCTAATGTAATACTAAGCTCTGAGTCAGTAACAACAAGGATTACCACAGCTGGTATTCAGTGTTATGTTTGCTGTATCTTAGATTTAGATTGTTTACAAATTAAATGTTCTCATTACTCCAGCTTAACAGAGAAGGTCAACATGTCTGAAATGCTTGAAGGCATTTGTTCCATTATGTAAAAAAAAAAAAAACAAGACCAAAAATAAGTCCAACACTGTGACTTTGTAGTTTTAATAAAAAGGAAAAGAAAACGGCCATTTGTTTGGCTGAGAAAACCAACAGCAAACTGTTAAATGTTTTCGACAGCCTGCATACTGGAGGAACGCTAAACATGGATGGATATGGAGAAAACACAGTGTCAGATCAACAATAAAGCCTGTGGCATTCTTAAATATAACTGTGACTGGCCACTGCCATAGTCACTGATGAACGCAGTTAGGATGCATTAGTCAGTCAGTCAAAGTATAACAACCTGCCGCTCAATAGATGTTTTTTTTGTAGCCAGTGTGTGAGGCAAACCTGGCAGCTACTTGCTTGTTTTACCAGCATTTAGCTTGCAGTGGCTCCAATGCTGCCTAAACAGAATTTATAACCAGCACCTCAACCTGAAATGTGTGGGAGTAGCTCAGTTGTTTCCTGGCATATTATGCATTCCTGTTAGTGCTTTAGTGCTATTAACCAGCTAATGAGCTTAAATAAACTTTCAGCAGCAGAGGGGTAAACTGCATTTAGTCTAACTGTAATTTCATACACTCTATCTGCAGTTAATCACAAGTTACAGCTGACCCTACGGGCACTTTGCTATTAAAACAGTCAAAACATTTAACAGCAAATGCACTAAGTTCAACATTGCACAACTTCCACTCCTGATCTAAAATAACATGTATTAAAGTGCAAAGGGACCACTTTTTATTTCCCACTGTATATTTGAAAGAGAAGTTTATCTTGCTTTAAAAACGACTGGATCACACACACATTTCCTCACAGGTGAGGACAAAGCAGAGTAACTAAGCACCTCTCATTCAGAGGCGGTCGTCAGAAAGTTTAGAGACAACTGATATGAGCTAAGTTAGCTCACAAGTTAAAGTCTATTAAAGCCTCCTGAACCAACTGCAGCAGGTGTGTACTTCTATGTCACACAGAAGCACATTTAGCTAGCACCAGTATTAGCCGTCTCTGTCAAGCATTCACGTTCGCTTCATAGTGAGTTCGCAACAAATAGCATTAATAAGAGGACAACCACGATTTAAAACAAGTAATTACTCCGCCCGGCTGATACTGGCCCTTTAGCTAAACATGCTAACGTTAGCTTTTTTTTTTTTTTTTTTTAAATAACAAACACTGCTCGCTGGTATTAGCGAGGAAGCTAATTAGCTAAATTTGCTATCAAGCGATGCGAAGCGTCTCCTTTCACCGCCTCCCCCACATCCCAAAAAAAAAAAATCAATAAATGTAGGAACAGTTTTTCATACCACAGTCTCTCATCACTTCAGACATGTCCATGTACCGCTCACACACATTCTGTGCAGAAGGGAGGACCTGCCCATGCTAACACTGTAGTAGGAGGAGTTTATGGCTTCTCCCTGCTGCAGACAGGAGGCTGAACAAACACTTGTACTATGCAGAAAATGTACACGGAAAATGCTTCATCACATCAGTATTACATCAGGAAGTTAAGCTCGTGTGTTTCAAGTAAAGCGCTTGTTTGTTTATGTAACGAATCAATTTAAACACTCTATAAGAGCCAGTTAAACTACAAATGTTGTTTGTTCCTTTACATTATGTAGTTTTTATTCTATTGTTTGTTTTTATGGCTTCCGTGTCACAAACTGGATGGCTCTAATCTAGCATGAAATAACATCATGTGTGAAATGAGCCATCAATATATGGCAAATTACACAAAATTGTTCACATAAAAAGCATGCAAATTGTACATTTCATAGTTCTCATTAAGTAATCTTATTACAGATTTTTTTTATATATATATAGTTGCCTTTTTTCAGTGTATATTGTTTATATACTTATATACTACCCACCACCACCATTACCGTGTGTGGCCGGAGAAAGTTGTTGAGTCTAATGAAAAACGGTACCGTTCAAACAGATATTCACTGGAGATGATAGCACATTTAAGTCATTGTGTAACGGCAGTAAGAGAAGACAGGCTGAACTCAAGGTTTCTGACAGAAAACCTACTGGTGAGCAGGTCAGGTTCACAGAGTCAGTTGTCATGGTGATTGACTCAGAGTTTTACTGACCTCTCTTTCTGGAACTGAAGACCCAGAGATTCCCTCACTTCAGGGTTAACATACTCAGAGTGCTCACTTAACCCACTAGTCAGCACAACATATATAAAGTTTACTTATTCACTTACAAACTTTTCAGGTACTCATTTCCACGTCATTGTTACACGTAGGAAAACAAAGAGAACACTAATGATGACTGCATTCCAGACCTGCTGTTGTTTTTATCATGGAGCCATGTCATTAGCTGCAGTTGTGTCTTTTCTGCCACGACACATATGACGCTTGTGTGACTGACGTCCTTCTCCACATGGCTTGCTGCCACATGGCTCTCAGATAAGAGTACATTTATCACTCATGCAAAACTGCCTAGTTTCATGAAGCAACCCTTTTATGCAGACTTCTATCTGTGTGAGGCTGTCTGCCAGATAAAAACAAAAACTAAAGAGACAAAGACAAAGCCCCATGTCTTACACTACACAAACACTGATAGACCTATTCCAATTTATCGCCAAACATGAAGATACTGGTTGTGAAATTCTGCAAACAGAAATAAGACAAACCTGTTCTCCGGTGCTGGTTGAGTTTAGTCAGCGTTGTGCCGAGAGGAGCAAGTGTCTGTTTGACAACTCCTTGGCCCCTGGCGTCTTGGTGGTACTTGCTAATCCATTCAAATTTATGTGCCTGAGGGCTCGACTTGAAAATGTCTGACGAAAGACCAACAGAGAGAGCAAGATTATTAGAATAAATCTCCATTAAAGAAATAGAAGAACACCATCTTTTGTTTCTCTCTATGACCCTTAAATTTAATTTTTTGAGACCGCCTTCACACCCTGAACATCTGCTTACCTTTACCACTTCCCAAATTCTTCCTTTTAACAACAACAGGTGCCTGGTCATTCGCTCTTTCCATCACTGGTATCGCTTGACCAGGTTAAAAGCCGCTGTGGCTCACTTAGAGTACCACAAAACACAAACAGCATATCAGTCTTTATCCGTGCTCACGTGTAGCTTCCACCATGAAAAATTGTAAAGCCAGTTGCAAAGGTGACAAAACAGACTCTCTGTTAAACCTTTCAAAGGCCAATTCTGCCACACAAACAGGATACAGAAAGCAAAAAAAATCAATTTTTAAAAAAAAGCAATGAAGAGGAAGTTAGTCACTTTCATCTTGTCTCTCTTTAAATGCTTAAATGCTTACGGTTAGACTGACACCCAGCGTGCATCATCCAAACTCCACCCTCTCTGTCTCTGTTTCAGCTGTGCGTCATGTATGTACACACCCAGTAATTGAAAGATGAAGGGATTCACCAGTTTGGAGTTCTAGAATTGGTGTAAGGTGTGAACCACAGCTACTCACAGTCTCAGTTTCATTGTTTTCCAACATATTTTGCAGTAAACTATGACATTAATAATGCCACATAATGTAACCTCAAGGCGAGACTGGCTGAGCAGGTTTCCTCCATACAGGCATTTCAAGCAGGTTATCTGTACTTCTTTGCACATGGGCGTCACAAACTGAATCTCCAGAGGCTGTGATGATCCGAAATAGAAGCAATGACAACAGGATGTCACTGTGTAAAGATCACACTACTCTGAGTGCTGTCCTACCACTCCATGCCTTGTTGACCTCACTGAGGAAGAGCCGCGAGTGGGACCCAAAAGGAAGCCTGAGCTCTAATTCCTCTTCCTGGTAGCTTACTCTCACTTTAGTATCAGCACCTAGAATCAAATAAAGAACACAATGGGAATAAATGTGATGTTCACTTTCATGCAGTGGATCAGTTACGTAGCATATTATGATGGAGCTAATGAGGCAACTCACCCAAGACCGCAAGTTCCTCTGGTGAAGAAACTAAAAAAAGAGTGCAGTATGAGAAATGTGTCAGGGCACTTCAGAGAAACTACTGTCACATCTTTTTCTTCACAAGAAATAATAGTTATCTTGAGAAACACATCAGCTGTCATTCTTCTTTGAAATTGTTAGGTACAACGTATAAAATCAACTCACCCTCCACGACAGCAAAGTCAATGGAGATGGGTACTATGTCCTCCAGTGACACGTCATCAGCAGTAATAGCCATCCTTCGATGGGTATAAATAAAAATTCTACAAAATATTACAGTTTGGATTTAGTTAGCAGTGTGAAGGTTTGCACTACAATATAAGACAAAAATAAAGAAACAATATAATGCAAGTCAATGAAGTATCATTGCAGTTAAGTAGTGCTATGTTTGTCATCTGTTATATCATTTTGGTTACTGTGTCAGAGAGGTTGATGCAACTCTGTGCACTGCAAAAATCTTTTTTCCCACTGCCATCGGAGTCCTAAACAGTAATTATGGTATACTTCTTTTTGCACATAAGTAGCTGACGTTTTTGCACAGTCCATATTTTTTATCTATATATTGTATTTTTTCCACATTGCTGCCTTATTTATCTTTTAAGCTGCCTTTATTTATCTATTTGCATTGAGTTCATTGTGGATAGCAAAGGAAATATTTCACAAGGAAACATGTTTCCTGTTCATATAACAACAAACACTTTGACTCTTGAAACTCACGCATGCTCTTTTGCAGACTCAACCAATCCCAGCAGTCTGCTCTCAATAATGTCATGAAAGAGGACTTCGCATTGGACAGCATGTTTACCGTTAAGTTAAGGATATAGCAGAAATATGTTCCTGTGCTCCTTCAGCTCCTGCTTAAATGTTTGAGAAGGAAATATGAGCTTCCCCTGGTATTTTTCAGCACAGTAAACATGTTTAGTTTGTTTCCCAAAGCACAACAATGCTAATATACATACGTACACTTCAGTATTCCATTTTAATGTAATTCCCCTACACTTCACAGGGACACATTGCACTTTTACTCTCCACTTCATTTATCTGGTGCATCATTATATTTTAAACTACTCCATATGTTAAAATTGCAAAAAAGAGTCAACTGGACTTCCTTGAAGGTTGTAGAGGATATTTCGCCTGTCATCCAAAAGGCTTTTTCAGTTAAAGCCTCTTGGGATGAGAGGCGAAATATCTTCAAGGAAGTTCAGTTGACAGCTCCAGCTTGACCACATGCATTAAAATGTAGTTTACATTTTGTTATTCTGCTACATATTTTGGTACTATTTATGGCTACTTTACGCATATTTTGTGACATTAACTGAACTAACACTGTCAACTACCACCTTGGTTTAAGTGAGAAGGCCTCAGCTGTAACACAAAGCTGCCATCTAGTGGATAAAACGAATCATTGCAAAGTTGGCTCAAATTCCTGGCAAGTCACACCCGTCTAAATTTACACTAGAGCTGTAAACTACATCTACTGTACATACAACGACCTGGATTTTAATCCCAGTCTGTGTGAAGCAGTAGACTACTATTAATTTACATATGCCACCGGTGTGTCTCAAACTCACAGGCCTTTCCTCCCTGAGCTCCTATAGTCTTCATCGGAGTTGCGTCAGTTTAGTTTGAAGCAGGTAATCCGACATTTAATGTGCTCATAATAAACAAACAGGCGCATGAAAGTCACAAAGGATACTATGATGCAGTTTTCTTCTCTTCCCAGAGTTTCTTGAATCGCGACAGATTGATCCATAGTGAGGACTTGTGTGCAAACTCCTGCACCCCCCTCCTCCAAAAACAGTCAGAGCAGTTTCTAGTATGTCTTGTTACTTCTCTGCATTTGCACAGCAGGAGGACAGACACGTGTAATCCCACATTATTGCCTCCCCGATCCAGATGTTTCGTTCTTCTCTCCACCGCTGGTCCGGCCCAGTCTGACTGCCACGCTCTGTGCAGCCGTGATGACGTCACACCTGGGCTGCGATCAGCTCAGTTTGGTTTGGATTTAGGCCTCAGGCGTTTGATGCAAAGAGGATTACGTCCCACAACAGAGAGAGCGATGTCCCAACATCCACAAAGTTAAATCAAAGCGTTCAAGGGGGTCTGATAAGCCATCATGTCATTTTAGTTTAACTGGGCTTTTGTTAGAGTTATAACCCACCAGTAATACAGCTTATTGAAAGAGGCATGTGGTTCATTCTGAAGTTCAGTAGGCTGGAAATGTGTTTGTATTCATTTGTTCACAGCATACTAAAAATCCAGAAAGTGACTTCATTTCAGTTTACTCTGGGCCTATGCACAGGCCCCACTCATGGGTCTAATGCATTTTTGAGGCAGTATCTGACATCCAAATTTAGAAGTTTTAAAATAAGACAAGATAAGAA
Organism: Synanceia verrucosa; assembly: GCA_029721515.1. Lineage (NCBI taxonomy): Eukaryota > Metazoa > Chordata > Actinopteri > Perciformes > Synanceiidae > Synanceia > Synanceia verrucosa. The sequence goes on along the minus strand of CM056557.1, from coordinate 12,624,031 downwards.
AATAATCCTTTATTAGTCCCACAAATGGGGAATTTTGCATCGTTACAAGTGGATAGCTCAACATTACAAAAAGGGCCTAAAAAATCTACATATGTGCAATAATTCAATGTCTGCAAATGTGCAGTGTAGCAATAACTGTGCCTTACTACTGTAAATATTAGCTTATTTTCTTACAAACTTTCTTTATGTCTTTTCTATTTTATTTTTTTTTAAGCTTGACTATTTTTTACATTTGACTAAGCACCAAGTGGAGCAGCCCCTCTAATTTCATTGCATGCACTGTCATATAATGACAATGAAGGCTTTTGATTGATTGATTTTTGATTTCTGTTCACATCAGTTCTCTGTTACTGATTACTGAAGTATTCAGATAATTCAATACAATAAAAGCACCAGTACTGCAAAAATACTCAATTAAAGGCCCTGCATATAAATTTCCTCCTCAAGTAAAAACTAAATAAGTCTTATCATTAAAATATGACATGGGGCAAATATGACATTTGATTGAGGCACCAGCTAGAAATTTGCTTTTTGAAAAACAGCAGCAATGCAATATATTTAAAGGTGACATATTATAAAGTTTTTCTGCAATTTTATATAGGTCTCAGACGTCCAACAATATTGTATTCAAAGTGTATTACCCCAAACTCAGCCCTGGTCCTGAATTCCAGCCAGTTAAAAATCACTGTATTGAGCTCTGCTGAGAACAGGCTGTTTCTGTGTCTGTACCTTTAAATTTTCCTGAGCTGTGTGTGACCACGCCCCCTCTCCTGAGAGAGGAAGTGTCTATCTCTCTCTTGCCTTACCCTGGCAGTGGCTAAAGAGGCTAACGCGACTCTGCAGTGCATGGACAGTACCGGTAACAGTAGTCAGTCACCCAAATTACAAATAAGTGTATAACGCTAGCTTCAAATGTGCCTCGTGCTCACAGAGCTTATGTTGAATGTCTCCTGATATTAATTACTCAAGGACCACCAGACCACCTTCCCAAAGTTTTGCACCGAGCTAACCGGAGCTCTGGACCTCCAGTTAGCACTGCAGCATCAAGTTAACCGAAGCCCCGGAGCTATTGCTGCAGCACTAACCAAGCTCAGAGCAAACTGGAGCTCTGGACCTCTGGTTAGTACTGCAGCACCAAGCTAGCTGGACCTCTGGTTAGCACTGCAGCAGCTGACCTCGGTTAGTACTGCAGCAATAGCTCCAGCTAGCTCGGTGCTGCAGTGCTAATCAGAGGTCCAGCGCTTTGGTTAGCACTGCAGCTATTGCTGCTAACCGGAGCTCCGAAGCCACTGCTGCAGTACTAACTGAGCTGACCGGAGCTATTGCTGCACTGCTAACCGAGCTCTGGCCCTCTGGTAACTGCGGTGCTAACACTACAGGGTAAAAACAGAGTAAAAATAGCTTCCTGTGCTCGTTGAAGCAGCCAGCAACAGAGCAACTGCTGTGCTTTGCTCCTAACCGTTTTGATTTGAAACAATGGCGGCCGCTCAGTAACTTTAGGGGATGGCTCATCATGGCTCAAAAAGTGAGTTTTGCATAATATGTCCCCTTTAATAAGCTTACCTTATGTTATTTTTTTATGTAAATTCTCTCTTTATTAACTATTGTGATTAAATACATAGAGTGAAGCAGAAAGTACAATATTTGGTTCTGAAATTTAAAGTAGAGATAAAAGAAAATGGAGATACTAGGAAATCCATACTTGAGTAGAGTACTTCATTATTTTCCATTACTGTCTCTAGAAGAAAAAGAAATGCACAGAACTTAATATGCATAATAAAAAAATCCAACTAAAACTTTTGTCCCATGAATTCTAGAAAAGTTTTTGCCTTTCTGTGGCAAATAGGAGTACATCAAATGAAAATTTACATGATATATAGTTTATTATGTTCATTTAATCTTCAGGCACAGTTATCATATTTTACATAAGGCACACAACTAGAATAAATTGTAACAAATGACACCATTATACCTCAAAATATTCTTTGTAAACCGAACAGTATAGACATCCATCTCACGAGTCATAATAATATTAGACAAAGTAGCCCAATGTACTAAATTGCACATTTCATTGTGATTATATGTGTGCAGAAATGCCTCAACAAACCTTCACAACACCGTGTAACAGCTTGTATTTCATAAAGTGCATTTTGAGTCACAGCTGCGGTACTCTCACAATGGCTTGAAGAGAGGATGATCTAGGGGAGGTTTAGGTAGTAAAACATTTATAATCATGCTAACATAAAGTATTGTGTTTCCAATAATTAAAATGTGTTTACAGTCAGTAAAGGCAAGAAACAAAAACAGCTTTTGGATTTCTTTAAAGGTACAGTTTGTGGGATTTGGCGACATTTAGTGATGTGACTCACTCCTCCTTTTCTCAGACTGCAGTAACATGAGTGCAAAATGCTGTTCACCTCACTGAGAGTCCAGTGTTACCTTAATAACAATACTTTAAGAGCAACAGAAGTCAGTTTTGCAGTCTGTGATTGTTACTGCAGTTTCACAAGAGTGTTGGAGAATTACGTGGCCTTCACACTGAAAGCTCTTACTAGTGCCAGTGGTTTGTAGTTTGTAGCCCGCTGTCTGGTTCTGCCCCAGAAACATGATGGACTCTGTGAAGAGTTCCTGTGTGGATATATAGTTATGAATATTATAATCATTGCTGATAGATCCCCTCCAAATCTTCCACACTGTTCCTTTAAGAGGACATCATCTGAATTAAATTACAGTTACAGGAAAGGATATGGCTCACACAAATTGAGTTTAGATTAGAAAACCTTACTTACAAAGTGTTTATTTTAACGTAGGATTTTATTAATTATAAATTAATTAATTAATTAATGATTTATGCACCTGAAATGAAAATGGGAGGAGTTTGCATGATTTTTCTTGACTGATATCATTTAGAAATACTGTTCAAAGCCTTTTTGTTGGTCTTGAACCAGGGGTGAAATGTGATTGGGAAATAAAACAAGAAACAAAGTCAATATTGTGACTGAGGGTTTACATAACTCCATACATACACTATATACATTACAATCAAATATGAATATCAGTGGGATAAATGGGTGTAATAACCTCTGCCCTGCTCGGTTTGTTTTTCTGAGAGTTACACAAAGCTCTGATTACCTACAGTAATGACCCACACAGCAACTGAGCAAGCTCCCACTCAGTTGTTTACAGCAGAAAAGCAATGGCGAGCAGACAAATTAAGGACGCAATCAATTCTGTGTGAAGATGCGGACCTCTTGTGGCCATATTGGGGGTGTTGAGTGTACCATTCAGCCAAAGGCAGGAGGTCAGCGTGGCGTTGCAGCACTCTAGATGACATGGAGGTTCAGTGTTGACCTTGCATGCAGCTTTATCAGAACAGTTAGTGGTGCAACCTGCTGTCCACTGCAAACCAGATTCTTTGTTCTCCTTTTTCAGCTGCAAAGACAATAGTGAGTGAGATATAGTGGTGCAGGACCCAGTACAAGAGTGTGGGAGTCTCAATATTATATATTAATTAATTAATATGACATAGCGGACAAAACCTTTTTAAAAAGACTGAATTGAGCAACTCTTACCTGACAGTGTATTTGTGAGGAAGTGCATGTTTGGGGTGCTTTATTTATAAAATCTGTGTAGCATTCTGCACCGATACATGTACCCGTATGGCATTTGTTTCCCTGGGGGGAAAAAAAAAAATAAAAAATCAACACAGAAGATGACTCTAATCTCATACCAGACCTGGTTAACACAGTTAGGCTATATTGCAATATTAACTATATTAAAATATTCAAGTTATTATAAACTTGGATACAGGTCATCATATATTTTATTTAGACATAATGTATGTTAATAGTTAGTTGCAAAGACATGCCAGCACACACCCACATATGCAGTTTTTTGTTCTTACGTTGTTTGCTGTTGTTGGCGGACTGGTCGTAGGCACAGTGGTCGGGGTGCTTGTTGTCACTGTTGGGGTTACTAAAATTATGTGAGGAAAAGTAAATTAGTAAAGAAATTGCAAACATTTATAAAATATAAGAGTGGTTAAGTGGAGTCTGTTTACCTGTGGTTGTTGTCATCATCATGGATACAAAACTGCTATTGAGGCAGCCGGTAGAATTGCAGCAGTCCACAGAGCAGTTGGTCTGAGAGGCGTTAACGCAACTATCAGCACAGGAGGCACTGCAGCCAACAGTGTAGCACATGTCTGTCTGTCTCATCAGCTGAGATGTTGCAGAAGGACACATTGGAAGACACATTTTAATTGATTTACCCTTTCTACATGCAGGTGCTGTTGTCCACATAGCAATATATACAACTATGACAAATTATATTACCTAGATATAAAAAGTAAATTATCATTATCATTTATTTTTAGTTCAAAAGATAACACTTCATATTTCTATTGTTCAGTTGCTTCTATGGATTACTGATAACACTGATACTGATACTGATACTGATTTGCTGTATATCTGACTGCATGTACATACATACTGTAGGCTTTGTCAGCATCATTTGCCTGCTTACCTCACACCAGTAGACACCAGCAGCACATTTAGTGTCGTTCTGACTGGTGTACATTGTGTAGCAGTCTGTGTAGTTACAGGTGAATGAGGGGCAGTATATCTGTGTTTGAGAAGGAAGAGAAGCACCTGATCAAGATGAGAAGAAAAAATGAAACATGCTACACTGTACGTCTCTTTGATAAGATGGACTTACCATGCTCATTGGAGTAGAATATGTCATAGTGGTTCCATTCATGCCTGCAGCAAAAGCACAGATGTCACGATCAGGAATTTAACTTGGTATCTTGGTGCATGATATATAAACATGTAAACGCAGTGCAGAAATAAGAACAAGTGTGAGAAGTTAACAACCTATTATTTGGTGAAACAAAACATACCAGTAGAGTTTGATGAAGGACTCCAGGTGGACATCATTGAGGACATGGAACTAGAATATGAAGTCATGGGGGTCCCACTTGGGGTCATGGCAGCTCCGGACTGGGTCATGGCAGCTCCAGACTGGGTTGTAGCAGAGCCGGACTGGTTCATGGTGGAGCTGGACGTCATTGCGGCTGTAGAGAAGATTAATTATTATATCTGACTGAATTCTAAGTGGTGACAGAAGCTGAATGCAAAACTGGCAGTGGTTGCCATGCTGGTGTCAGATGGTGTGGGGACTGCAGACTCTTTCGGGGGGGGGTTGTGGTTGTAGAGAAATCAGGAGTGGTGGGCCAAGACTTCTTTTTCTGTGATTATGTGATTGTTTCACAAGAAGTCTGTTTACAAGCTAATTGTACACCAATAAAAAGCTAAATCATTGCTGATAATTATTGGGTTCTGAGACAGCATTTTGGCCGACATGATCTACCAATTTTGCTTTCCACACAGACTGTTTACCTGCACATAACCAAAGTCTGCGAGAACATAAAGGATCAGTACTACGCAGACTACAAACCAGAACGCTTCCAATGCTAAAATTTTGTCTTTTTGGCTACATATTCCACATGTGAATCTGTTTATGGAAATTATTTTGGTGGTGGTTGCTCTACCTCTGGAGGTCGGAGGGGTGAAACAAAACATACCAGAGGAGTTTGATGACGGATTCATGGTTGACATCATTGAGGTCATGGAACCACTTGAAGTAGTGATAGAAGTTGAAGATGTAGCAGTAGATGCTGAGGCATAAATATGCAGTCATGAGATAACATGTAATAATTTGTAAGGATATTGAGAGGATTATATAGGAAGGTTAAGTGGGGATGTTAAAGATGAGTCTGTTTACCTGTGGTTGTCATCATCATCATGGACGCAAAACTGCTATTGAGGCAGCCGGTAGAATTGCAGCAGTCCACAGAGCAGTTGGTCTGAGAGGCGTTGACGCAACTATCAGCACAGGAAACGCTGCAGCCAACAGTGTAGCACATGTCCGTCTGTCTCATCAGCTGAGATGTTGCAGAAGGACACATTAGAACTAGACTTAGCCTTTTTTACTTTCTATAAATGCTATTGATCAGATAGCAATATCTAAAAAAAAAGTACTGATTTCCATTATGTAAAGAGTAAGAGCAGAAGGTATATAAAAGAGCTTTTACTTTTACTTACTACTAACACCACTCTGTATTTTTATTGCTCAGTTGCTTCCATGGATTACTGATTTAATACATTTGCTGCATATAACTGCATGTACATTCATAGGATGTGATGCTTTCTAGGACATTTTAATATTGTAATTTGTTTTCAGCAAGACATCAAATCATTTTGTTATATGGTTCAAGATATGTTGTCAGCATCATTTGCCTGCTTACCTCACACCAGCAGGCACCAGCAGCACATTTAGTGGCATTCTGACTGCTGTACATTGTGTAGCAGTCTGTGTAGTTACAGGTGAATGAAGGGCAGTATACCTATGTTTGAAAGGGATGAGAAGAGCCTGATCAAGATGAGAGGAAAAAGGGAAACACTGTACATCTCTTTGATAGGGTGGACTTACCATGCTCATTGAAGAAGAATATGGCATAATGCCTGCAGCAGAAACACAAATGTCACAATCAAAGATGGGGAAAGCCAAAGAAATCAGAATATTTTTGGTGGTGGATGCTGTACCATAGGACATGGTGAGGTTAGTTGAGGGCATTGAAGTCGCCGAGGTGGAATCTTGGCCTGACACTAATACTGATGGTAGAAGTAGTCCTAACAGGACGAGGCACAGAATGTGTGTGCAGCCTGCTATTTAAGCAAACACAACATGAAACCACACATGAAATCATTTTCATTCCTTAAGACTAGCTTGGTACTTTTCAGTGATACTAAAATGCTGAAATATTACTTTTGAGTGAACTGTAAGACTAAAATTAGAAACCTTTTTAATCTATGGATGGTCTGCCATCAGATTTTGCACATAAATTCAATGTCCCCAGAGGATACAGCCTACTGATTCTGGTAATTCCATCACTTTATCTCCACAGCTATGAAGAGGTTGACATTTTCAACACAACACAATGTGTAGCACTGGTGCTATAACTATGCCAACATAGACGTGTCATATATTCACGAGAGACCTGCAGGATGACATCTTTGCTTTTGGGACAGAGGCAGTGGAGTCCCAGAGTTTCATGCCTCTAAGCTTCATTTATTTCTTGACACCGTTTATATCTGTGTTATTTTAGTTTAATCATCCAATACATTCTGTAGCCTTCATGACACACAATATACACTTTACAGTGCAATAAATGAGTATGTGATGTCCATCCCGGAAGAGGGATCCTTCCTGTTGTGCTTCCTGAGGTTTCTTCTTTTGTGTTTTTTATCTTTTAATCCCCTCATCTGACTTTTGAAGTACAAAGGGTATCACATGCGATAAACAGACTATATGTAGTGTATGTACCTCTGAGTGTAAGTGTGTATGTGACCACTGATAGTGACTTTAAATAAGCAAATGCATTCATACCTGTGCCTTTTATAAAAGTAGCAGAGGCCATTTTCACTTTGGCAGAAAGGAGAGGAGCTCTTTGTCCTGCCTGTAATGAAGTCATGTCCTGGTAATGAGGAAAGTACAGACAGACAGACAGACAGTTGACATGGACGAAAAAGCTGACTGATGTTCTGCTAACTTTTACTCGGCCGTGAAGACAAATATCTGCTTGCAGAGTAAACTGAGCGATAACAAATTCAGTCTGCACATTGACAAAAGATCTTTACGATGGATGGTAATGTGGGTGCAATTCAAACTGTTTGCTCATGTTAGCTAATAGGTCTCTGAATTACAGCTGTGTTCATTCATTGCAACCCACCTGGGCAGTTCTTTTGATTTGTGAGTCATCTCAGGTCTCCTCCGTTTACGATTCCATAATTGTTCCAGTGAAACTGATCTCATTATTGTATGGTCAAGTCACAACAATAAAAATTTGAGCTTAAGCGTGATAAGCAATTTTCACCAGTGGCCACCCTCTCATAAGGTCATTTCTGCTAAGGTCAGTCCTGTGTGCGGACACACACTTATATTAGTGCATTTGTTTGCAGTGGTTTATCAGTGAGACAATTAAAATGTGTTTGTTCGTCTATCAGTCCCCTTGGGAGGACAGCTAAGCAGCAGGGCTTGTTTTTTCCCCTCTCCCTTGGAACCCAGCACTGTGTCCTATGGGCTCTACACCCTGGAAACAGTGAGTGACAACAGTGGCCATTATGGTTTCCTTGAAAACACACAGTTTAAATTGGAAAAAGTGAAGAATAGTATTCTCAAGATATTCACTTGGATGTCGGTGCATTAAGAGGTGTGTTCAAGTAAAGTTACATCAGCTCAATATGTACATTTTCATCACGTTGTCCTGGTGAATCACATTTTCAAAGATTTTTGAAAAAGGACAAGTGAAATGAAACCCCAACAGTATCCTTTGCTGCATATATTCAAAAGACTATTTATGTATCTAAGGCTAAAAAATGGTTTCTGTATGTTTCCAAAAGAGGAGATGCTACATAAGGAAAACCATCAATGTTTTGTGAATAATTTTGGCACTCGGAATATGATCATTTTAAAGATATGACTCAATGTTGAATGAGAAAAATAAATGAAAATATCAAAAATAGCATTTCTTTTATATAATAATATATAATAGATAGGCCTAACCACAACATCCCCCAGTTGTTTCATTCACTGGCTACAATGGCAGCACTGTTGCTGCCATTGCTGCACCTGCATCACCTGGTGATTACCTCTACACGAACATCAAAGCTCTATTTAGCTGAATTTAGACCACACTCAGAAAAATCACTATTTAAAAACAATAAGGCTTTTATAAAAGTCCACTCACCTGCAATGCACTTTAAGTCGGCTTTTTTTGTCAGCTGTGGTTGAAGTGAATGAGCTCTCTCTCTCTCTTTGGCGTCCCCTTTCTGTGTTGCTCTCAGTCACCTCCCCCCTTCTCTTCCTGCTGACAGCACTGAAGTGGCAACTAATAGGTGGAAACTCTCACCTGCACAGCTATACTAGTGTGACGGGAGGAGACTTAAGACCTGTGGTTGCTGGGTGGATCTAAAGATGCCCCAGAATTGATGAGGTTATTTGGGTATCTTCATGATGAGCAGGATAAATGACATCATAATATATAAAAATTGACCCTTGTTTCATAATTATCCCATTAGGGCTTTGTTGTCAGACCTGGAATCTGGTCAACCTAAGAAAGTTCAATTTAAATACATAAATGGTAAGTCAGTGAATTATTCAAATGATCAAACCTTTAATTAAATGGTGCTACACACAAACAACAGGTAAATAATTAATTACCATTTCAGCATTCAAGTATCAAAATAATAATAATTTAAATAGAATAATAATCAGTATCACATTACAGTATACCAATTCAGCATAAAAGAATGATATTGCATTACGTTGTTACATTCTTTGGTTGCTTTGGTGAAGGTCATCTTAAACTGTGCACCCAGCAATTAAAGATTTACTAAAATAATTCAGTAGTTTAAGCCTTTGTGAGTATACTATACGATTTCAGTGCCCTGTGGGATGATTGTATAGGGAACCTCCTGGTTTCTGTTCAACACAATGTGAAATCAGATCCCCTCACTCTGCCAGCCATAAAACCCCCACAGACTACAATCACCTCTTTGTGGCCTAAAGAACGTAGAATTCTTGGGCACGACACAAAAGGCACTTGCACAATTCACTTGACAGAAGTCCTTCCCTTTTTCATCACAGTTTCTGGGAGCATATGAAATGCAGTCCGCATTGTATGGCTCATTCAAGGTGTTATTACTTAAAATACACTGATATGATTTATGGAGTTATCTAAAGGCAAAATATGAGATGTTATTAGGACACACAATACAGAATATAGCTGTCGTCATGTCAAACCTTTACCTCAACATTGTAAATCAAACAAAAACCCTGATAGGTTCAGGGAGCAAAACCACTTAGGATTAGGGAAAAACAACATTTTTAAACTAAAACTATGTTTGTACAATAAAAATGTGATTCAATGTTGTGAAAGCTGGACACAAACAGGGACCTCTAGCTGTAATATATAGAAGAGACAACAGACAAAATCCAAACCTTTCGTTCTGTGTGAAAAGAAATGCAGCCAAAAAAACCTCTCATTGTAAATAAAGATGCATCCTCCAAAAGTATGAAAATGTGTGATTGGTTAGCGTTTACAGGTCCACACTGCTGTCCGGTATAATATTGTTTATTTCAAAGAACATGGTGTATATAGAGAAGGTTTTCATGTAAAATTGTATAAATTCCTCGCCATCTCTGAGTGACTTTTAGCAGATCATTCATTATTTTTCTGGGGTAATTTTTTTTTTGTCTGGGGTGAATGTTTTCGCACACAGATATATATAAAACATACAGAGTGAGTGTGTTTCTGTCTCTGTGGATGCAGACCACAGGAGCTGACCATGTAAGAGCTGGGATGATCTGATATCACTTAGACAGAACTTGCAGTCCTGGACAAATGTCAATGTTTTTAGAGTTAGGGTAAGGATTATGGTTAGGGTTAGTGGTCCAGGACTGTTGTGGTTGTTGTCAAGGACTGTTAATTACTTGGTGATATCACATCGTACCAAGGACTGGCTGTATACACCTATCACACACAATGATTAACCATGCAGATATTACCTGGAGGCTCACATTTCACTTGAATGCCTAGCTGTACTTTTAAAACAAAGACTCAACAGGATAATCACCTAGAAAGAAATATTGCCTCTTCTCTCACTCAGTTTCAAGACCGTGAGTGCATATGTCACAACTGTTTCATGTAACATCACAACTGTATTTCACGTCTGCAAAATGTAGTAACTCAAACAAAACAATTCATTTATATTCCGTAACCTAGTTAGTGTGTCAGTAAATTAGAAAATGCCACCAAAATGAGTAGTTCTTCTGTCAGTGTGAGTTGTGCTTGTCATCAAATCTTAGTAAAAAAATGCAATGCCAATAAAAATTTTTAGAAACCTGTGGGAGTTGTGCCAACACATACACGTACACATCGTATATAATGTAATGTCGTAGATATTTGTGGAATACAGTGTACATACTATATACTATATGTCTGACAGACTTTTGATTTGTGAGGAGGATGACTGAGAATCAATTCAGTTTTGATCAACAAGTTACTATGCACTTGGACAGTTTTGAACTGAATTAACAGTAAGTAATTTTTCAGAGATTTGAGCCAATCTTTTTTCTTTTTTAAAGAACTGTCATTCAAAAACAAAGTTTAAAGAAAAACTGAAGCAAAGTTGTAAAATGACCAGAGGTTTTAATTTATTTTTATTTTGTGTAGCTTAATTACAGTCTGGCTAGCAGTCTCACACATCACATTTCACTGTAGTCCTACTGTGTAATGTCATAAACAAAACTGACAAAGTTTCAATTCCTCTGAGCTTGTTAGAATTCACGGCATCAGAACCCAAAAGCATCACTCAGCAAAACATGGTTTATAAAAAAAAAAAATAAAGGTTTTATTTACAAACACAAAATCCCTTGTAACACAAGGACAGAAAATGACTTGACTGCTCTGAGTGCACTGACGAGAAAACAAAAGACGCTTCAGAAGGAAGGAGAAATCCTAAACTGACTACACTACAAACATAAGGCGCTTCACTAGGAAGGTTAAACTGACTAGAAACAAAACAAATCTGACTAATCCTATAGCTGAAAGAACAAAAACTGAAAATCACTCTGCTGAGGAGAAAGGGATCACTCACAAAAGGTGAGGATGAAAGACAGCACAAAGTAACAAACAAAACTGATTCCACTCACACCAGAAACAATAATAAACAAAGTGAGAAAAGAACAAGATCACAGACTTACAGCTACACACAGACTTGACACTGACACTTGGTAACACTGACTTGGAATGGTGGGTTGTATGAACCATCACAAACAACACAAACTGGTACAGGACTGGGGAAACACAGACACTAAATACACAAAAGCGCAGGTGCGCTGAGAGAAACCCATTCATTGCGTATGCGGTTGCTCCGCGCAAAGGCGCAGTGCAGGGGTGGAGATTGCACTCTTGTCACATGTGCGCCTCCAATAGGAGAGATGCCAGGAGCTGCACAAAAAGGGGGGGTGGAAGCATATGTGTGTAAAAGATGGAGGAAATTTTGATTCTTGCCATATAGCAATTTGGAAAGCTGTGGGACACAAGACTGTAGCTCCTGGACAAGCCGAAACTCTCCCATATCCTGCCTCCCCCTCGAAGTGGCATGTACCCAGTGGCGTGTCTAGACTTTTTCGTAGGGGTGGCCCAAGTGGGCACTAAGACATGCGGGGGTGACCAGCAGGATTAGGTGATATGCATGCACTTCCATCAACATAGCACCATTTTTTGGTCTTTTATGATTAATTTGACTAAAATTACAATCTTGTCATCACGACACAACATAGTGGGACAAAACCAGTTTAATACAGAGCCTTAATCATTTATTTTTTATGAAAGGTGGAAAAATAAAGACACTGCAAAAATATAAATCATAATATAAAGTGCTTACCAAGTCAAACTAAATAACAAAATATCAAAAGGTGAACTTTACAAATCCTGAAAACGTGTATTTCAGGCTGAACTGCATTCTCAGAGCCGTGCATAGAGAAAGAACTAGTGTTTCTTTTATGTCTTAAACATGGCGTACACCAAACACGTGACTACCGTTGAACCAATCCCACGACAGAATTCGACAACGTCAAACACTTCTGTCGTGGGATTGGTTCAAAGGCAGTCACGTGTTTGGTGTACGCCATGTTTAAGACATAACAGAAACACTAGTTGTCGGTACTCTGGCTACACACGGCTCTGTGCATTCTGGTGCAATGCTGCCCCCCAGGTCAGAGGTCAAATTGCAAACAAAGACACGACTGATGATCTGATACTCCATCATGCAGGCTGGCACCTGGGGTGGCCAATGAGATTTCAGGGGTGGCACATGCCACCCCAGGCCACCCCCTAGACACACCCCTGCATGTACCCAAATTCTTCTTCTTGTTGATCTCGTCGTCCTCCTCCTCCTCCTCCTCATCATCAGCATAAATAAAGCCAGGGCCTTCCGCTGGGATGTCGAGAAATACTGCTATCCTCACAGAGCTGAAGAGCGCTGCAATTTCAGTTTTCCTCCACTGAGCCGTAGCCCAGCAACTTGGTCGCTGTGCGCCGTGCTCTGGTCTTGCTTGTGTGTGGAACAGCTGGAATCAATCAGGGGACGGGGCAGACAATCACGAGGAATATGAAAGCTTTGCATTGCCTCGGAACTTTTTCTTATAAATACAGAACAAAGGGTACAGTATCCACACAGTTAAAAAATAAACAGGTTTCAGTGGTGTACAAACTGTAAGAGCATCTAAGTGATAACCAGTATTGCTCAGTTTATTCAAATAATAATGTTTACTGAACATTGACCAGAAAGTGTTTGCTCATTTGTATATTTATAGATGTCTGTTTAAATATGTCCACATATCTCCATGAGGGGTCATTGAGGGAAAAAAAGAGTGCAAAGTCCTTTGGGTTTTAATAATAATATTAACATTACAGTGCAAAAACAGTAACGCAGAGACAGAACAAACAGATTTGAAGTTGTCCTGTTACGGAAAAGTCAATAAAAATGTTGTAAATTAAATGGCCTATACAAGCGTTTAATATCTCCTCAACTCTTACAGTTGCATCAAAAGACAGACAGGACAGATGGATGCTGACACTGAATCCTCCTTTAGTTGCATGTGGAGGCTTATTCACATTGTTTATAGATAAGGCTCAGTAGCCCAAATTAAGCAGCCTTGATGCAACTGGACTGTGTAACTGCATGTCTAAGAGGATTAGACAAGATTTACCTACCCAGCAGTCGTCAGCAGCAGCGTTCACACAGACTCAGTGCATAGCAACAGGTCAGTGAGCTCTCAGAGCCCCATTAGCATTCAACATGGACTAGAACAGACCCACTGAGCAAAAATGAGAGACACCTTTCCTTATGATCCCACATGGGATTGTTTCCTCACATCCTACAACTGAGCTTCTGGCAAAGGTCAGTGTCCAACTCTGCCTGTTCATTTTCATAGTAGTATGTTTTTTTTTTATTTAGATATCAGACTCTACTGTCTGTCTACTGATTCAGGTGCCATGATGAGCTTGGTCTGAACTGGTTTTAATTTTAGCACTCCTGACTCCTGGAACACAATACAGCTAAAAACTCCTTAAAATCATTTCACATTTGAAACAAGTATTTGAAGTTGTTTGTGACCTGTGTGTTAATTCAATCTATATAATTATCCACCGTAACTGGAAAGAAGTCTAGGGCTTTTGTATACTTTATTTACACACCTGTAGGCCTATAATCCCTGTGGAATTACAACCGGTTACTGTATTAAACTGTATATACCACATTGTAATTTACACCTGTTTATTACATTTATCTATTTATCTATTTACTATTTATCTCATGCGTCATTTGCACTTTTTTTTTTTAATCTCACACCGTATAAGTCATATTACATCCAGTTGAGCTGCTGCTAGTTTCTTATTTATCTTTTACATATATTGTTATTTCTTGACCTTGTGTGCTGCTGTCACTTTTTTGTTATTCTATGTTAGTACATAGAGAGTGCTGTAAACCTAGTATGTGAAAACATGTCTGGCCATTAAACCTGATCCTGATTTAACATCTTAAATACATTTTTTAACAATGGCAAAGCCTCCTCTTTGTTTGTGTATATTATTTTTCTTTGTTTTTGACTTGCCACATCAATGATCTTGATATATAAAGATTAAATGAATGAATGTGTGCTTGTTTTTGTCGCAGTGTGGAGGCAGCTACCTACAGACAGCCGACTGTCTTTCATAGCCCACACCTGATCCTTTGGACTCATTAGACTACACTTCAATAAAGCTAACTAATACACTGAAATGTAGAGATCCAACATAATTTCACCCTTTTATGAACTGTGATAGATGAAGATTGATTCTCTCTCCAGTCAAAATAACACAACGCGAGGTGAACATGCTTCAACATGACAACATACATCCTGTGGACTGTGTTTACATGGACATTCAAGGGAATACTGTGCACCTGCAGGTTCCTTTGGGTGAGTGTAATGTGAATGTAATGTAATGTGTGAAATGTGTCAATAGCTTGTTTTGATTTTATGGTTAACATAAACCATGTTTATTTGCATTTCAGGTCTGCCCATACAATGCAATCAAATTCTTGCCAAAGAAAGAGCATGTTACTGAGGACAAAAGCCAACATCTGAAACAACTTGTGGGTAAGGATCTCATAAAATCGACACTAAAACCGAGCAGTTTTTTCCTGTTATGATGGAATAAAGTATATCCATCAGGGTTCAGTGTAAACCAACAACACCCTGTATTTTCTAGTTTCTGGTTAATGATCATGAAGCCACAGGTCTATCTGCATTCTACTATAAATCTATTTAACATGTCCTGCAGATATGATGCAATGACCTCATTTAACTTCACTTGCCAGGTTCTGACTGTAAAGGAGTTGCAGCTATACCAGGCAGCCCCGACCATACAACTGCCCTTCATAAAAGGCTAACCAAAACCGAGAAAGAGATTCTGTCACTCAAGACCAGGGTCGTCTGTGAGAGAGCATCATGGGAGAGGAGGTTTGCGGAGCTGCAAAGAAAACAGGATGACATATGTTATCAGGTGGGCTTGTGTGTGTGTGTGTGTGTGTGTGTGTGTGTGTGTGTGTGTGTGTAGTTGAAATTGTGCATAAGACCTTAGGAGTAGTAGAACAAGTATTAACTTCAGTAAAAGTAGCAATACCACAGTAGCTACTTGTAAATCTTGAATGATTGCACTTCATTACTTTTCACCACTGGACTTCAGTAATGCTTTCTTGTCTCTTTTTCCTCAGCTGGCCTCTCAGGCAGGAGTGTTGGTGAAAGTGGATGGTTGTGACGAGCAGGGAGAGACAGAGGTGGACAATGGAGAAGCATTTGAGGAGTGTTCAAGTAAATGACTGTACTACAAACTGAGCTTGTTTTCTTTTTATAAATGCATGCTTTCATGATGTCACCTGCTACCCCCTAATGATCAATCAGGTGGTCTCTCAAGAAGAGTGTATCAACACAGAGTGTCAGAGGCGTCATCAAGAGCCGACACGTATGCAAGCAGTTTGTCAGGCAGCCAGTTATCCTCGTCATCGGCACTGAGCTCGAGACCTTCCTCCTCCTCCTCCTCCTCAGCCACCAGGTACAGCCCTTAAAGAAGCGTATTAACCAGAAACGCCATATATGATGTAAAATCACTGATGCTTCTTAAGCTTCCAAAATGATCATCTCTATTTATGCTGTATCTCTGACTGAAGCCTCTCTTCCTCCAGTGTAAGATCATGGAGGACTTCCAAAGGGCCTCATCGAGTTTTTGTACCCCATTCCCCCATGGACTTGGAGTTGGGGCACCGGGTCAGGATCATGCTGCCATCTGGACGGATCAGCATGGGAACGATTCGTTTCCTGGGCTACCTGCAGGGGGAGACAGATCTCCACCTTGGAGTGGAGCTGCAGACACCTGATCATGGACTTCATGATGGCAGCCACATGGGACAAAGCTACTTTGAATGGTAAATGATCACACTCTCTTATTGTGTGAACATAAGCAACATGTAGCCTCTCAGTTTGCCTCAGGGTGTGTAACCTGACATTCAAGACAGCACTGGGAACTGCTGTCTCCAGCATTAACCACTGAGCCCCTCAGATATCACTCACATTTACACATTTTAAATGAACTTGTAAGGTCTTGTGGCAGGATCATCTGTTATTGATCTGTTGTGATCCCCAGTGCCTGGGTTAAATACATAAAATCACAAAGTGTATCTGTAAATGAAGGCATCTCACTGAGATACACAGCCAAATGCCCCCAGACCTACTGGAGCAAATCCAGTATACTTAGTGGTAAACTCAGACTAAAATTACAGTGTTTAAAAGATGAAGCGTGAACTTGGAATGTGAGATAAGTAAGTAGCAAACTCATTTTCCTGCAGCAACAACAAATAAAAGGTTCAAATGTAGTCTTTTCCTTTTGTTTTTTTTTTTTTCATTAATTTCGCTGAATAGCTCAAGGAAAATTTGATTTTAAAATTTCCAAATTTTATAAAAAAAAAAAAATCGCAGGTTTAAAGCTCTAACAGTGGCAACAGTGCCAAAATACAGGATGGGTGCTACGCTTCTGTGATGACACTTTCAGTCAGGATACGTTGTCAGTTGTAACCTCATGACAGCGAAGCAGAGTGAATATAAACAAGCACTAAACACAACACATAGCCAGGTGGCGATGTCTACAAAGCACAGAGAAGCTTGCATTGCAGCAAACAGAGGGAGAGCAACTTCATTCTCTGCTCAGGATGCCATTACTCCTCAATATCTATACATAGCAAATACTTGTTATATTAATGCCCTGGATCACATTTAAATTAACTTAAAACATAGCTTTCAAACATTTAGTTGTTTCTGTTTCTTTATGTCTTTGCAGCAGGCCTGGTTATGGTGCCTTTGTACCGTTCCAGAAACTACTGATGGCCTGGGAATGACAGAAGACTCCTGCCCATTTGGATGCATGCAACACAACAGTAGTCACATCCAGGGATTTTATAAATCATTACAATGAGATAAACCTTTGTATTACACTATATCCGTAAAATGTATATATTGTCATGTTTGTTATTCACACTAAAAACACCATTACATCAAATGGTTCTGTTGTGTGAGCTTGGGCGGACTGTATTGGAGTTGAATTGCTGTTCTTTAGTTGAGTTAGTCAGTGGACTAGTCTGCTCACAAAACAAGTAATAGGTTACCAGTCTCACTGAGAAATGCTTAATCCTGAGCACAAGTTCGGGTCTGACTAAAAAAAAACTTCAACAATGACAACCATGGGTCTTCAAAACCGGTTGAGTGAACTGTGAACAAAAATGTTGCCCTATAAGCTTGATGCTCAGACATGCCCACAATGCTTGACATGTGTTTGGTGGGTCAAATGTTTAAGCATAATGTTCAGTACATACACACACAACAGACTGTGTAAAAAGAAGTTACTGATTTCTTTAAGCTTGCATGTAAATAAAACCTTTGGATTTGGTCAGTTGTGAATTTTAGTAAGAGAGACAGGAATCTTAAGCAATTGTGGGAATTAGGCTAGTTATGATGTAAGTATGAGCGAGTGCCGATAGTTCCTCAGTTCCTGAAAAACCCACATTACAATCTCCAGTTTAATCTCAACACAGACTGGTACAGCACTCATCCAACACATACAAATGATATCTGACACCTATTTGTTTTTAGCTTTTAGTTTATTTTTTCCCCGACATGTTTACTATGTATTAGTAAATATCCACATAGTGATTTTCCTCGAAAACATGAATTGTCTGTTCAAGAGAACTAAATTCCATGTTTTTTTTAATTGTCACTTTTCAATCACACAGTGACTCAGACTCAAATACATGGTGATATTACTGCAAAACGTAACAGCAAGGTGTGACGGCACACTGGTAAATTCCTTTTGCTAGTGTCTTCTCAATTTTATTGATAGGTTGCCTTGATGTGTGTGTGTGTATATATATATATATATATATATATATATATATATATATATATATATATATATACACACACACCTCAGAGGGATAAGATTAAACAACAAGTAATACTTATTCAGTGATTCCTTATTGAGGATTTATTTTAAAACATATCATACTTGACACAATATGCATCAACCGTCAAAACTCTAGACTATAACTATCTTTGCTCTTGAGGCACTTTTCATCCAAAATATTGGATGGCAAGGTCAAATTTGACTAAAATGTCATACAGATGCATAGAACAGATTGACTGTTCATAAATACAAAGTAAAAGTACATTACACAGAAACATCTTTAGCATTCTACTACAGCAGCCGTCTCCTAGAAATTACATTCACATACAGCAAAACTGCAGTTATGTTTGGAGAGAAGCATATTTTGTTGTGGCTTATGTTAACACATTTGCAGAGGTGGAGAGCAGCATGCTGCCCAGGCTCCATCTGTTTGGCGTGTTGAAGAGGAGGTGTTTGAAAACTTAGCAGAAAATCCCTCTCTGGGCCTTCAGGTTTAGGATCTCTGCAGCCAGTTTCTCCGCATTCATCACATGTGGAAACATTTCCATGACTGTATCCACCTGATGCGGGTTGAAGATGGCTTGCAGTTTCTTTCGGAGTTCCAACCTTTGTGGATCATACACAGCTGAGGATGACAGTTGTTGGTCCCAGGAGTGGTACTGGTGGCCCGAAGATGGGAGACTGCATGACGTCCTGCATTGGGGCATCCCCTGAAAAGGATCTGACCAGTAATTTTGCTGCTGATAATGATGCGGGACTCCACAGTAATGGAGATGGCTTGGGAGACTGTTTTGATGTGGCACACCAGGTGGGAGCATGTGAGGAAGGTATCTGGGTTGACCCTTGGAGTCCTGGTTTCCATGATGCTGCTGGTGAGCTGCTGAGGGAACGGCATGGAAACAGCACTTGCAAGACTGGCTGGTGTTATTTTCCACTAAATGCTCTGGGGCATGTCTGGGTCCAACAAAGGTAGTTTGCTGCTTTGGCCTGAGCCTGTGCGAATTGCTGAGGTAGTGAGAAAAGTCAGAGTACTGACTCTCATAAGAGCCAAGGCCAGAATCAAGACACTCGTGGGAGATGTTTGCATAGTAATGATTGGGCAATGAGTGCAACCCAGGCCACTCTTTCTGACACTGGCTTCCTGTTGCAGAACAGGGGATCTGATTTGTGATTTTTCTCGGATCCTCCCAGTACAGTAGTGTACTTTCATGAACTTGACAGGGATGTGAAGAGCATTGCTGGTCTCTTATGTGCTCAGTGTTCAAGTCTTGAGGACGGGAAAAGACATTATGAGCAGGACCAGGATCAGACTGAAGCTGTTTGGGTGATAATCTGGACTTTCTGTCTTCTTTTACAGTAGAAATCTGGGCTTTCTCTCTCAGTTCATCAGCCAAGGACTGGTAGAACTGGTTTGACCGCTCTGGATGGTAGAATTTACATTTGATACCATAAGTGCACTTTTTGTCTGAGGAAAACACAAATGGACACAGACATAAGTTATAGGCCATCTCATTTGAAAACCAGCTTACTTCCCTCTAAAGAAATGGCGCTCTGTGCTAATCCTATCTTACCATATGGACAGAGTTGTCTCTTTTGCTCCATAGGCAGAGGCTTTTTCCGTAGGAAATTGTCAAGATTGGGGCCATGGCGTCCCAGAGGGTCATCAGGGGGCATGAACCTAGATAAAAAAACACATAAATTACTGATTTCTTAATTTACTTGTGACAATTTTCTGTGATTATACCAACAAGATGCAATATGCCCTAGGGATCCACATTCATGGAAGAAAAATGTGAAACCCCACATGCACAGGAAGAAAAACAGGCTAATTGCTTACTTGTCATTCACAAAGGAGAACATGAGGAGCCTCTCCTCAATGCATTTCTTCCACTCGGGCCTTTCTCCTTGGAGGTCACGGTAGGTGTCATTGGAGACGATCACTCCATCGGACTCATACGCCTCCTTGACAATAAAGCGATCATCATAACAAACCACTCGCTTACCACCAACACGACGTGATGGAGTGAAGACCACTATTTTCCTTTTTTCAAGCTCCATTAGGATGTGTTGATCTGAAAGTGCAGAGAAGGAACTTGCATTATCATTTCAGTTGTATATAAAGTGAATAGCTTTGCTATGCAACATGACACAGATTTGTCATGATCCACAACCCCATGTTTAAGAACGGTACAAGCTTTTCACAAACGCCCCAGCAATCAATCATAAGGTATAGCCAATGTATCACCTGTAAAAACAACAACATACCTATCTAACAAGTACATACTTTCATACTACTCTAACCACAATATGACTGAATGGGAATACAATACCCACACTGTATGTGCTTATTATACGAGTTGATGTGAAATGAAATCAACCATGAACTCTATGTGAGTGAACAGTTTACATAAAAGTGAGACATATGCGTGACAGACAATGCACACACTTAAAAGCACTATGGTTCTTTCAGAGCGGCTGTCTTCAGTGAACATCTTGCTGTAAATAACTGTCAGCTCTCAACTATACCCTACAAACACTAAGAAGTGTAAGAAAAAAAAAAACCTCAACTGTACTTCCTGATATGGCTTTTCCAGGAATGACTGTGATCTGACTTTACTTCCTTGTTCGCAGATTGAAACTAGAACCTTTGGATTGCTCCACCCAAGCTGCACAGTTTCTAAATCATGAGGTGAGAATGCATCCGTTTTAAAAATACAGTCCACTCTTCATTATGCAGTTGTTGTTGGAGATGCCAGACATTAGATAAGCAGGAATAGTTTTGATATGTCAACACTGAATAAAAGGCAGCTTTATACTCAAACAGATAGTGCAGATATGATATTAATCTAGATTGTTCAGATACACCCAAACAGGCCAGTGACTCAGCTGGATGAAATGTAGAGCTCTTGTGTTCTGCTGCCAGAGATCATCATGCTATAGCCACAAGGAAACTATCACATTACAGGAAATCATTCGTAGTATATGCCCACACTTGTCTAGGCATCATACCCGCACCTAACTTGGTAGCCGATTGGGTAAACCTCTGTTTCACAATATTAACTGTGTTGCACCACAGCTTTGGCATTGAGTTCAGTATTACTGCCTCAGATAACACTGAAACAGTATATCATGGCTACTGTGGGACTGAATTACAGATACAAGTAAACAGTTTCATGTTACACTTGAATGATAATCATATTTACATTTCTCAGTAAAAGAAAAGCACTGAAAACACAAACAAAAAGAGTAAAACAGCAATTTGATGACATGGGGTTTATAGGCTATAAGCTGCAACCGGCGGAGGGTCACTGCTCTCATCCAAGAAATAGAAAGAGCAGAAAAGTAGAAAACCCCTTGAAAAAATGTTAACAATTCTGTTTTTGTATGGATCAACATTTTCATCCTGTTTCCCATCTTCGTACTGAGCTAAACTAACGGTTCTCACTTTGGAGTATTTCTAACATCAGGGAGCAGTCTGTAAGATGAGATTGTTTCTTCACTGACTGAGAGGCAAATGGTTAGGATGAACATGCAAATCAAAATGCAGAGATGCTGATTCATTTAGTTGCCTTTTTACTGTCTCCTGGTGTGCTCAGTACATTTTTTTTAAAGTGAACTGACTATACTGCATCACATTTGTCACTGAGCTTATAGGTGGCTTTTAGCAGTGGAGATCAAATTACAGAATCAGCTTGAAGCTTAAAAATAGTCTATTTTAACTGAACCGAACAAAGTGAATGGCATCAGTGAAGTGATTTCCACCTGGCTATTAACTTTTAACACAAGCTAGTTAGCCTTGCTGACCTACTGGCCACTGAAATTTATGACTGCAAGGGTCAAGAATGAAAAAAAATCAGGTTAGTTCCTGTGACATAGTTGCTGCTTTGACTGTGGCAGTGCTTGTGTGGCTAAATTAACACTAACCTGCTTGATGAGAAGCTCACCTGTTATGGGGGCATCAGGTCGGGGCTGCTCTTTGCGCCAAGTGGGAACAAACACAGTAATGGTGTGATGACCTCTGTCCTTAAAGAAGCTCACTGCAAGCTGGATGCCTCGACATGAGAACACTTCCTTGTTGCCGTGACTGAAGAAGGAAGAAAGGGAGATACGATCAGTACAAACAATTTGACTAGAAATAATATGAAAGGAAGAAGTAAAAAATTCAGTTGATCTGTGTAAACACCACACACCTCTGAATGTTCACCTCCCTCTGGCAATTACTCACCATGAACTTCCTCTATTATGCACATTGAGAGGTGGAGATTTTGAGGTGTGTATCTAGAATTTGCATATTGTAGCGCTGGCCTTTCCAAAAACATGCGGAGACATGCTCTATTTAAAGTGACGCAGTGCATGCATACTTCATATTTCAGGGTCAGAGTTTAATGACAACATGGTAATGATTGATGGCAGTTTGACATTTTACAGGTGCTGTAGACATGACCTACTTTGGTGGTTATGTCTCTTTTTCTCTACTGTCAAAGTAGTAAAACATAAATAGGGGAATTGTGAATTATGGTTTAAGTTGACGATCTATGAGGAAGAGGGTTATTAAGGTTACCTCATGGCAACATTGCTGCCGTCAATAACAATAGGCCTCAATTCGCTGTCAGTATTCTTCTTGTCCCCGAGTTGTGGTATGATCCCACAGGGTCCAAAAGCCCAACTGGGGGGCAGTAGAGGGTCCTTTTGGCCTGAACTCCTTTCTTCGCCATCAGAACTGGATACGCAAGTCCTGATCCGAACCAGCTCTCCCAGCACAGAGTTAGTGTCTGAGCTCAGGCCCAACTTGCCCAGAGCAGCCTTCACCTCTTCTGACGAGTAACCCAGTTTCCTGAAGAAGTCCACTTGTAGCTGGAGCTCCTGGCTGTCTGGTCCAAACAGGTCCGGTGCTGAGCTCTGGTTGAGGACTGCCTGATCCATCCTGGAACATCTGGGCCTCTTTCCAGCAGCATAGAAGATGTGTTACACAGCTTCTGGGTGATATTTGTCCATTCACTGAAGGAAAATCACATTTAATTAAGAATTCATGTTTTATTTAACCTCTTAACACACATATTTTAAAAATCAAAGGTTTTTATTAGTCAATTATTGAGGACATACAGAAAATTGAGGTAACTTTCCTCTCTTCAATCAATGTAAATAGTAAAAATAGAAAAATTCTGATGTAAAACAGTCGAATAAGAATGTTGACGTGCCTCTTTATATCATTTCATACACAATCCCTAAAATTCTGCCTGGCATGTTTAGCATACTTAGAAAGCAGAAAAAATACTCAAAGATTTCTCTATTCAGGTGTAAATTGCTGTTGTTCTTACATGATAATAAACAATATTATGGGAACTGTTTGGTGAACAAAACAAAACATACTGTGCCAGACATTATCCCGTTTTAGTTTTATAGACTATATGATTTACTGATTAATCTGTAATGAAAATGGTCAACACTTGAATAACCCCTTTAAAGTAGAACAAAATTATACTGTATATTATTTATATTCCTTCCTTATGTGCTATAGAGAGTTTCCATTTCATGGTTTTATTATACTTCATGTGAATGTCTTTAACAGTGTCAAACGTGATGATGAGGATTAAAACAGCCTCTCCTGGCACAGGATCAGGTTTCTGATCCAGTCTGACGTCAGGCCTAACTGTGCTGCTTCCCTATCACAGAGTAACAGGAAGAAACGCTGCATAATGTTCTGTTACCTGGGTTGACATGTACACTAGTGAGCTAATAAACTTTAACACACTTTAGAGGACATCTACCTGACTCAGCTGACAAGTTTAAAAGTGGTCATTTCCTCTGCTGCTCGGTAGGAAGGTTCAGGTAAATAACAACAACAACAGCTCATTTCTGGTCACCAAATGTCCCCGCAGACAACAGCAGCAGCTTACCTGGACTGCTCGCCTCTCTCTCCTGGTCTGTCTGTCTGTCTGAAGTCAGCAACAAGTCTTGTTAATGTTTCGGGTAGAGTGACTTTGACACGGATCCGACTTCATAGCACCTCCCTCTTGGAAAATGATTTCTTGGCTTTTCCTCCTGCTGACGGAGGCATGCTGAGCCTTGACATATTTGCATAAAGCGCAGATAAGATAAGGTGGTGCTTTTCCTTTGGCTGTCAGTCAGTCACGCTGTAATACACTAGGCATTGCTTTCGTGTGTTTGTGTGTGTTTGTGTGTGTGTGTTTGTGTGTGTGTGTCGGCTGTTTTACATTGTCTTTGTTGTTGTTGCTGTCCCTTTAGGCGAATTACAGAATGCAGCGGCAATAAAAACCCTGAAATTAAATGAAAACCACTCCTCATTTGCTGTGATAAGAGGCGATGTATGTATATATATATATATATATATATATATATATATATACATGTGTGTGTATATATATACGTATATATATATATATATATATATATATATATATATATATATATATAATGTTTTTAATGTTGATTTAAATGGCATGCTATATTATAGGGTCATGCATCTTTTGTGTGTATATATATATATATATATATATATATATATATATATATGTGTATATATATATATATATATATATATATATATATATATATATATACACATACATAGATATATACCAAATGTCCCCATAGACAACAGCAGCATGTATATATACATACATATATATATATATATATGTATATACATATACATATACATTATATATATATATATATATATATATATATATATATATATATATATATATATATATATATATATATATATATATATATATATATATATATATATATATATATATACAAAAAGATGGATGACCCTATAATATAGCATGCCATTTAAATCAACATTAAAAAATAGATGAGGAAATGAAGAAATGTAAATATAAATATGTAAATGAGTAACTTTGAATAACTTTGTATTGCTTTTTTTTTTTTAATCTATATTAAGCAAATTATTTCCACCTGTGTGTACAAGGGATAGACGTATGCACATGGAAGTAGTCACTGTGATGTCACACATTGGTTTGTAGACACTTTGAAGCTGTTATTTTGGCTTTGGCCATCCTGTTTTTTTTTTGTTTTTTTTCTCAACCAGAAGTGACATGACAGGGTGGAGCTAAGAACAAGCCATCCATGAAAAGATGAACACCCAGGATGGATAAAGCTGCAGTTGCTTTATCGTGCATTTGGACTCTAAATAAGAACCATAATTTACAAGTTGAACATCATGCTGTATTGAATTGAGATTGAGACAATAAACTAATGTTAACAATGTTCACTGAGCTAATAAATTCTCATGTGGAGATACTGCAAAAAAAAAAAAACTTGAATACCACAAAGGTATTAGCCTGAAAGGTTTATGGTGTAGCTGACGAGGACTGAGAGGAAAGCCAGGGTTGATGTGGCTGATGAGTTGATGTGACTTGAAGACTTGAAACAGGTTTAACAGATTGGCAGCGGTCATAGAGCTGGGGCAGTGAATCGAGACAGGAACAACACACACACACACACACACGCACACACACACACACACACACACACACACACACACACAGAGGCAGAAAAAAGGGGTTCATCACAATATTAGGCAGGTGGTCATAATGTCATGCTTGATTGGAACATATAATGTGGACAAATGGACCACTACAAACATATTCAGCTCAGTGAAAGCAAGCCAATAAAAGTATAGTATTGGCAAGAGTAACAGTATTCTTGAACAGGTTTTCTGTTTCATAATGTTTAATTTACCTTGTGGCATTACTCATGTATGGCTCAAGTCTTCATAATGTATTCCTCCAGCCTCTCTATTGCTCATAAAAAAATATTGTGGGGGAAAAAAAGCCAACTTTGGCATTTTGGTTGCCATCTTGCATTTCTGCAAGACGTGACACAATATGGTGGGGCTAAGTACAACTGAATGCTGATTATGACATTTTCAGGATGACCAAAATGTTTCCATTAACTTTAATGAAGTGAAAGCACCCTATGAAAGTTTTAAAAGTTGTAAGATGAAAATGCAGACAACACCCAGAGTGGAAAAGGCTGAGGTAAAGACCTGTCAATCACAAGGTAGCCACACCCTAAAGCATCCCCAGTTTATAGTCTAGTTTACTCTAAATGGGACCATAATAATAAAAACATTATGCTGCATTGAATAAGACTAGTGATTGAGACCGCTACTCACATTATAAATCAAGTTGTAGAAGTCTATATCATATACATCTGGCTATTAGACAAAATGTAAATTTAATGTACTTCTGCATTGGCTGCAGTTTTCGGATCCAGAGGTTTCCCATTGGTAAAATTCCATTATCATACTCCAGAACATAGATACAATATTGGACTTCAAAAAAACCCTGAAAATGTCTTGTTTGGTATAATAACATAGTTTTACACTCATTTGTATTCTGTCACCTTTATCAAATGTGTAAATGGCAAAATAGAGATACCATTTTGATCATTTTCAACATAATGGAAAGAAACTTAACACAGATGGCATTGGGTCTGTGGTACGAAAAAAACAGAAAACAAAGGTTAACAACAAGACATTGTACTGAATATAGTAAAATCATATTCAAACACCTCATATTTTAATTAGATGATATTTTTCTCCTTTTAACTCAGTTTATTATGCCATAATATAACACAGTAATGACACCTAACAGCAACAGCTGATTGTTCCATGATTTGCCCACTAGATGTCCCCCTTGCTTCATGTTACCTCTACAACTCTCACTGGGGAGGTTATGGAAGATGTTGGTCTGCAGATGGTTGTGGCTTCAGTAGGTTGATGTTAAAGCTGTGAAGTTGTGTTGTGTTGTGTGTGTGTGTGTGTGTGTGTGTGTGTGTGTGTGTGTGTGCAAACAACCCTTTGTCTATGGGGTTAATGGCATGGTCCAGTTGGGATCACACCGCGTGCAACTGGTTAATGGCATATACGGAGTTGAGTTCCGGAGAGTGGAGAAAGTAATCAGGGCCAGTTGCCAGGCGGTCGCCTCCTCTGAGGGCCCACAACACTGGTCCCAGGTGTCTGCAAGGCCTGATATTACTGCTGGGCAATGAGCTGCAGCCAGCGACGATGAGTTTAGGTGAATACACACACACACACACACACACACACACACACACACTCAAGCTAAGTCTGAAAGAGAGAAAGCTGCAGAGAGCATGCATATGCAAATGTACACCTTTGTACAAGTGAGTTATCCATGACTTAATATGTGGAAGAGTTTCCATTCCATGAGCATTATGACAAAGAAGGAAGGACAGTTATACAGTGTTGAAATCAATCTGTAAAAGCTCCATTTAGCATACAGTGGGCTGTGGCTGAGTGTATTGTTTTGTAATTTATGACTAGATTATATTGGAAGGCAACACTGGCATCCAGAGAGTTATTGTTCAGTAATGCAAATCCTGAACCTTGCTGAGGATCCAAGTGCCCAAGATTGGATGAGATTAGCGCAGATTGGGTATTGTGAACATCAAGCGCTTATTTCTTCAACATCTTGGGAGGGAGGAGGAGGCATTGCCCTGCTCAAAGGCATATCTTTTTCCTCCAGGCAGGTGTAGTTTGGCAAGGCTTGTTAAATCTGAGACACTTGATCAAATATTCAGCCAGGCTCATTGTGCCGCTGAGAGCTTTTGGATGTAGCTGGTATAGTGCTGTGCTGATAAAACCAGCTTTGTAGTGCCTCAGTGCTGGCCTTCCTTTGCTATTCCTTTCGTTGACTGCCCGGGTCAGCCATCTGTCGGAAAAAATAATTTCTGTATGATTTCTTTAAAAAGAGCCCAAGTAAAGAAAAGGCAGCCTTTAACTGGAGCAATCCATCTTGCGCCAATGGTGTCAGAGTGATTCACGATTTCCAATTTAGCCATGGTTTGAATCTAAAGTAAATCAGGCAGGACGGCTCCACCCTTTGTGCAGCTGGACGACAAACCCTCAGTGACAAGAGCTTTCAGATGAACATATACACCACATTCATCTTGTTCATTTATTACTTCAGACATCCCACTGCTTGTCCTACATAGATCAGCAATCAAAGACCTCCTGGTATTGTGTGTGAGCGTAGAGGAGGTAAGTGCTTCCTAGGTGGCTGGAGCATTGAAAGAAGATTGGACAAAAGAGCCCAGGCTTTAAATCTGTGGTTAATTACATTTGCTTTGATTAGTGACAACTGCATTGCCTGAGCAGGATGTGATCGCAATTTAGAGACTACTCCAGCCTGCCGATCAGAAATGTACCCACCAGGATATACTACACTTCTATCTGTCTCAACAACACTAATTTGATATGGTTTCTCTAAATTTCATGGTTTGTCAACTTTCTCACTCACCAGCAATCAAATAATGAATAGAAATTTTATGATCTTCTTTAAAATGTTATTTATTCTACTATATGTATGCTCATGTTGCCATATTGCCAAGCTCAGGGGATCTAATGTAAAGGTAATAAGATATGTTTAAAACAGCGAATGTCAATATTCTAATTTAAACAATGGGATAAAAATAGTGTGTAATTTAAAAGGGGTATCTTATAATGACAAACCCACAGAAAATTATGTTTCATTAGTTCTGAATTAAAATGTTCATTTGTGAGAAGATGAGTGTGTTATTTCTACTTTCAAACGTTAGATAACCTCACCTTAAGGGGTATAACAAGTCTGATATAAATCAATCATTATAATGTATGAATATACATCATACAATGTATCCATCAAGTAATGTCATTTACATCTTAATTGAAAAATTGAGGTCAAACTGTATGTTAGTTTGTGCATTTAAGGGGTTTTACACTTTAGAAATATTTGGATCTATTTTTAATTAAGTTGAGAAAATTGCACAGTCTTACATTGTACCAATTTTAACTGAAAACATGCAGATTTACTGCATATTGTGTCATATGCAGGTGGAGGTCACATGATCAGATCCTCCATCACAGCTTGCAGAGCACGTTCATTTAAAGTGATAACGAAAGCATCAAAAATCCAAATGCCCTTCAAGCTAGCTGGCTTGCTATCTAGCTATCCAGCTAAACTGTCCTTTAACTCTTTGTTGGACAATGAGACCAATGCAAAATCTTGACCAGCTGCTTCATGGATTCAAGAATCAGTTCAAGTATTTCTGAGGTTACATGACAATTCATTTTACTCACTTTCTTTTCTTTGTTTCTTAGTTATGATGAAGAGGAGAAAAATGTTGATGAAAAATGTGAAAGAACACAGATTCAGTATTTTCTACCAGATGGTGAATAGACAACCGGTTGTACTATTGAATCTGTCCTCCTCCATATAAAACTGCAGTGCATATCGGTCCGATCATCTGCAGTGAAGGTGCGTCTCTTTGCTCCTCAGAGTGAAAACAGATATAATTAAAACATGTACTCCATATGTGTATAGTCATCTATTCTGTGAAATGACTGAACTACTGACTCGCTCACCTTTGCACTATGAACTGTATGCAGATGGTTTTGTTTGCACAAATAGTTTGCACTGAACCTTTGACTGTCCAACAACCATGGAAATGCTTCTTTGCTTGAAATAAATGTGGTCCAGTCGGCCATAGATCATAAAGATCACTGTGTGTAGGCGCACTGGATCCCAAAGCAGCTCCAGCCCTTGCAGGTGTAACCTCAGCATGAGGCCTCGGCCTCGTCCAAGAGCACCAACAACATCCTGATTAATTGTTCCTGTCAGTGGAGGTCATTTAGGCCTCCATGTTATTCTGCATATTACTCATATCTGCCCTAGCAAAGGTGCACACTCACAACAAAGCACGAGGGCGTGCAGGTACACAGGGTGTGCATTACAAGTACACATGGTCACACACAGACATTGTCACTTGCACACACAAAGACGCACTAACAAAGCCCAGCCTCCTGTGTGATAGCAGTTCATGCTCAGGCAGCCAGGCAACACTCCAAGGTATTCATTACTACCGATGTCAGAATCCACAACAAGAAGTGATGGCTGAACCTCCTGCAGTCTGTACCGTTTAAAGCCGAGCTCCTCTCGCCCAGCTGTTGCTCTCTGTCCTCACTTAGAAGCGAGACTGTAATGATTAATGCACTCTCTGCTACGATCTCAGG
The DNA here is from genome assembly GCA_029721515.1 of Synanceia verrucosa. Taxonomy (NCBI): domain Eukaryota; kingdom Metazoa; phylum Chordata; class Actinopteri; order Perciformes; family Synanceiidae; genus Synanceia; species Synanceia verrucosa. The sequence continues at coordinate 12,593,342 of CM056557.1, read as the reverse complement.
GAAAGAACGAGGAGTTTCTGCTGAAGTGCTTCGCTCATGTTGTGGTGATTCAGTCACAATATCTACACTGTGGAGCACCACTGAAAAATAACAAAATTGAAAATCACGACAATGTCGCGTTCTGCCATGTGTGCTGCTCAAGATAGATTAAGCTGATGCCTGTTTGTTCTGTCTGGAATGAGCTGCTGTTTTTCACTTCCAGCTACTAATTCAACTCTGTGAACTTGCGCTGGCCTTCATTAATCAAGACGCTTATGGCCTGTAGGAGCTAAACATAAAAAATGACAATGTGTCATTGTTATTGGTTTATCGTGGTGGGGGATTATGTTTTATGGCAAAATAAATAATGGTGTTTGTAGGTATGTCAGAAGAATTTTCGATTCTGCTGAATAAAAGAGGTGAAATTGTTCTCTCTACTTGCATTCATTTGTTGATTACTTTGATGCCTCTTCCCCTCAGGACTCCTGTTCTTGACTCTGTGTTGGTGTTTAACCTGTATACTGATAACACAAACTTCATTCTGCTTGCTGGTGCTGCTGAACGCTGGAGATACCGCTTGTCTTGATGAGTGCAGCTGTTCGGAGAACCCCTCACTCTACTCAGTGCTTGTCTCATGACAGCCTGCAGGGCTGGCAGCTTTGTTGTTAATTAAATACCATTTCCATAGATTTGGATAGCTCGTAATTCCTTCTGCTCTCATGATATACAGAAAGATACATATTAATTTCTGGATTTTGACTTATGTGCAGCAGAAGTGATACACGATTATTAAAGGGGCACTCCGGCAATTTAGTTAAGGAGTTAAGTACGTCCATTAAGTTTGACGACTTACAAGAGACAAATTAAAAAAAGGAGATGATCAAAATCAAAAGAGCAGATGTTTGGATATCTTGACTTCTAGTTTCTCTATACATTCACCGTAAGGCAACCAATTTTATTTGAAATTGCGGTCTTGACCGCATGTTGTGTGTTCACAGCAACAGCTTCCAAATGCAAACGCCACACCTGGAATCAACACCAGACCTTTTAACTGCTTGATTGATGACAGGATAACAAGGGAAGAGCCCATGCAGCCTTGTTATTTTTTTGCAGCCTTCTGAGTCAGTTGTCCAATTACTTTTGATCCCTTGAAAAAGAGGTGGCTATGTATTAAAGAGCTACAATTCCTAAACCCTTGCTCCAATTTGGATGTGAATACTCTCAAATTACAGCTGATATTCTGTGATCGCGATCAGAGAGCAAAACAAACAGATTCTGGACAAAAAGTGGTGATTTTGGTAAAAGTGGCCTCTACCTCTGATAAAACAAGAATGGCGAGTGAGTTAATATCATATATTAAATGGATGATATCACCAAGTCCAACAGTCCTCGACAAATGTCAAAGTTTTTATAGTTAGGGTAAGGATTAGGGTTAGTGGTCCAGGACTATTGTGGTAGTTGTCCAGGACTGTTAATTTGTTGGTCATATCAGATCATGCATATTACGCTGTCTTCCAATAACAAAACTAATAATGTGCTGCCCTCTAGTGGCTCAAACAATTCATAAGAATTGAGGAGCTAGATTAATTTTCAGGTTTGGTACGAACAGGAAGGTTCAAGATTTTGAGAGAAAGATTTAAATTGTCATGCATTGAAGGCAACATAACTAAACAGCCAAAGCTGTGTGTGTGTGTGTGTGTGTGTGTGCTTCCTTCCTGATCTGTTCAGTACTCTCCCTTTTATAATTATAACACAAACACCAAAGAGGAAAATCCAACCTAAGTGGTAAAAGGCTCAAGTGCTTAAGAGGTGTTGGACAAAGAAATAACAGCCATCACTTTTAACTGGGCGCAGATTTTTCTCTCTTTCTTTTGCCAGTTTATACCCACAGGGTCATGGTGGGGTGTTGACAGCTCTTGTGCTCCACTCTGTATGTGTGGACATTAGTTTTCTGTCAGTAGTGCTACATGGGGCTACTGTTGCCATTAGCTGTTAGATTTCTGATTCACACCCAGTGGGAGTGGGCTCTCTGGAGTCAAGCTGCCAACTGGCCGGGGTAATGTAAGCTCGGCATTGTTCCCCTTTTTGTTCTTCATGACTGGACTGAATCTGTGTCGACACTTTCATTCTGGTCTTTGTATCATAGACCATTGATCAAAAGAAACTAACAATTGCTATTGTTGAGCCGAACCGTTTTGGTAAATACTCACATTTGAGTAGCTGAAACTTGCATATATTTGACTGCAATTCTTATCAAAATGGCATTGATCGACTAGTTTTAAGTTTTAAGGACCAGCTACCAGGCACCCTTCGAGTAATGTTTTATCTCTAAAATTATATTTTGAACTGCCTTTTCATTCTACAATCTAGCTAGTTTTTTTTTTTTTAAGTTTCAGTTCTATCATTGTTTTTTTTGTTTTTAGTTCTATCATTAAATTTTCCACACAACATAATGCAACACAGACAACACTTTAAGTAAATCACAAAGAATAGGCAACAAGTCAAACAAGTATTAGTACTATTATCATTAGAGATTCACTATTCAGCAAAATAATGTTTGGTCTTTCTCTTTTAATGGCAGACAATAATCCTTGTATTTCCTGTTTTCAGGATTATTACTATTTCTACAATATTACTCTTTTATGATTTGCTTGCAAATGTACAGTTTAATTATATAAATATGTGAAGGACAGATTGATACTGAGCATGTTGAGAGGGAATATGAGTCAGACTTCATGGTCGGATGGGTGAGAATCTCTATAGAGCTTGAAGTGTAACATCTGATCGAATAGAATATGGAGAACCTGAAAGTTATACTGTTAAATGAGGGAGTATTATATCTCTTGTCATGATTAATGAAGTTCTTTGGATATGACAACTGACTCGTTAATAGCTCCATTAGGAACGCCCCCTAAAAGATTGATACAGTACCTTACCCATCCTGCCAACCACTGTCATGCTTTTTACTGTGTGTGCTTCGGGGCCATACTGTGTGATTCTGATGAGCTCTAAATCACTTACTCTACGTCTTCCACTGAGGGAAAGGCTTAAACCACTAACAGTGAATGAAGCTTTTTGTTTTTTTTCCACTGGGTTATTTTCCAACAGTTTAAAGAGCTTTTAACCCCACACCAGGCTTTGTTTTCCTCTCCTCAGTGATGTGTAAAAAATGTAATTCTTCCTTATCATGACCCAAACATGCAGCCATTTATCCAGTGGCTGCCAGCTTTTATTTGCTCAGCTTCAGTTCACTTGTCAGCCTCATGCCATGAATACCTGAAATGGAATTTTGAGTGGTTAAACACAGGTAGTAAGTCACTGTGTTTTTTTTTTCCTCTAACAGAAATTATTACCATATAATAATGTGCACATTATGTTGTTTTTAGCTTTGGGGCTTAATAGGGTGATAATTTTTTGTCATTTCATTGCCAAGAACTTTAATAGAATTTCTGGGTAATTGCAAAAATGCTAATGGAAATCAGAGCTTTTGGAATGTAAAATTGCAGAAAACAAATACTATGAAGGCGGATGAATCACCAATAGTAATGGTCCTGCTAATATCAATACAAAGAGAATTGCACATTAGTGTGTTTTGACGCAAAAAGCATTTTAGACCCAGTAGACAGAGAGAGAGAGTTAATTAGATGAGTTCGAGATATTAGTCAGAATATGTATGAAAAATTAACTGGTTTGATGATAGGATGCTCAGTAAAGCCGAGTCGGCAATAACCAACCATGCAGGCGGTCCAGATTTGCAAGACATAAGCAGTCTCAATCTCCTGTATAGTGGGACTGTGAGGGAGAAATAGGGAACACTTCAATTATAGTATACATGGAAAGGGCATCTCTGCAGCAGGGCTGATATGTCATTCTAACAATGTCCAATTAAAAAGGGAGAATGCTTCCATTATTCTTTTATTAGGAGACCCGTACCTGAAACTGCATCAAGACATGCACATTCTCGGTTAAAGGTGAAAGTCCATCAGCTGTGAAATGAGTACAGCACAAATAAAATAATTCTTATTTCCCCATGGCCGCCAAAATTTAGCTTTGCAATTATATTGAATTAATGTGTGTGTGTGTGTGTGTGTGTGTGTGTGTGTATCTCAGTGTCACTGAAACTTAAAAAAACACTGACAATGTTATAATATCTTCTATTTATATGATTTATATGATGTGATTTATCATGCGTTTCTGTTTGTAAATAGATGGGAATTACATTAAGCTTTAAGGATTAAGGCACAGATAAATGAAGGCAGAAAGAGAACCAGTCACCTGTCCAGAGGTAGCAGTTCAATTAATTATCTAATAAACAATAATGCTATAGATCTATCAATAATAAGAAGAAGAATAATCAAGGAATGTCATTTGCATATTGCAGGAAAATCTTACATCCCATCACGTGTCTCCATGTTTTTTTCTGTATGGTGTTTGTTTTGTGTCAAATGAGCAAGAGAGAAAATTATTTTCATGCTGCAAATTTGGTGAAAAGGCCCGTTGGAGCACAGAGGACAGACAGGAAAACATGAAGTGTGACTCACAACTGTGTGAACTTTTCCCTGTAAGAAAATATTTTGGAGAGAGAGAAAATGAATTGGCAGCATATGCGTAAAATGATTTTCTTTTCTCTGTTTTATATCAGTAGCAACTTAATATCTTATAGTTTTCCTCTAGTGAAGAGGTTGTTATAGACGAAAGAATTAACTGATTAACCGAGGAAATAACTGATCCATGATGAAAATAATCATTTAATATCTTAGAAATCTTGATACATAAAATACAAAACAGGAAACAAACACACACCAGCTACAGTCTGATAAATGGAACCCTGCAGCTCTGTTGCTGGTTGAGTTTAGTATCTTGTGTTTCAATGGCGTTGTGTGTCCTTATTGATTAATGTGCTCTTTTTCTATTGACAAGGAGAGAAAAGGGGCAGTAGTTCATATGAAAATGAACATTGCATGAGAATCTGCTGTGTAACTGGCATGCCATGAAAGGAATACTTATGCAAAGAGAAACGGCCTGCGGGGTCTTTATCATGACCCAGTTCAAACTTTGCGGGAGGCGAGAAAGCTCTTCAGGGTTCTCGTCTTGTCGAATACAGTGGAAATGATGGAATCCATTAATGCCAGTGGAGGACTATGACCTGACTCTTCCATCAGTGGCAATGAATATGTGCCCGACAAATCTAAAGGAGATGGGTAGAGCATTCGGTGGGTTCCCTAGTGACAGTGTGTGGAGGGGGGCTAGCTAACTGAGTGGGGAGTAGCTCAAGTGCTTAACAATACGATAAAAAAAAAAAAAATCCAGGCTGATTGAATACGTGCACTCCCACTCCACCAGCTACCTCCTCCAGCTACTACATTGGACCTAATTATCCCATGTAAGCAGCAGCCTGGGGATAAGCCACATCTGAATACTCAAAACTGTCTGTTATTCCTCACAATTTAAACCTGCATAACACCAGTTATCAGCATTTCCTCCTGCTTCGAGCTCCCTGTCCCTTTTCTGAAGAGCATAATTGTCTTGATATGCTCATCACGTACGGCATGAAATGTTGATTCCACCTTAATTATCTTCCCCAGGGGTCACTGCTGTGACTTCTGCAAAGTAAATAAAGCAGCATCCACACAGATGAGCCTCACAGTGTTAGTTACCCACCACGCTATTTCAAGTCAGAGCCCAAATGGATGTCTCGTTTGCCATAATTAAACAAGCCACCTTGACACATTTCAACAATTAACTTTTAATCACTTGGATCGCCTTAAATCAAAATCTCACGGTTGACGTTTATAACTCAGTCCTCTCTGTGGCTGTGGACGAAGGGTCAGTCTCATCAAATGAAATCTGAAATAAATCATGTGAGGTAATTGAGTGTGAGAAAGGGGCCAGTCTCATCATGGCCGGTCTAAGCAGAGAGTGATTGGCTGCTGGGAAGTCAGGTAACTTGCCAACTGAACCCATTAGGATCATGTTATTGACCAGCTCGGTGGCAAAAAAAAGGCGTGTGCGCAAGGCTAAACTGTTCTTGCTTATATCTTATACTGGACAGGTGGTGAAGGGGAACAAACACAGGAGTTTTAATCAGCACACTGGTGTATGTTTGTGACTGTTTTCCACACTTATGTTGAGTTGTTTCTGTATGTATTATATTTTAATTTATATACTTGGCCCAACCATGATGTGCCCCCTGGTGGTAATGCACCTTCATACACACTGTAATATTTACACCTTGGTGAGGCCAAAGGTCTGTACCATGCTTTGGCCTGACAACAGGTAGTATCAGCACTTTACTATCCACTATATCCACTATACTATACACTTTACTATTTAAAAATCACTCCAGTCACACTGAGTCACGCAGAGTCATTTCCTCCCTGATAAAAGAGCTTTTGTACATGATTTCATCAAACAAACTAGGTGCTCCTCACAAATCCTCTCATCAAGCACACATCCATTTCACCCCTCAAGCTGGATCCCCTTAAAAAAATCGGCAATGTCACGATGCTGTAAGTGAATGATGAAAGCGAAGAGAAAGCGTAGTTCATATTGACATTCCCATCTGCATACGTCTTATTCATTCTTTTCACTCCAGAGCAAATTAAAGTTGAAGTCAAACTCGGGACATTTTTCTACACTGAAACCCAATTACGCCTCACTTACTGTAGACAGCCCAGCACACTGCACGCCGCATTTCAAAGGAAATCTCTGCTGGCTGTGTCATAACTTAAGCGTTTTAGCAAATTTAAGATGATTCACTTCTTTCTGTTTTGACTTCCAAGAGCAACGGCAGGATGAATAGAATATCACCTTTCTCAGGAAGCCTTCTGCGTCTCAGACTCAGTTGTTTCAGCAGTAATCTGTGGAGATGTGTTTGAGGAAAGATGGTTGCCGGCATACATTTAAGCTGTAATATGATCCACAGTATAAGATAAATGGACAAACATAGCTCTTTTTCAAGCCATAACCAATAGTCATACAGAAATCAACGGCTTGATTTGCAATAATTGCTTATAGGTACTTTGGACACATAACACACAAGTGAGAGTTACAGAAAAATACAAAATAAAAATGTGGTGAAAGACTCGTATTTTGTTGCTTGCTTTTTGTTATTACATCAATTTAATTTGTAATCATGTGAAAAGTAACAATAGTTTTAGCAATAGCAAAAAAAAATATATATATATATTTCAAAAATATTTTCGAAATATAGATTCTTGCCAAAAATGTCTGTACAGCAAATATGAAGCTACAGCCAGCAGCCAGTTAGCTTAGCATAAAGACTGGAAACAAAATGATGCTGTCCAAAATGAAGTGAGCTCTAAAACTCACCTCACTGTGACAACAAGTCTTCAGGAAGTGATTGTGGCTGGCAGGGAAACAAATCCAGAAACACAACTGAAAAAACTAAAAATAATATATAAATGAGAAATCTGAAAAGAAAGAAAGAAAGCTGCAGGTATATTATATACTCTATATTATACTACATATAATATTCTGTGCTATATTTCTTTATTATACACACACACACACACACACACTTATGTATGTGTATGTATATATATGTATATACAGTATATGTATCTCACATCATGGCGGCCAGTTCTGTGAATAAGCCCTGCTCCATTTGTAGATATGAACGGCTCATTCAACATCTTATTCTGTCAACAGATCATTCTAAATGCTCCACACCGTTCCTTTATGTAAAGAATCATTGTACATCTTTCAGTCTATTTTCTCATATTACTGCACACAACTTAAAGAAACACATAACGTCTGGAACAAAAAGAAAAACACAAGGAGGCATCTGGATTTACGGTGGAGCCTTCAAATGACTTAGTCAGCTGTACACTAGCTATAAAAGAGAGAGGAAACACTGTGGAGACCTATGAAGCAAGGAGACAAACCCCACCTGCTGACTGGTGCGACTTCCCAAGTGAGGAGGGAGAGCAGGGCCAAATATGGCCCTGAGACAGAGGGTCTGTCACTGTATAGCCAATGCCAGGCTGATTTCATGGTTGATGTCCCCCAGAGAAGAGAAAGATATGCCATTACTGCCTGTAAGTATATTCTCCACCAACAGGGGTCACTCTGCGTTTAGCAAAAAACAAAAAACAAAAAAAAAAAAAAAAAGACAGGCAGCTGATGGGAAAAATAGTATCCAGAGGGAGAAAAGGGAAATCAGGATGCAGCATGAATGGAGGTGCGTTTGGAGGGAGAATTATGCTGGTGAGAGTGGGTGGTCAAGGGGGAAATGACACAGGAGATTAGTGTGGACATTTTGGGGGAGAACAGATTGATCCACGCAAATTAACCAAACAGCGAGCAGATGGACAGGTACAGAAAGACAAAAGGAGAGGCAGACAGCAGACGGAAAAGCTGAATACCGTTTGGCACCAACTCCTGCACTGTTTTCACTTCTTGAAAAGTGGTCACTGAACAGACTGGAAAGTTCAGAAAAAAACAACAACACTAGCTCACTGATGGCGATGGTGCTGTGATCCTCAGGGAGTGAAAAGGATGGATTAGTCTATTTTTATTGCTTGGCGAACACACCCAACAGTCCTGTCCGCTCATCAATCATTCACAGTATACTCCTATTCTCCAGTAAGCTGCCCTTCGTCCTCTCTTTTCTCCTTCCAAATTCTCTCTTTCCCTTTCCCATTCTTCTTTAGTTCTGTCTGTTCTCCATTGTCAGTCCTCCGAGCCTCGGAGCACAAGTTGAGTTACATTAAAGATGAATGGGCACGGATCTTCCCATAGGATCCTGTCTCAAGTCTTTTTGGAGTGAAGTCTTTTTTCGTTTTCCCCTCACTTCTCTGTATTGGTTAAGACTTAATGTGACGTGAGAGTTGAAGAGTGTTTTCAAGGTAACCCTCCTCCCTGACAATTAGTGGGAGCTTAGGCATCCTGCCAAAAGATTTTACTCTCAATTCAGGAGCCAAGAAATATCCTCGTTAGAGAACTGCACTTTCATGTAACTGTTTACAACAGTGCTTCAGGTAGCGAGGAGTCGAGTACAATGGAAGAGAACAGAGTCGAGCTGGCTGGGATGGAAACCCACAGCTCTCTGGAGCCAAAACAAACACTTTTTAGCAGTGCAGGGTTAGCCACAGAGCCGTAGCTTTGCAAAAACCATCACCATATCTTACGCTCATGCTTCACATCCAAATATTTGAGATTTTTATGAGGCCTGTTAAGCACACTTGGCCAGAAATTGATGTAGTTTAATATCTACAACCTTTGCACAGCGTAGCTTAATATAGCCTTGCTGAACTTGTGTGTGATTTTATTCAGCATAAAATACAATTAAGATTTTATGTGGATACCAATTAGTTTCTCTGAAACAAATGAGTAATGAGAAGCCAGCCCATTGGTAATGATAGGTTAGGCATTTTTAAAACATTTGCTGTTTAATGGCAGGCAGCCCTGTGGACGGCAGCCCTGCGCTTCCCTTTTGTCTCCCTCCGACATCATTCAAAAAACAAAAAGCAAATCAGAAAGTAATTTCACTGTTCCCCCCTATTTATTTGGGGAGCAAATGGATTTTCATGCAAGCCATCCTGCTCTCTCTTTTCCAACAGATGCGTGAGTGGCATCGTGGGTTATTAACCCTGGATTTCATTCGACTAAATTTGGATGCTCCAGATTCTCGTTAGCGCTCTTGTGGGATCTAAATCCACAAATGCAACACTGAGACGCTTCCTTATCTATTTTTGATATCTGCCAGTGACGGGGGAATGATCCAGATCCTTTACTTCATTAAAAGTATTAAATAATACTACATTGCAATCCAAAGCACTGAAACTGGTACTTAAATAAAACCATGGGGGTGATATGACCGGCATAAAAACAAATATAAGTTGCATACAACTCACCATTATGCCGAATTAGTTGGATCCCTGTGTCAGGAGGCACAGACACACAGATGGATGTAACTGGGAAAGAACGTGGTAAAAATAAAACATCTTTCAGACTTATCAGCAATATTTTTTCTCTGTGTCGCCCGGTATTAAATGGGCCATGGACTGGTACCAGTCCACACCCCAGTGGTTGGGGACCGCTGATTATCAAACCTTTGCTCAGATCCACCTCAACATCCCAGGCAGAACAACAATAAGAATCCTATAAAAATCCCACTAATATTTCATTTATACACCTTAATTGATAGTATATCAAATAAACTGAAACAGCAGAGAGAATTTAATGATCAAGAAGACACCAAAACATATTTTCACAGAGATTTTTTTTTTTTAATTGTAAACCTACTTCAACATAATCCATTGATTATTATAATTTTCATCTACTTTGATCTATTTTAATTTAGGTGAAAGTTGAAATATTTTACGTTTTATGGGATTGTTGTTCCTTATACTGTACCTGTCTGAAAGTAGATAATGATCAATCAAAAGTTGCCTCACTTTAAGACGATTTTAACTCTTAAAAGCAGAATAAGATGTTCAAAAACATCAGTGTGAGCTCCATCAGCATCTACTGACAGGTTCAAACTCCTCTACAACTCTGATCAACTGAGATATGAGTCACCAAACTAAAAGCACAGTTTAGGTTTTGGGATGTTGTGTACATGAGACATGAACAGCTGCCTCCTGGACGAAAGCTTGTATTTATATCTATCACAAATCATGTTTCAGTCTCTAAACCTAGTTTCTGCAGGTTCATCTCCTTTATCTCTCTCTTTTTGCTGATCAGCACTGGACATGGTGAAGGATGTCGACCATCATTGTTGAGGCACGAGTTCAAACCCCCACCTGAGGTCCCCGTCTGCTCAAAAATCAATGACTAATCAATTCAAAAGCTGCGATCATAAAAGCTTTCAAGACCAAATAAGACGACACTGAGAACACATCAGTCCAAAATGAGCCCAGATGGACGGGCTAGTTCTTTTTTTACATAACTGTTATGCTTTTGTTGTCATTATTTCTGTCTTTTGAAGCGTAAAGTAGAGTTGCGTACCTAAAATGTGTGCAGTACTCGAGTAAATGTACTTATTCATATGCCACCGATATCTGCCAACCACAAAAAAATTATTTGATATGAAAATAACATGGATCATAGTAAACCATCACCATGAACAGTGTCACAGTCACATTATTTAAAGCAGTGAGACTCATTTTGCCTCTTAAAGCCTCTCCTGTTATTACCTCCTCCATACAAACAACAGTGTTTTTCTAAATTATGACTCCTGTAAATTATTTTAGGAGTGTCTTCTCAGTGCTTTGGGAACACCTGTCAAAACCAAACAGCTCACAAAAGTGGGATGTACTTGTTTTTATGATGTAAGGTGTCCTCAAAAGAAGAGACTTTCTCTTTATGTGTGTGTGAGTGGCTTGGCTAGAGCTCCCTTGTGCACAGTTAAGCTACAAGAGCTCCCCATGTCAATATTAGTGTTTACATTCACACTCAACTGTGACTCCGTTTGGTGCTTCTGAGGATGGATGGTTAATCTTGCCTTATGTCACTCTGAACATCCTTGGCAACTGGCCGGATCTACAGACTAATGACTCTGTTTCTGCGGACTGGGACCGGCAATTAATTCAACACAGTGTTTATAGATTGAATCAGTCACTTTAGCTGTCTTTTTGTCAGTGATGATAGCATTTACCTCGCTTTGCGCTTACTGATCTGTTAGGTTTACTGTTCACTGTCACAGACGATTAATACACAAACATATTATTGATCAGGCACCAGATACAGTAAGTGTAATTTTAGCTGTTTTTATTAGAATTAAAAAGTTGATTTGCTTATTACTCGACACATGAAGATAAGACAAGCAAAAAAGTTATTAAGTTGAATCTAAGTGTGGAGTATGTACCTAGCCTGTCATATTTTATAATATGAAAAGGGTCGCATAGAGAACTATAACCCTTCATTTTTACGGATTTTTTTTAATGTCTTATAGCTCATGGTTGTGGCTCAAAGCACTCATCAGCATCATCTTCAGCATCAGCAGACAGATAAAGTCAGAGGCTAGCTGGTGAACAAAGTGGAGCATTCTGCAGCCAAAGAGCCAGATCAATTTCTCAGAAGTAGTTAGAGACTAAAACAGAGCCAAAATGTCAGCCAATATGTGTTCAGATGATAACAGTAGACTTACATTTGTCAGATGACCAGAAACACAACTCTAAACAGATGTTGCTGTGTGTCTGCTGGTCTGTAATGAGCAACTGTTTGCTCACATGCTAGTTAAGGTGTAAATGCCTCAGTGAAAATATATTTCTTCCAGTTGTATCAAGCTAGCTGTATCCCATCATTCCATTGAACTACACTGCCTCTAAGAAATATGAATGAGAATGACTACTGAAACTTGACTTGAACGATCAATGTAAAGCACTTGAAATCTGGGCAGTGATTTACTGTCTGAATGCTTGCTCACTCCAAATTGTTACTTTAGCCTAAATAGAAATGTTTTCTTTTTAAATTTTTTATTTTTATTTTTAATAAATATTGTCAGGACTTTTGCGTGTTTGCTCTCAACATCCAGCCCAGAAAAATGATGTGTGTGCCTTGCTAATCTGGTGTTTTATAGAGTCGCCTTTGGAGATAAATGGAGACGGAGCACATGCCACATCAAAGCATCAAAGCAGACTGAGATGCAGATGGACTTTGTGTCCCTTCATTACACATGCACTAAACCTCTTGGCTGTGATTTCACTTGCCACTGGCAAAGGGATCCGTAGCCACTTAACCAGCTGTAACCTGAACCCATTGTGACAAAAGGCCAAACATTCATTTCTCTCAATCAATATTACTAGCTATACCTCCATCACTAAAAGCTCTTCATAGAAGTTCACTTCCTGTGTCAGATAATTCTTTCCGCTTTTGTTACCCATCTATCTTTCTGTCTTTATTTCTCTTCCACCTCGTCCCTCACTCGCTCTTGTGTCTATACGCACACACAGGCCCACATGTGAGTTCATGTGTAAGGATGGGATCTGGGTGCCATGACAACAGGGCACATCAAAATCCAATTAAATGGAACTTCCTCCCACTTCACCAGACCGACAAATAACTTCCTCCTACACCCCCACCCCTTTACATGGAAATAACTTTGCGATGTTTAAGTTATTCACATCTGCACTCTTGTAAAGTTGATAAGATTAATACGTCAAATCAAGCTGGAGGAGGAAATGCAGGAGGGAGGGTGGGGAGAGTTCAGATTTCTTCAGGATGAACAAGTGATAACCTGCAGCACAAATGCAATTTGCTCTGGACATGGCACTACACTACATGACATGAAAACATGAGCAATAATGGTCCAATGGCTGCATAATACGAACACTCATGCAGACATTAAGCCACCCACACATGATCAGCAGTAAAGGTTGCGGTGAGCGAAGGGAAAAATTCTTATCATCTGAAAGCAGCTTTAAACGCATGCATCACATTTCACTCTTAAAGCACTAGTGTGTAGGATTTTAGGGGCTCCACTGGCAGAAATGGTCTACAATATTTATTATTAACTTTTTATTAGTGTACCATCATTTGAAATTATCATGTTTTTTTTTTTTTTTGGAGTGACTGAATCCTCTATGTTGCACCGAGATGTTTCTACATTATAGGCCGGAACGGGCAAGTCACATTTAAGTCACATTTATACCAGGTCTGCCTCTATGTCTTTAAGAATGATATAGTACGTTGAGTGATTAGTTACCCGTCTCCTGACATGTGTCCTTTTGGATGATACATGTTCAAGAGGATGATCTATATGAGGGAAGATGGCGGCATGATCTACTGCAGTTGTAAAACAGCACAGTGACACACTGTAGCAACACTGACTTCCTTAAGACTTTGGTTTGTGTAGCTTTGCAGCGAAGCATGCATCTGTAGATCTCCATCTGCCTCTGGGTTTTCACAGTGTGTTAATCGGAGTGGGCATCATCAATCACTGCCACCCCCACATGGGCACTGCCAAGCCCCTAGAGAGAGATGCAAAAACCGGGCAAGACAGAGAACCAGGCCCCCTGCCTCCAGTGAGAAGCAGCTTACATATTCTGCATCCGAGAGGCTGGCCTGGTAATGTCCCTCAAGGGCTGCCTTCATGCTGTGCTCAGTGACTGCTTGGGGGACAGCCTGCTGCTGCAAGTTTAAACGCATGAGACTGAACATCACATTAACGCCGGGGCGAGCCTTGGGAGGCCTGCCACTGTAGATTGAGAGGCCAGACCCACCACCATAATTAAAAAGAAAATGATTAACAATTAGCCTGCTAGAGAGAAATAAACAAGCGGTTAGCTGAGACAACTTTTCCACTGCTGTAAACCCATTTGTATAATGGGGGAGCATGTATATTCTGTTCAAGACAGTGAAGTGCACTCCATGTGCTGATGAGTGCTCGTAGCCCACGGGGCTCAGCAGGGTTTGTGCCTCCTACACCACGCCACCAAAACCCACGCACTCAACTCGTCTGAGCAGAGAGAGGAGAGAGAGCGAGGTCATCTGTTTAATTTGTAGCATACTGTTAGCCTCAGCACCACTCATATTCCTCTGTTGTAGACAGATTTGACAATTCTACAGTTTGCTAAATTAATCAAATTTGCAACATATGTCTCGTTGTTAAGTTCTGGTTCTGTTCCGTGGATTTCTCCTGTGCTTCACATGAGTTTGTGGCGTATTGGCTGCAATGGCAGTTGTTGTATGCTGACTCAGAGTGAGTTTTATAAATTGTAAAATAAATCAAAAGACACAGGAGAAAACAGACATGATAAAATCCTCTGACAATTGAATGATAAATTCGCCGGCCCCTACCCGAGTGTGCTCTGGATTGCCTGGAGGTTATTGCTGTGTACTTTATCCACTGTTGGTCATTCATCACCTGGGCACAGTATCAGCCAGCGTCGCTCACTCACATATGCAGAGAGAGAGAGAGAGAGAGAGAGAGAGAGAGAAGGTAAGCTACAGTAATGCAGGCTGCAAGCCACACTGCTTTGACGTGGAAAAGTTAGGATAATACTGCATGATTGGCAAATCTCCTCCTTTTTAACAAAAACATGACATTTTCTTTACTTCACTCTGTTTTCACAGAAGAAGAGATGAAGCTTAATGTATGTGCCTCGAAAATTGTGTGAGAGAGAATGATTCAGATTGTAATAACTGACTTTGAATGAGACAGTTTTATGCTAATGTGGTTCGTTAATTAATAGAACACATAACTCTTTTAACTCTTCTGGTATTTATTCATGCAGATATTTCTGCCTCCACACCAATACAACAAGAATTAATTGGATATTATGTGTTGTGACAAAAGGATTGAAAACTACATTTAGAAATCCCAACATCAACATTACTTAGCTGTTAATAGTAATTCAAGGAATACAATTGGTAGGTCTGAAATCTACTTTGTATTTACTGCCTGTTTCATTGTGTCTGATTTCAGATCATGAATTTACTCTAAATAGTATCCTCAACCACTGCACCTAAGAGATGATGCTAAATTACAATTGATCAGTGTCTGAAATCTAAGGTGTGAACTATTAAGTGTTGAAGCGTGAATGAAGGGGTGAGACACAGCTGCTGTTAACCATTTTATGAAGACTTTCCTGGGTCTGATGAGAACAGTTCAGGAAAGAGTTGTTGGTTCTATGACCAAAGCAGACACAATCATGCAGCACAACTGAGGGCTATAAACCGCAAGGAAATGTATGTGAAAACAACATGGTGGCACAACCGTTATCTATCATTCCATCCCAGTGTGATTTGTGCATCTGCACAGAATACAAATTTGTGACATAAACATACAAAACGACTTTCCCTTTCAGAAATGCAGCACAGTAGATAATATGAGGACAAAACCTGAAGCTATATCTTCATATTACAACAATAGCTGTGAGCAGTAACAGACCGCAGATACATAATCATACATAATAATTACCATATCCCTGAATTTCCACCTTGTTGCGTGACCACCCGCTGATAGCGATGTCGTGAAGACATGTGAATGTACCTGCAGCATCTCAGACAATGCCTTGTTTGTTTTCTTGTGAATATATTGAGAGCGTCTCTCCATCAGTCACCCTGGTGGAGCAACATTGTGATGCTCACCACCTTTCGCCTGGAAAATTCCCAAACAGCGTGGAAGTCTGTCAGATTTAAAATATGCATATTCATAAGTCATAATTATGGCAGAGGCACAGGGACTTTACTTATATACACAAGTTAAACTACTTTATGTAAACTCTACTGTTCAGTGGTATACAGAATTAATAGGGATGAGAAAAGTGGAATTCCTGCTGTGGTAAAAGGTCAAAGAAAACACTTTTAAAACTTGTTTATGTTGACAATAAATGACTCTAATCAAAATACTTCAGTTAAAATGACCTGAATGTATTAGAGAGAAGAGGAAATTTGGATTAAACACGTTAACCTTGTAAAGGCTTCTTACACCATATTACTGTGAGTTTGACAAAATCTCTATTTGTTTACTTCAGGTGGAATTTAAGCATGTAATAAATGCTGCCACAGACCGCTGCATTTTATATAGTGAGAATAAAAGACAGAACAAAATAGAGATGAAAAACACAAAAACACACGGCTAACAGATACTACAGAAAGAATAAAATGACAGAGCTTCGACTGTCATTTAGAAATAGTGGACACGTTGCCAAACAGCTTACTTTGGCTTACAGGGAGTGCGTTTTCTTTTGAGCTGCTGCTGTTTATTTCTCATCCATCTGTCAAGAGAGAGCTGCAGCATGTCGGCGGTGCACTCACCGCCTTTGTCTTGTAAATTCAACTTCTGACATCCACGAGACTGCAGAGGGTTGTCGCTTGACAGAAATAGACTTCTGTTTTTGTTTTTTGGTCTTTTTTTTCCCATTTCCTAACAACAAAGCACCTCTGTATCAAAACCGCAAAGGGTGTACCTTGAAGTAGGAGCTATATATAGAAATTGTGTAAATCGGGCATGAATTAACTGTGAGGTGGCTGTTGACTTGGAAAATTTTAAACAACATCAGAAAGAGAAAAAAGGTTTATTATGAGGAAGTCAAGAAAGCCAAGAACGCCCTTTGTACTGAAGGGGCACAGGAACGTCAAGGTTCTACCTGGGATAAATCAATGGAAACAAATGTATGTTTTCATTGTTGAGTGTAATAATTAATGCACCTGTGAGTCTGATATCACTTTTGTGTTGGAAATGACTCCTCTTCAAAGAAAACTTCTATGTGTTTTGGAGCAAAAATGAAAAGTTTTTCACAATCAATATGTAATAGCCTGAGATTTAAAAATACTGTGCCGGTACACTGCACAGCCTGATGCAGATCAATAGAGAAATGCATGTGGTTCACAGCAGGAGAGATGGAGAGGGGATCAATAATAAGTAAATTTCCAGGAACTGCAAGAGATATTGACTATTTAATTAGCCATTTCTCTCAAAAGGTGCATCAAAGACTAGAAAATAAAGAAACGCTAATGGGCCTTTGTGAGGAACTTGGACTACAATGTGCAGATGAGTGAATGCTTGTTTCAGGACAGAGAAGAGAAGCCATGCGTAGATCATCAATGTCAAATCTACTATTGTTGAGACCAAGGTATAACACCAACAGCAAAGTACTACACAAAGAATAAGTATGGTGACATTCAACATGATTTAATTGCCAACAAATCCCATTAAAAGAAAGAAAATCATCAAATAATTGACACCCAATTAGCTGGATATGCTAACGCTGCAACTAAACTCTCAGCTGGCACTGAACAGGCTGCAAATGACAATAACGATGCTGCAATCAAATGTGGCAAAACCATGGGAACTTGGATTTCTTCGTCACGTCTACTTCTCCCAGCACGGAAGGCTTTCATCCAGGAGACTGTTCATAACGTTCGGTGTCATTTTCACTATATTTTTCTTTTCTAAACTGTTGTGCTTCACTACAGTATAGTTCCAATGAAACAGTCTGAGAAGAGTCAATCACTCACTCTTCGAGATGGAACCTGTGACAAGACGTCATGAGGACAGATTACTTCATATGAGGGGGATCACAAGAAAAACACTGGCAGCCACCACACTGGAGCGCCAAATGTGTATTTATCCACCACAAAATAGTCCCAAGCAAATGCACTATTTACTCCTGTTTGAGTAATGTTTGCTAAAAACTACAATGTTTCACAGTTTAGGAAAATATTGGGACTGAAATATTGGCTGAGAGCCACATATAGGGTAGAAAACTTATGAAATGTGATTCAAGAGAGATGAACATACATTGTTTCATGGGATTTATTGACAATATTAAAGTTGCCAGCTTCATCCTGTAAATGGGAAATATGCTATTACCACGTCTTCATTTTACTCTGCAATCTGTTAAAAGAAGTAATTATGTCCTTGAGGGTGCAACTGATAAAACTGTATTTAAAGCCCAGACACAAGTGGGTGTCTATAAATGTCTATATCACAAACCACCACTTTAGAGCTTAAAGGTACAATATGTAAGAAATTTATTTAAATTAATCATAAAATGACCCTTATATGTCACCAGACATTAAGAAGCAGCATACGGGTTGCCAGCTCTGCTCTAGTTAGCACAGCTGCAGCTACGAACGTGTCGGAAAAAGAATGTCTAACATTACGAAACCTAAAAGACCTCGTCATGAATCCGAAATACATTGTGACAAAGTCTGAAATAAAACAAGGATTTGTAAAGGAGATGCCTTTGAAAGATGGAGACGGCTGAAAGTGGATGGGCAGCAGCACTATCACCGCGTCCCTCCACAGCTCTCCTCTGGCACATTTCACTCCTTCTAAGTATCCATGGTGATGCCCAAGGTGGCTGCTTTTCATTCACTGTAACACTTTCTGTTCCTGTTGGATCCTGCAGCCTAACTGGCAACCTCTAGTCGGGGGGGAAGGAGAGGGGAGACACCGCTCTACAGTAATTTGAAAGTGATTGCAGTACCAGTTTTGGCCACAATCCTACATACGGTTCCTTTAAAAGCATTGAAATGATTTGAAAGTTGCAGCAATCCATCACAAAATCCATTTCACTTAAAAACTCTTACAGTAAATACTGGAATTTTGATTTTACTTGTTTTCTGCTTTTTAGGAAACCCAGGCAAGGCGGAACAAACATAGAGAGATATCTGTGCATAAAGGTCTGGCTATCCACCTTTACGGGACAGTTGGCAACAAACATGGAGGCAAAATGGATGAAACATGAGAATAAAACCAAGTAGAAAAATCTGATGGATGCCTTTGTGAGAAAAAAAATGCTTACACACCGAGGCTGAGTGACGCTTATGGGCATTGGAGTTTTTCTTGTGATGACTCCTCTCATGATTTATGTAGGTAGAGGCGTCTCTTCTGACCTTCAGAGGTGCTTCACTTTGTGCTGATGTTCGGGTTAACTGGGGATTGTGGGAATTGGTGGTCCCTCTGAGGGATCTTCTTCTCTTGACCTCACACAGTTTTTTGCTGTGTGCTGGTATCATGATCAATATCCACCTCAGTTCATGTGGGCTTTTCAGAGATATAAGGTACTGATGATAGATTGAGGTTTTGATATTGCTTTGAACCCACCTTGCCTGCAAAATTCACGTTTGATATTTCGCCAGAGTGCAGAACAGTTCACAATATCAACTTTCAAAAAATAAAACAAAATGCCATGACATTGTGATGATTTCATCATTTTCAAACCTTTTCTTTTTCAGTGCGGTTCAAAAATAAATATATTTCTCTTGATGAAGTCTCCTTTCTCTACATATTAATCATAATTGAACTCTAATGGACGCTTTCCCCCCATCATCCAACATCTCTTTCCTGTCATTTCAAAGATTAATGATGATCAGCTGAATCGACGCTCATAAATTCTCATCAGCACCCTGAGGGGAATGTTCAAAGCTACTAAATCAGTGTATTCATTCAAAGATTTTAAATATTCAGATGAGTCCCTGAGGCTTCGATGCAATAAAAGCTTATTTACCAGGGCATGGGAAACACACCTTGCATCTTAATACTCTGACGAGTGAGAAGATGAATAGGGTGGTTACATCTGTATCATGTTCACGGTAGATCAATCTGTCACTCTGCTGCGGTTGGTTATTCAATATTGTCCTTGGCCTTAAACTTCACCAAGTGAGATTTATGCTGTCAGTGCGAGCAAAATCAAGACTTTAAGTACGACGGAGTCATTTGATTGCCTTGATTTGAATTCTCCACTTCACTGATGATGTAATTAACATCCAGGCATCTTTCTACTATTTCTTTATAGTCATTCATGACAAATTCAACAATTGAGTGCTCAATACACTGCCCGAATCCCGTGCAATTACTTTGTTCACTGTCATCAGCGCTGCAGACAGTTCAGCATATCTGCAAAAAGAATAATTCTTATCAAAATCTCCACCTTTGAAAAGAAATCACTTCTTGTGTCAACAAGGGAAATAGAATTTCATCAGCGACACAGATGAAGTCACACATTCAGTTGGTTGAAATTTCAGTGTTGGATGAAAGTTTCCAGAGCCGTCAGAGTCAGTGTGTTTTCTTATTTCCAGAATTAGCCCCTGATTAATGTGGAGTAAAATGTGAAAGACAGGGCAGAGTTTGTCAACAATAAGACATTTTGTTCTCAAAGTTGATGTGTCACAAGCTGGAAAAATGTTCAAGGGTTTGAGTGAATTTGACAACAAGAACCAAACAGTGATGTCTAGAGGACTGGGTCAGAGCATCTCCAGAACTGCATATATTAATATTCAGGTTTACCAGTACATTAAGTGGTTAAAATAATCTGGCTAAATTGTTTTCTTCTTAACAACCCTGTATCTTAGATTTCATTACCTCAGTGTTGCCACAATGTTTCACAATGCTCACCTTAACCAAGTGTTTCAATTGCCTAACTTTACTTACCAAGTGCTTACCAAGTTACCATTAATCTGGTATTTATTACCAGAGTGGATATTAAGACTGAAAATGAAAATCATTCAGAGGGAAAATATAATTTTATTCCTCCAACATGCAATTTAAGGTAAAAATAGTTTTGAATGAATATTTGTAAAAATGCGGTTACATATCTGAGCTCTGGGAGTTATCAAGGTACAACTCAGCGAGCTATAACATGAGAACATTAAGAAATATGTACCTAGCCTTTGCTGCAAAACTGATTAATGACAGAGGGTAAATTGGGTGATAACACAGAACAATCTATATTCAGTAATGAGACCTACATGTATGGTCTAAATATCTAGTCTAATTCCAACATAACTATGATATGTTTCATCAGCTGTATGTTTATGTCCACAGTGCTAATAGTGCTCAGGTCAGGAAGTGTGAGACAATCATGAGCTGATCGTCCTGAGTACAGAGCAGACTATAAACATTATAGTGTACATCTGTTACTGCTGCTACTCACTGCCTTTTACTAACCAGCTCTGCAGCTTTCACCAACAAGTTTGATTCAGATCGACCAGTTAAACTTTTGACCTCTGACACATTAAAATATATATCTGTGCCTCAGAGCACCTTCTCACATGGACAGCACTGCTCCTCCTGTTTGCCTTGTTCTCCTTGAGGGTGATGTTTTGCTTCAAACTGAGTCACTACGGCAAAATTAGGCTGCAGCTATGTGACGAGAATGTTTCTGACTGAGCTGAAGTTAAAATAACTAAAATTATAGTGTGGTCATCCACTTTGAACTGGCCTCTGAGCATCAGACAGCAGATGTTGCTGGATGACACAAAGTGGTGAAAGCTCCCTAGTTAATGAGGTCTCAGAGGGTTCCTAACCTCCCTAACTGCTTCTTTCCATGTGTTTCTCTCCGTGTTTTCTTCTTGTCATACACATACAACACATACACACTCTCAACCCACACAAATGTGACTATGTGTGCTGCAGAAGGCTGCAGGCACTGGAGGTCACGCAGTAGGCCATGTTGTGGGTCAAAGGTGGATCCAAGATGGTCAAGCCTCTTGGGAAAGCTTATTGTTCATGAAATTCTTATTTCAAATTGGTATTTGCTGGGGCGGCACAGCATGAGCGCCCAGTACCTTCTACAAAACTGCTTATAGACTCTCGATTAAGCTGCTGATCACCCTATTTACTCCTGGTTTGCTTTGTTCTGTAGTGGGTGAGCAGTTACACCCCTGACTTCACAGGTTTCTATTCACTTGTATTGATAGCTCCATCATGTTAAACAATTCCCTCTCCAGGGGCCTGTTTTCAATTCAGCAAATCTAACATCATCGAGCTTGAGCTGATGTGGTTCAATGAGGAGCCATACCAGAACACCAAGACAAAAAAGTGAGGCAATATATTTTGAATATAATTACAGTCTCTGTTATAATGTCTGGAGCCACTATTCCCAGATTAGTTATTGAAATCAAATGAAAAGAGCTCTAATTGACTGAGCTGCTCGTGATTAAAAGAGACAAATAATCACCCAACCCAGAGCAGCAACTGAAAATAAATGGAGATCTTCAATGCTCTGTGCATTCCCCTCAGTACGGCCGAGACCCTCCCATGTTCACTTTAAATGTGCGGTCGACTTCGTTGTATCTGTCAAGCAAATGAGCATTTTAGATTTACAGAGCCATAATGTGACATAATCAAGTTATAATTTATCAATTAGAGTAATTAGGAGGCAGATCCAATGTAATTAAAGTGTTGAAAAGGCTCAGAGGAAGCCAGCCACACATAAATGTGTGTGTGTGTTTTTTTTCTGGTTGTGGCGGTTGCTTTAGATGTTCGGGTGAATTTCTTATCATTCTCATTCACTCTCCATCTAATGGATTGAGGATCTTGTTGTGAAGGAATTGAGACCCCCAAAAATCACTATTTTGTACAGACGGAACAGGGAAAAAAGGAAAGATCTAAAAGAAAGTAAAATGTAATGCCTTGTGGCATTATGACTTAGAGTTTGGCTGTGCGTCAGTGGACACTAATGAATTGGCACTGTCAGCGGTGTGAACTCTAGACCCGACAGTGGGGATGTGCTTAGTGGTCGTGCTGAAGCATGTCAGCAGGCTAGGCCCAGTGAGCATTAGAGAAAAAAAAAAAAAAACAGAAATGAGAGAATGAGAGACAGACAGAGAGAGGGAGAGAGTGAAAACCGCCAACAGCAAGGGCCTTATCAGCCATGTTTGATAAAATCAGCTGGCTCTACTCCTGGTCTTAAGGATGTAGGATTCCTCTCCACCTGCCCAAGTTATCACTGTGTCACACACTCACACTAGAGATTACCTTTCATAATTTGGTGTTGGATCAGGCGTGAAAAATGCTCTCTCGCACAGTCATTTAAAGCGAAGGGAGGATTTATTTTCTCTCTTTAAATCACCCTTCCTTTCCCCTCCTTTCCTGTGTCCCTTGGCCCTTGCCTGCCTCCTTCCATCTCCTCCTCGCTCTTCATTCTACCACTCCCCCTTCTTCCTTCCCTTGTCCTTTTTGCCTCATTCTTGAGGGCAAACCACTCACAAAAGCAACTTGACGCCTCCCACAATGACAAACGGTCATTTAAAAAAGGCCAAACTGTCAGGCGGACCGAGCGGCAGAAGGCATTGCAGAGACAGATGAAGGGAAAATATACTCAAGGTAAAAGAGACAGACGATCAGGGCGAGTTGAACAGGAAGGGATGAAGATGAAGCAAGAGCAGATGAAGACTCCTCAGTGGAAAAAGACCGAAGGTTCCTGACTCTCTATATTTTGAGTCATTTTATTTTATTCTATGCATGCTGTTGACTTCATATCAGTGAGCCTGCATGCATCCACTTTATATTTGAAAACTTCCAAGCTGAGCATGTGGTCCTCTGTGAATTTGCTGGAATGTCACTATAAATAATTATTTCAAACTGTTCATCTAAGCCCATAAATAAACACATGAATAATTCAGTTTGTAAGTCAACCCGTCATCCATCCATCCAACCATGTGAACCCCAAAAGACCATAAAATTCAAAGATTTAAAATGTAGAATATTACAGATCAAAATATTATTTATTTTTCCTGTCAATGACAGAGGCAGGAGTATATATTTCACAGTGTAATCTTCACTAAACCAGAGGTGAACAGTCAAGCGATTTATTAAACATCTCTGTTATGATGCTGTAGAATAAAACAATCTATCCTTTTATAAAAGTACACCACCACCAGTTGAACACTCACATTATTAAAAAAAAAATCTACTGTTGCGGACATTGTGACCTCTCATGGTCTTAATCGTCATGTCTAAGTTTTATTAGGGTTGATTGCAAATTTGATTGCAAAAAAACGGTTGTGTGTGACCGGGCTGCATCTCTACAATTTGTTCAGTATACAAATATGTGATTAAGCAGAAATACGTATGGTTTCAGTGGCACTGTACTGTAATTACAGTAAAATCTTAAGTGTTATGAACATTGTCACTTTGCATTTGTGTACTGACCTAGTGGAATTTCAGACCTAGATATAAGTCAAACTACATGCAAAGTCAATGAAAGGCTGCAAATACAATGCAAATTTGCCAGGTGGGTGCAGAGCCTGCATGTCAAAGGACAGAGACGGGAGGAAAAAGGTCAGTACTGTATTCAGAGCCGGGGATCAAACCACTAACCAAAAGCTGACCTGCTTTATCCTCTGATCTGCAGCCACCCAACACAAAAGGTCCAGCAAGGCAAATTTGCATTACTGTCTGTGTGACTGCACATTTAGTCTGTCTATGTGTTGCTAAGTAATAAAACATACTGCAGACTCTGTACGTACTGCATTAATTACTGTAATTAATAACAGTGTTGTACTTGCTGTGCAGGAGGTGTTGATAATGTTGTCACTAATTTTGTGATGATGGTAGACTACATCTGACAGCCAGTCTATACTTTAGTGAACCCAGTTTTCCTACTACTGCACCAATTCATACTGACATATCATTGGTGGAAGTGTTTATGGAATATCATTGTTTTATGATTTGTAATCACTGTGTAATCACAGTGTTTTCACAGATTCATAATTGCCTCCAGTTAAAAAACTTCAAAGGCCAAGTCTGCAACCTTTTAGCTTGCTGCATAGCTGTGCAGCTTTTTTTTTTGTTTGGAAATTATTATATTTCTCCATTTTGTACTAACAGCAAAAGGAAACAGACATGCCCAGGCGGATGTCAATCAAACTGCTATTTCCGAAAGCTACTGCCAATTAAATTGAGCAAAGACAAATTATGTTTGCTCAGATGTAATACTTTAGTTTTGGCTTTCAGGGATGTTTCTGGAGCTGTGTCACCATTTTCAACAATTTGTTTTGTTTTTTTTTCCGGCTGTGAACAGCTCCTCTGTTTCCTTTGTGGTGTGGAACAATAGCGTCCATCAAAAACACACTCAAAAATCAAGCTCATTTAGAAGGGACATCTGTGAGTACATTTCATTTTGTCACATAGCATTTAATAATTGGAATTTAGTCTAGATCTGGGAAAGATTCATTTGAAGACTTATTCGTTTCTTGAGAGGCTTAAAACAGCCGTGCATGGAATAAAATACATATAAGATGACAAGTGTATCTGTGCAATCAACTCATGTTGATATTCTATTCTTAAAACTCTTACCCATAAAAGAAGCTGAGATTTATTCTTCAGTCCTACCAGCAGCTGAATTTCTCCCCACAGCAAACTGCAAAAGAAAAAAAAAAGTCCCATCTTTAAATATTCTTTTTTTTTTTAAACCTCAAATTGGCACCACTTTTATCCTTGAAAACTTTCAAGGTTTTTTCAACTGCAAATTGCAAATCTCAACTTTGGAGCTGTGGTAAGAGCCAGCTGCAGTGGAGGGAGGAGACCTTTGCATTGCATCCAAGTCACACAATGCATGTGGGGCTTTACCATATGAATTCAATTTTCATTACCCCCCTGTAATAAATGCGGTGTGAATCCTGGGAGGCCATGGCAGCAAAAAATAAATCTGATACATGAATAAACGATGTCCCTGGGGAAGGCAGGCTCCTCCTTTGTGAGGAAGATTGACTCCTCCAAGATGGGACACATCAGCCACAAGGAACGGAAACAGAAATAGAAACTGCCAACAGAAAGGCACTTGCTTGCAGACTTTCTGTTCAGCCCCCAACCAATCTCAAAGCTGTATATAATAATAATAATACATATTCTATGCAGTGTGACTGCAAGCCATCAAATTCTCCCAGAGGTCAGCATTTTTGTAATTTCCTCACTGTATGAATGTAATTAAACTTTGACGCAGGAACTTAGCTGCACTGCACTTGTCACTTCATTCTCTTCAGTCGAGCCAAATCATTGTTGTGCTGCTTGTGCTGGATGATGCTGGTGTTTACACATTTCTTACTTTGCCGGATTCTTAGAGAGTGGATGATGTGCTGCTGACTTATATTTTCATTCCACTTCTGTTGCAACACTTTGCGACGACAATACTACTTGTGCTTTTGAGGTGTGTGTGTGCACTCCAGCAGTCCCAGAAAACACATCTTTATTTGCCTGTGTGTTTTTTTTCTAAGCTATTTATTATTGACAGACTAGCAATATTTTTATGTTTACCCTCCAGTTGGTGGGGGTGTGACACAGGCTGCTGAGTAGACAAATTCATATGATGTCAAAGTTAGGAACTCAAACTTTTTTAGATTTAGATACTGATGCATACATGGCATTAGGTCTCTGCATTTAACCCTTTTAGGGTTTTAGGAGCAGCTTCTGGGTTCATTGCCTCATACAAGGACATCACGGCATGCAGACAATAGGAACCAGCGATCGAACCGCCAACCTTGTGGTTAGAGGATAGGCACTCCAGTAGACAGCAAACTACAAGGTATCTCTCATCTGGGATGCTTTCCTGAAAATGCTGCCTAGCAACCACAAAAGTCTTCATCTTGTCACATCGACAACAGACAGTACATGTCATGCTTCTATCCATAACACATTTGCAAAAAGATACAGCACAAAAGCTGCAATGATAACTAAATTAACAATGCTGGACTGCTAAATAACTTACAAAAATAATATATAGGGCTATCACCATTATCACATTTTTTGTATGTTTGAAATTCTATTAATAAATATATATATATATACGTGTATATATATATACGTATATACGTATATATATATATATATATATATACGTATATATATACTAATATATATATATATATATTATCATGTAATATGAATTCTATTTTGCATTTCACAGCCACCTTGCAGTCAGCTGCCACCCATTTAACAAGGGTTGTGGAGACTTACACTCCAAAAATATTCTGTCATATTTTAATTCCGTTTTACACAAGATGCATATTAGATTTGATGTCTCGACTGAGAAATGAAACAAACCAATTCAGAAGCATATTGTTATCATTATTCTCCATGTTGATGGCAACAGGAAGCGGGAAGCGTCAAGTAAGGGTGCGTCGAAGCAACAATGTAGCAATCTCGCATAAAAAAAACTTTGAGTGTTAACACTGGCCCTCTGCTGGTATTGCAACCTCAAAAACAATCACAGGTCATTTCAATAATATTTCATTCATCCATAAATCTCTGAGGGAACAAAGACTTCATTTACAAATTGGTCCATGCTACTGTGGTGAATCTCACTGAGGGCTATTAGCTCAACCACTGAATTCAACCTTCTGCAACCCCCCAATCTGGCTTCACAGCAGATGGGTGGAGGTCTGTGATCTGTTGAGGCAATTTTGTGCATGGCTGCCATGGTCTGTCCTGGTGTGACATCTCCTGCTGCTAGGCGGCCTGTATCCTGACCTTCACACTGGGCTGGTGTACAGCTGTCTGGCCAGGAAATGCAAACACACTCTTACACCCCTGGCACACACACACATAGCACATAACACACTTGCAACCCCTGGGGAGTTTAGTTGGGAAAGAGGTTTTGGTATTATGTGTTATTGCTAGCTACAGATAGACAAGAGGGCAGTGTGGTCTGTTGAACAAAATGTCACACAAGGCTCCAAAAACTGGTGCTTTGCTGGTCACACTGATCCACATAGATGACGGAGATTGCAAAAAGATTATGTGTGTGAAGCGGTGTTGACTGCGGAAAATGTCAAATGCAGATTAAAGAAGAGGATACACAAAAACAAACACTCACACATTCATTGCTCACATGCACTGCGACACACAACCCCCACCCCGGCACTTCCCATTTGTCAGGTTAGAGCACGAGGACACATAACGTAAACCCAAAGAGACACTTCCTCCAAGGGGAGAGATCTCCTCTCATTACGAGCAGGATTGACACTGGGCCTGGCCTGTCCATAGGGAGGTCTAAACCAATAAGAGAGTAATTGAAAGAGGCGCTTGACTTCCCGTCTGTAACAGCGTACAGACCAGGGCTGATGTGCCTCTAGGAGCATGGCGTTTAGAAAACAGATGGGCAAAGACAAACAACATGGAAGTTGGCTCAGAATTGCAGTGGAAGGAAAAAAAAAAACAATTGGGAGAGAGAAGGCATTCTCACCTCTGAGCAGATTATCATGTTTGTTTCCACATGAGTCTGTGTGGTGCCTTATCTTAAACAGATGCTGATACATGATTAACATCTTGTCACATTTGCCTCGCGTAAAGTTCTCAAATGATGGAGCCGCATAACGCTTAAAGAAATGCAGAGGAGAAACACATCGATAGAGGAGTGTTTCATAGTTTTCCAGTAACCCAAGAGCATCTGCAGTCCTAAGTGCCAACTGCTCAAGCCAGAATGCGGAGAAAGGTAAAGGCTGTGTCTGAGCATCTTGCCTCATTGAGGTGTGTGTGTGTGTGTGTGTTGAATCCCGGCGGCTAGACTTGTTACGGAGATGACAGCATGTTTTGTTTCACTACACAGCCCTTGCGCTGACAGTCTGAAAGCCTGGAGCCAAACAAACAGAGGCAGCAGCAATGCCAGGTATCTCAAGATCTCTCTCTCTCTTTCTCTCTCTCACACACACACACACACACACACACACACACACACACATCCGCAATACAGGCGTTACACACTTAAACAACAGCGTGGAAACATACATAACCAAGCAAACACATTTTGATGTTGTATGAAACATCTGCATCACTGCAGTACTTTGGCGAATAGAAGCTGAGGAATGATGCCTCTACTCCTCCCTTCCCTATAACTGAATGATTATTCATACCTCTAAATGTTATAATTAAATCATTTATAGTGGTCATTCATAACATCCAATGGACCTTCATAACAAATAAAATCTTCTGGCAGTGAATAGTGCTTTCTAAATACAGTCAGCAGCTCAGTGTGGATGAGTAGATGCAGGCTATGCATCATTTACCGTACTGTACGCACCTGTGGGGCATCAATAATTCAAGCCTGAACTTGAACCCCAGGTGTAAGAACAAAATCCTGGAGCAACTGCAGTACTTCTCAGATTGACGCAACTTTCGACATGATCAAGAAATTGAGCTGGCAGAGTGAACACGCCTTACTAAAGTACAGAATGTTTCTCTAAGACTTGCAGAGTTTACCCAGAAGCTGCTCACAGTGCAGTCCTCCACTACTAGAGCGATCCAGTGCTTTGGAGCCTCAGCATTCACAGGAAAGGAGGCAGAAAGCTAAAGGTTAGACAAGGTGGACTTGTGAGCGAAAGGCTTTAGTTTGAATCCCCACACTGGTGGTGGAAACAAAGTTTGAAACACTCCAACCTTGCAAAGATGTTCTTTAACCCATTTAATCCCACTCACAGTATAAATGAAATGTGAGACCGAGCTGAAAAATACCGCTTCTAATCAGCTGATGTTACCAAGGTTATTAGAAGTGTTTTCTATCGAGACATGTGTGAACTGTTCAAGGGTGTAAGCAGTATGTCTTGTTTTGGAGGCTCAACTCATCATGCAGAACTTTAAAACATGGTCTTGAGAATTCACATTAATATGGGTGTGCGACTCATTATATGATACGCCATCTGTAAGCCATATTTGCGTCAACAGTCCTATTCAGTGATGCATGATGAAACAGCTTTCTTTCTATTTCCCTTCATCTCATTCCTTTGACCAAGTCTTTCCTCCTGTACGACCATCATCTCCACAGTAACCAAAGAATTAGGATTAAATATTGATAGCGTGGCAGTAATGAAGTCTTAATAAGAGGGACCCAATCCAAACAAAGAGAGAGGGGATCAAACAAGGCGGAGGAAGTTGTGACGCCCAGTGTGCCACCTCAGAGCCATCCCTCTTGTTGTTTCATAAGGTCAACTCAATTATGTGGCCACCACAGGAAATTTATTCATTTGGTACACTTGATAAACACTAGCGGGATGCTCCAAGCAACTCCAAGTATGGACTTTGTCACTTGCCATTTAAATTACAGTCTGACTCTGAGATACAAGCTACTGAAAACAGACAACAGGTATTGCTTAAGAGAGGCTGCCAAAGTGAAAAAGAAAGACAGACGAAGCTCATAGGGGAGCTGGGAAATGGGAGGAGCCTTATTTAGCAACGTCTATTTCCACATTCGCACAGAAAACAAAGAGAAGAACAAAAGAAAAGTACCTCTTGAATTACTGGGGGAGCTGGCACACTTGTTTTCGGCGCGCTGTGTTGGAATAAAGGATTTGTCTGCGAATAATTTATTCCAGAGCTCCCTCTGCAATTTCAGTCTCCTTCCCCCAGTGATACACAGAGGTTTTTAGTGGTAGAATTCCAAATGATAAATACTGCACATTTATAAAAAGTTGAGAGGGGATATTTAGAACACAGGAAGCTGCTGCATAAGGCCTTATGCTTTATTCACGTCCCTGTGGGAGCTGCGGTATCCAGGGATGCGTTATGTAAAACTGGTCAAAGCCATGCTAATGTGATTTTGAATGCATGACTTCATCATCTGTGTACCACAGGTATTGAATTGCAACACAAGTTGCTCAGATTTATGTCACCTGGAGCAAAAGGACTGAAATCAATAGATAAAATTATATCCTACATTGCAGTTTAATATTAATCATTATATTTATGAAAAATACATGTCTGGCTTCATATTAAAGACTTTCAAGCAAGCTGTGTGGGAACAAGAGAGAGACGACAAAATGGTTTTGTAAATGTGATTAAGTAAATCTGATGATGGGCAATTATAACCTTACATTTTCATATTACTCCTTCTTATCCTCGAAGAGTCTTCATATTTTGGAGGGTGATGTTACGTTGGATAATGCTAGTGGGAATGGACTCGTCACGAAAGGGGATGCTGTTGAAATGATGCATGTGGGGGTGTACATTTGGTGTATTGCTGTCTTCGCCTGAAGCAAGAGATGAGAATATCGGAATAAAGAGACGACCCAGAACATTTTATTTTTTGGTTCAACGCTGATACATACACTGCCAGAAAAAAGGAATAATGAAACAACCACATGCAGACAAGCCTACCTCACATGCTGTAATCATGAATACAGTCTTGTCATGACATATCATATTTACTAATCTATACTGATTTGATTGACAATATTTTCTATTTTCTCCCTAATTTCTCTTTTTGTCATTTTAGGACTAAACTGCTCTGCCTTGTTTCACAGAGTCAATTGGAGTCCTTGGAAAGCTATGATCTGGTAGACAGACAAAATAAATGACTCATTGAAGGTTTATGAGGCATCCTGACATCCATAGCTGTGGCAAACCAAGTATCCAGCCTAGATGAGAAGTCGCTCAATAAGATACAGGAGGGTCTGTGCACCGGAAGCCAAAAATGCTAAAAACATAATAGTCTGTTAAACCAGCAGTGAAATGGAATGGAAGACGGACAAGATTAGATTAGATGTCAGACATTGCCAATGGAGATTTGTGTGACATGCTTCGATATGACTCTATTGTCCTCTGGTAAAATACGCAACGGAGTCATCAGGATCTATTTATGAATGGTAGGAGCAAAACGAAAATACACATTTTCCATATCATAGCACATTATGTTACAACACTAAGTGGCTGTAATTATCATCAATTTCTATGGCACAACTGCAGCCTAATGGATATAGAAGTGCACTTTGGACAAGGTCAGTAGTATGAAGTTTGGCTTGACAAAAATCTGGAAATAGGAGTATAATAAGAAATGCCCTCAGCTTCCTTGAAAAGTGTCCTTGATCAAAGAATAGCCCCAACTGCATAATGCTATTAATGCTAATAAAATCATTTGGATTATGAAAAGCATTAATAGCAGTAGGACAGGGAAGTCTCCAGACATGAGACAGCTCCTCACAAGTCAGGTTGAAGAAAGTCACGAAAGTTTGCTCAGTCCAGAAGTAATGCAGCCAGTTGTGGTGCTGAACTTAATGAGTCAATACAGACTCTTGTTCAAGTTGTGCTCTTGTCTGTACTTGTGTTCTTGTGGACCATCAGAGGCTGCCCAAGTACTGTCCCAATTTAAAGTCGGCATTTAGCCAAGAAAGGTCCAAATCCCTGGAAGTGTTCAGTCTGCTTATCCAAGCTGCTTTGGGGGCTGAGTTGTGTTAACTTGGCATGAACAAGTATACCAGCAGTCATTTCACATCAGCCAGTGGTGTTGGTGGAGATACGAGCCAGACTTCAGGCCTGGACACATCAGGATTTCAAATGGTGCTGAAAAAAATCATAAAATCATGAAAAAAAGAGAATTAATTCCTATGAAATCGGAACAATCATATTATCTGTTCGAGGATGAAAAATTAATCAGGATGAATGCTGTAGAGTTCAACTTTGGCGACATGGAAATTTGCAGTGTTGACCACTTGCAAGCCCTCTTGACAGTGCTGAATTGTGGAGAAACAAAACAGAGGAAGTAATTATAGTTTATTAACTGTGATGCACTAGTCACTTTTATTTTGGGGCGGCAGTGGCTCAGTCTGTAGTGACTTGGACTGGGAATCGGAGGGTCTCCAGTCTTGGTCTGACTGGTGGCTGGACCAGAGGTCCCAATTCCTCCTCTTGGGCAGTGCAGAAGTGCCCTTGAGCAAGGCACCGAACCCCCTGACTGCTCAGGTCGCCTGGATGGTGCAGCCCCCTCACTCTGACACCTCTCCTCTACATGCATGTGTTTGTTTCATAGCTTGTGTGTGTAATGTGCAACAGAAAAATATGTACTAACAGAGTGAAAATGTAATTTCTCTCACTAAGGGATCCATCCATCCATTTATTTTCTACTGCTTATCCTCACATAGGGTCATGGGGGGGCTGGAGCCTATCCCAGCTGTCTTAGGGTAAAAGGCAGGGTACACCCTGGACAAGTCTCCAGTTCATCACAGGACACATAGAGACAGACAAGCACTCACACTCACATTCACACATATGGCCAATTTAAATTAACCAATTAACCTAATCCTCACAAAGGGATCCCATTAAGGAATTCTTCTTTTTATTATTTTGTGTATTCCTTAGAATAGCAATGCTTCAAACTCAGTTATATCATATAGGAGTTAATGGTAGAAAGACATCTATTGAATAAATTGTGAAAAAATATTGTGCCATTAGCAAAGGCTACAGTGATGGATAGAGGGTGAAGCTGCCATTCACAGAACTGCCCCGTAGCTTGATTTGTTGAATATTTGTTCTATAGTCACATGATGTAAATGATGTAGTCCAAAGATCCCTCACATGTGGAATTCAAATATCTTAAATATGCAGTGAGTTGCCCTTTAAATGAAAAAGACTACATGGTCATTTGGGTGAGTCACACACGGCATACATTCCTAGGTTTGATGGAAACTTTGCTCACCTAACTTTGATGTTACCTGCCACACCTTTAGTCTTTTCATCTGGTGGCACCGCTTTAAATATTCACGACTATGGTCCTCTGTGACAAGTATCAGGAAATCCCTCGTGATTCCTCTCTCTTTTTGTTCTGTGTGCACAGACTAGAGTTTCTGTTTTTGAACTTTCTGCTCCTTGGACCATAATTTTCACACCAACACCACAAACTATATCACAATGAGGAGTAAAAGTTTGTAATGTATTGTCACTGCTATCCAGCTCTGATGCTGACATACTGGGATGCAGCAACCCGTTATTTTCCCCACAGGGGTCACAGTCACAACAGCTGAACATGAAGTGTTTGCCTGAAATTACATTACATTAGCCTGCATTTTCATTTATTAATGATAGCTGATTTTGCACATAATTTCATTATTATAAAAACATAACAGAACACAATAAATATCCATGTGTTATAATTGTTTAAAGATTACATTATTGATTTATTTTTGAGAGAATTAATTTCCAGATTAGCAATGCAGTTTATTCTAAAGGCTAATCAAGTATTCATGATAATTATACAATGAAATGTGAGCACTAATGTTTGTTCTGTGCTGCTAGTCTGCTACTGGCTACAACCATGACACTTTATGACCATCATTTCCATTCATTCAGTGGTTTAAGTCCAAACCCTGAAAGGAGCAGTGCTGTGGATCTGGCGCTATGTAGCATCGAGCATACAGTTTGCAGTGAGTAGGAAAACTAAGGCGGCTGATGGGAAAATGTAAATTGCACCAAATAGAGTTAATGTCAATGGTTCATCTGTAGAAATATGATGGACTTTCCGCTCTGTATGTAGACAGTATATGGCTGATTCTAAGGTAATGAAAACACAACAATTGTTATTTTCAGGAGATTACGCACTAAAGAAAACATAATTATGAATATTATATTCCATATCTTCCAATAGAGCCCCCTAAATAATATCACATACTGTTCCTTTAAAAATCAAAGTATCAGTATTGTCATCCCTTCCCATCCTCACAGTCATATCCCTTCACCGCTGAGTTCGACTGCAAGCTAAATTATTGAAAATTAATAATCAGACCCCCATCAATAGACTATAAATACCAGATATCAACCCTGTATACTGCCATTCATTTTCAGATATCACTAATTCATAACTTAATAAAAATAACTACATTTTAAATGGTTATTACTGGACAAGTTCCTCGTGAGTATTATAATTAAATGTTACCAGAAGCGTAACAAATGCTGACTAACTCATGGCTCATCATAGGCCAAACTTCCACAATTATTAAAATAATTTGAATGATTTGGACTAATTATTACTGGGAACATCGGTGATTTTACATTCCGTCCCTCACTGAGTGCTGGTGTATGTCAGAATTCAATCAACTACCCTATTCTTCCCTCAATCATTCTGATTTAAGGACCTTTAACCATAATTGAAGCCTCATCTCCTGTAATGTGTTTTTTTTAGGCTATTGTCATCTCATCAGAGTGCTGCAACCAATTTATATGAAGGTTAGCATGTCACTGTGCAAACAACATTAAACCATAAATGGGGAGAGTGAATATGACATCCTGTCCTTGTTTTATGATTTGTGTTTGTGTAATAATTTTGCAAATGAGCAATTACTGCTTCTGATTGCTGTTAGGGAGAAACTGTCCACTCTGTATGGCTTTCTGTACTGCATCCATGAATCACTACGGTGTAATAAGAGTGATACAAACACAGCGCAGACTCTGTGCCCTGGCTTCTTCGCCATATTTGTTCAGTGCAATGCAACGTAGGATCAGTTATGTGCTCTATGCTTCCTGAATCCTGAATCCTGCTTCTTTGCTCTGCTGTGCTTCCATTTCCCAGGCGGGCTCCCCGACAGCAGGAGCTGTGTTTGTTTTATATGAACTCACTACTGACCCTGCTGACCACAAATCATGTTGAAAGAGGAGTGAGAGAGTAGAATAAACCTCTATCACGAGAGAGGAAAGTACCTTTTAAGATCTGTCAAAGCTTTTGCTAATAGGGGTGATCCATCCAGGGCTTTCAAAATGTCACATCCCAGCCTCGTTCATTTGCATAACCTCTAAAGCATCCCAGAGAGTGTGCGGCGCATTGATTTAGCCAGTGGTTTGGGACATGCTTCCCTTGTTGACACAGTCGTCTGAGTGTGACTGTGGTGCTCCTTAATCCACTAAACTGTGTGGCGAGTAAGTACCCTGCTGCTGTTTTACAACCCCATCATGATTCATTCTCACACACTCAAGCTTTCTAATCTGCTGACTACTCTTGGGTAAATATCATTATTTGATCTTTGATAAATCATGAATACGTCTCGGGGTAGCTCACTGAAATGCTCGGTGAGCTTATGGCCTGAACTATGAAGAGCTCTGTGCGACTTTTAAAGCCTAACTCAGCAACTTTCAAATCCATTAATGGACAATTTCCAAAAAACGTTAGAGCAACTATAAGTCCATTAAACATTATGAGTGTTTAAAAAGACATTACACCCATGCAGGGGGAATATAAATGAAACTGTGTACTCCACTATTGTATTTGTTTGTGCTGTTGGAAGGGGACTGAGCCATATATATATATATATATATATATATATATATATATATATATATATTTCAGATATCATTCATGACCTTTGAAAGAATCATAGCAGATCAGAGCAGCTTTTCTGGAGCTTTCAATCAAACTGCTCAAGTGGTGCTTTTTAATTTTCTTCCTTTTTATCAGTTTTATTCTTTCTCTTCAGCTGTATTTATGCACAGTGTTTCATTGGAATTATGACCTGATTTTGGGTCGCAAGCTCATATGCCTGGCCTATGAAAAAACAGTTTGATCATTATGGAAAAGACACCATATCCGTAGGTGTCTAGAAATCTGATTCAAATCTCAACTCAACATGACCTCACACTGTATTTCCATTATATTATTTTCAATTCTTAATGTGTAGCAAATCAAACAGACCAGAGGACACAAGGGAAAGGGAGCAAGACAATATTGTTGCCTTAACAAAAATGCTTGCTCTCAGAAATGCATTTTGCCTCACTATTCAACAATAATGTGATCTTAATGTGTGGCAGTCCAGGTTTTTACTAAGACAACAAATGTTGTAATGACAGAAACGCTTGAAAAAAGGTTATAATATACTCAGGTGTAAAGATGAATGGTTGGATACAGAGTGAGCACAGCAGTTAACCATTGGTTACAGTTATGGATAAGGTAAAGGGAAATAGTTTAGGCCTAATGTTAGCACCCATGTCCAGCTCCTTATTGGACTGAAGGAAGATAGTGTTACATTGACCAAACATAATTTCTTATACATTCCTGAAAAAATATGCTAAAGGTAGAAAACTATTTGAAAGATATGAAATTTATAAATTCAGTTACCAAACAGACTATTAGAACTAGATTAACTAGGATACACCAATAATCTTTCTTTACATAAATCATCATGAATGCTGATGATCATTTTTTTTTAACACACTATAATCTATGCAGTCATTAAGGCCCCTTTAAAGCTCTGGCAACTACTACACGTACTTAGTAGCAGATAGATACAATGTAAGTCTTATCCTTTCCATCTTGAGACACAATGTGAGGGTTCGCAGCAGCCCAGCCAGGAAGATGAAATCACCTCAGGGTGAGGCTGACCCATTGAAATGGATATGTGCAACTGGAGAAACACAACAAACAGGCAGGCCTTCCTGCCCAGAGGAGCGACACCAGGCAGAATCTCATTAATGAAACTTTTTTTCATTGTTCCAACTCTTTCGACACCATCAAGATATTGTTTCTGGCATAGAAACATATCACTATATGGATTGTCGATGCATTTCTCTAAGTCTCTGAAAGGCATTTTAAAACATTGAATTTGGTCCAAATCATCACTTCATTTTATCATATTAAAACCCTTCACACTCTGGTGCCTCAGAGCATCAATAGCGATCATTCTGGTACACTCTCATCCGCCGGCAAACCCCAACAGTGAAGAAACTTTAATTCTCTACTTTTGTTGGAAGGTCAGTCACCAACATGATTGGAGTTTGAGGATTTGTGCTCTTTTAAAATGTGTATTTTTTCACGGTGAACATCAAACACAGTGGAGGATACAGTAAGATAATAGAGCGAATAAGTGCAGCATAGGGAAGCTGGAGAAACCATGAACTGGAGTTAATTTGTACAGTCTCAGACAGGGGACCATCAAGGCATCATTTATCACCACCTCCATCTCCTAAGTTATTAATCCCTTAAGGCGTTGTTTCCACAGATAGAGATCACAATGACACAAGAGTCTGGTAAAAGGAAATTAGAAAAGACACGGTTGTGGAAAGTTCAGTAAGTAGATCTGACCCTGTGTTGCCAGAGTGCTGCTGTATGGAAAACTGATAACTGCGGCTCTGCTGCACATGTAATACACATGAATTAATGTCTGATAGGGATGCAACTAACGACTCAATTAACCTGTTGATTATTGCTTTGCAATGACAGTTTGGACTTAATTTAAATGGTGCAGAATCCACTCCATACAACAAAAACTTACCCAGGCAGAGAATGTTTATCGAGCTAACAGTGACTACACAATATACAATCTAATAGACCCCGAATGAGATGCAAACATGAATATTAGCTGTTGTGCCTAACCTCGTTCTGTGGCCAACATCCCATATAAAGTAAGTGCATATCAGTGACATTCCGTCTTCATCGCATGTCAGTTTCTGGGTTATCTCAGGGATTTTATTTAATTGTTGAGATAATTACTGGGGACAGCCCATCCAAATCACAAAAAATGTCCTGTTGGACCAAAAACAGTCAATTTGTCAGACAGTTCAACCAAAAACAAATGCCCATTGTTCAGAAGGCCCTCTGCTCTGAAAACACACTCTCCATACAACAAACAGAAGCACATGGCTAATTATTATTATGCAAAATGACTTTCATTGATCAAAAATATATTTTTGTGGGCAGAAATCAGCTAAAATTGAGGTTCATTCTGTATGCGTATACACCATGTTCATTCTTTATATAGTACCATTTAGTATACTAATTAGCTTTTTCTATTGTAGTATAGTATAACATTTAGCTGAAACAATAATTTCCTTCGGAGTTGGTGGAAACCAAAACAGAGTTCAAAGAGAGCTAACACTGGACTTACATTCAATAGGTGGCAAGAAACAGGACTTAACATAACACAACATGTGCTGCACCATGTCTGCTAGATGTGTGAATAGGATAACATTGCTAACTCATACATGACAACACCAATGAACTTGTAACATGTCATTGTATAGTTTCCAACATGTTGCACAGTACCCAAAAATGTACAAAATTCTCTGCTTCTGGTGTCTCAGATATGAATACTTACAGCTTTCTATCATCATAAACATATTTGGATTTGAGAGCAAATAATACACTGCTATCAACTTGGGATCTGAATGCTTGTAATTGCCATTTTCTGGCATGTCAATGACAAAATGATAAATTGATCAATGAAAAATGATTTCTGATTGAGTTTTCGAAAATGTTTCAAATGATGTTAAACTTTAGCTAAAATATACATTTTCAAAAGGTAAAGGTAAAAGGTGTGTTTACTCAGATATATGCAACATTTTCACTTGTCTCAGCATTGCAAGCTGCAATTAATGCTTTTTACAATAACCCAAGTGTGCAATGCATTCTGTACAAGCTCTGTGGGCACAACAATAAACCATTAGCATGCATGTTTGTATTATGTATCATGCATTATACGGAAAATAAAATAGCGTCATACTTCATATGCTTGGGGCACTGAATCGATTGGGAGTTGCAACATCAGCTGGAGTGTGTGTGTGTGTGTGTGTGAGAGAGAGAGAGAGAGAGAGAGAGAGAGAGAGGAGAATGATTCATTGGAAAAGGGCCGGGGGGAGGTTTAGGAATGATGATGAAAATCGATAAAGAATAATAAATGAGAAACAACTGGGCAGATTATGGAGGTTATTAGGATGTGGAAAAAGACCGTCTTCGTCCTTTCAATTCACACCAGAGTACAGTGGGAGACAAAAGCATGGAAAACACCTTCATGTGGTAATGCTGGATTGCATTCGCTGTGGTTGTTCGTTGCTTCTTTTTCATCCAGTGTAGGGTAGCTGTAGCCTCAAGGTTAGCCAAGCAAGATTGTGAGCAGAAGGTCAACGGATTGAACTTCTCTGGGTGCAGGAAAGGAGCGAATAATCTTGTGCCCCCAACTACTAATTAGCTGCCCTTGAGCAAGGTCTTCAACCCCCAACTGCTCTAGTGCATCTACTCAGGGGTGCACCGTGTGGAGCATCTCCCAGGTGTAAATGTATCATGTGTGAAAAGCAGTGCTCAGTCTTTTCTGGGTAAATAGATTTTAAGAAAATAGCAGCAGCACCACAATGCTGGCTGGAGCACAATGAGTTATTGTGTGACCTGGCAGAACTGGAAGTCTGTTGAATACATACAGTAATGTTTGGTAGAAATGCAATCATAAGCACAAACAATGCTAGGAAATTAAAAAAGCCAGCACTGCTTTTGCTTTTCTTTATCTTTAAGAAAACATGCAGAAGCTGTCTGCAGATTAATTAAAACCTTATAGTGTATTGATTAGAATAGGCCTGTGGAAGAATACTGACAAATAAAGACACAGCTCCTGCCTTTCAAGGAAATTCTCTTTGAGAAAAGCATGTTTTTAAGACAGGTGAAAACAGAGATAGCTAAAAAAACAAAAATTAGTCTTCATGCAACAGTCTCAAAAGGAGGTGTGGATGAGGACACACCAGTGTTTAGTGCATGTGCCTGGAATCACAATCATTGTTTACCACACTGGAAGCAGGACAAGAATGTATTGTTAACATATGTTTTTCCCCAAAACCTCAGTTAAACCCATCACTCACATAACTGGAAGATGGATTAAACATAAATGTAAATGTGATACAGGTGTACGACTCCATTTTGACCAGAACATCAAAAAGAATCCACATGAGACTCAAACTAAATATATGAATAAGAAAGATTTTAATTAATTGCTTGATTGAAGTCGATCCTTATACTTATCTCTGTTTATTTCCTGTCAGCTGGTGTCATTCACATATACTGCAACTGGAAATAAACTGGGACACATTTAATGTTTATATCAAACACTCAGTTTCTGAATACAGGCTGTGTGTAATTTCTTTGTGGATGGACTTTCAATACTTTCACAGTATTTATATTGGACTTTAACCAACTTTATGATATATAATACATTATAGGACCTTTAAATCTTAGAAATGCATTGATTTGTGGCTTCTTCAGGGCAGCA
This sequence comes from Synanceia verrucosa, assembly GCA_029721515.1. Lineage (NCBI taxonomy): Eukaryota > Metazoa > Chordata > Actinopteri > Perciformes > Synanceiidae > Synanceia > Synanceia verrucosa. Next base: position 12,552,449 of record CM056557.1, on the reverse strand, counting down.
CAAGAAGCTATAAACACAAGATTAAAGGGATATTCCACACCTATGTGAAATGTAGTCATTTCTCGCAGTTCCCAGTCAGGTGTTGCGTGGTGGCTTTGCGCCTGGCAGAGGTGCTTTGCCGGAATATAGTCCCAAGTCAAAATGGGCCTAGTAGTCAATACATTTGTGTTAATTTGCATTGTCATTTGTACTTGTTGTGAATGTAGGTCACGAGAAGTAATTAGGAAATATTTTGAGTTATTTGGAATCACTTTTACAATGACATGCTAGCTGGCAACAATAAAAAACACTAAAAAAACACTTTTTCTCACTTATTTAACTCCGGGGACTGCGAGGAATGAATAAATTTCACATAGGGGTGGAATGTCCCTTTAACATGCTATCACACTAAAAAGTTGATATGGCACACTGGACTTTTGGGACTGGCTTTCGTAATGTCTGAAAACCGAACATTGCTTCCCGAACATTTTCATGAGGAGAACTACATCCTGAGACTGGAAATTATTCTCTGTGGGTTTGTCACCAGAAATGACACCTTTTTAATTACAAACAGTCATATGGGCCATTGTTAATATAATATTATTGATTAGAGCAGCTTTAAAGTGCTTTGTTGTCAATCCTTAAACAAACTTCCATAAATCTAAAGCATGGTAAATTAAATAATCCTTTGTGGAAAATAAAACAAGTCTGAATCAATATTAGGAGTGAAACTGGAACTCATCCACTCCAAGGCCAAGCAGAACCCATATCATTTGACAGGACTCATTTTATACAGTACAATTACCGCAGCTGTAGCACAATGTGGCTGGCCACCCACCAATATTGCATATTACTCAGATGATCAGCTCACTTTTTATTGTTGCATATTATATTACCCGGACATGAGGCCATGCATTTCAAGGGCTGTGGCTTTACCATAAAAGAATGACCAGGTGCTTTGATGAAATTGTAGAGGCCATGCACAGCTGGGTGAGGTGGATGGAGTGGTGAGGAGGCGGGGTTGTGGAAGGTGAGGTGGTAGGGCTGAAGCGAGGAGACTCCTGAGTTGAGAGCACACCTCAGAGAGCTCCATCTGTTCCCTTCGTCATGTCCTGATGGGCAGGGATTCCCGCGCCAGGAGCCTGCTGGTTGCCCCTCCTATTGGCAATGCACACACACGTGCACGCGCGCACACACACACACACACACACACACACACACACACACACACACACACACACACACACACACACACACACACACACACACACACACACACACACACACACACACTCTATAGCTGTAATTGAAAATTACAGTCAGTATGTAGCTTGTCAGAGAGTGTAAGAACTCATTTTTCTCCCACTCCATCCTCCTCTTGTCCTTGACCTCTTGACCTCCTGGCCAGACGTGCTATTGTGCAGTGACTATACAACGCTAAAGCAGACGAGGGAATAACCATCTGTTTTTGATGCGGCTTTACCGTGGTGTTCAGTGCTAATTCAGACATATGACCGAGGTTGAGACTATTCAAATATGACATGCAAAACTGTTTGTTATCTCTTGTGGAAGGAACGTAGCCTCAGCCTCGTCTTTAGTGGCTGAGAAGATTTGTCTCAGCGAGGTGCCTCTGCTGAGTTTTAAATCACTGTTGACAGCAGAGTTTCTCCCTGGATTAGATCTCCAGTTTCATTGCAACGGCCCCAATAGCATATCTCGCAGAATTGATAGAAGGTGGTTGATTATTTTTTACTAAAATGTTTACCTCCTCGCCAAACTGAAATTCATTTTCAACTTAAAAGAGACGTGTGTTGCCTTTATGTAGGACAGAGCCACGTATTCCCTTTTGAAGCTAAGTGATAAAATTATCCTTTTGAACTTGCTTGTCAATCACTAAAACTTTGCCAGAGATTTGATCTCTTGTATTCCAAAGTGGATGCTGTGTGGGTGGACACCTTTGTGTTCATAGCTGCATGTGTGCAATGTGAAAATACAGAAACAGTATTGAATGTAACAAGGTAAGAGTAAAGTAAAGGTAAAGCAAAACTAAATGTGCTCTGAGTTTGTCATATCACAGATTTTTTTTTTCACTAATTACTCAGCCAAATAGGAATAATAAAAAAAATCTGCAAAGGCATTGATACTACGCCCAATTGTGTGTGGGTGATTACTATTATATACTATTTTACTGTGTATGTATTACTATTATGTATCTGATATACTGCTGTCGTACATAAGACAATTCTTGTTGGTAACTCTTAGTGCCAACATCCAGTTTAACTTGACGAGGGAAAGAATGATTCAGTCATACTAGTCTTCCAGCAAATTATTCAACCTCTGATAGAAAAAAGGCATTTTGTGGGGGACATGGCACTCAAAACAATTTTGTCCTTTTACAGCTGTAACAGTAACAATGGAGTTTAACTGCTTTGCTTGTGATTGGCCAGTGAGCCCAGCCTTAGAAAAGGCTGGGGTGAAAAGGCAAATCTCAAATTTGACTATTTGACTTTAAGGCTATGAGGACAGTGGAGCTTGAGTAGGCTGACTCGTCTGATCAGTTGTTGTTTTTGTAAGTGGTCTGGATGTTGAAAACAAAATGTGTGAGCGAATCTGAAATCTGAATCATTGCTTGTAATTGCTGTCTCATCATACCTCTATGAAAATGAGTGTAATTTGCCCTTTTTTGCCTCTGATTGATTGTGGCACAGTATAAACGTTGCCTTTGCTCCAAGCCAAAAGTAGGCAGAACAATGTCAAAGAGTAAAGAAAAAAAATAGATTTTCACAAAAGCTATATGTCCTGGCTGATGAGGTGCAGAGGCATTCCTCAAATTTCAGGCAGCAAATTTAAACGTGATGGAAAGGAATCGTATTTGGCATTCAATATGTCATGATCACAAGAATGTATTGGTGTAACATTAGTTAAAAGTGTGTTTCAGTCGCCACCAACTCCCTGTAGGTTCTAACAACTTCTCTGTCTCAATGTCTCATCTGCTATAACTTGCGTTGGATTTCTGCTGTGTCCTAACCACATCCCTCATTGAGATTACCTGTATAAATAAAGGTTAAAAAAATCATTGCGGCACTGGCATTGGACAGATTTTGCAATTAGGCTCATTTGCATGGAAATTGACCAAATGTATGCATCTTAACTAATTTGCTTTGCTGTGCAGTTAAGGGTGACAGAATTACACGTTTTTTTTTTCCTTACATGTTTAGTGGCCACATGTGCAATCCTTTTGTAAATTCAGCCCTGTGTACCTGATAGCTTTGATGTGCAAATACCTTACGTAATGATGGCATTTTTCAAAACATTCTGACGGCAAATGCTTTTGTTTGTAGAACAAATCAGACAGTCCTGTTGGCATTCATTACTGTGTCTATTCTGACAGCACATCTGGAGAGATGCCAAAGTGGAACATTTTTTTACACAATGTGGCTTTAATGTAGAGCATGTGTACACACAGCACATGGAGCTGTAGAATCTATACCGTACAATGTAAAACTGAAGCAATTATTCTGTTATTTCAAATGTTTATTTTTCAAATTAAAATGAAGGTTCTTAGTGAAGATGTGATGCTTTTTTTGTGTGTTATGTGATAACAAAAATTATATTTGGTGGTTTTTGACTTTTGACAATTTGATGGCATCTCCTTTGGCTTCAGGATATTATGGCATTTTTCTAACATTTTATAGACCAAATGATGATTTGGATTTTCAAAAAAAAAAAAAAAATCAGTAAATTAATCTATAATGAAAATAACTATAGCAGCCTGAATACAATCCTTCATACACAATGTGTAACATGATCAGCAAAACATTCAAATTCTAAATTTCAACATTTTCATGAGGTTGAAAACAAAACAATGCATGGCAGAGAGCTGCTACATGGGAAGACTGTCTGTTCAAATTCAAGCTGACCTATAAAAGATGATGAGAAAGTAGGTTTTAATTTACTCTCACTAAAATGTGATCCCAAAGGATGGAGTGAACGAGTATTTTCTGTCATCTGTGACTCCATCGTTTTTGTCTTACTGCGTACTGGTCAGAGTTAGATGGATGGATGTTTACAGGATAAAAAGGCATTAATGGTCAATAAATTTTCATCACAACTCACCACAGACACTGTCACTTTGTCACACCTCTACACTTAGGTTTAAGATACGTGGTCCAGCTTAAAGCCTGGTTTATACTTCTGCGTTGCGGCGACGGCGTAGCTACGGCGTCAACGCGGACCCCTACGCGGACCCTACGCCGTAGCCTGACGCGCACCTCCAAAAAATCCTGACTACACGTCGTGTCAATGCGTTGAGACGCGATGTAATACTGTAAAAGTACATTTAAAAGGCTGAGAAATAAAAAAGTAAAAAAAGAAAGAAGTCCCCTTGTCACCAGTGTAACCTCTCAGTTAAATTGACACATGATCTCTATAACAAGCTCCTGGGTGAAAGGACCACAGTGCAGATGTCTGAGGAAATCAGGGGCTGTAAAGAATTAATAATGGCAGCAGCCCACCCCTTTTATCCATTTTGTAATTCACAGATTCAAATCTCATTTGTGGGCTGTAATAGCAGGGATATCCTGTCATAACGCAAGTGTGACAGGGAACTGCCTGCCTCAGTTGGACCAACTCATGCTTGATAGTGCATTATCATTAGCGGGGAGCCTCAGATTAATATTTCATTAGGACTGTGGCTTTGCAGGGGCTTCCAGGCATACCAAGTGATATGTTATTCCCTGCTTCACACCGATTACTCTCTCACAGGCAGGGCTTGGATACAAAAGCTCTTATTATGATGGACAGTGCAGTGGAGCAAGGTGTTCAGGAAAAACGAGGAGATATCCCTATTTAACGGTGAGTAAGCATGGCCGGCCAAAGCGTTGTATCATCACTTTTCAAGGCATGGCCGTAACAAACCATCATTGGAATGCCGTGGTGGTGGGGAAGAGCACCATTCTTAACAGGAGTGCTTATCATGGGCAATGGATGGCTAACTCCCTTTGGATTTAAATCTGCAGAAAAACAAAAGCATGGGGAGACCATTTAAAGGGGAAGTGCCCTTTTTTGCAAATTGGAACTTATTTCTGGGATAAAATACTGCCATTTACTCACCCATTTCACTTTGGAGTCATTTGGAGTATTTCCGACGATATTGGATTTGATGACAACGTCACAAATAAGTATTTTAGTTCAGGCACTGTGAAGGCCACATAGGTGGGCACTAGGGGTCCTTAGTAAACTTAAACTATGATACACAGGAAGTAGAGTCTGTTTACAGATTGAATTTTCTCAAGTTACGGACAACTCTGGACTCAAATGAGAATAGTAATAGTGTCGCCCATCTTATTAAACGTCTGTTATTTGAGAAATGGTCAAGTTTGTGTCATTTACTGACTGCATTTCGGTGCCCCTTCACTCCTGTTAAATGGATATCATCAAATCCAATATCATCGGAAATACTCCAAATGTCTCCAAAGTAAAATGGGTGAGTAAATGGCAGTATTTAATCCCAGAAATAAGGTCCAATTTGTAAAAAAAATGGCACTTCCACTTTAAGAAAAAATCTCCTGATATTGGGCACAAAGGGAAGTCAAAAAAGTCAATGTCTTACTTTGCAAATTATTTCTCAAACTATTTCTACTTTGCGCAGTAATTATGCACCTCACTACTTCCAAAAATTGCTGCTCAGCTAATGCTAAACCTGTCAGATATTTTTTGTGATGTTTTATGAGCATGTGCATCATGAAAACAGAACAGGGACCCACTTCTAAAATCACTACGAGAGGTCAAAAACTCCCCAGGAAACCTTTAACCCGTCTTGTCTCTTAATATCTGACAGCAATAAACTTTTTGGTTATAAGATTTTTTATCTGAAACTATTTTAAGTGTCTTTCAGGGCTGGGTGTTTGCAGTTTTGTATATCTTTATTGTTGTCAAAAAAATTGCTCTATAAAACTAAAAGTAATTATCTTCAATCTTGCAGACAATAGTTTAATGGGGAGCCTTTTTTTATGTTTTTTATGTTAAGATTAAAATTTGTCAGAACTGTAAAATGTGACATCAAGCTGTATATTGATGATTTTATTATGTATTTACAGGTGTGCTTATTCATAATTAGCTTCCTTGACATATGGCTGGGCTTTTTATTTACATGTAAAACCCATCTTGCATCATTACATGGTATTTCAGTGATGGTTTGACAGTCTCACACAGGCTACAAGAAGAAAACAGAGCAACTTTCCTTGAGCTTGTGGATTGCTTGTACTGTAAATTAGGCGGCATCAGATTTCATCAAGAAGACTGTTTGATAAGACTTAAGCAAATCCTCCCCTCTGCAAAGTGCCAGTATTATTTTTGACATTCTCTAGAAACTGGGAGTCTTCAAAGACAGCGTGTTTAAACCCAGAGCTGTTTGAAATATCAAAGCGGTAGCATGGTAACTTTCTAAATGTCACCGTGGGGGATCTTCCTCTTCCTCTTTTGATGCTCATTTCATGACGAACAGTAATGACAGGTCTGAAGGTGTTTCAGGAACCCTATCAATGCTGAGGCGCTGCTCTCGTGTCAGTCCTGTTTCAATATGCACTTTGACGATATGAACATGAATCGTTATTTCATTCTCTAAACCTGCATTTTTCATCTTTTGAATGATGCGATAAATTCATGACTTACAGAGTCATTGCAATTGCCATTTTCCCCTATCAGAGGTGTCTAAACACATCATGCATATAAACCTGGAGAATTTCCTTCATATCTAAAGGAAATACTGGCTTGTAACAACATTATTAGGCTATTGTTGGTGTAATTAGGAAATTCTTTTATTGCTACACATATTGCTGTATGCTCCAAGGCTGCCACTGACAGATAGTAATAGTTATATACAAGCTGAACAGCAGGGTTTCTATGTAGAAATGGGCCATTAGGGGTGCCCCACTAATGGCTGCACTGACCCAACAGGGTGTATGCAAAAGGAAATCCACCACTGAGTAATGCCTCCATTTATAATTTGGGGCTGAGACAACATGATTGTTTTTCTTTGATGGTTACTCCACTCTCAGAACACTTTTGTTCTGTTTGTCTCGCAGACTCGCTCTCATTTATCAGTGTACCCCTCCATTCATTTCTATTCTACACAGTGCTGATCCAATCCACCTCTTAGAATGTCTGTAATTAAGCTGATCGGACACTCCCCCCCCCTCCCTTTCCTGGCATCTATTTGGGATGACAATGGCTACAGATAAAAATATGGTGCTGATTGCTATACACACAATATGCTCAATGACTTCATGATCAGCTAATCAGCCCATCAATAGTGTTAATGAGCAGTTGCTGTGGTAATTTACACTCACTCGCCACTTTATTAGGTACACCTGTTCAACTGCTCCTTAACGTAAATGTCTAATCAGCCAATCACGTGGCAGTGTATCAATGTTTACTGCAGGCATGTAGACATGAACTGCTGTTCAAAACATGCATAAGAATGGAAAGAAAGGTGACTCCAGACGGGCTGGTATCAATACCTCGGTATAATAAATCTGAATACCCCCCGCCCCTCATTGTCAACAACTGGAACATACCGACTCACTTATTGAACAGGGGCTTAAAGTTAGCTGGAATACCAAAACACACTATTACATTAGTACCAATGAAAACAAAAGACAAATATAGATCATTATTTTGCTTTACACCCTTCAGAAGGAACACTATTTTGAAGGGACATGGGTGAACTAACTTTGCTATTCAGTAAAGCTATTTACAGTGTCTTCCTTTTTAACTTGGGCATTCATGAAATGTCAGTGTCATCAGTCCTCAGGGATACAGTGCACGCAATGTCCCTGACTATCAAATCACATATTTGAGTGAGAAGGGTGAGTTCATGTGCTGTTGTCCAGAGTGCACCTGGGAACAGCTCCTGTAAATGCACCTCTGTTATTGCTCTACATTTGTTACCACTGGCCTTTCTGTCCATTGTTGTTCACAGAAGAACAGTTACTGATTTCATATGTGTGCGCTGAAAGCTGTCTTCATTCACAGCACACACACTGAATGAATTTACCTCATGGTGCCTTCTCCTGTATGCATCATTAACAAATCAGCCGTGCTGCAAACATATCATGTCATGTTACCTATTATTGATCATCAGAATCTACCCAGACAGACGATGACGCTTGTTATTGCTGATTTAGCAACCTTCACACACTACCCTCTGTGATTTTATGGCATTTGCTCCAGCATGCAGTGCCTGGTCAGTGCCATTCTGACCTGTTCTGGACTTTGTGTGCAATGCAGTAGATGTTGGAGAAAGAGCAAAATACTTCAGTCAACAGGTCAGGGCTGCTAGCTGAGTGCAGAGCTGTGCTGTTGCCTTGGCTGGTCTGCTGTGTCTTCCCCTCAGTTTGACATTCAGCATGGTTTCCTCTATGCTACCGACCCTTTGACCTCTTCACATCCTACTCCCAGACTGCTGGTGACTCGTTCTGACCTGAGTTGTGGGTGCAGCAGAGCTGCAGAAGAAGAATTGGGAATCATCCTCCTCCAACAACATCAATATTTTATCTTCCAGGTGGGCACAACCAGGGAGTATGTGTGGGGTGTTCTTAAGTTTACTTTATTTTCTACATTTCTGTCTTTAATAGAAACAGCAGCACAATTAACATGACTGCAAAGATTGTGTTAGCCAATACAGATTTGTTTGACTCTGCACTTGATTTGCTCTCTGTATAACTTTCCATTACATCTCAATTTTTCAAAAATAAATGTGTCAATCATTCCTGTGGAGAACAATGCAGCCACCAAACAGTTGGACTCCACAATGCACCTTCAATGCCATATTAATTGTCATTTTCATACAGTAGTCTTACAGAATAGACAGCAAAGGTGTGGATTTCTCAACTGACTTTTTCCTAAGTTAACACAAGCTCTCGCTACTTATTATCCTGAAAACAGTCAAATTCCCAGGACACTTTTGTAACATTTTCTGTGTTACTCTCTGCATGGTTGATGTTATGGCTTCAAGAGGGTCCTGTGAAGTCCCAAGCTCCTCAGAGCTGATGCAGTGTAGAGTTGGAACCATCAGGAAACAAAGGACTGAGGGAGCATAAGCTCCCATTTTCCAGAGCAAGTTAAAAGCAGCACAGCTCCTTCTAATGCTCAGAGGCCTATTTTAGATATAGGGAGCTTTTAATGTCTAATGCACACTGCTGGGCTCACTGACGATGTCGATAGGAAAAGAGGGACTTCAAAACAGCAACAAACACAGATGCTTTTAGAGAAGGATGTGCTGCCCGAATGAATCAGGTACAAATGATGTAATTTGAGTGAAAGTACCAAAATATATATATATTTCAGCTGCTGGTTTTCATTGAAATACAGTAATGAAATTAATAGTGTATGTTCTTATTTGACAAATTGGGTTGCTGTGCTAGGAAAACATCAATTTTCTATATCTGTTTATCCTGTTGAGGGCCGCAGGGGTGCTAGAGCTTATCTCAGCATGTACTGGTTAAGAGAGTGTGTGTGCACTGGGGTGAAGCATTGCCAAGTGTTTTGTTCTGGTCTTAGGTTAAAAGCACTATAGAAGTGCTATGGGTAACATTTTCACAGATCCTGCACGCATGCATTTTTGGGCAATATGTGCCAATATATGCGATAATGGAGAGATAACAGGAAACTATATGACCCTGAAACGTTTAATATTACATACACACGATGAAGGCTAAATAATCACAAAAATAAATTGGGTAAATGAGCCAAATATATTTCAAATAACAGAAGAAATCCTGAAACACTTATTTCGTCATTCATATTATTTATTTATTATTGACGTTTCATCCCTTTACCTTTCGGTGAATCATGTACTCCCTGCCAGCTGTAAATAAACACAGTAAATAAACTTCTGTACCTTTAAAGCTTTAGCTTAACAAGGCTGCTCATGTAACCAGCTTGTGAGTTATATTTGCTCAGCATCAAAGTGAGAAGCACACAGAGAGTCTGTCTTTCTGATCTCCAGAGTTGTGTCCCTCTGACAAACACCTGTAGAATATAAACGTTACCGTGGTAACTCTGGATTAAGCAGCCAACGCTAGCTGCTGGCGCTGTCTCTTCAACTTGATGCTGATTACAACTCAAGTTAACAGCCCCCCCTTGCAAGTTAGCCAGCTAAGTAAGTAGCATTAGGAAGAGTCTGTGTTTGCGTCATATTTATTTAAAGCATCAGCTATAGAGATCTCAGAAAGGGGAGGCCAAAGGTGGCAACAATACCACTGCTTGAAAAATGGCATGAAATTCAAGTCCAACATTTTTTAATAATGAGTTTCGGTTTAATCATTATTACAATTTTAACAATTATAATTCAGAAATTTCAGGTTTATGTTTTCTACAATTTTCTCATTTAATCATTTACTTAATATGTAACAATTCAGAGGAGAGAGGAGAGAAGGCCAGATTTGACACGATGACACTTAATTAAAGGTGGGCGTCTCAAGTCTACTGTGAACCAAATGGACAACTTTAAGTGTTGAAATAGTTAAGACAATCAAAACTAGCTAGCAATAGAAGCTGGTTATAGCCTACTATTTAATCCATGGTTAGTGCAGTCATGATACATTCACAACCACTGATTTGTACTGAACTATTCCTATGTGTGACGGCTGGGCATGTATTAGCATTCAAATGGCCATTTAAACTGCTGTGTGTCAATATGATAGGCTATACTGATCAACAAATAGAGTTTAATAAATCCTAACAGAAAAGGGAAAAAAGTTGTGTCCTCATTAGTTCACCTAACAGGGAACCAGTGAGTCTGCTCACAACCTTCTGGAAACAACCTAAAGGTTCTTCATTAGGCCACTTAGATAAAGTCCTGGATGTGCAAATACACCAGTGTTTAAACTTTAATATCTAACTCCTGTTATTGGCCTTCATCCTCACCATCTTTAACCGACTTCAACATGGGTTAAGTCTATTGACTATTCACCTAGGGAAGCTGGAGTAAAAGAGCTGGGTGATTACGTCTTATATACTTTCAGCGTACATCAGGCCTCTGCTCTATTCTTCCTGAATCATTTTTTTTTCTAGAGTAGTTAGAAGACAGATTATAAGGCTCAGACATCTATTTTGCCCTTGAAATATAGGAGAACTTTCCAGGTTCCAGATTTATAATTTTATCACCATGTTTTCTATTCACAGCAGTTCTGCTAAATCCCAATCATTTTTGAGAGGATCTGCCTTAAAAGTCTAGATGAGAGGTCCTAAATTGCTGTAGCTTCCACATTACAGCTTCATAATGTTGAGAAAGCTATGTAATAAGAATCATCTGTACTGATCTGCGATGACAGGGCGGGGTGATAGTCCGGGGTCTGGCGCAGCAGATCTGATGAATGAGTGGAAAGGGAGGCAAAATGGCAAACAGGGAATCCATCTGGCCAGGAGAGGGCTCTGGATGTCAGGAAACTGGCAAGAATTCTTCAAAGTGGGAAATGTCAGGCTTTAGAAAGCTGATTAGTTTGGCCTGCTATCATCTTCATCATCCTCTCTCCAGCTTTTTGTCTTCTGTTTCTTCCATTGTGCACTTCTTCCATCGTCTTCTTCCACCCTGATCCTCCTCTCCATCCTGTGCATCAGGACACCATTAACACCCCGGTCTAGTCTCTGACTGCTGTTGAATATTTCAATATAGCTCTGCTTATCTGGCAGCCCCTATGACCTGCCTGGATGAGCGAGGGAGAGGCAGAGATTCGCATGGCGAGTTGTGGAATGGATACTATACACAGTCATATATAAGTGAAGAACTTGCCTCGAGGTGAATAAGCACATGAATACCAGATCTCCCTGCACTCTCATTTGTGTGGATGGACATTGAATTCGGTAACAGATACTGAATTCCTGCGTTCATTTTTTCCCCTGGATTCTGTTCAAATAGCCCAGCCAAAAAATGCGATAATAATAATTTAAAAAAAAAAAAAAAAAAAAATCTTTTTTTTATGTAAATGCAAGTCAAATAGCTGCAAGAGTAAATATTTTCTTGTATATTTTTGTGAATTTCATTCAATTTAATTTCATTTTATAGTTGTCGCAGGAGAGTGAAATATTGAACTAAAATAATTCACAGTCCAGATCCGTCTCATTCATGGAGCTCTGTTCAGCACAAATCATTTCACCCCTGGTTAACGAAGTGAGCCTCTTGAGATGGAGGCTTGAGGTCATTTCACTGAGGGAATGAATAAAACTACGTATAAGCACAATACTGTGGAGTAATCTTCCCTAAATACGCACAAAGCAGTCATACTGCAGGGCTGCAACTGTCCATTATTTTCATTACGCTTTCATCTACCAGTTATTTTCTCAACAGAATGCCAGCAAATAGGCAAATAATGCCCAAAGCATCTGTCTTAAAATGTCTTATTTTTTTTCCCAGTGAATTGTCCAAAACATATTTAGTTTTACTAAAAGACTGGAAGAAAACCCTAAAATCTTCTTAATTTAGCTTAAAAGTTTATTTTTATATTTGGGATTATTTTTCTGTAGATAAGCCAATCGTTTCAGCTTTAAAGTAACAATTTAACATCTAACCGAGAGACACTAACCACTGGATATTTGTATGGTTTGCAAATTACAGTTATTTTGTGAAATGCAGCAGAGACTGCTCTTCAGATTGTGGTGAACGAAAGCAAATGTCATCAAACCAGATTGCCTACTTGTCAATATTAATTACTATTAGAGGGGTGATTTCATACATGTAGTCCCTGCATCTTAAGCACACAGGCTTGTCTGTCCTTGAGTAGTGACTGACATGTTTCCAGAATGCACAATGAGACTGGGGAATACATTGACCATGTAGTCCTGTGGAAAACCATTTGACTGGGTGGTTAGAGATCTAGAGACTTCTGGGTTGCTGTCAACAAGAAACAGCATGATCTCACCACAGACTCACAAACTGTCAATCTAGGGGGTTGGGACTGGCTGTTGGGGGTCTGGGCACTAGACCACAGAGAATAGGAAGAAGGGCCTGGACCTCAGATCAGCAGTAGCAGCCAAACATTAGCTTGGGGAAAGACTTGACTCCAACCAATAGAGGAGTTAAAGGATCATGGGATAGCAGCGTAAGGGGAACAGGGAGGGTGGAGGACACCATGCCGCCTCTAATTGGTTTCTCTTACTGCAACATCCATTGCTCCCTTTCTCTTGGAGAGCTGCTGTGCTCAGAGAGCCACAACAGAGAGCCCAGCAAAGCCTACTGGATTTAACGCGAATCTGTATCGTAAAAGGGTATTGGGCTGCAGAAGAGGGTGGGGGGCATTCCAATCAATAATTCATAAGGCCTCTTCTTATTAGGGCTTCTTCTGACTGGCCTAGTGGTTCTTATGCCAAGCTCTGTGTCGGATGAGAAGCTTGTTGGAAGGCAAAGCCGCACAGGAACTGCCAGCTGTACGTTGTTGCTCACTGCCTACTCTGCCATTCCCACCCTGCACTCTCACCCATTCACTCAATGTAGATGTTACTCATGATTTCTCAAACCCTTGAAATATGAATCCAGCTTCCAGTCCTCTTAGCATAACAATGAGGACGCTATGGAGTACTTGATATGTAAAGAGGTGTTTGCACAGACAGAACAGGCATATCATTTGTTCACAGAGAAAAAAGACAGATAAAAAGACAATAGGTTTTTAAGATCTACAGACAAATGTGGAGGACAAACATTGTTTTATAATTATGCAGTTGTAAGGGGTTTCTGACTTATGAGCACTTGACAAGCACATAGGAGTGGGTGTCTGGGTTTAAGTACTACTTGTATTTATGGGTAAATTCATTTGTTCGTTATGTTTTTTTTCAAATACAACTCAACAACAATGACATTGTATTTCTGACACAGGAAGTCCTCCATCCAATATGCACGGCATTCAAGTGTTGAGTCTCAAGAACTGTTGCTTTGTGACTGACTACAAAATGTGAAGTACTGATGGTTCAGTCATTTTTTTTCTAAAATGTCAAAAAGCAGAGGCAGAAAATTTCCAGTTACAGGGTTGTGAATATTGCATCTGTGGGTTGTTCAAATGATTGTTTTACTCTTCACTGAAGTAAACAAAACCCCACTGTGTATTTGAAGGCACCATTAGCATCTGTGCAACAAATACCGAAACGGACACAGTATGGTGGTTATTTTTTAAGCCACAATTTGTAGTGTTAACGATCAAAAATACACAGAAGTGACATTCAGTTGTTGTTTAAGACTTCACCAGTTGCCATTTGGTTGTGATGTATTTATTTCTTCCACATAATGAATAAAGAAGAACCCTAAGAGAAGCCGTCTGTGCCTTTCTGTATCACGGCCCTGCACACAGCCGAGGTGACCGATAACTGCCGAGTCATGGGGAGTTAGTGGCCAGGTCTCCTCTCTGGGCCTCTCTCATTAGACTGCAGCTGCAGCACATTAAGAGCAGATGAATTACTCATCTGCCATGTGGTGAGATCTAATCACGACCACGCAGCTTCTCTGGATGCCTTTCTTTCATTAGCTCCCCCCCTCCAGGTTTTCCCCCCTCACACCTTGTTTGGCTCGTCACCCCATCCTATAAACTTGACTAGATTTATTATCCTTAGTCGCACTTAGAGATGTTACCTTGCAGTTGCTGAACCTTTAACCTGGCTGGGTTTAAATTCTTCTCTTATATATCTCACCAGTATTTGTAATACTGCCATCACCTTGCAGTGATGAATGTGTTTCTGAACGTGTTTCTCGGTTAAGGTCCATAAGGGACGGTGGTAGAGGGGATATTTCCAGGAGCATTGAATTCCACATGTTCATTTAATGCCACTAAAAGTGACTGCTGTGCAGGTAGGAGCCATGATGCGAAATAGATAAACAGTGATTACTCTCACCGTGATAAATGAAAGGGCAGCTCGCCAATGTGAGGAGTTTTACTCACCATAGATCACAATTTGTAAGTGCTGCTTGCTTGGGATGCCAGAATGGAGTGGAAGCCAGCTCCTTTTTATTCAATCAATACGATTTTATGCAGTTGCATGCTACATTAAAAACGTGGCTGCAAATCAAAACACCCGGCCACTGAGTATATATTTAACAAATTCTGTCCATACTGCGTTAATGTTGGCATCTGTCATAGACATGAGATACGAAGCACAAATGTTGTGTTTTTCATCTTTTCATCGTCATTTCACACCCACATTTTACTACATTACATGTATCTGACAGCTGGAGTTACTGGTTACTTTGTACAGTATGATTATTATTATTATTTTTAATATGAAACATATGATCGCTTTACAAAATATGGTAAGATTAACCTAGTTCACAGTATTGTTAAAATTAGCTCCCCCTCCACCAACTTGAAAATGCTGCTTACATTTTACACACTTGTACTTTTACTTGTAATATATTTATATAGCATGATACTGCTACTGATAGGATCTAGATACATCTTCTACATGTGACTAGAATGTATAAGATAGTGTGTTCAGCTGTATATCACACATATCACAGTCATATCACTTGATAATTCATGCCCCAAAGACATTGAAAAACAAACATGTGCCTGGTCCTGGGTATTTATGCCATGAATTTAAAGTTCTCAGTTACAATATTTTGCTATCCACGCTGCTCCTGACTGAATAATGAATTTTTATGTGGAGCAGAAGAAGCACTGAACTGGATGCAGTGACAAGGACATGAATTCCTGCATTTTTCAGTCACTCTGGCTAATCTTGATTGACAAGCTAGAAACAAATAATGAAAGAACTTCTTTCTTGTAGGTGGAAACAGAAAGAGAAATATTGATCTTTTGAGTTACTGCCATAACGCTATGGAACATAATAATTAAGCGCAGTTCCTAAAATGTTGAACTATTCCTTTAACAAACTGACTTTAAATTGACCAGTCACTTTAGAGGTAAATAAAAGTTGAAAAGAAAGCCCTTTGATCCACTTAATAACCATATTTATTACATTAGTGTAAACTGTTACAGCTGAGTAATGAGAACCTCTGAAATGATTCGACCTCCTGAAGTCAATGCCACATAAATACCTCATTTGTATCAATTTAGTGGGAGGGTTCAGGCATCACTGAGTTCGCACCCGTCTTATCTGCTAGGCATCAGTGAAATGCAAAGTTGACGCCTTCCTTGTTCCACCTGGAATTGAAATTTAATTTATTCTCTTTTTCATGCACTGTACAGATCTGCATGAAAGGAAGGAGTAAGTGTTGAGGCCATGATGATCAGAGATAGAGCTCCCTCCAGTACAGTACTGTTTACTTTGCCTGGCCATAACCAGAGCCTTTCCCTCCAGAAAAGGAAAGGGACTGTGAATCCTCTTTGATGTAGCTGACAACTCTGAGGCAATGAGGCTGATGTTATCCTTATGGGAACATCACCTGTTTAAATTCAGCCAACGTGGGTCAGCTTTACCTCTAAATACTTCTGTCTGAATTCCAAATATTTATTTTTAGTAATTATTCATATCTCACAGAGCTGAGGGGTAAAATAACAAAAACATTTCCTTTCTTTACTGAGGTGACAATGCAACGTTTTAAATGCTGGATGTTCAGCTGATTGTTTAGTGTGTTCCAACAAACTCACACTTCAAATACACTCTTTGCTTTATCTGTTTGCTTCCAGAATTCTTTGTTTGTTTCTGACAACTATCATATCATTTGTTGTTTCATTTCTGCTGGATTGGGGGGTGGGGGGTGGGGGGTGCTGAATGAAAGGCTTTTTTTTTATTGTTGTGAAGATATTCCAGAATAATCCCAAAAAAGACAGGAACCATTAGACATTGTTTGCCATGGATATTAATCAGGCTTTGTTTATCGAAAGAACATCTTAATGTCTTATTCTCTTTGAAATAATGAACTGCAACAAGATGAAAACAAGTTAATTTCTTAATCCATTCCCCGTTTCGCATTGCCCTATTACCCTTGAGTATTAGCAACTTTTTTGTTCTTGTATTTCTGTATAACAACAAAACTGCTTTTGCTACTTTCAATTATCTCTGTGCTTTTTATGTTGGTTTCTGTACTCTTGGTAGTACTTATCATGCAGTAAATAACCCAGTCAGATACTGCAGTTCATCATGGTATGTAACAGTATGACTTAACTCCTGTGTTGCTAGAGTAATAAAAAATAATGTGTCGTTTAAAATTACTTTCAGCATCCAATGTCCTCACACATATCACACCACAGAAACACAAATTATCTGACACGTTATTTTCTTAGATTTATTTCACACAAGACACAATGGGCCCCGTGGAAGAAACGTACAGTATGTACGAGCAGATTTATCCTCAAAGCGTCGTTAAGACAAACACTGAGGGTTTCTGTTCTGTTCTATGAGAGACACTGTGTACTGCACTCCTTTAAATTAGTTGGAATGATGTGAGGTTAAGAAAGGATCAAAATTGATGAAACAGTCAATTACATCCTGAAGAGGAGCAGCGCTGATGGTCTGAGCTCTTGTTTACTTCATCTGAGGAGTCACTGGCACCATTTACCAGTAAGTAATGTTATGCTGTGAGCCAGAATTAGCATTCCTTGCCAGGGATTGGTCAGAGTTTTTACAGTCCTGCACATGCCATAGAGGTCTGATTCTTTTCATTGCTTTTTCCGAATACAAAATTTATTCACTACTCTCAGCATGGAAGGATGCATTAGGCCCGTAAGTTAGTTTAGTTTTGCAAAATATGTTTAAGCATTGATTTCACACATCTCAAGATGCAGCTGCATTCCTGGAGCATCTCAGATGACCCAGCCTATTCATTGTTGTTATTTTTAAGTGGTCTCCAAGCAGAGGGAGTTGTGTCAGCACTTTGGGGGCACTGGGGCTTTGCCAAACTGTTGAGCTGCATTGACATGATAAATGTAAAATGCCACTGACTGCTCTCCACCAAAATGGGAAGGGATGTCCCCTCATGAAAAGACAACTAGGCATTATCAGTTAAATTGTATTTGTCTTTACAGTACATGCCTGTCCATTCACCTTTCATGAACCTTCGATCATTCGACAGACTCGACATAAGAAAAAAGCTAAAATTACGTATTGGCAGCATTAAAGTGTTCTGCTTAAATGAAAGTCGACTACTCATATTCACTTATTGCGTCGTCAGAAAGAGGTTTGCTTTGTTTCCTTTTTCATGTCAGTGCCATTAGATTCCTGCGTGCTTTGTCTCTGCTCTGTCACCTGGTTGTTCAGGGGGTTTTAGCTGATATAAATAGCTCCGCTTTCTGCAGCTGTGTGTATTGTTAGTCAGTGTTGCTGTCAGAGCCTGTTTACGCCACAAAACAGCCTCCTCCTAAGGTCTGTGGTCCTCATACTGTCACATGTGATTGGCCGTCTGCTGCTCGATGGCCCATTCTGCCAACATGCTGCAGAGGGAGGGAGGCGTTGTGAAGGCCCAGAAGCACCAGCAGTCACTGTCATCCCTGGGCCTGACTCTGGGCACAGTGAATAAGCCAAGGTAAAGATTGATAGATGACATGAACAGAATATTGTCAGGGAGATGGGGGTTGCTGACAGAATATGCTTTGGATTGTAGAGGTCCTGAGAGGGCTAGCTTGACTTCAACCACACATGACTAACTGCCCCGAAGGCAGGTAGAGAAAAGGCCCTGTCATAGTCTATTACTGTATCTCAGCTCTCGAGGCAACATTACAGCTACACGGCAAATGCATCTACGCCTTCCGAACTGGGCTGAGCAGAGAGTATCTGTGCTAGCTGAACTAAAATATGATTGTACTGCTTGTTAAATGACACGCAACACACATCCAGTTGTATCCCATGAGTAATATGCATGGCTCTGCCCCACCTACGCTACACCATGTTTGCCATGAGAAATATGGTATACACCAAAAAAAACACTCGGAGTGAAGAAGTCCCATTATCACTCTGAGCAATCCAATAAGACAATGAAGCCCGAGCTGGATGTACTAGGAGAGTTGAGTTAGACTATTTTGTAATGCACAGCTGAAATGGAAAACTATTTCTGGACAATTTTGTTTGTAGCACTCAAGCTGAGCTCAACTGCAGCACAGCTCCGCTGACAGCAGCTAAAAGCTCATCTTGCTGCAAGGTGCACGTGTAATCCTTGTTCGGTGAAAGCATTAGCCACATGTTAATATTTGCTGTTTGAATAGGGGAGGAAGTTTTTTTTGTAATCTCCTTCTTACAACTGTTATGCTATTTGAAAGTAAAAAAAAAAATAGTACCAAAAAATTGGTTTTTAGCAGAATATGGTTGTCTATTATAAAGATATGAAGGGGCTGTATTATTCTGGCTCTGTTGCTCATAATAAGGGTTTGTCAGTTGTTCAATCGTATTATGAAAATTTACTTTTGGATTGTAGCACCATCTATCGACAGCTGTGGGCTAACAACATTTCCTAAATGTATTACCAGATACAAAATCGATCATCTTTGACCGCTAGATCATAGCTGACTGTGACTACTGGCTGAATAAATGGGTCTATCAAAGACAATTAGATTATAAAACCTCACATGGGCACCAATACAAGACCATTCAGATGTCTGCCTGAGGGTGTGCTTCAGGTGTCACTCTCTATGAAAATTAAAACCCTTCAGATAATGATCTCCTGACTGACTGGTCCCCAAACTGTGGGTCTACCAAAACTCTGATCTGCCTTCTTGTCAAGCAGAACGAGAAGCTGGCATCAGCATGAAACACGTCACATCAGATGGTCACAACATGTGTGCTGCACAGCTTGCTGTCATTTATGCTTAACATGCTGCAGCTCAAACCTGTAAATGTACTCACATATGGATTCAATTTTAGACTATAATTAATGTCATTCTACACATATTTAGGACATCATACATACTGGTGGTCACTTGAGTTCAGAAGTTGAGAATATACATAAAAAATATAGTGGCCAACTGTTATAATGCAGTAATATTTCAACTTGGACCAAAAATAATACTTTGCAGATCTCCAGTGAATATAATGTGTAGGTTTTCATTGAAATCCATGTTGATCACTGAAAGAAATGAAGGGAAAGTCCAACTGTGCAGAGGCCGATGAAAATAATAAAACTGCATATGAAACTGTAAAGCTAGACTGTTTGCTGTAGTTCCTGCATTTCCTCTATACGGAGGAAGGCAATCTGAATCCAGCTGGTAATGTCAGACTCTGCTACTAACAATGAAAATGACTACATTACGATGTAATTGTGATGTAAATACATGAATACATACATGAATGCCTATTGCTGAAAAAATGCAGAACATAAAATATGAATAGAGGCATGGGTGTAGGCATAATGAGGGCTTTAAGGAAAAATGTAAAAAAAATACCTTAATATCTTAATTAATTACACAGGCACCAATGTAATTTGACCTCGAGGCTCAAGTGGCCTCACATGTCAGTCAAAAGACAACTCTCAATAAAACTGATTTACACCAACAACACAGAACAAAACATTTAGAGAGTTTAAAGTGATCGATGTTTCTGCGAACATTATTGTAATTGTTATAGCCTCCTATATTTCTTCATCCAGATGGCCGTGTTTTACTGATCCATGAAGTGGTCATTCAAGTGTCACTCCATGAACAGGAGGCTGATCAAGTAGAGGCTGTTGTCATAGCAACTGCCTGGGGTACACAGGTAAGGGCACGGATGATTGCCCAAACTCAAGAGTGCTTGATGAGAGGTAGCTGCCACTGTACAATCATGGCTCAGTGAATCAGATTTCATGTGACGAAAAAAAGAAGGAAAAAAAAACCATTTGGGATGGTGCAGCAGCAATTCCCAGATGTCTAAAAATCACTCGTGATTTGTCTGTTTGACCAACCGTATCCCTCCATCTTCATACCTTTTGACTCTCTATCTGAAATCTCACAGGATTTGGACGCTTTGATGGCTGGATGGTCAGTAGACTCTAGAAAAGGCCCTGAAAACACTGCATGAAAACTGCATGGATATATAACAGTGGCCGTCTATTTTAGGTCATGATATTTTCTCCCTTCCAATACCTATTTTATAGTGTTAGATTTTTTTCCCTTGCTCTTGACATTAACCTTGTACAAGGTGTTCTTCTAGACTTTGTGTGAATCATGAGGATGCTGCCTGCTCGTGTAAGATTATGGCTCTAATAGTCCTCTACAGATGCCCCATTATTGATTCTCACATAGCACAAATAGTCAGCTTAATGTACCAAGCCAGTGGAGCAAAACTGACATCATCCAGCCGTGGCCCCTTTTCCTAGCATGGCACATAGAGATAAATGTTCTTCTAAACAAAGCAGCTTATTTTTGAGCCTTACCCCTGGCTGGTGGATTAATTGTAGTAAATAAAATTGTCTTTCTCCTTCATATCGATTTCGCAGAGTGTATATACAGAAGCTCTACATCTGAGCATCCACATACCCAAATGCCACAATACAGAGCTTTTATCTTTTTGTGAAGGGCCCTGCGTGAAGTCTTGTGACCACGCTGTGGTGTCAGGTGTTGTCTGGGTAAAATCTGTACAATGGGCACTCAAAGTCAAAGGCAGCCTTGTGAGAAAGAAAAGATGTCAGTGGATGAAAGACAGCTGTGTTTGTCACATGTGGTGCGAAAGACCTGGATTGTCCGTGAAGATTGTTTTTTTACACTTCAGTGTCATCAGCTCATTAAAAGCACCAAGGGGGTTTCCTTGTTAGTCCCCTCTATCAATTATTCTGCACGAGTGCATTTATTTGGAAAAATACACAGATTGGTTTATTACAAATCTGTGTAAAGGCTTTATTTAAAAATAACTTATGTTGACAACTGTCACTTTCCCTGTCAGGCTTTCATCACACATTATTATAAAAAGCTGATTAGAAATCTGGTTAAACATGGTTAAAAGAAATCAGATTCCTGCAGGAGAAATCTAGCTGGGAAATCAGGTTCCTCTGACCCACAGCTCAAATGAACTTAGTGGTGAAAGGACTGTAAGTGCATGAAAATAGTGCATATCCATCCATCCATCCATCCATCCATCCAAATGAATCTCTGCACATGTCTACATTATTCAATAATTCATACTACAAATTATCTTTCAGCAGTGCACAGTATTTGTGCATTTATTATTTTGTTCGCCTTGGGAGAAGTGCTTTGCCCTCATGTACATGTAGATGAGCTGTTTCACCTATTGTTGCAAACCCACTAAAGCAGAGAATCTCATTATTGGTCCCCATACTGGGAGGTCCTTCCATTAAACTATTGGCAATACTATCATCCAATTAGCACTTGCATTTAATTATTGATTTCACATTGCAAGAACCCTAACCTTCCATTTACATGCAAACAAATGTGGCACACTGAATACATTACATCATCGCTGAACAGTTGCAGATCATTTTAAGTAAAATAACTATTAACATTACGGTTTCTATTTTTAAGAACAAACAAATACATGCCGAGTGAACACAATGATAAACATACACATCCAGAAGCAATCATGCATATTCATGTTATCCTGCTGGGCTTTCATTACTAGTCCTGCTAGAATATGCTAGGTATTTACATGCAGTAGATGAACAAAGACATATGTGTATATGTGCTAGTGTGCTTATGTGGGCATGCACAAAATAGTGGAAGCAATACAAAATGTTTTATCTGTTGTTTTCCAATTGAACGGCATTTTATATATTGTATATTTATTTATATCTATATGTATGTATAATAATATATATATAAAATATATACACGTATATGTGCATATATTTACATATACGTGTATATATATATATATATATATATATATATATATATATACATATATACAGTATATATGGCTGCTGAGACACATAACATACATAATGTGTGTCATCTACGAGTGAATTGCTCCACTTCATTCACTCTTTACAGTTCAGTTAAACAGTTAAACATGTTGTAACCTCTCTCCTTTCCCACATCACACTAAACTATACAAAACAGCCACCAAGGAACTGGATACTGATAAATAATCATTTTTTGGGCAGTTCGCATGTTTCAGCAACAATGCTTGATGCTGATGTCAGTCGACTATCTGGACATTTTCAGCATGGGTAACTGCAGTCAACTCTGATAGCCCAGCTTTCTTTGGCTCTTTTCAAATGGTTTCAGCAGCAGGGACTTTGTTTGTTCATTCATGTTCTTTACAGTACCTGTTGGATAGTTTGGTGGCCACTGTGTGCTCTGTCCTGGCGTGATCACTTTGTTGGTATAGTTTAAATAGAGTTATTGTCTGGTGTTGTGTTTGCATCTATTGTTCACAGGCCAGAAAATAAGCTACAGATGGTAGATTGCGTTGCTTCTCCATGGGCATGCACTTTACACTTTGAAGAGGCCTCTGTTAGTTGGGAGAGATTGCTGGACCTCTCAAGACTGTGTTGTGAGATCAGCAGAGTACCATCAGAATATCCACTTGCTTTTCAGCATCATTGTGTGACACATGCAGACTATTTTGGGTGAGAGTCTTTCCTGAATGTTCAAGAGCTGTGGTGTCACTCAAGCCTGATGTTTTGATTCTGAGTAACTGCAGGTGTGGGACTATGGACAAACCCCACTTCATAAAAAAGGTGAATGATTCAGTATTGTAACTTCTACAAGCACAGGCAGTGCCCTAGAACCATTTCACCATTCATTAACTATATCAATGCACTTATAACTGATAAAGGCTGCGTTTCCCAGATTCAGTTAAGAGTCTCTTAGCACTAAGAGCTTCTTAGAAAAGCTCTTTTGGGCTCCCGTGAAAAATGTGTTTCCCAGACCACACTTAGTTTAAGAGGCTCTTTCACTAAGAAGGAACTCCAAGATTGAGATGACCCACTCTTAACCCCTAATTTCCACTGGATGCGGAATGATGCTGACATTGTTTGAGACCCTACACGTTTCCATTCAAATCAATATGTCACTTTCCACTGAATGTGGAACGCCGCCGACATGCCGATGACTGCCAAAACAAACAGACAGAGCTTCTATTTTTGTCGGACGTGGGAGCACGGCGCATGAATTCAGCACAGAGCAGATCATGTGGGACAGGAATTTGTGTACAGGCACAAAATAAAACATCTGGCTCATTTTCAAAATAAAATAATATTGTATATGCTCGTGACAGATCGTATAATTGATTTCCTTCAACTCAGTGGAAAGAGGGTGGTTCTCTTTTGCTGATATCACGCGATTATACGTGAATTTGCGATTTGCGATATACTGTATATAGAATTTGTGATGTGTACATATATGTGTGTATATATATGTGTGTGTGTGTATATGTGTATACATATATATATATATATATATATATATATATATATATATATATATATATATACATATATATATATATATATACATATATACACATATATATATATATATATATATATATATATATATATATATATACTGTATACTGTGTGTATATATATATATATATATATATATATATATAAGTATATACACATATACACACATATATATATACACACACACACACACACACATATATATATATACATGTATATCTACATCACTATTCAGAGGAGAGTGTAGTAGACCCACTATACAGAATACCACTATTGGTGTCACATCCTTTAATTGTTTCTGTACTATATGTGCAGACCAGTGTTTGTCTGAAAAGAAACAGGGGAAAGGGAAAGTAGCATCTCCTCACTGTTCATTTGTTATCATCTGTAAGTCCAGTTTAATGAGAGTGGTAGTAATCTCGTGGTGTATCGGAGCTAATGCATCCTGATTGGCCTTCCTCTCTCCAGGCAAACCCGGAGGTGTCAGACTTCATCCACTACCGTCCTGCCAGAGGGGATATCATCCGGTTTGATAAATGATGAATTCCTGAAGGATCGCCTCCAGTCAGTCAGCAGACAGAAAATAGCTCACAGCTCACATGACGAATGTTACCCTTCCCACACACTCCATTTGACCCTAGGAAAGATGGACAGCCTGCCTTGTTGTTATTTTTCCTCTATCTTTTTTAAACACGCTCGACTGTCAGTAATGCTAACAATTACCACGTCCACCCACTAAATGGGTACATTTTCAGGGGACAGATTTAATTCCTTTAACATACGCGTGAATTGATTGTTAGCCTCAGAATCATTAATTAAAGTACGGGACATTTCCTGGCAAGCTACACATTGATGGAGAGAAGATCATTAGTGGCCCGTTGGGTCCTTTTAATATACTCTTTCGACAGTGGGCAATTCAGCAGTGACTTGAGTGGGAGGACCAAACCTGCAAATCAACCTTGTTGACCTGTAATTTGCTGTAAGCACGATATATCAGCTGCAATAAAAATATAGAGACACCCCCCTAGTGAGTCCAAACTATTGCTTTTATATCAGCTGTCAGGAATGGCTGTGGGACTGAACTATTTGTCTGTTTTTAGAAATACAATGCTATTTAAAATCTGGAGGAATCTGCACATAACTGAGTGATCTGATGCATTAGTATATTGCTGTATTTCTATAACAACTGTATAACTGCATAACAGCTGTATAACTGTATAACAGCTGTATAACTATAACAAGCATTATGGTGAATTGAAGCTCTTCAATAATTTATTTACTCCAATCTATATCACATTATCTGTCTGCATTCCTTCAGTAAGTTGTGTTGATGTTTTTATGACTGGTGAGTCACTGAGGGCCATCTTAGTTCAATAGTAATGATCACCAATCCTGAAATCAATTGTGTCCTTATTTCTCCACTTGTAAGTATTGGCAGTTTGATAGATCTCATAACTTCAGGGTATTGTATGTAATTAAAGGAGTGAAAAGGACCCTGATGGTGGTGAGGCTTCGCATTTCAAATGACCTCATTTTAAGATTTCACATTCTGATGCAAAGAACGGAAGAAAAACGCATGCGGCAGCATCGACCTCACCTTGAGCACATCAAAGGACAGGCTAATAAGATGTCACATTAAAGTGAGTGTCCCCGCACATAACACACTGTAAAAGGCTAGCGACCTTTACGAGGAGGAAGCGCTCACACTCCATTGACTATGAACTCAGAGTGATGGAGAAAATGACATGTTTTCTGAGAGCACTTTCTTCGGACACACACACACACACACACACAAAGGAAAAGAAGACATGAATCAATAGGTTGGAAATTCTTAAAGAAATGTCTCTATGGGGCAGAGATTTGGGGGTAGCAGCTCTCCTGACACCACCAAACCTGAAGAACAGCCAGCTTTCAGGAAACAAATCAAATTAAGCTCTTGATTGCATCTTCAAATCACCAACATTGATTTCCTAGGACTGTGGATTACCACAATTAAATGTCCGGCCCCTGATTCAACATCAGCAGCATGTTTGATAAAGTGGTGGAGGCTCTGGACTGCCATCAGTACCACTGGGAATTCAACGCTGATTTTTAAGGGCTTAGTTCATTGAGCGGCTTCCTATTAACCCATACAGAAAAATATGGAGACTTCTACTAATCTTGACACAATTACAGAATCAAATGAAGATTCGAAGTCTTACTAATTTATGCAACAAGAATGACGTGAAGTGGAAACAACGGTAGCAGATTAAAGTTTGAACCACTGCCCCCTGATCAAGAACGTACTCCAAGATCCCTCACACACAATGGATCAGGAATCAAGACAAACTTAACAAAGAAACCCTTTACGGTCAAATAAAGTGCTTTCTTATCCATTCTATGCATGCTAACATAATGTCATGTCTCGTCATCTACTTGCATATAAAGCTACATTTTTCGTTACATTCAGTCATGCCATTTCCTGCCCTCCTGTTCTCCCATATCTGGTGATTGTCTGCCCCACCCTGATTGTTTCCAGCTGTGTCCCCTTACCTCATGTATTTATAGTCCTTGTCTCCCTTTGTCCTGTGCCAGTTTGTCTTGTTCCATGTGTGAAGTCAGTCCACCTTCCATGTCAAGTGAGTGTTTGCTTGCTTCTCATGCTTAGTCTTAAGCCCAATTTATACTGCACGCGTAACGGCAGCGCAGCCTTTCTCGCGCGTATTACAGAAGTATTGCTTGTAACATCAATTTACACCAGGAGCGTTTTACAGCATAGTGCTGTATGTGAGACTGCTCCACGCTCTCACGAGATTCACAACATAACGTAGTGAACTTCCTGTTTACTATGCACAGCCGTTCATTACTTCACATCTGATCTCTCCCTTGTTCTTCCTTTGTCCGTTTTTTGCAAGTTTTTAAAAACTCATTCAATTGCATACATAGAATACAATTTACTCACCGTCAGCTCTAACCACTTCTGCAATTTCTCTCCATACATTCTCTTTTCTGTTGCTGTCTTTATAAAAGGCATGTTGGACATCATAAGTAATGCTGTGTTTCTCCACTTTGACGATAAATCTTTCCTCGTTCATTATTTGTCCTTGTGCTGTTAAAAGGAAGTAGCAGGAGTTCACTCGTGACATTTAATTTTGAAAATCCATCGGAAACTCTTTTATTATGCTGCTTGACTTCCTGTCTGCTCGATGTAGTTAGTGGAGATTGTTGCGTTTTGGCCGCGACACAGCTTGGAAATAGAACCAGTGTTAGTTGTTAGTTTTGTGAATGCTTTTTGATTGTAGCTTTTGCTTAATTTTCCTACTTTATCCTCCTTTCTGGTTTTTATAGTTAGATATTAGTCAGGTCATAGTAGTAAATTTGTCTCCTTGCTAGTGAAATGATCTTTTGTTTGGTTTCTTTCATGTCTTGTCTGAGTTATAACACATAATGCCAAGTCACAAAAAGCCTGTAGGTCAGTTTTACATCATGAAGACTGTGAATTAGCCCTCAATGATTTTCCATTTCATCCAGCTCAAATACTTCTGTAAAACCTGTTTTTTGTCCACAACTTTGAAAATGTTCACAGATGAAGCCAGAACAGGAGGCCACTTGAGCTTTCACAGTTCATTTTGTATAAAACAAAAGAGCCACTTTGTGCTTTGAAGGCAAATTAATCACCAGTTAAAAGTATGCTGAAATATTTGACATCAGCTTCAGATGATAACATTATTTGTTCCCATCACTGTCATCCCAGAATTCAAAAAGGACAATGGACAAGGTTTAACATGGATGGATTGAAATGTCGAAGCACAAAGTGTATTCATTTTTATATAGCTACTGCCTTTTGATAAAGGGTGAAATGCTTGCTATCAACCCTATCTACGAACAGGAGAGGCTTGCACCCATTTAGCATTTTACAGCCAGGTCAGTGTCCAGTATTATTTGGTAACTTGCTGAACACCTTAATAAAATGCAGTAAGGAGTTTTTCCCTTCAAGGAGGATGTAAACGAATGGGGTGCTCTGCTAGAGTGGATTTGGGGGAGCCAGCCGAGGCTGACTAATCAGAGGGTGCTTGGGAGAGCATTAAGACAGACGTGTGGAGGGGAAATGTGACACCTGGAAATTACACAATGTAATGGAATCAGCCAAGTGGTAAATGTAGCTTTTAAATAGGTTTTGTGTTCTCCATTAACTTGCCAGACACTGATTGGTCCTGACAGCAAGGGAAAGTGACGGTCAGCATGTTGCCCCCTCCCTCTAGTACAGCCTCTTCTGCTGCACACACAAACCCATACGCTGTGGAAGACAAAGTTTTGTGTAGTTAGTAGGGGTTTGTATTGTATTAGTGAGATAGACACAACCGACTGTTATGCTGGCATGGGGGGTTCGCAAGAATTACAGTCTTTTCATTGCGTTACCATTTTAATAATACGTTCAAGATGTATGTGAACTAATGGCTTACTTTTGAGTTCATATTATACAGAAGACAGGAAATACAAAACTGTAATGATACACAGTTATTGAGCATATTTCACCTCACTGAGGCAGTTGAATGACATTTTAGAAGCATATTTTTTCTATGTGCTGCCAACTGTGCTGTGTTACACTCGTCTCATAGCTCTGTATATCCGACACACTGTCTATGTTGATACGTGACAGTTTTCCCTTTTTTTTCTTGAACTACCTCATATACAGGGTTGTGGTTCAGAATCCCCATGTTTTTCTGTCTGACTGACTAATAGGAGCAACAATTTCTGAAACTGGTCCAGTATTGAGGCAGAATGTTGTGGGCAGCAGCTGCTCACAGGGTGCAATACACCGCTATTGGGGCAAGCTAGCACCATTATTTATATCCACTAGCTTGTTCTTGCTCAAGCAGTAGTCTTGTTTGAAACTCTCGTTGTGTGATGTGTTGCTGAAAGACAACAGAAGAATACTAAAATACACCCATGGTGGAAACGCGAGCACCAGCTGAGCAGTATATTGTGTTAGAGTACATAGTGTAGCTTAAAATATTTACAATATCATGGATGAATATTCAGATGACTTTGATGATGTTGATGAGGTCTGTTCATTAATTCATTTTTATTTGAGCCGCATTATAGATATGTTCAGCTTTCACAATTAGACTTTGTTGTTGTCTAGTCAGTCAGTGGTACAGTGTACAGTCCTGCATTGACAGTTCGCCATATGCTCCCCTGTGACTCTATGTACCACACAAATTAAGCAGTGTGAGAAACCATGGAGTCACAAAGGGAGTTATTGAAGGGACCCAATCAAATTATCAGCACTGACACTGTCAGCAACAAAAATTATCATGGCTCAAAACGCTAATATAGATGGTGCTATCATTATCATAAATCAATCATATTAAATTTCTGCAACAAATCAAAACAGTCAAAAGTCAAAACAAACAGAGGATAAAGACTTATGCTGAAAGTTAACTTTATTTGAATCTCAGCTGTTAAATCTCACTATATAAACTCAATTAATCGGCCGACCCAGACAGGTAGTAAAACACTTGACATGCAAAAAAAACATGCAAAACATTACATACTTGGATATTTACCCGAGTTTCCATACTATGCATAGTGTAGCTGCCAATGTGAGTTGGGGCAGTGAGTGCTGTTTGCCATGTCTTTGCTCAAAGCTCTTACATGTTCACCGACATGTGGGAGTATGAAGTGACTCAGGGGGGCTCACACAGTGCCATGAAGCTCATAAGCCTCAGCCTTCACACGAACCCTGCAGTCCTTTCAATGCAAATGAGAGAGGAAAAGAGAGGAGGGCTTAGTTGGGTATGTTCAGTATCTGCCTCCCTGCTTTTGCATTTCAAATGAATAAATGATAAAAGCCCACTTTTTAGTCAGTCAGTCACTGTCCTCTCTCAGTCTCACTCTCTTTTCATTACTGAGCTCCCTCACTCTCTCCACCCCTCATCCCACCCTTCCTCTCACTTTGAGTTCACTGTGACTTTCCCTTGACTGCCTGGTTACCCTCCCTCCTCTGAATCTAAACTTGCATATGCATAACATCCGAAGCTCATATTAAATGGCTAATTGGACCGGTTGTTGAAATCTTTATTCTGGCAATTAACTGCATTTAGTTGAGGGCCCCTGAGGTTTACAACTAACCATTAAAGGAAATAAAATTGGAGGTCGATTCTCACTATAGTCAAAAATGGCCTGATCAGTGGAGCCATTCTTGGAAACTTTTTTTTTTTTTTTTTACTGTGGATCCCTAGCAACAGAGCCACAGTCTCAACCATAGCCTTTGCAGCCTGTGGTAAATGCTATAGCTGGTATCAAATAATGGCTCATTACTACTTCTTTCTCAACAATACTGAAGGCCCGTTATGCTAGAATGGTAAGAGGGTACGACTGAAACCATGCCCTACCTCATGGGATGTGGGGGTGGAAAAGAGCATGAAGTCAAACACCAATTATTGCAACCACTGAACTGACTCAGAGCAAGAGAACTACTTTTAAAAACTGTGACAAATCTGTAGCTTCTAATATCATATTTAGTATATTATTATATTATATTAATATATTGATGAATACTATATTAGAGTTTTTTATAGAATACTACACATTTTTTTCTCATTGAGCTGTTTTTTTTTTTATTTTGATTTTGTGTCATTGTGGAATGATCATTAAATGTTGCATCCTGCTGAATGGTCATCTGGAGGATTGTGTTAACTTTAGCATTTCTATTTGATAAGATGACTTCCTGAGATGACATGAGCTGTTACAGCTGCATGGACAGAAATTAATTTGCAAGAAAAAATAGTTTGGTAATGTGTGATTCAGTTAATTGTTGAGACAGAAACAATAATTTTGCACAAGATGTCACAATCAGCAGTTGTGGCATAAATGCAAGCTAGACAGAATAAATGCACAAGCTGTCTGTAGTGACAGATAGCAATACCCAAGGCATTTCCTTTACACTGGTAATAATAATAACTCCATTACACATAATCACAGAACCCATCCATCCATCCATTTTCTACCACTTATCCTCACATAGGGTCACGGTGGGGCTGGAGTCTATCCCAGCTGTCTTAGGGTGAAAGGCAGAGTACACCCTAGACAAGTCTCCAGTTCATCACAGGACACATAGAGACAGACAACCACTCACACTCACATTCACACCTATGGGCAATTTAAATTAGCCAATTAACCTAATCCCCATGTATGTTTTTGGATGGTGGGAGGAATCACAGAACCCCTCTCTGTTATTTGGATTAATTATTCTACACATTTTATTCTGCACATCAACAGCTGTGTTTTCCAAACTGTCATGACAGTGATTGTGTGAATAATTCTCCAATAATAATAATAATAATGATAATGCATTCTTTCCTATCCCACCTAGTGCCTAAGCGCTCCACAGGAGCACCATGGGAGCCATGCCACAAAAAGTACACTTGGCGTACTCCTAACACACTTGGCGAGGCACAGTTCATTGCGATATGGCCACACTGTTGGGTTCACGAGCCCACAGTTTCCTCTTGAGTGCACAGAGCAGTAGCCGTTGACTTGTGGAGGTAAAGAGACAAAAACAAACGCTCTGTAAAGACAAAGTGCTGACAGCTGCTTAGGACATCTGAACCATGAAGCATTATTAATACCCAAACATGTTGAATAAAACACTGTAAGCGGTAATCAACCCGTTGTTTTTGACTAACCCAGTCATGCAGCAGATGAGCTTGTTGCAGGTTTAACCATCCTCCATCACGTTATCAGTAATGTGTTTTTCTCATCGTGAGAAACATGTTAGCTGGGTGCAAAGATTGGATATGTGGGGAGGTGGCTAGAAGAAAGGTGACTCCCAATAAGTTTTTACTTATATTTACTCATGCTTAGACGTATTGTATCTCCTAAAATATTAAAATTCATGCAAATAACATAATTAGGCTAAAACTCACCTTCATTCATTCTGAATACACTGAGCTCTGCACCCCCCTCGGTTGGGCCTCATATTAGCTCCTGAAACGGGGCCCCAGATGCTTTAGGCCTCCTCTGCTGACTTTATTTTCAACTGAAAACTTGGGCCTTGGTTGCTTGAAGGTGACACTGAAAAGAAGCTGCATCACTGTGGATCCTAGATCATACTTTATTTACACACTGTTCATCCCCAGGGACTCGATGAAGAGTTACAGCATGACATTCATCTCTGAAACATTCTCTTTGCTCTTCATGTTACTCAGTATAAAACATTATTTCTTTTGATGATTTCCTACATTTCTAGTGAAATGGAAATGTATGATGGGGAGCAGATATCCCACTGATGACTCTACCAGCATCACTTGAGACTTGGAAAAAATATGCATAATTTGAAAACAATTAGACCCCCCAAAAAATAATTAAAAACAACTTTTTCTCAACAGACAGTAGACATCTTAGATATTGCACTCTTAAATACATATATTGAACTTTTTTTCATTATTATTGAGATGTAAACTACTTGTAAACTACACATGATGATGAGATTTAAACTTTTTTCCCCTACACAAGATATTTAATTTTGGCTGCACACGAGTTTGCAACCAGAAATCTGGGACAAATTCATTCATTATTAATCCAGCTTTTATTTCCTCACTTTCTCATTTGATTATCTGCTTTCTGAAATGGCAGTGCTCATTTGCCTTCATATATTAATAATTCAGATACTGGTGTTCAGACACAGATACTTTCACACTCGCAGTGTTGTGGAACTGCAGTGCTTTGCTTCCTTGTTGCATTCACTAATTTGCTGTGCAAATCTCTATGTGTTGTTATAGGCAGGGTTTGGAAAAAAACAGTAGAATACAGTAAATGTTCATGTGAAAAGAGATGTTTTTTTTGACTGAATCATATGAACCATTAAAAGCATGTAGGGAGGAAAAGGTCTGACTAATCCTGAGCAGAGACTATTCTAATGAAGGAACACAAACAGCATTGCATTAGTCATATTTTGTTTACAGTAAGAGCTGCCTTATTTTTCTGCAGTCTTTTCTTAATGTCTGTGATGTAGTCATTTTGTGCAAAAAAAGGAACATCTACAGGCTCTCAAACCTCAAACTAAATTCACAGCTCCAACAGCTGCTGCTCACGTTTTCTGCCCTCACAATGCTATGTGAGTGGGAATTCTATTAGGCTAAACATTTGCAGCATTTACTATTAAATGAGACTGGTTCAAATTGTATCACATTTCCCTTTTTCGTGGGATCAGTAGAATTGTTCACGCCTTGTGAAAATTCTGAATCCATGATGCGAGACGAGTCTTATCAGCGAAGACAGATGGGATTGTCGATAGTTGACAGACATGCTGATAACGGATTTTGGTTTTTATCTCCAGTCATTTCATAGGGTGGAAAGCCTGACAGCCTACATCTTCAAAGCGACAAAAGGCCAGAAACCCACCATGCTCAAACAGATGGAGAGGCTGTGTTTTAATAACCTCAGAGCCACCACGGCCCAACAATGACGTGAAACCGCTGGGGTGCCAGTGAGGAACGCCACACTGTCGAACCTTCTTGACTCCCACATCTGTAAGGCGGCAGAGGTGATAACACATATTCTAGCGTCAGAAAAATGGCAATATGGTAGGGGCTCTTTTTGTTTGCTTTGAAATATTAATGTCTCTTTCTCATGTTAGTAGATTTAAAACGTAACAGCCAGATGTTGGGTCATTCATTTACATTCCATTTGTGTTTCTTGATTTGATTCCTGAGGGCAACACATTGACGTTCACATGGAATGGCTGTTTGTTTATTTGTTTGTTCATTTATTATTCACCCCCATGCTGTGGCCATCAAGTAAACAGTCAACGTCAGGTCAAAGCCATTTATCTTAAGTCGCAAAGCTCAATCCATGTGACGTCCCTGCAGCTGGACTGACATCTCACAAGCTTCAGCAAAGCTGCTTTAACTGTCTCTGTGACAGTTACAGTAAGAGCCACAACTGACCGCAGAGCATTAATGTGAACTGATCTCGTCTCTTAACGGCATGCTGAATACTAATGACAGCAGTCATGCTCGTTTTTCATTCACGTTATGAATCACTGCCTCTGCTCATCATACTGTTGCTTTAATGACTCACTGCCGTGTTGGTTAGATGTAGCACAACTGAGCACTGTCTCAATAACTCCTGGAAACACTACACGTAATATTTAACTCATAGTGCCATTGACGTGTATATACACTACTCACAAAAAATTAGGGATATTCATGGTAATTTATTCATCTCAAAAATTTATTGAAACAAAAAAACGAACAACAGTGGTGGGTATACCACCACAAAAACGTCAGTGTCTCAATAACTTGTTGTGTGTCCTTGAGCATCAATTACAGCTTGACAACGACGTCTCATGCTGCTCACTGGTCAACTTATTGTCTGCTGAGTCATGGTATTCCAGTCTTCTTGAAGGGCTGCCCTCAGGTCATTGAGGTTCTGGGGTGCAGGGTTACGATCCTCAACATGATGACTCAGCTGATCCCATAGGTTTTCTATGGGCTTCAGGTCTGGATAAAGTGCAGGCCACTCCATTTGAGGTACCCCAGCCTCCAGCAGCCGTTCCCTGATGATGCAACCTCAGTGAGCTGGAGCATTGTCGTCCATGAAGATGAAATCAGGCCTGTGTTGCTCATGCAGAGGCACAATGACTGGATTAATGATGTTATTCAGGTAGTGTCGGCTTGTCACAGTACTGTTCACAAGGTGTAGATCAGTTCTGTATTGACTAGACACACCTGTCCAGACTGTAACACCATCACCTCCAAAGGCATAACGTCCTCCTTGACGTCTCCAGCAACGTTGGCGGCCATCATTTCTGCTCAGTGTGAATCAACTTTCATCAGAGAACAGCACTGAGGCCCACTGGTTCCTTATCCAGCTCAAATGCTCCCTGTCCATGCCAGACGATGACGCCTGTGTCTGGTGGTGTGGTCAGGTACCCTTGCAGGTCGTCTACCATGCAGACCATGCTGATGTAAGCGGTTTCCAATGGTCTGACGTGACACTTGGTGCCTCTCACCTCCCTTAAACATGCCTGGAGTTGAGTGGAATTCACCATCTTGTTCCACAGGGCACTGTTTACAGTGAGGTGGTCATCAGCATGGGATGTGGCCAAAGGACGTCCACTTATGTGCCTTTCTGCGACTCTTCCAGTCTCTGTGTGTCTCTGTTACAACCTGCTGATGACACTCTGTGACACTCTAAGCTCAGTGGAAACTTCCCTCTGAGAACATCCTGTTTGAAGTCTCTCAATGAGCAGGTACTGATGATCGATTGTTAGGCATCGTCTTGGTCTCATGATGTTAAAATGTGAACAAAATGATGAAGAGGACTGTTTAAATATAAACTGTCAGAGAACCAGAATATTTGGTAGTCGATTCATGGATCAGATGTTATGATTTTTGCGTTTAATCACCTTGTTAGAGAACAGCATGTTATGCAATAAATACTGAAACACTGAACAGCTGCACAGGTGCATTCAAATGGTTAGAAAAGGTCAAATTAAGTTCACCTGTAAAGGTCATCATGCATTTCTGGGCATTCTGAAATTCATCCAGAATCCTAATATCCCTAACTTTTTGTGAGTAGTGTATATGTCAAAGCGTTTTTTAGGTTGCTGGCACAAGGAGACCTCACGTACCCTGTGAGCAATTTTGGGGCGTCTGGAATACATAGTTGGAACATGAAATAGATGGTATAAACCATAGAGCTTGAAGTAGTAAGCACGGAATGGAGACATCGGGATCAGAGAGCAGAGCAATCAGTACAAGAAAAAAAGTGATCTTTCAACTAGCCTCTACTCATCTTCAGCTAAAACAAAAATGAAACAAGGTGAGAGTCTCCTCTTTCATTTGAGCTAGTTTGCGATTTCAGAGTCCATCCATCCATCCATTTTCTACCACTTATCCTGATAGGGTTGCAGGGGGGCTGGAGCCTATCCCAGCTGTCTTAGGGTGAAAGGCAGGGTACACCCTGGACAAGTCTCCAGTTCATCGCAGGACACATAGAGACAGACAACCACTCACACTCACATTCACACCTACGGTCAATTTAAATTAGCCAATTATAAATTTATAAAAGGGCTAGCACTCAACGACTTAAAGGTGCAGTGAGTAGGATTTGGTGGCATCCACCAACTGAATGCCCCTGCATTTCCAAAACTGTGAGCCACCAAGTTTAAAACTGTGGTAACACTGTTTATTTCATCCACAGGCCATCCTTACCATAATAACACTACTTGAGGAAGTAAGACGGCAGCTGGCAGTTCCACGGTTTTGGTCTTTGGCTCATATTACTGCAGTTTAACAAGCATGTTGGAGAACAACATTGGCTTTCAGGTTATATAAAAAATAATGATTTGTCCATCCTATGCTTCTGCAGAGTTTATGAGGAAGACCTGCTCTCTAAGTGTGTATGAAGTGTTCATTATAAGCCAACTAAAACACAACAATTCTCAGTTTCTGTTGAGTATACACTAATGAAAACATAGTTATGAAAGTTATAATCCATGCTGATAGATGCCTCAAAATAGTACACAATGTTCCATTAAAAACAATAAACCCCACACACTAAGGCACATGTGCACCATCACATATCATATTGGAGAACTGGAGAAATGTCCCGTGGAGAAAATAACTGACTATTGACTGGCCATCAATAAATAATATATAACTCTGCAGCACAATTTGATTTGCAGAATGGCTGCCATGAGCAAGTGTTGATAGAATACAGCTATACAGAATACAGCAGCTAAGGGGTTTGCTAATTATTTCCAACCATTTGACACTGAACTCTGTTTCTATTAATTTGAGAGACAAACTGAGAGTGTAAGTGGGAGATGGAAAAAGCACATTCTACAGATTAAAGGTCTCAAAGCAGTTTACATGTTTCCATTCTCATTTAAAAGTGAATAAAGCAGTGTTGATAGGGCTGTACTGCAGGAAATTTCTCCAGTTTTTCATTGCAGGCAATTAGCAACACATAATGAACACACACTCAAAGCACATATGTACACTTCAAACTACACATTCTTCCTCTGGTACCCATGAATGTCTGTAAAATGTTGCAGTAATCCATCCTATGGTTGTTGAGATACTGTATTTCAATGACGGACCAAGTGACTGCAGACATTCACACGTGCAGGCCTGTTTCGACTTGCCACCATTGTCTGAATTCTGAGCAGCAGGGGGAGGTGACAGATTTGTTGTTATCTATTATTATGTCTAAGTCTCTATTACTTAAAGACATAATGTACAACTGTAGTACAACCGATCTCTAAAAATAACAGCGGACTGTTGACGCGCAGAGGGGAACCTGAGGCTCAATCAACGCACATCTGTCAGGCAGGTTTGAGCAAAAGCATGCTGCATTATTAATAACGCCCCGCTTAGGGAGAAGCTGGAGGCCAAGCCTGGAGATGACATCTGTCAAAGGGCAACACATCTCCTTCTAGATTGAGGTACTTCAGTCCAGACCAGTGTGTGAGGGTGTGTGTGTTGGTGTCTTCTTTGACCTGCCATTTCTTTAACCTTTACTCATCACCCAGTTTTCCTGCTAATTCACTTCCATTACTGTTCTTCCTCTAGTGGTGTTTTATGCAGCTTTGTCAGACAACACACTTGAGGCTATTTTAGAACTCATTAGTTTAATTAGCAATAAACTGCAATTATTTTTGCAGCTGCTAACTGCACATATTAGCAGCTACAAACACTGCTGGACTAGCGAATGAAAAGAACGCCAGCGGCAGCTTCCCTGGATTTCTTCCTCTCTGTCCTGTATGACTGTATGGAGAGATAATAATTACTGCTGAGGGGGTAAGCAAGCAAAAAAAAACAAAACTTCCCTACCACCAAAGGAGTCAATTTCTTCTCCCCTGCTTTAATAATAACACAACTGTGGGCTTGTCTGAGACTTCCCATGACTCAATAAAAAAAAGATGAATAAATAATAAGCTCAATAGAAGGCACTTGGTAGACATTCATGCTCCAGCTTCTTCTCCCTTACACAGAAACTTCCCTATTCCCTGCTCACATAAATAATTCATACGTTTAGGAATGCAAGTGTGTTGTTGGAAACCTAACTGATGAAATGGAATTGTACACACAAATAAATTAAGGTGCATATTTTGAAAATACAACATTTTCTTGGAATTTTCATGTTTATCCACTTATCATTATAACAACTGGAAAATCTAAAAGTTTTAGAAATTACATGAAGTACGGTGCATGATAGCAGCTAGCGCAGTAGCAGTGCTCGTACATACAATAGACATATCTACTAACAGGATATTCTCTCAATGATAAATTAATGTTGAAAGAGACAATCACATAGTGGAGAAGGTGGACTAACTACATCCATCCATCCATTATCTACCGCTTATCCTCATAGGGTCGCGGGGAGTCTATCCCAGCTGTCTTAGGGTGGAAGGCAGGGTACACCCTGGACAAGTCTCCACCTCATCACAGGACACATAGAGACAGACAACCATTCACACTCACATTCACACCTACGGTCAATTTAAATTAGCCAATTAACCTAATCCCCATACATGTTTTTGGATGGTGGGAGGAAGCCGGATTACCCAGAGAGAACCCACGCAGACACGGGGAGAACATGCAAACTCCACACAGAAAGGTCCCGAACCCGGTACCTTCTTGCTGTGAGGCAACAGTGCTAACCACTACACCACCGTGCCGCCCGCACTAACTACATTTGTAAAAAAAATTTATTTAACCTTTTTTTACCAGGCAAGTCAGTTGAGAACAAATTCTCATTTACAATGGTGACCTGGGTGAACAAGTTCAAAAAACAGTTAATATATGACGGTCACACAGCCACAAAGTGGTACAAGGTGTTACAAGAATTCTGTGTCAGAGGTTGCACAATTAATTATGTGAATGAGTGTTCACTACAAAAACATTTTTTATACATTTGCTTTTTCGTGTGTGCATGAGTGTGCGTGTGTGCGTGTGTGTGTGTGTGCGTGTGTGTGTGTGCGTGTGTGTGCTTGTGTGTGTGTGAGTATATCTCACAGGCAATGAGACCTTGGACAGGAGAGTAATTGATTCAGAGAATCTTCAAATCAATTCTTGGACAGCTGGGACCGAGGAGATTAGAAGTGAAGCACAGGCGGCCTGGAGTGCAGTCAGACAGGACCCAGAGCAAACAGTAATCTCAGGATTATAGACCTGGGGGAGATGTACCTGTTTTCTCTCATTTCGTTCCCTTGCTCTCCCTGCAGTGACAGTCTATATTCACGACTAACCACTTTCCCACAAAATGCTGCACTCCCTTCTTCCATTGGTAGAGCTTCACAATAAAAAGGGGTCTAAAAGCTGACATCGAGGTAAGATTTTAGTGAGAATATATGAACGTAAGGCAATTAGGGGAGGATGCAGCCTGGATCTTGTTTGTTGCCAGATGTCATTTGACCCTTTTTTCCTCCAATTTCTTCAAATAAAGCTCATTGTGAAATTAGCCAAGTCAGAGGTACGAGTAGCTCAAAGGAACCACTTAACCTAATGAAGAAAATAAGATAATGTGTTCAAAGGTCATTTGTATAATTGTTTTGGTCGGACTGAGTGCAGACGAATGATGCAGACCTTTGTCCCCTGGCTGGAATATATCTCATTGCCCTTTCCAATTGATTGAATTAAATCACAAGAGTAAATCTGTCAGGTTAATGGTGGAAAAATTGGCCTGAGAAGGAGGTAAGGAGAGTCATTTTAAAAAGAGCTCAGGAACAGACAGCACCACAGGCTGCAGTTAAAACAAAATAAACCCCTATAACTTGCTCTGTGTGCCATATTTGCAGTTTGACTGCTTTTGTAATTCTGTCTTCGAGCAGCCATGAAAAATACAGTATATAAAATCCTAATTAGCGAGAGCTTGCAAAGGTCCACTGAATGCATCTTTGCATTCACAAAATCTGGGAAAGAAACCCCAAATGAAATGATGCCGTCTCCAGTATTCTCTAAAATTCTTTCTCAGGGGATTTTAATGAACAATGCCACAGCTGAACATAGTGGGGCAGTGCAGGCATCCTCCAACAGGGATGCTTTTTTCCTCATTACCAAGTTTAACATTCAGGAAACCCGTCTGAATAAAAGTATTTAAAACTTTAGATATTAAAATTTAGCCAAATATCTCCCAGACATGAAGAGTACACACACGTTGACAGTGATTGTGTATTTTTTCACGATCATTTTAATGGGTTGAATTACAAGTGTTTACTTCGGTGACATAGCGGCAGCTCTGGAATAAAGAGATAACATTTATAAGGAATAACAACAGAATGCATAGCAGTACAATTGAGCTGACACTACCAAATGAGCAGTTAGCATAATGTTGCACAGTCTTCTGGGACAAATGAGCCACTCATGCTCGACTTATCAGTCTGTTCGTCAAACTACCTCATGTTATGTGACACTGTGGCACTGAAGACAGCTTTTATCTTAAAAAGTAAGTAATTTTCCTTGGAGGGGCTTTTGAGATCTATATCTAGGTTGAGAAGATCTTCATTTGTGCTGAAAGCTATATATTCATTCTCAAAGCTAAAAAGTTGCTTATTTTCATAGTTTTATATGATAATAAATGAGTAACTGATTTTTTTTGACTGTTGGTTCTGACAGTACAAACAATGTGAAGTTACCATGAGCGCTCATCTAATAACCAGTATTTGCAGCCTTAATATGCATATATCGGAAACTACTTTTTTGTTGGGAAATCTAAAATCAAACCTGGAGGTCCTCACGGTCGCGCCTATGAATAGCTCAAATTGAAAATATTCAGTGTGAGCAGATTAGAGGAGCAACAATAGCTGTAGGATGGATATCTCAGTCAGCACCTTCCTGCTGGAAGGATTTCAAATGAGTCCCTGTAACAGGATGAG
Source organism: Synanceia verrucosa (assembly GCA_029721515.1). Lineage (NCBI taxonomy): Eukaryota > Metazoa > Chordata > Actinopteri > Perciformes > Synanceiidae > Synanceia > Synanceia verrucosa. The sequence continues at coordinate 12,511,326 of CM056557.1, read as the reverse complement.
ACTTGTGTCAGCTGTGTGGTCACATTGATGAGAACCGTGGCTCCAGCAACGCTTCGTCAAGGGCTCGACAGGCTCTTAAGGTGATTACTGGCTGATTACTATTACAGAAATCACAAGATGATCCCTGATGTGGAAGTGATTGTTGCTCCACAGTTCATGAACATGGCAGAAGGCTCATTCCTGCCCAGTGAGTGAGATGAGGATGGGCAGATCCTCTGACTGTGTTCAGGGTACAAAGGAACATGATGAATTCAACCTAAACACTGTCATGATGCATTTCTCTCAGCCTGATATTAGAGCTGATCTTAACTAATTTACTGTTCTGTTGCTGAATTTAAAAATATTTCTTTGAAAGAAATAATTCTCACTGGAGTTTTACCGCTTACATTTTATCAGGGATTCACTACTACTATTTAAACAAGACTATGGCTGCCAATATAGTGTATTTTTGAGCTTTTTGTTAGCCTTTCTAGTACTTCTAGTTGAAAATATATGGCACTATGTTTCAGGCAACCCTCCACTTGGTGGTCATGGTGTAAAAGCAACGTCAAAAAACAGATGAAAAGTCTACAGAGGGAGAGTCTGATTGTGATGTGCTGTGATACAGCAGTGCTTTGTTAATATGACATACTCTCGATGACAATGGTTTTGCTAAGGTTTAGCAGTGTGTTAGCAAACTAACATGTGCTCACTAGACGCTGTTAGCAGTTCTGCAGGTATTTGGTGATAAATGTAAAAGTTATTGGACAACTTTAAATTTTGACCTGATGATGGCGCATTCAGGAGAGGAGCTTTTACAATCCATTTTACTACATTTTCAAAAATCCATCCTAAATTGTGGAAATATTTCACTTCATGGTGACGCTATACGTCATGGACCATTAATATCTGTAAAAAGAATCCATGGCATGGCAATCCATCCAATGAGTTTTGACTTGCTCAACATTGTTATCCCAAGAGCCCAGCTCCAGCAGGGCTAAGAAAACAGATGCTGTCTCACCTTTAAATCACACTTCACACACACAGAGAGCAACAAAATATATGCAAATCTCCTTGCTGATTGTAAATGGTAAAATCCTTGTGTAGTTGCAGTTTGAAAACAGCCAGGAGTCCTTGGATGGGCATTTTCCATCAGTGTGGAGTTAAAGGGGGGAATCAAGGCACGGATGATGCAATGGTAGAACTTTAGTGGGGTATTTGCATGGATTTTTCCAGAAATCAGATGTCGAAAAAGAGGGGAGAAAAGCAGCCAGGGCTTGTGAGTGGGCACTGGTGGTAATGCACCACCGTGTGTGTGCAGTGATCCAAAAACAGGAGGGATGGGATCAGGAAGAGAAATTAGAAGAGCTCCTCGGAAAGCTTTCCGCTGGAAGCCTGAGGTTTGACAGAACCGTGTAATTTTTATACTTGTCAGAATGTGTACCAGATGCATGACATGTAAATTAGACTGGCAACAAAACACAGCCAGTGGGCTATGAAGGCAACTGAAGTTACCCAAAAATATCTAAAACTATTATCAGGGAAGAGATGTTGAATGAGTGTGCCATTGTGGCTGCTGGAGGAGCTCTATTACTCTCCCCAAAAAAATTGCAGTGTTGAAATTCCTGCCTCACTTGTCTCACATTGCCAGTGGCAGTCAAAAAAAATCAATAATTCCAAAATAAGACTGCTGCTCCTCCAGATCCTAAGATCCTCTGTGGTTACTCCCACGTCACCAGTAAGTACTGAAAACACTAGCCACACTGCCTCAAATAATCTGTACTATACTGTCCAAAATGACCCACAACTGAACAGAAACTCTTTTGAAAGACAGGGACAGTGCATCACAGTTTAACTCTCCTCCACTCATCATCGTACCATAGACCCACTTTGTCCAGGGCAGTACAGCACACACAACACATACAAGAAGCTGAAGCCTACTTTAAGATGCAGCTCAACACTGTGTGCAGTTTTTCTCTTGTATTATGGTTAGATGTCTATTAAAATGCAAAGAAAAATACAAAAAAGTGTCATACACACACATTTAAAGCTAAATTAAACACTTTTTTTTACCACTCGACTATTGATAAAACATGATCAAACAATAATTGCATTTTTCAGCATCCGAGGGGAGTTTAAGAGGTTAATCAGGGTCCCGGAGCAGAGTAAGTGCTTGGCCTCAACCTGAGCCATTTTGGTCACACCACATTGTGCAGAACTGTAGCGGGCGGGGCTCTCATCATGCATATGCTAGCTGGCAAAATCTCCAAAGTGGGATTCTGGGAGGATATTCTGCTGGCGGAGAGAAGTGGCAGCAGTTCAAACAATGTGGAAAAAAATGCGCAGCACCTTCTGATGCTCAACACCACTCTGTCCACTTCCAGAAATATATAATTACACACTGATACAATGTGAATGTATGTGTTTTCAGTGCATAATTTTGTGACAGGTCTTAATTTATTTTTTTTCCTGTGCCTGGTTTTCTCTATATTTACCCAGGAGTGACTTTCTACAGACCCAGAGAGGACATCTGAACCTTTGTCCAGTCCATGTAGTTGAAAAGATTGATAGTGAAATAGTAAAAGTAATAAAGTGTTTTTTTTAGGTCACAAAAAGGTGAGATGTACCCATTACTCTTGAAAACCTGCCTTTCCTCTGTAATGGATTTCTTCCTGTATGACTGCTGAACATGGAGGCAACAAGTTATACCCAGAAAAAGGCTTTTGCTCTCTGCATCCCAACAATAAAACCTGATGTTTGCATTTATGTTGCAGAGAGCTGAGTTTTTTTTCCTTTCAAACTCAAATGTATCTGCACTGAAAATATCTCAGTCACATCACATGGTCCACAGATCCATGGTCCAGTTATCAGTCTAGACACTCAAGGTTTTCTAACAGTGTTACAGTAAAATTATTTATGATTATTTTCAAACAGAGCAAAAAAAAAAAACACAACACAGACTTGATTAATTGAAAATGATATTGCTCCCTTTGTTAGAGAAATATCACTGGTTTTGTTTGACAAATCCTCTTAGAAATCAGCTTTTCACATACTTGGGAAATCTGAATGCTCACCTCCACATTTGATTTCAGAAATTCTTTATGCATTTATGCTGCTACTTTTTCCAATTTTCAGCATAGGGAGCACATTAGCGTGATTAGCAGGTGGCCCCAAATGTTGATTAATGTGATTTCATACGGGGAGATAATTCTGCCTGATGCCTAATATTTAGCTGATCCAAAAGACAATGGACATTAATTATGATCGTGACTAATGCTTCTGGCAAATGTTCTCATTACCTATTCCCATCTAATTTAACACCGGGAAAGGCAGGCAGACAGACAGAAGGAGTAAGAGAGGGAGGGAAACATACAGATTTAGCAAGCTGGAGAAAATATCACAAGAAAGACAAACAGAAAGGAACATAAAAATCAATAACGAAACATAAATAATCAAGATCTATTTGCCATTGTTCTATATTGTCTGAAACACTGATGTTATCAGACATACTCCATTATTACTGCTAATTACCACCATCTGCTAACATTAGCTCCATGACTTGGTCTTGTACATTTTTATGTTTTCAGCTAACACTTAAAAAAGAACCCTGCAAAATTGATTTTAATATTCATTAATTCAGGAAAGTGTAAAGCTACACATCCTTACAGGATGATGAAACGGAAATCAAGCAGCGGCTTTGTTCTTGTATTGCAGGCTGGATCTTGTTAACATGTTAGTTATTATAGCCCAGTATCATCAGAGAAAAATTATAATAGGAGACCACTATATATCTCTAACATAATGCTAATCAGATACTATAGAGAAATTGGATATAATACAGTTCTATAATATAATATATATTCAAGGAGAACCTTAAAGCATGACAGTTACTTTATATATTAAGTCTACACATAAACATTGTTTCTTAACAGGATGCTAAATCTCAGCCTTGGAAACAACAGTGTGTAACTGTTATATTAAGCTTGATAGCAAAAGATGCTAATGATAACGACTACAAACACTGTTTACACATTTTCTGGGATTTTTAGTTTTAAAGGTGATATGAAGAATACAATCTCTTTGGGTGCAGAGTATCTGTCCTATTAATGTTGCAAATCTATGATTGGACCAACACGATCTCACAGAAATAGGTGAAACAGCCTCTTAACTACACTTTATGTGGTGGTGGCATGTAATGTGGACAATTACGCCCAGCCACCATGGTAACAACCTAAGCAACACAACTGCTTGGTTAGGTTTAGGAAAGAAAATATTGCTGTTTAGATTGAGAAAACCATAGAGAATATGTGTGTCACTCACAACAAAGGGAAATTTGACCACTTCATGAAACCCATCCTACGCATTTTAGGAGCTGTTCAGTGTCTCGCTCAAAGACACTTCAACATGCAGGCAGTAGGAGGCAGCGATCGAACCGCAAACCTTGTGGTTAAAGGATGACCCACACTGAGCCCCATACTTCTGAGAGATGATTGTTTATGGGACTGGCTTAAGGAACTGTCAGCTGAACACAACTTGTTGAGAAAAAAAACTGAGCTACATCTATGATGATGTTTGTGAAATACTGAAACTGAAAGGTAACATTTCTCACTTTGGATCTGGTGGTCTCAAGCAGCCTCCATCAGGATTCTCATCACACTACTAAGAGAAATTTCAACCACTTAGACCATTTTTTGTCGATGAAGGCCTCAGTTTAGTAAGTGGTCGAGGACATATTCTGTGCCTGTAATACAAGACGTTTTGTCCTGTTGAAGTGAGATAACTGATCCTTAGGCAGAGCTCAGAAAGTTCCTCTCGTTGAGATGATAGAAGACCTGCGCAATGCCTCCCTATCCAGCATTCAATGAGAAACCAATAAACCAGCCTGGGGGAGGGGAGGAGGGTGCTGAGAGATTGATAGGCACACAGTTCTGATCAGTCAACCAACAGAAGCTCACTTTACCGGTTCTGTGCTTTATGCACATTTGTGTTTATGAAACTGCAATCGATTGTTTCAATTACATGCACGGTTAGACCATGGCATTGTCACAATTGATGTGCTACTCTGAGTCAACCTTTACAAAAATTATTCAAGTTGTAAGTGGTGTAAAAACTTATTTTTCAAACTGTTGTAATATCTGCACTGGACTACGGTGGTAAATACAGAGAGAACAAAGCTTTAGTAAGTGCTGACTCTCATCTCTCATCATGGGCAGAGGCTTTGTGTAGCAACCATAAAAAAAAGAGTTCACGAGGAGGAGAAGGCAAAATTAGGTTTCTCTATATGGTGGTCTAGCTCTTTCCCCATGACAGAGCAAAGAGTTCAGTGATCTGAAAACACCTTAGAGTCAAACCACTATTTCTTCACACTGAAAAAAGAGCCACCTCATGTATCTGGTGCACCTGGTAAAATTGTGTAGTGTTCAGTATGTGAACAAACAGATCTTTAACATTTGATGCTTAAGCTGCATTTAGTGAATCACTAGCATCATTGACTAGATAAGTAGCTTGGGATTTGCCTTTCTGGGGATTAAAAGCACCATTGTTAACTAAGCCACGCTATGCATTTTGTCACCTCTTGGTTAAAGGCACTGAAAGGCTCTAATTTGTTGCAGATTTGTGGTTGGGGTGGTAGTAATCTCATTAACAGTGTTTATAAACCCAGTTGAACTGAACTTAACAGTTTGGAACAGCAACAGATTGAACTCTGCAAACTGATTTATAAGTTTCTCCTCTATTCTACGCCTCCAACCCTAACCCCTTGTAGTTAGTGGGGAAGCCCCAGGGATGAGCACCAAAGCAGGTGGATGGCTGTTTTGCAGGTTTGGAATATTTAGAAGAAGTGTAATAAGTGCAAGATAAGTTTAAAAAAAAACACTTGTCGAGAACATTCCCAAATGCTGTTGTTGCTATTTTACTGCTCTCTACAGAGTGGCTGATGTCTTTTGGTTAAAGCCTCTACTTTTTGTGTGATTGCACTGTTGAATGTCATAATTGCACCCTGCAGAATGGCTGGTGTTGTGCCTGTTCAGGGCTCTTTGGATGAGTCAAACAAGCAAGACTTTCAACCAGGAGGTGTTTAGGTTTGTAAATTACATTTTTTTTTTTTTTTTTTTTTACTTAAGTGGCATGTTTTCCGTACTTATGTTGTTACGGACGCCACCTAATGGAATTCTGGAATTCATGGAATTCTGTAAATCCGACAAACGCCTCCTGCGTGGACGGTGACCTACACCGGTATTTTCTGACAACGGGTTCCAGAGTGAGAAGATCTGACAATGCCATCTCGGAGTTGCAGTGTGTACCCGGTGTTGTTGCTAACGATGATGTCACATCATCACATGACCAGAAGTAGGAACTTAAAATCCAGTGTGCATCAGTCTGTCATAAGGTGTTGACTACTAACAACACAAACTGATAGGCTATAGGCTATAGGCAGTCTAGACAGAGACTGGAGACAGAGATTCCTCTCTAATGAGTAGCAGCTCAGGTAAACTGTGCCACAAAGTTTGATTTTAACATACCCGCCTGCTTTACTCAGCCCCGACTCATGATGTCTTTCGGACAACATAACAACTCCTCATTCGCTGTGAGAGTGCGTGCCGGTGCTCCCCTCTGATTGGTCTGATGTTGAGTGCTGTCAATCATTGCGGTGACGCATTCGCAGCCTGATTACAGGTCTCTTCTCTCCTTCCTCGAGCTGATTTGATACTGTACACGCCGTGCGTCTGCTAAAAGCTGGTCTTCAGAACAGGCTTCTGTACTCCACGTCATCAGCTGCATGTAAACAAACAGATACGGTATCCTAGCTGTCGAGCTTACTACCAGGAAGTATATTACGCTTTCAAAATGCAAGGTTAGTTTTATGTCTAAAATTATTCTATTCTAACACATACATTTACATCGATGGCCTGGTGTTATAATTGATTTGCCTCGGGTGCACTGTGGAGTGGGTTAGACTGTTTTAATGGCAGACTAAACTGGAACCATTGACTTGCGTTAGCCTAGCACCAGTGATCTCTACTAGAAGGACTGAATGAAATTTTTTATGTGCATCCATTGCACATATGCACAAATGCATCCCCTCACGCAAAATGTTGCCCCCTCATGAAGGATGAGGCCCTACGCACAGCAATTTCTCTGCGTTTAGGGAGGGGCGGCACTGTTACATAAACCTAAGTGAGTGGCTTTGTTGTCCCCTGCTGGTACTGCACATTCATACAAACATAACACACATAATAGTCACGCCATAGAAAGGCAAAAACGTAACACTAACATGCTATCCTCTGGTGGACAGGTGGGTATACTGCATGCTTTGATGTGATACTGGGTTGAGTACAGACAGACAAAAAGAGATTCATTGCTTTATATATACATTCATCAAGCACTATTATTATTCTTTAGTTTCATTTTGGCATTTAATTAATATTTTTCCCCATTACATATTGATGATTAACCATTAAAATCCAATCACTTTTTTGTGGAGCTTCTTGTTTCATTATGTAGGAGAGACCTTTGAAACTGTACCTGTAATTAAGAGCAATAAATTAACTTGACTATAAAACCCACCTGAGCCACCTTAATTTCAACATGCTGTGTTTCTTTATGTAGTTTTAGTAAACCAACTAAGACTGAAACACCAAACACACCCTGAGAGTAAAATTAAATAAAAACACATTCCATGCCAACGCATTCGTACTTTCCCACACCATATAACAAACCCTCTCTCACCCAAAGTCTTTCAATTTACTGAAGTAGCACTTACACTTTGCTGGAAATTTCACTGACTGTATACAAATCCCTGGTCTCTAATCCCCATAATTCCAGCATATTGTTTTGTCATTAACCACTCACTGGCTGGTAAATACAAATCCTGTCACCTTTCGCTTTGCAGCCCATGGATAATTGCTGTATCCTCTCCTCAGAAGCGTTCCCATGGGGAGAACCAAGAAGTACCCAGGAAACAGACACAGTTGTTTGGAGCTACAGTAAAATGGAGCTCAGTTGGCAGTGGAAGGAAGGGCCTTGTGCAGGTCTGCCATCACTGACAGAGCAGACACTGTGGCTAATTAGACCTTTGCAACCTCCCAGTGGTGAAACACTTAAATGTGTGGTCTTTGAGCTGAAGCTCCAGTCTTTAAAGCTGCTCCCTCGTGGAGCCAGTGCTTGATGTTCTGCGGTGTCTTTAACAAAATGGAGAGTGATTACTAGAAATTTGAGCTCTATCCACTCTGACAGTAGAGAAGAGTGGAAAATACAATATGAAATACAAATTGACGGATTGAAAAAATGTATGGTTGAGACAAATGTGATCAAACAGTCATCTTGGTTACCAACAGCAATAAATCAGTTACTATATAGTTTTTAAAAGGAGGTAGACAACAAATGAGCAACATCAGGCTTCATTAGACAATACGTCTGTAACAACTAAAATACAATGTACATTCTTGTCAGGTCACACCCTCTTATTGACTATTCAAGTAGAGGAGGAGCACTTTGATGCACTATTTCCCACAGGGCTTTCAAGGGATGTCATCATCAACAATGTAGGTTAATTAATTCCCATGAGATTTATTCTGGCCTATGATGACGATGAGATTTATGAAATAACAGAGAGGACTAAAAGAAAAAGCAGCAACAGGAGCATCAGTGGAAGCACCTTACGATGAAGGAAAATATTCAGTATAAATGATAAACCAAATGGAATCATCTCCTTCAGTAACATTTCAGTTAGTAAGAGCATTGTTAATTCTTAATTGCTATGATTGAAGATTAAACACCCCTCAGAGGTGCTAATGCTGGATTTGGATTTTTTTTTTTTTACTTTAAACCCAACCTCACCTGGTCACTTGGAATATCTACTGTATTGTTTAAATTATTGTGAACAGCACAGTCTTTCCAGATGGTTTCCTATAATATTTTGTCAAGCATCTTGTAGTAATTTATCAGTAGACTTATTGATCTGCTGTGACAGGACGGCTTGGACCAGATTCTAACAGCCTCTCTTGCATGAACAACAAAACAGAATTCAAATGCAGCTTTCAACCATCAGGAGCAAATAAAAAGGTGGTTCTGTCATGAGCAACAACGACTAAAGTAGCCTGCGCTTTTTTTGATCATGCTGTAATAGTATTTCAAACACCTAAATCATATGGTGCTGTGGTCACGATACGACTTGCATCCTGTAAGTACACTATGGCGGTATTCTGTACAGGCCTGTGGGTCTGGCTAAACTGCAAATGTATTGCATACATAAATGAGAAAAAACACATTACATTACAGCATAAACAGCAATTCACAAAATTAAATTAACTTCACCAATTCCTCCCTGGATTTATTCCAAAAACATAAATATAAATTATACTGTAGAATGTAAATTAGGATCAGTAACTCAGGACTGTGTTTGTTTGTACATGAAAAAGATAAACTTGGAAAAGATACTTTTAAAAGCTTCTCTACGGATAAGACTTATATTTCTGATATCCCTACTATCAGTAATCAAACATCTTGAGGGGAAGATTTTGATGATCATCTTGATGATGAGATGGGACAAAATATTTCACAGATTTTGCAGGATTATTCACAGATTCGTGTTCCCCCCTGCTCAGTGGTGTAAATGATGTAAATGAGCCTATCTGCTCTCCATTATATCCAAAATGTAAAAATAGCTGTGGTGCATATCGTCATCTCAGTCGTAAAATTATAACTTTTGGCCTGTCCATCTGAAATTAAATTAAGAAAGAATTCGGGACAAATATTTCTCTACATCTAAATAATTTTGTACTGTTGCTACGAACATAAACACGGCTGTATTTTTAGTGTTGCTTTTATGCTGCACACCTCACAACAAAAATCTCCATCACATGTGTAAAGAGGTACTCTTGGTGTGTTAGTGGGGCAATGATCCCTGAGGGCAATATACCTGAAAGATGCCAGGAGGTGTCCTCTGGCTTCAGGACTGAATTGATGTCAGTTCTTCTGCTATGCTTTTTAGCGAGGCTGTCCCAAGTAATATTTTAAGAGTAAAAAAATAATGGTGTGGGAATATTCCTTATATTACAGGCTATTTCCGGATACTTTATTATTATGTACAGTAGTCACTTAAAAAGAATGGCATGGCAGCGGTCGAAACTTTGAGGCAATGAAAAAAGTAATTTAACTCTCGTTTGTTTCTCTAATGTTTAATCTTCATTGGAAAGCAAATGATTTAACTAATATCTGTTTATTTATCAAAAAGATTCAAGTCATTTTCTTCTAATTAGCGGTTCAAACATCTGTATTCGTCAAGAAACCTGCTGTTACGGTGTTTATTTTAAAACAGGAAAATGGTTCATTAGCGCCACCATCAGGTCACCACTGTGCTTGAATGGATGCAGTTTGCTTCCTCCTCCAGCAGATTAACACTCAGCTCTGTCTTCACAGGCTCATCAACCTGTTTTTCACTATTGTCAATGACCTTGTGACCCCTTTAGATTTATCTCTCGACCCCTTGTGGGGTCCTGAACCCCAGGTTGGGAATGACTAGCTCAGCCTATGATTATAACGTACTTCATTAGAAGCAACACATTAATGACTCTACTGCGGCTCATTCATTAATTTTAACTGCACTTATAGCTTAGCTTCACTTTCTCTCTAATATATAAAGCACTGACATCTTCCATATCCACAAAATTACAGAAACTATAATCCTATTAGAATTGCATTCCAGCCCTCCATTAAACAGAGTCAACATCAAACTACAGCATAACCTCACTGATGTGTGAAAAATGATTGGAAGAAAGTGCTTTTGATGTTTTCAGCTCCACACAGATAACATCACATGCCGTGATCCACCGGATGGAGTCGGAGTGAGACTGACTCCTGTAACTCAATATATGCAAATGTCAGCCAGACAAGGTTCACTTGTAGCGATTATCCATGTACAAGATCTGTGATTAAGCCAGCACGGCGCAGTGTACATTGATTGAAAGAGCGCGTTTCTGAAAGACCCCTGCTCTCAATACAGTTTTTTTTTTAAACATGGTCAGTGATTACTTCAATAATTGAGCTGGTCATTTTCCCCAGTGTGCTTAATGTATGCAGTCATAATCAATGAAGCAATTAATATGTGTTTTATAAACAAGTGCATCAACATTTAAATGAATTACATGAATGATGCCATGGTGGTGAGTACGACAAAGAAAATGCAATATTTCTAAACTTGTGATCAAACGCATTACACCTTCATGGTTTCATCATCATATTATCTCAGATGTATCCCAAAGGTCTATTTAATCCTCTTTGGAAAATTAGTCTCATATCATTTAGGATATTAAGGAATTCTGGAGGGAAGTAAGTGTACCAATAGGAGATTTGCTGGTATAACACTGCACATTTCTGAGCTAGTTCCTGACATTACCCACCCCAGTATGTATCTGATAAACTCCTGAAATAGCTGAGCTCTTGTTGCAACATTTTTAAATGAACAGAAGAATCCGGTGTCTTTATGTTTCACTGCATGAACTGCATTATAAAACTAATTCAAATGAGGATGGATGGTTTTATAATAGAATAATAATATATTTCTGCTTGCTCATCTGTAGTGTAAAAAAATAGAGAGGGTCAAAACTGGTTGTGAAGCAATCACACCTCGACTGTTCCTTGACTCAAGTGTGACAAGAGGGACTTACCCGACATGAAACGGAGTGACATGCTGCTGGTCGGTATGTGCTTCTCTTCACACTCATCTGCTCTTACAAAGACGGACAGCACACACACATTCATCTCCACAGGGAGAGCTGTTTCAGGCATAGGCCGTACAAGACATAAATGATCCATGGAGCCCGAGGAATACGTTTCAACGGGTGCATTCATTCATGCTGTCAGTGCTCTATCTCTACTATTCCCTTTCTTCAAAAAAAAAAAAAAAAAAGGCCTCAGCTCCCCTGCAGCCTCTCGGCTTCTGTATGCAATCCATGGCTTTGCTCCACATTATTTTTAAATTCCTTATCATACATAACACAAAGGGTAATCCCTCACTCACATCAACACATACCATGGTGGGAGTTTATCTCCTTTTAATAAACATGTTTTCAGGATTTAGGGAAGCCAGTTCTTGAACAACACTGGAGTGAGTGTTATTGTTCAAGACTCCGGCGGAGACATTAATGCAGGGGAGCGTGTGCACTGTGTAACATAATTAAAAGTTGTCCAGGGGTAGGGACTGCTGCAGGGTGCAATTACTCATAACTGCCAATGTGATAACGTGAAAGTGTGCGGATCACTGTGTCGCGCACAAACGCAAACACGTTTCAAATTAGTGAGACGCTTTCTTTCACAGGTTGTCTGGATGTGTGTGTTGAGGTGAGATATACACAGATGTGTCATCCTGTGCGACCTGTCTGGGTGCTCTTTGACCAATACAAGCACGACATGCACCGTTATGTCAAACAAGAATAACAAAACCAGTTGACATGACGCACAGACACCCTAAAGGTCCCCCTCACCACACAAAAAAGATGGCGTTCACTTTGTTTCAAAACATTTGACAAGCTCATGTCTGTCTAACATTAAAGTTAAATCAATAAAGAGCCCACGAGAGGATTATCGTATACAAAGCAAAAAGCGCTGATTCTCAGAGCTTGCATGCTCTGCAAACACCTGCACTTTCAAGATATTCATTTTATGTTGCAGCAGATATTTTACTGGGCCATTGATTTGGCGACACAAATGAAAACAAGGTGAAAATGCATTCGAAATCATTTATAATGTAGTTTTGAAGCCACTAAGCTTGTCTGGGTTGGATGCTGCATATAATTAATTTCTCATTGTTTGTGTTAGACAGGGTCATTGAGGTTAATTGAGTCTTACTTCAAAATTCTGGCTGGGAGCCACACGTGCAGTCTTTACTGTATATTCATTTTAATTAATATAAAAGGAGTAGGCAGCCAGCCTTGCCAAGCCTAATGATGGGCAAACGCTGTGTAAACAACAACAAAGGCTGGCCCTGTTCAACTGCCGGTGCAATATTAGCCGACATAGCGTTTAATCGTACTGTGGCTGTCACCGCTGCTCCCTTTCCGTCACTGATAGATAGGCTACTCGAGTGAACCGAGTGGAGAGTTAAGATAACCTCTGAAGCAAAGCCTTTTGGGTATTGGCTGCTGGAGTATTTGCAAAGTGCAACAAGATGCTGGCCTCTCACTCTGCATCACTTTGAAGCACCGAACAAACTCTGAGGAGATGGTAAACACGCTTTAAGAATGCTCTGCTTATGGCCTCCCATAGTTCTAAACGAAAAACCCATAATTATGTTTTTAATTCTGGACCGGATACTTTACGGAGTCCACCCCTCAGGAGGAACATCAGCTTCACTGCAGTGCCAGTGGCTTTGTTGTGTGTGATAAAGAAAAATAAAGACATTTTCATTTTGATGTGTTACAGTAATCCCTCAGTACATTTGAATAATAAAAAAAATAATAATCTCTGCCTTATATGATAGTGAATACAATATCTTTGGGTTTTGGCGAGTTGGACATAAGAGATGTAATATGTGCATAAGAATTTTTCACTATTTTCAGACATTTTAAAAACAGATTAATTGAGAGAATAATCAACAAATTTCTTGATTAATGAAATAATTGTTGTTAATTGCAGATCTAGGTAGTATGCTCTGTTTTACAGTGGTTTTGTATATTAAACTTTGCACAAACAAAAAGCAGAAAACAAATAAGGTGAAAGAGGATATTTGTGCTCAAACTGTACAAAGCTGATACGCTGTGACTCAAGCTGAGCACAGTCTTATCAGGCAGGCAGAAACAAAATGTGCTGAAACACGGGGCAAGGAATTTGGATTTTTTTTTTCTTTTTTTTTAAATGTTTTATCATACAAAAGTTTGGATTTCTTTGGCCTTTTTTGACAGCGGAGATGGCATTTAACAATGGAAATCTAACCTGAGATGACACTTCAGAACAAAAAGGCAATGGGAACACATCGCTTTAGTAACATTTTTAAATTTATCATCAATAAATTTAATGCAGCATTTAATTTTAGGTGTGAATATATGGAGCTCCCACATACTGTTGGACTGAGAGCTGCAAAAGCTTCAAACTATGAAACCAACACAACATAAGCATGACGATACTGTAACTATTCAAATGATATGAATTCAGCATAGGACAAAAACAACATCCAGGCTGTGACTACTTCCTGATGACAGCCTGAGTGTAGGTCGGGACCATTGATGCATATGGTGCATGCAGGGTCAAGGATAATCATGGGAAGTTTTGCGAGAAAATGAATCTCTCTGTGATTGTACTCTATAGGTTCTCCAACACAAGTGTTCAAGTGTTGTTTTAATTCCCCGTCGGCCTCCTTGACCTTAAAGGCCTGCTTGAACATCGAGGACCAGTCACTTGAGAGTTTAACAACTGCATTTTGTTGTAGCAAGAGAATTGCTTTTTATTTGACAGGTTCATGCAAGCATCTTTGTAGCCATGAGGTTCACTCTTTTTTCTCCTTTTTTTAAAGACACAACTATTTACTAAAACTCCAAAATAAAGAAGTATTGATTTACAGGTCATGAAACATCAGCTGAGACTTGTTTCTTCTTCATACATGCACACAAACTGCTCCATGATTTTAAGTCGGCTTTCAGTAGTTATTGAAGATAGATGATAGCGACGATGAAGATGGTTACACTAATAATTCAACTGATAAATCAGTTTAGGTCAGGAATCTATTATTACTCTGTGCCTTTCTCATCTATAACCAGTGGCTGAACCCCGCCAGCAGTCATTTCCCATCTCACAGACTGTCTGGATGACTGATCAGGGTTGTGATTGTCTCCCCTCTCCCCGACACACCACCGCCACATACGTCAGCAGCAGCACATACATCTTGAGCAGCAGTCTCTAACTCCAAGCTAGAGCAGTAGCCCCAGTAAACGTTGCAATCAGCGCCAGAATTGGGCCAATTCCTCATAACCTTGTCTGCACATGGCACCTTGCCTTGAATCATAAGAGCATGAGACTGTAGCAAGTGTTCAATCTATCAGCAAAGCAGCTATATTGCCCCAGTACAGCTGAAGAGGGTGAATCGACATTTAATTATCTGTCTGCCCACAAAGCTGCATGGGTATTGTAGACCAGTAATGGAGTTGCCACAAACACTGTCATGGTGGAAATATGCTCAAACAGCAGCTATATGACACTGCATCTTGTTGCATAGTGTGTGCCGTGCCGTGCCTGGCCTGTGTTTTAATACTACGAAGACTCACGATAAATATGGAATATTTATTCCAAAACATCAACCTCCTATGCCTTTGACTGTTTTTGATTTGTCACCGTCTTTTCTTCCAAGAGATCAATACAACCCCCTCATAGTTTGAAAAGTTAACTCTGTGGCCTTTTGATGAAACAATCATCTTTTCTTCTCTTAACAAAGCTCGAGCTTCACCATCAAAAAAGTGAATTCGATCAAAAAAGACTTGAAAAAATAAGATACTTAATTTATAACCACGGACTGAGACTTAGAAATGAGTTCCTATTGACCCATTGTTGAGGGGAGATGTTCGATCGTCAGCATTATGTTCAGTCTGGTGACTGGAGCTCTTTATGTTTCTCTTGAAGAGAAAAGCAAAATCAATCGTCAAAATGTTTCACATGATTCATTTTTTGAGGCTCAATCGAAGTGCAGCAATTTTTCCAAATAATTATGAACAATCTAACATCTTGGATTGCACATCTTCTCCAGCCAATCACAGATGTATACGCAAGCAGAGAAAACAGCCGTGTGGAACATGATCGTCTTTCTCCTCTCTCACAATCTTCAAAAACGAAATAGAACTCGCTGATCAATGCAGTCAACTGAGTACACCTCTTGTCAATGTCTGCAGCTTCACAATGGAGACTTGATGTTTCTGCAGCCATTAGTTATGACCAACTTGCCAGACGAGACATTGATCGCTGGCCGGTTGTAAATGAAACAGCAGTCATTTCGCAGGGGGATAAAAACAGAGGCTGTCACAAATGGACGTGTGACCTGTTTAAGAATCGTCAACTTAAATGGCTTTTTAATTGACTCAAGCTGAGACCAAGATGATTTATTGCAACAATAGCTTGATGTTGTTATATGAGAATTACTTTTTGTTTATTTCAACATGGCTTTATGCATGCATACATGTACTACCTTTAAAAAAGAACAAACTACCCTTTTTAAGATCAAGCCTATTCAAATATTAGGCAGCAATTTCTGTTCTATACTTGTCAAATAACTTCATCTAAATGTCTGTTTCAGGCCCAAATATTATTATTATTTTAAAAATGCTCATATTGGGCTATTTATTCTGCAGAATAAGTACTTCTTTTGTTGATATTTTAAGTGCATTTAGCTGATTTTTGCCCTTAAGTATGATTTTGATACATTTTACTTGTGTTGGACTATCTTCAGGTTAGCACTTTTACCTGCATGTGCACACAGACATTGCCTGTGTACTGTATATAGCCTGACATATATGATGTGGATGATGACAGCATTGTTCTGGTCTACTCTAATAATCCTCCTGGCTCCTTTTCACTGCTGAAGTGCATTTCCAATTCTTGTAATGGCTGGAGACATTGCAACATATGGCACCTCTTACAATGAGTGACAAGGCGACAAAACCGATTGCTACACAAAGATTTAAAGCCATTGGCTGCAACAAACACAAACAATTCAAATCCAGTTTGCTTCAGCTGTTTTTCCAAATGTCAGAATCTAACTGAGATGCTCCATCTTGTGCTTCCCGTTTCCTCCCTTTGTGTCACAGTGGGGAACTCTCATGCTCCAGGGTCTGACTCCCTCCAGTTATGAGCCCAGGTGATTGAGAGCACAGACTGCCATCTCTCCATAGAGGGCACCCACACACCCAGAATGTCTTGTTTGCTAGCACTGTGTACATTTTGTATTTGAAAGAGCAGCAAGTCAATGAATCTCGATAATGCGAGAGCTGGGCCACATAACTCACGTTGATAGTCCTTACATTGTGCCAAGAGGCGATAAATCTGCTCTGGGAGACATGAATATGCAGTGGCAGTCAGTCTGGCTTGTTCTTGCTTGCATGCCCCCGATGCACAGTTTATTCCTGTGCTCCAGTCCAAACAAAAAAATAAAACCAATGAGCCACGGCACCATCTCATCAACAGTGTTCTATTAAGCACAAAGAAATGTAACAGCACATTTTCACAATATACTTAAAAACAGAATTTCATTAATGTAAAGAAGCAAATTGTGTTGTTAGTTTATTGGGAATGTAAAATCTAAAATATATCCAACTATTATCATTATCATTATTTATGATGTCAAATGGTTTAGATTTTTATCAGGGAATATCTATTTGACTTAAAATGTTCCAGATATAAAAAAAATAAGCAACCAGGAAACAGTTATATATCTTTCATCTCTCTGAAGTTGATTTCAGCCTTTTGATGACGTTGCACGTTTCTCTGATCTGTTTTAGGCACTTAATGCAAACTGAACCATAAACAGGTGATTCAATACTTTAAGCAGGGCTTTACCTCCTCCGCTGCAGTGAGGGGAGAGAAATGAGCAGCACTCTCTCTGTGTCATTGTATATGTAACCTGCAGCTTGTATTTGACGGCTCTTTGTAAGGAATGAAAAATGGACAGCCGGATAGGCAGCAAGCAGTTACGGGGTTTAATGTACTCATTGACACAGACAGAATGTCTCAAATAACAGCGATAAGAAGCCTGCTTTGTCAATGGCCCAATCCTGAGCTGACATTTATTTCCCTTATGCAAATAATTCATCCCATTCACAGTACAGACAGGGATTTCCTTCTTGCTTGCTTGGGGCAAGAAAATCCATCTCCGTGCTGTAAATAAGAAACAAATCTGCATCTCTGAGATTCTGGAAGGCACAAAAGACGACCTCTCTAAATGTAAAAATGTGATGAATTACAACAGTGGAAACAACCACTGGAAAAGTAGAGAGCCGGGTCATTATTCGGATGCCTCTCACCTCCATAAAATACTTCTTGGACACAGTTGACAAGTATGCGTAACGACGCGTGCCTCTAGTGGCACCGTGGAAGGAGGGTCCTCAGACGCACGCAGATGGGCTGCTTTCTGCTCTGCCTTCCCGACTGGCACAAACTACAGGATTTGTTTTTAACGAACACAGTGTAACAAAGAGCCTTTTTTCAACATTTGGACGGTGTTCAGTAGCCAGCCTCGCGCTATCGCCGCGCGCAACTGGAAAGGAGCGTCGCGAAGCGGCTTTCACAAAGTACCTCTGCGTTATAAGGACACTTTGCGTGACTGGGACGGGAGACAGGAGTGATTAAACCGCACATTTCTGCGAATGTGTGAAGTGCGTTCACATTCATCAGCACTCATCGTGTGACGCTGTTTGGGGCAGACAGGATCATTTCGAGGCGTCCCAAAGTTCCGCAGGCGCAGTTCTTCTCCTCCTTCCTCAGCGGTGCGGGAGTCCGACTCGGCTGTTGCCGTGGTGCCAGTAGACAGATAGCATCGGCGGTAGGAGGGGATACAGACACTCCTGCAGGGTAATTGTAGCAGCTTGCGTTCGCAGGTGTATCACTGATCCGCCTGCGAAGGGCTGGAGGCTTCATCCTGATCGAGCCGCTCTCAGACTTGTGAGTAACAGAACTAAAAAAGAAGAAAAAAGAAAAAAAACCTGAAGAATGTTGCACCAAGTACAATGAGCGCAGATTTGTCGCAGACGCCAAAATCCATATATGCTCCGTCGAGTCCAGTTTTGATGAGCATTTCTGAGTCCTCTTTGGAATTTTAAAAAAAGAAAGTGGATCCCGCGACTTTACAATCATGCGAAATACTTGGCTGTCTCCCCGGAGTGCGGTTTGGGAATACTGGACATTGCTGGTCGCATGTCTGTTTTGGATGCACTACTCTAACGGGATGCCTCATGTTATTCGAATAGGTGAGTTGTCCACATTTACGCACACACGCACACGTTTCTGCTGCTGAAAGTTGTTCCTTATCTTTCAGTGCGGCTCCTGCGTGGTGCGTTCATGGGTTGGTTGGGTTAAATGAGCAGTCCCCTTTCATTTACAGTTCGCCTCATTCGGGTTGTGTGTGATTTCTCTTTTGACATAAACGACCAGCAGTCAGTGTAATCAACAAGAGGACAGCGCGCTATTGCACACGGTTGCCTGTAAAATTGAGGAAGCCTTCTCCACTCAGTGACCATGCAGAGAAATACTGTGTGACCTCTATGCACTCTGCTTTGTCTGTTCCATTTTCTGCAGCCAGCACGTTGAGTCACCAGCTAAATTCAGGCTCATTGCCATGCCCTCTGGGAGTAAGTTTGAGCTTTAAAGGAGTCTGTGAAATTAAAAGCTTCACATTATGGAAGGCACCAGGAGAAACTTTGAAACTGGTGGAATTTATTCAGGAGGGAGATATAAAGTTTGATCTAATCTCATTTTATCACTGCAAACAACACAGTTTGAAGTAGCATTGATTGCACCATTAAATCCAGAGTCCTCCCTCCACAAAGAGAAGAATCGAGGTCTGCGCTGCTGGCGTTGTCTTTTTCCAATCACTCACGGAGGAACAATGTGAGAATTGTCATTTGGAGGGCTGGCGAAACGACGAAACATTTCGCACCGCCAAGAGACAGGAGCAGAATGAAGATCAATAAGGTTTTAGTCACGAGGCAAATCGTTTTTGACATTTGGCGGAGTGCCATGCAGGACAATTACTCAAAATGGCATTGGCCCACATTAACATACCACTATGACTGCCGGGGCGCATGCAGAGAGGGAGAGCATCTTAATGGCGTGGAGCTTTTTTGTGTTCGTGGTATAAATGATGGGTGAAAGTGCATGAATGTTAAAAATTGCATATTCTTTATTGCAGCACTCTAAGAGAGGTGAATGGCCTTTCCGAACCGCAGTCTTTCGTATGACATGTCTGCAAATCACCAGCATCCCACTCTGACTTTATACAATTCCTATCCAGCTCAGTGGAGTGAATGCTGTCAGGCTTCCTGTATGTTTCATAGAGAGATTCTACATAAAGACAGAATTATTGTTGAGTGCTGAGCAGCGTATAGAGCTGTCCGGCAGGCCCAGGATGTCCCTGTGATTGACTTCTCTGACATCGCAGTGCATGGACTTTGGTGACAGAAAACGCATACGTCCTCAAAGCTCTTTTTCTACTGATCTGAACTGAAATTGTTTGGTCAAAGGGACATATTTTTCCCTCTTTTTATTGTGGCAGCAGCTCAAATGAAGACCTGAAATAGACTTGACAGGCTTTTGCTTTTTTTTTTAATGTCAAAGTGCTGAGACAAATTTACCTTGAAATGTGATACAGTGGCACTATTGCTTTTTATAGAATCTATCAGTGCTTGTGGTGCAGGAGCAGTTTGTTTTTTTATCTTCCTAAGACTGTATTTTGACAAGCTGAGAAGAGGGACGTGCAAGAGAAGGTTGCTGAATTAGTCTCAATGCCAAAGAAAACAACAAAAAAAATAAAATAAAATTGAATGCTTATGTCCTCATGTGATCTTCATGAGTGTTTCATGTACAACAGCCATGTGTATATCATTTTATTTATTTATTGTTTTTAAGGAATATGTGATAATATTCTATATAACTGCGTTCAGATTTTTTTATCTGCCGTAATAGTGGATAAGCTTGAGGATGTGCACACAAGCAATACTGTCGTATTTTCTGGGAGAGGATGTTAGTATTCAGTCTGTTGATTCGTTTCAGGATGAGCTCTTTTTTGAGTGTGTGTAGTGGACCTTTTTGTCCCCTCTTTTTTGGGTAATTTAGTCGTTGGTGTGCAAGTGTGTGCACGCTCTGTGTCACAGCCACCCTGTTAAAACCAACAGAGGGCTCTCTTATAGTCGGTTCACGGAGGCCAACGTCGCTCCTCAGCACTGGTTACCAACACAAACAAACCAGTGAAAACACAGAGGTGGGTGGCGGTATTTGAACGCTGGCGCTCTCGTGTCTGCTCTTGATTCGGTGGCCTGTGCAGTTCTCTGAGTACACCATCTGGGTAATGGTGGGCATCCAAGGTAGAGTTGTTGCCATTGATTTTAGTGCTTTTACAGTGCACTGCTCTAAGTTGAGGCCAGATGGTAGCTCCGTCTTGTTCTTCTATTTGTTGGAGGGAATAAAGGACTGCTCCTCCAGTATTTGTCCACTTACATGCTGTGCTTCTCTTGAGTCTCCCTCTGCCTGCCTTTTGTAATTTTCTTTTTTTCCCCTCCCTGACGTGTTTCGCAACCTCTCATCTCATCTAGGAACCACTTCAGCAGACAATACAGTATTGTCATTATAAAGACCAAAGTGCTGAGGGATGATTTTTTTTTTTTTTATTCAGAAGGTAGCGTGTTTCTGTCGATAATTTGTATGTTTGCCAACATGGAAATAAGACGCAGCACAGTGATGATTTTATGATTTCACTGCACTTTGTTGTTTAACACCAGTGAGCAGCATGATCTTTCATTTCCACAGTGCATTGCCTTCTTCATCTGCATCAGATGGGTTAGCTAATGGTCAGATTAAAATGTATTTACTGCGTGCATGGATATAATATATGTATTGTTAAAGCGTGTAGTAATGACAGATTATCCTACATTGTTTCTTTCATCTGTGGATTGAAGAAACTAATTCATCATTTGTCTCTTTTCCCTCTCCGTGAGGTTATTCACTGCCTGACAGGGATTTATTGTATAATCAATGACTTTATCCACCTAATACTTAAAGCACTTAATCAGTGCCAGTTAATCAATCTCCCTCATGATTTCATGTTGATTTCATTTCCTGAGCTCCTCACTCTGCCCCTTACAACACCTGGTCACATGCATTTTTTATTTAGCCTCCTGAAAATGCTTTGGGCAGCCGTGACTGCAGACTTAATTATTGTGTGTGAAACAGCCTGAACATTTAAATGTAAGCTGAAAAATGTGCAGCACTTGAAGCTGGCTGTGGTGTGACCGCTCATAAGCTTCAGTGGGATAAGTCGGGTCTGCGGTCACCACTTTGGTTCAAGTCTGCAAACACAGAGCCACTTCAGAGTCTCGCCTTTATCCCCACACCAGCGACAGACAGAGAGAGCGACAGAGAAGTTTTCATGTGATTAACTCTTTGTGCACTACACAGAGTGCCTCCCATGCTCCCCAAGATCCCTCCTCGCCGACTGAGGGTGTGCACAAACATCTCATCTGAAATGACTCAGACATATTTCAAGAGATTTAGAGGGAAAAAAGATGTAATGGTACTTTGCAATTCTACTTTTGACAAAGTCAAACCCAAAAGGCTGCCTGTATTGAGAATTACCCACAGGAGGATGTTAGAAAAGTGAAGAAGAGGATATTAATAATAAAAAAATAAAAAAAGATGGGTTTGGTAATGAAGAACAACAAGAAGATGTTGCATCAAAAGTTGCATCAAATTAAGATGGCCATCAGTTGCTGGAGTGGAAATGAATATTTCATTTTCATTTAAATTTAATCTTTCCCCAGACGGTGAGAGGAAGCAGGGAGAAGCCTGCTGGTGGAGGCTCGGAGCTGGGGAGTTGTCGTGGTGAATATGAACAAAGGCTGGTAGAGGTCACAGAAGAATTGGATACGGGGAGAAGCTTCTTTGATGTGTAATTCCATTATCTGTTAGCGAAAGCAGAGATTGAAGGGGGGAGAACACAACGGTTGTTTTACCTGCGCTTACACACTCCCCTTCATCCACTTGTATAAACATGAACTGCAAAAGAAAAGTGCAGGGGCCTATTTTCTGCCTCTCCAAGTCTTGGGCATCTATATCTTACCACACACACACGCGCACACACACGCACACGCGCGCACACACACACACTATATAAAACCATTTTCCATCCACAGCATTTTCCAAAACATATGTCTGGTCTCACTGGGCCACTTGTACACAATCCAATTCCATTCTCTCTGTCAGCACACTCGCGGCTCGTCATTAGCTTCAATCTCGCTGATGAGAAACGGCAGATGTTCGTTTTGTTGAGCAGAGGGCTCATCTCTGAACGTGCCGTCTTCTGTTCTCGCCTGTGATCTGGTGTGTGCGCATTAGAAAGGGACAGTCGACTTCCACAAACAAATATGAGCTCCAGGCCTGATATAATCTGTCTTCTCTGGAAGCACAGAGTCTGTTTTTTTTAAGTTAGTAAAGGCAGTCAATAGGAATTAAATGCAGAACAAGACAAAGTGTATTAAATAAACTGAGTGTTTATGTCTCAGACAAGGTGTAATAAATGTGTAACACTCAGAAAATGTGCTCGTAATGCATCCGATCACTAACACTAACAAGACTTAACTGCATCGAGGAAGTGCAGGTACTTTGCTTCTTGTTCAGTCACACATAATAATGATCATCCAATAATCCAAGCCACTAGGGGCTATTAGAGTGGATCTACCAACCAGTAAGATAATCCTGTGACACAGCGGGGCCCCATCTAGCCCCAGCTAGTTTAGCCTAGCCGCTGCTAACACACCAGATGGTGTTTTCATATCATACTACAAAGTGGCTGCTCTGCAGTGAAAGGTCTGCTCCAAGCATATGCCTATTGAAATAAAGAAGATGCCGAGTGCCTAATGGCTGTACATTTCATCTTTTTCAGTCAACAAAAGATGAGAAGGAGGTCATTTTGCCGTCATAGAGATGGTAGAAATTATTTTGCACCAATTTAATTCAATGACTTTTGTGCTTAAAGGGTCGTTTGTACGAATTACAGCAAAACATACTTATGATTACATTTAAAAAAAAAAATAATTAAATTTCTATTCTACTTCTCATTTCTCCAAATCTAATTTCATACCTGCTAATAGATAAAACTTGGACACTGGCAAGTAAAAAAAATAACTTTGAAACCTGAATTAAAGTGCTCCAAAACTATAATGAAATTGCAACGTAAAAAAACAATAAAGGACATAAAATCAATTTTGAAAAAAATATGATAACAGTGAAGGGAGGAAAGTAATACAAAATACAAAAAAAGCAGACACATAAAACAAAACTTAATTAAGACCCAAGAGACAAAACAAAGATAGTTTGGTCTACAGATGTAACGGTAAATGGACAAACACTCAAAGCTCTTCACACTGCATTCATTCACTGATAGCTGAGTCTGCAGCACAAGGTCTGAGCCTCAGTGTCTTGCTCAAGGACACTTGGTCATGCAGACTGGAGGAGGCGGCAATCGACCGGCTCTGAGCCACAGCTTCCCCAGGTCTGTCAGTGTTAACACATTAATCCTGATTAAATCCTAACCCATAACTTAAACAAAAACGCATGCTGTTATTTTGTCACTTTGACGCGCTCTTACTACTGTAGCAGCATCTGTATTCTACTGAGATCACGGAGAAGAACAACAACATGTTTCGAAATGGTTCGTTTTATTTTGAAAAATCCCAAACACCTTGTGTAAACGGAATTCAAATATCACTAAAGTATTTTGAGTTTGAGCTTCCACCTACAAGCTCAGCATGCGAGTGTAGCTAATCTTTCGGATGCTAACGGGTCTCCACAGATCTGTGGAAGAAGTTAACTACAGAGCTTGTTAAATGGGTGTCAGCTGACTGCAGATCAGTCAGTATCATGGAAGACTCTGGTCTAAGAGACGTGCCCCAGTTGGCTTGTTGTGAATTCAATCATTGTACATAGAGTCATTGTTAATATAATTGTAACATAACGCAAAATAATAGAACTTCAAATATTCAACGAAAATGTGGTTAATCACGATTAAAGGACCTTGTTTAATTTGGGTGAAGCAACCCTTTAAACATCGCCACACTACTTCACGTGGAAACGTCCATCAGAAACAACAGCCTGATTGATTTGGTCCACATTCCCCCTGCAGGCCCCTCAGGGACTCAGTGTCATTATAGCACGACGTGTGCTTTTTGGATTTGACAGTGTTTTGAAATTCATGGCATGTCAAAGTTGGCAATTTCCCTGTGAATGTTTCTGTAGCAAGGCAATGAATCAAATTTCATGCTCTAGCCATTTGTCTTTATTATGCGCCCTTGTCCTTTCTATTTGACTCTCCCATCCCAGACTTCCTCGGGGCTCTGCTGGAAAAGTCGAATAACATCAAAACAGGTTGAACAAAGCTTGATCGTGGGGCATTTTGCTCTCAGGGTCACACCAGCAATATAACATAGTTAATTAGAATCATCTCGTTGGAGGTAAAACGGTAATTTTTTTTTTTTTTTTTTTTACATTTCAGCACGGGGAGCAATTTGTCTTCACTTTTCCAGACACACTGTATGTTGGCAAACTGCACACACAGCGGCATGGACACACACAGCACTGCAGCAGAGATGGAGGGAGAAGAGAGAGAGAGAGTGGTTACATAGATGAAGCTAGGGGACTCTTATTTAGCTTGTTAATTAGCTTGAACCTTTTGATCCCAATTTTAAAACCCGCCACATTGCAATGCTGGCGCCTATTGTGTGTTGCCCCAAGCCAGATAAAACTAAGCTTTATTCCTGTGCCTTTCAAACACTATGCCACCGAGCACTATTAGCTTTGCTTTCCCTCCCCGCATTAGCACCTTTATCTATTCCCAGACGCTCTGTGTAAATTTGGTCACCTCTGACACCTCCGTTACATACTGTTACGCACCTGCATTACAATAACAAGACCTTTTCTTCTCACTGCTTTAAAGCAATCAGGAAGTGACAGCGGAGGTATCAGCGGCAATGCACAGGTTTAAATCCTATTTAACTGGGACTAAGGACAATGAATGGTGGATGACACTGTTTCATTCTGCCCTTTTAATCAAGCTCTCATTGTTATAAATGTCGGGTCTTGGTGGTGAGATTTCCTCAAATTGCTGTTCCATGACTGCGGGGAGATGTGTGTATTTGTGTGTGTTTTGGTAGAGGGAGGGAGAACAAGAGGAAGTGTGTGCATGACAAGGGGATGCATAAGGGGAGCTGGCATAGGCCCCCTGGAGCATAGGGGTAGAGCAGGAGTTACTAATCAACTGTGAGAGAGTCGGCTAGAAGACTCACCCTCTACTTTCCCCACGGGACAGAGAAGGAGCAGATAAGACAAACCTCTTCAGGCCAAAACCCACTACAAATGAATGACTATCACCAAAAATATCAGGGGTAGAACAGAAATATTTCCTCCACATTCTACCTCACACATCTTTTTTTCTCCCTTTCTCACCATGTCTTTTTATCCCAGCTGTAACAACTGCGAAAGTGCATAAGACTCTGGGGTTACCTCTCCAGCCCCCACGCTCATCCCTCCACTGATGGATAGCCAGGAGGTTGAAAGCCAATGTCAATTTAGTTAACACAGTCAATACCCAGAAGATTTTTTGTCAGCGCTCGCACTGTGTGTGCAGGCAAGACAATGTGGGATGGTCTATCCTGTCTCAGCGAATGTTTTACCGGCTGCCGATCTACTGTCCAGGTTGCCCCCGGAGACCAGTGTGGTTAACCGCAAAATGTTCCCCTGTGACTCATGTGAAGACAGCTTGTCTGCATGCGACCAGCCTCAGATATATGGGACAAGACAGAGATTATCATTGACAGGGAGGGGCAGACGAGGGGAGATTGTGGGCAGTTTGAGGCCGGCGGTGTGTTTTAGTGAAGCTATTAGTGACGCTTGCATGAATTAGAGTCTTTAATGTAAAAGCCAGAAAATGTTGGAATGAACTGTCCTGCAGCATTTCACCTTTTTCAGATGAAGTTTGAGTCATAGTAACCAGTATAACATTGTAGTGTCTTATCATCTAAGTAGTGAGTTTTTTTTTTTTTTTTTGGCAAATCAATTATCTATTACATAGAGCTGAAGAAAAAAATAAAACCTCTGATTGGTTTGTTCCTGAATCTCTCAGTGATCAGTCTAGTGTGTCAATGTCATTCCTTTTCACATTGTCACTGCAGCCACCTTCACTTTGTCTTTTTTTTAATAATTTGGGAAATTATTTATTGAATTTATCGGTCAAATTTAATAATAATTTGAATGCCTTTACCCATTAAATACAGGGTATCTTTTATATTATTTAAAAAATGGGTTTACTATATTATATTTTGTGTGTGTTTTTTTTCTGACTCCATTATGACTTTCAAACATTAGGAAGTAAGACCTGCCACTGTTCATTTCACCCCTTACCTTCTTAGTATTCACCAGGTTAGCTAATCAAAATTCACAGGACAAAAAAAGAAAATTTAAGACATCCAGAATGAAGAAGAAAACTTCATTTAATCTCCCCCTTTTAACCCATCAAGCCCAGAGTGTTTCCACTCATCCAGAGATGTAGAAGAGAATTCATTCTGTGAAAGCTGGCTAATTTCTGAATAAAACCAGGCAAACTATGAGCTATGCTCCTAATTGCTTTTCACCAGAGTGAAAATAATAACATGAAATTTGCCTGAGCCAAAATAGTCTGCAATCAGCAAGTATTATCTGATTTGATGAAAAGGATCAATTGAAGTAACACTGCAGTAATCATATGCAAATTTAATGAGACATCTGCAGTGTATTAAGGTGATTATGGTAAAGCAAACAATGCATGTCCTTCTTGCTTTCCACTGCAGTCACAAAACACCATAAAACACTGACATAAATGAAACATGCAATCTTCAAAAACACAGAATTTTTGCAATACGTGGATTTTTTAATTTCTACGTCAGTCATTGTATAAACTGACAACTTGTGTAAGTGTTTAACAGCCCTGAGCCTTGTTTCTTGTAATATATGCTAAAAGCAATTTTAGGTCAAATAAAAATATAAACAATGCCCTCAGAGTGTCAAAATAAGAAAACGATAAGGAGCTCTTCACTGTAATTATATGCTGAGAAGAACAAATTTATTAAGAATATTTATGCAACACAGTTTGGAAATGTCAATATTCTAAATGTCTTGAAAGGTCAATTAGAAATGTCAAAAACTGTATGCCAGTGGGAGCAAGGTTTCTAATGGTGGCCAATAAGGAGCTCGATAACAATCACAAAGCCATTATCCCTCTGACTTATTTATACTGGACTTAGAGCGCACTCACAGTGGGGCCATCGTACCGCGCCCAGGCCTGTTTGCCTCAAAAATCTGGATTCTATGGGTAGTATGAGTGCAATCGAGCCGCGCCCGGATCCCCAGTTTGGCCCGATTGGAAGAGGTGGGCGTGGGCACGGCATGGTTGGCCACGCATGCGCACAGCCGCAGTGATTGAAATGCACCCCCCTCGCCCGACACAGAAACAGACAGATCGTCTCCGGAGCAGCGCGGAGCAGGAACTAAAGTATCGAGTAGCCTTGTGAAACACAAGTCAAATTTCCACAGAACATGCTGAAAGATGTTGGTTTGCGTTCGCTATTATCCGAGAAGAACATGTGTTATTTTCTCTCTTTAGAGAAGTTTTAAAGACTGTAAGCAACCATTATCCTTCTCTTCTATCTCCCTCACAAATAATTAAATCCTGGTATTTTCCCCTGCGTTTGTCTGCGAAAGGTGAATTGCGAGGGGGTGCATTTCACGGCAGGGCTGCACAACACGCACCACGCATCAACTGCGAGGGCTCGAGGGGTCTCCGTGGTTACGGAGTTGGATAACATATTACGTAGTTGGAGAAGTATATTCTAGTGTTTCCCATGGTGTTTCCATACAACAACAAGAGCATCCCTAGCAACAGTATGGCCAAATTATAATGACGTCGCGCCATGCGTATTACGTTAATTAACGTGATGCTGTATATTTCGGAGGCAACCGGGCCTGGGCGCGGTTGGATTACAGTAATGTGAGTGTGGGCCACCGAGGGACAGGAGAGGGAGGGAAATCAGGCTTCGGCACGGCACGGAACAACTGGCCCTAGTGTGAGTGCGCCCTTATATCATGGAAATTTGAATTCCAAACCAATTTGCAGTACAATTTTCGTCATTTTAAACAACCTTTTTTGAACGTGGTTTTCATTTCACACCAAGGAGCTTTTCTTAGCCTGACTGGCATTTGAAGAAATGTATAACCATCAGAAAATTGACCACATTTATAATAATTGGCATCATGCTGGCATCACAGAATTAATGCTCCGTTAATGTCCTGCTCAGCCTTCCTCTGCACTGTTCACATATGGATCGGCTGTCTGCCAGAGGGGTAATTACTTCAAATGTGGTCAGGACCATTCCAATTGAAGAACTGCAGTACTGGGAAAACAGGCTACAATACACAGCAGAAAAAGGAACAGTTTCTTATGTAATCAAACTAACTCTTTGAGTGCCAGCCGTTTTTTTTAAATCAAAAGCGCCTTGTGCCAGCGTTTTTGACCATTTTTCAGTCATATTTTTAGACCCACAGAATATTTTGTACCATGTCTCTGAAAACACAGATAAGCTCAAATGAAAGAAGAGATGTGCTATTTCATCATGAAAATTTTTTTTTACCTTGTTCTGTTCTTGTTTTGGCTGGAGAAGAGTAGAGGCCACTTTTACCAAAATCACCACTTTTTGTACACTTTTTGCTCTCTAAATGTGATCGTCTCCACTTCCTGCTTTGATCTGTGTGGTGCATATTAACGCTTTATGTGGTGGCTACAAATCACAGAAGCCCCCAACATTATTCACAGGCTGCGGCAGACTGTGATCAGTGACCAGAGAGTTGAAATAGGGTAAGTTGACTGCTACAGAGTATTTCATAAAGAAATCATAATTTAAATACAATTTTATTATTTTATACATTAAATAATGTATCTAAAAAATGATGACTGATTCGTTGATCGACTAGTTGATCAACAGAAAAAGGGATTTGCTGGCTTTTGGAAGGGGCTTTATAACTGGAATTTCCACTATTTGCTGAAATTTTGTGAACGAGAAATCAATGTTAATCAAAGATTTAAATAATCATTAATCAGTGATTAATTGATAGATCAGCTTACTTGCCTTCATGCAAAATTAGTTTGTAACAGATTAGAGCACAAAAGCTTGGAGATGGCCTCAATATGGAGTGTCCTGTTGTAAAAATTCAACATTCCCCTTTGTTAGATGTGCCTATGTCTCTTGTTCCCAGCATGGTGGGAAAATCAAACATTCAATCACACGAGAAGGAGGGATGACTTTAAAAAGAGAGTAATGTGGTCAGAGCCTTTATGAGGCCAGGGGACAATCAGCAGGGTTTGTGAGTGAGATTTGCAGTCTGTAATGATGGCTGGCTCAAGCCCAGACAGATCAGATACCTCACGCTCTTTGTCAATATCCTGTCTAAGCGTCAGAGGACAGTATGAGATGACAGGATGAGCCTGGTGAGTGTCTATGAGTGGAGCCTATTAGTGCAGGGATCCTCTCCAGCCACTGCCTTCAAACTTAAAACAGACAACAGGAGGAGGTATTACCTCCAATTACATGCTGTGATGCGTCTGAGTCTGAGCGCTGTCAAGCTGCCAGGCTGTCAGATTTTGTCTGTTTATTAATTAACTTTTGTTTCACATTATACGTATCATGGTGATAGAAAAGGAGCGAGCTCTTCTTTGCTTTTAGTCTCATTCTTCTGTTACTCAACTTCCTTTCCTTGAAAAAAGAAATAACCATTTATTAAAGTCACATTCGTGTAAGAGGGAGAAAGATAAGCTTTTGTTTGGCTTTCATTCACTTGCTCTTCCTCTTTTCTTAGCAGACAGAAGGTGCGACTCTGCTAACATATGCTCATTGTGTTAATCCCTTGCCAGTGTAAAATGAGAACTCCCTTCTCTCACCTTTCTTGACCCGAACCCCTTCTGTCTCCTCAATGCACTGAATTACAAGACTTACATTTCAATTTGCATGTCCAATCACAGGGATCTCATGAGCTGCTGGCTGGAAAGCAATTGAGCCTCATTCAACCTGTTCCCCTCATGTTTCCAATCCATTTAGGATGGCTTGAATAAACCATTTTTTCTTTCATTTTTCTTTTGTCTCGTTTTTTTCCCCACACTTCATTTGATTGCATATACCATCCACCTTTGTCTCTGTCCTGTGGTTCCCTGGTCATCTGTGCACCTTGATTTGAGAGCTGAAGGTGGGGGGGCACAAGGAAATGGGCTGGTGATTGCCTTCCTCCCTGCGTGGTGATGGAGGGCTTGAGTGATCGCGCCCCTCAGCCCCTCCTTGGTGGTTGATTAGCTGTGGAGACCTGGAGCTCCAGAGTGACACATTGGCTCATCACATCACACTAGGCCAGTCAGGGACCCATTTGATTGCACGGTGCTTCATAATTGTCCCCCATTCTGCTTTAGTGTCCGATGTGCTACCATCTCATCTTCATGTCATACAACATAGACCTTTTAGAGTGTACACTATTGGCATATGACAGATGTGTGATAGTAAGCTGAATCTCCCTGATGGATGGAATTCCTAACAGGTGACAACACAGCAGTTCTCCTCCAGACATTCACCACATAACATTCATTCCACTACCGTTAAGACATACCATATCTCTTTAAGGCTCAGGACTTACAAAGTATGGAAAATGAGGAGATCCATTCGAGATGCTGGTCAAAGAAATTCTGTGTTATAATAATGCATATTGAATTGAGACATTTATGTTGAGAAGTGCTTCTTCTTTTTCCCTCTCTCTGCCAGCACCAGCAGCAGCAAATGGGCCCAGTGTAATGACTTTTTTTTTATAAGGCAATTGGAAAAGAATTGCCATCGTGGCATTTATAATCATTGAGTTGGTGGACATGATTGAAAGTTAAAGAAGTCAGAATGGAGAACTCTGAGGGCTCTGGCCCAGGTTATTGATTCATGTAGCTCATTTGGGTGAAATGGCCAACTCATCAAATCATAGACTGTCTTAATTAATTTTATGTCCTGGCATGAGCCTCTGGGGATACTTAAATTCCTCAAAGTTTCTTAAAGACCAGTGCCCATGGTATTGCGATCAATCTGTGACACCGTCACTGGTATTAGACTGAAACAAATATTTGGACCCTGCACTGGATAACTGTGGGCTACGACCTGAAATGTCTGAAAGGATCAGAGTTCACATCCCATAGGCTGAAGCAAAGAGGTCCTACAGAGTGGGGAGTGAAGACTCAATAATATGCTTGAGTGTCTCTCTATAAGGCGCTATGTTCCTGAGCAGAGCAGACCCCATGCTGGATGGTAATGGCCCCTGTTCTATGCTTTCCACAGCATCAGAGTCAATGATTTTCAGGACTGAGAAAGTTTTGACTTTGTGAAGCTGTCTGAGGTGGTAAAGGCATTGTCTTTCTAGTCAAAATGTCAGATTATTGATGATAACACAACCAGCTCCTTGGCTTATTACTGAGCTTCAGTAAGAGGCTATTGTGCCATAGTGACAGGTCTGCCACCACTTCTGGGTAGGCCTTCTCATGATCGTTGGTGATCCATTGTGTCGTTATCAGCAAACGTGATGATGGAGTCTGAGCCGTTTCTGACCACACATTAGCGTGTACAGTTAGTGTATCAAGAATCAAAGTACACAATCTTGGAAGTACTTATGTTGAGGAAGAGGAGTTTGGTGTTCCTGCCCATCTTGACCAATAGAGTCCTCCTATCAATGTCTGTTTTTATCAATGTCTTGTTATTTGTCATTGTGTGATTTAGCGTGTTGTGATGACAAAGTCTGAAATGGAAAGACCGGTGTGTCTTGTCCTTCATTCTGCCTCTGGTGAAAGGCTCAGCAGGTCTGACATGTCCAACCATAACTGTAAGGCTTTTTCACTCAGCAGATAGTTGAGATGACCTGCAGTCACTAAGCTCAGCAGCTGCTGAACCAAGACACATGAAATGACATCTGTCTGCTGTTTTGGCTCCGAGAAGCCATTCCCCATAGCACCTACAGAGCAAAGCTTCAAATGTGAAAGACAAATTCCACGATTTGTGTGTGTGATGTGTGCAATTGCATTGAATTGCATGCCAGCTTTTATCTTATTTTCTGCCAAATACATGGTGATTGCAGCCACAGGCTTTATTATCTTCATACTTCCAACTCACCAATATTGCTTTTTCCTGTTGTCAAGCTTTGGCTAAAATCACTCACTAGTTTTTCCTATTGCTTTATTTTCTTTATTATTCTCATTTGCATCATGACAAAAGTAAAAGGATGGCCTTCGATGGCTCACTTTTGCACCACATTTTTTGCCCTTCTGGCTTTGTGTGATCTTTCATCTACAATAGCACTAGCTTTAGCCACCCAAGAGAGCTGAGCAGAAAGCATGATTTTTTTCTTGGTGTTTCTTTGATCGAAATTATAGTTTCACAGCTCTTGAATGAAACAGGACTCAGTGTCTGTCTTGTACAAGGTGATAGACTTCACAGTGCCCGAGGAGGCTTGTATTGAAAAGTAAATCATATCCAGCTCCCACATTAACATAAGAAGTAGAGGGCCATAGCAGATGAGTGGCTTGTTGTAACATTACATATTTGTTCGGTCAAAAAAATGAGTCAAGGTATTCGCGGTGCATCAAAAGGGAATCCTCAGAGAAAATATTGGCTTTGTAATGTCCCTGAAGAGTGCTGTAACCAGGGTAAAAATGACATGTTGGTTTACAGCAGCTCTCCTTGGACGTCTGTGTTTGTATCTGGCTGAGTGTGCGACAGAAAGATAATGAAGATACACAAAGAGCTAACATGGCTTTTCTGCACAAACTGTCTGTGGAACTTCAGTATTTTCCATTTCACTTATTGTCGTCAATAGATTTAGGTCATGGCAATGATGCATGGGGATAAATTGGACTTTTTTTTGAGTCAGTTGCCCTTTCATACCAATCCCTTTGTGTGACATATCTGAAAACAGTGCGCTATTTAATTGGCAGGGGAAGTATCAGAGCACACCTTTGTGATCTCAGGGTTCCTGATGATTGTGAAGAAAAGTGAATCACTTCTTCTCTAGCTGCAGACTCAGTATCCCTTGTACAGCCTCTGTTTCGCATTATTGTCCGGGTATTGTCAGAATATTTCTGCTCATATGGAGACTGACACGTTGAGGTAGTACTTCTCTGGCCGGGGAGAACTTTCGTCAGAGGCCAATTCATACTGGGGCACACTGCTGTGCTGTAGTTTCCTGTGAAACTGTGCAGGTTGATGCAAAAAGTCCGGTCGCATGCACAGACCTTGCAGACGTCAGCTTTGAGTACATGTGGATCTCCGTGGTGTCTGCTCGAGTATCAGTTGGCCTTTACACCCCAATAAGTCATTGGACTTTTTTCACCAAAAACTTGATGAATATCGTCAACAGGCCAGCCATTTTGTGAGCGTGGCATCAGTAAACAAAAAGCACTAAACCACATACAAAGTTGCTTATCACATGCAAGGTACAAAAAACCTCACACAATAGCAGATGAGCTAATGCTCCCATTAGCGGACATGGTCACAATCATGCCAGCTCATTTTATTAATCTATTTTGATAATTATCAACATCAACAGGGTCACAATCCTTTCTGGTCTGGGTTTACTAAATAATGTTGTGTATTGGAAATTGGTTTCCAGTTTCTGATAACTGGAGATTAATGAAACTAATGCTTGTACACAATTTACTGATTCTCTTGAGTATGTAGTGTGGCGGTTCATCATGGCGGACATTGTGAACACTTGCAGGTCATGCAGCTGCTGTTGGTTGTAAGGTCATTAATGGAAAAATGGGTATGACATGTAAAGCTCTACTGATATTGTCATAGGGCGGTGCAAGTTTATATAAAGTTTGGTAGTATATCATAGCTGGTATGACTGCTTGATCCTCTAACTTCTGCCTGTTCCCTCAATGATTTCAGATGATTTCCTGTTGGTCAAATCATATTCCCATGTCAGAGTTCACCAAAGTGAAGTGAATCCAGTGATGCTTTGAAATGAAAAAATATGAAATTTGGGTTATTAATATTGGGGAAACCAAGTCCTGAGAGGTGTTGCTTACCTTGGTGAAATGCTGGACGGTCTACATGTAGCACACACCTCAACATATCAGCTGTACTGTCTATGAACTGAAGCATAAGCAGACGCTAAAACTGATGACTATGGCTACGAGGCGCTGTGACAGGAAGTATTGTGTTTACATCAGACCTCATTACAGCTCTGAGCAGAGCAGATGCAAACACATTTGATTCTGCTTCCTCTGTCGAAGTTGATGGGTAATAGGAGGCAACTGGTTAGGAGGATAGGGGGAAATGACAATTGGTAATCTCAAAGTGAATGTTTTTTTTTGCTTTCAATACATTTTTTTTTTATATATGGCTCAAATATGAAGTGAAAAGCAATGTAAGAGATGCACTTTACAGTAGTTTGGTACCATATTGGTTGTCTGACTATTTTCATAATTGCAAAAATAGAAATCACGAATGCTTTGAATGCTGCCTTAGTAATGATATTTTTTGTAGTATATAATAATAAAGTAGAAATCCCAACACAGAAATAAGGAATGATCCCACAACATTATTCATTTTCAGCATTATTAATACTTATTCTCAGATAGATATCGCTATTTATTGGGCACAGCAAAGCTTTGAATACGATATTTGGGACAGCTCTATTTACAGTAAATGATACCCAGCCATGAAAGTTGAGTTTTTACTGTTCACACTTTCAAATACTAAAATATATTTTTAGCACAGCAAACAACGATGGGGGAGTTTTCACCTACCGATGAAAGATGAAACAAAACTCCAGAGTTGAATGTCCACTCTCAGTGTATTCCTCCTTTCATAGGCTGAGTAATATACCTCGCAAAGCTGCACACCTTCCTGGTAATGTGTCACTGCTGGAGACAGATACACTCACCTCAGTTCAAAGTAAAGCATGACATTTTGTTGACAAGCTGTAGCTGGGTGCCTGTGAGCATATTTATGCCTGGGAAAACATGCTAGTCTGTAGTCTCTGAAAAAAAAATATCAGCATTGTGACAGAGAGTCTGTCAGTGCTGTGAGCTCAGATCACTTAACTGGAGCAACCAGACGTGGCTGAAAATCAAAGGCCAAATAATGATGGAGCTGATGCAATGTTTAAAACAGAGGCTGTTTCTTATGCACACTGATATTACAGAAGCAGGTAAGAGGCAGTGTAGGCGTGGGTCACAGAATGAATAGATGCTCAACAACACAAGACTGTTAAAGGCTTAGTATCCAGGATATGTGAGGTAGCCTGTGGAGGTTTCTTGCAAACAGTTGCATGTGCAATGTGCCTTACCAAAATACATTGGTGCCCTACAAAATGTTGAATGTCTTCTACATAAAACAGCTCCAAGTTGTATCCATGTTTAGATTCTATAGTAGGCTTGTTCGTCTTGTCTGTCATTTGTGAGCACATCACATAAACAAGTCACAATTCCAGGAATTTATTAGTTCCACAATTCTTGATACCCAATTTGATACCATCCATCCATTTTCTACCGCTTATCCTCACATAGGGTCACGGGGGGGCTGGAGCCTATCCCAGCTGTGGGGGTGAAAGACAGGGTGCACCCTGGACAAGTCTCCAGTTCATCATAGGTCACATAGAGACAGACAACCATTCACACTTACATTCACACCTACGGTCAATTTAAATTAACCAATTAACCTAATCCCCATGCATGTTT
The DNA here is from genome assembly GCA_029721515.1 of Synanceia verrucosa. NCBI lineage: Eukaryota > Metazoa > Chordata > Actinopteri > Perciformes > Synanceiidae > Synanceia > Synanceia verrucosa. Next base: position 12,474,830 of record CM056557.1, on the reverse strand, counting down.
TTGGATGGTGGGAGGAAGCCGAAGTACCCACGCAAGACACGGGGAGAACATGCAAACTCCACACAGAAAGGCCCTGGGCCAGGAATCGAACCCGGCACCTTCTTGCTGTGAGGCAACAGTGCTAACCACTACACCACCGTGCCGCCCCAATTTGACACCAGTGGAAAAAAAAAAAAAAAAAAAAAAAACGGAAACACTTTCAGCTAATATTCATCACATTGTTAAAAATCTCCTTCAAACCAATATATTTATTCAGATTTCAAGTAAAAAATAAAATTTCCCAAACTTGAATATGAACAGATCATGATAACTTTAGAATTTATCTTCACCTCACTGTGCAGCCTGCTGGCTGCTACAGCAACAGCTAAAGTTAATGAGCTAACTAGTGCTTCCTGTCATGTGTCCCGTCTTTCAGCTTTCAGAAGCTTTAAATCTTTGACTGTTCCAAAGACTGTAGTTTCTAAGCATGTGCGTTTTCAATCATAACAAAATATTTCATATCTTCTTTAATTAGTTAAAAACGTTATCCTCCACAATGTGGAAAACTGTCTTTGGCTTCACTGCAGTCAACCCAGTAATCCTATTAATTCCCATTAATCTTCCAAACCTCTGAATTCAAAACAAGACAAAAGAAATAAATGACAATAGCACTGGGAGAAGTTAGAGATCTATAATATGTAATCAAATACAGTTCAGGAGGCCTGCTACATATTCAGTGAATTATTTCTCATAGATAATGCATGGTTAACTGCCTTGCTCAAGGGAGAGTTTACTGTGTTTTTTGGTCAGTAAGACTTGATAAGACTACATCTGTGACCTCCTGCAAACCCAATCGACTGACCTCCTCTCCAGGCGTTAAGCCACATGAACGTTGAACAGCAAAGCAGTGTTTGGCCTTGCCCCTCCAATGCAAAGGGTCAGTGTGATGCACAAATCATTGCCTTACCTCGGGTTTCCCAGGCAACACTTTAAATTCATCTGGAACTACTGGGAATGTGGGAATCATTAAGGGTTGTTGTTGTTGGAATTGTGTGGTTTTCCTGCACTGAATTTAGTGTGTTACTGCGTTGTGATTATTATTATCCATCCATTATCTACTGCTTAGACTTGGATGGTGGGAGGAAGCCGGTGTACCCGGAGAGAACCCACACAGACATCCAAATCTACTTTGTGCCCCTTACCACCTCATTCAGTTTAAACTCTCCTGATACTTGCATATCTAGCAGTGTGTAAACATTAAAACAAGAACATTTTGATTGTTAAAGTGTAATTACATTCACTGTATCAGTCTGCGCGTCTCCACCTAACCCACAGTTTTGAGAAATGACCTTCGATTAAATTTCTGTCAGAGTATCTCCAAATGTAATCAGCGCAAAGTTTGTTCAAATATAAGAGGGAAGTGATACTTCTCTTCACTCTGGTTTCGCCTTAATTAACAAAGGGCTATGCGGTGCATTCCCTCCCATATCACCTCACGGTTGTCATGCTCTTTGACAGGGTTTAATTGAAAAAGGGTGTCTCGAAATGTCTTACCAAGTTGGTGATCATAGAGTGTGTTGATGTGAAGTGAAACTTTTCCAAAAAAAGGTAGACATACTTTAGACACATCACAAATCATACAAATCACCAATAAGCCAAGTATTAGGTACACAACATCTATTCAATACATACATATATAAAGATCTTCACCTGCCCAGCAACATCACAAATTTTTCAACATACGAGCCAAAGTATGGTCAGTGTTATATTCATGCAACGGAAGTCAGCAGCACTCTACGGCTTACGGACAAAATGCAAAAACGCAGCAGTTTCTTTTCCGTTTGTGGTTACTGTAGAAACACGGGATCAGTATTGAATATTTTAAAACGATACTCATTTATTCATTCATTTTCACACACACACACACACACACACACACAGACACACAGATAAGACATCTGTGATTTCCACGCTGGAAAGGACGGACTTGAGAAGTCATCCATTATAAGAATGTGGTTCTGTAGTGGCAAATAGCGCACCCCCATTTGGTGATCACAATACGCTCTCTCCTACTCTGGCTCTACACACACACACACACACACAAAAAATGCTGCCTGGTCCAGCCTCTTTCATAATTTTCTTGTCAAGCATAGCAAGCAGATAGCCTAATGCGAGAGGGCAAGCAGAGAGTAAACAGTGGACACATTTTAGATGTATCACTGTAATGGCGTAATTACTCGTCATCACAGGGATTTGTATCAAAACTCTGCTTCAACAGAATCAAAAGGAATCTTTGATTGAGGTAATAAATTTGAAAATAAGCATCATTTGGCAGCTTAGTTTGTTAAAGTCAGTCCATGTTTTTATCCTTAATGCTATTTCCTCATCTATCCTCAAAGCATCACTGATGGTTTTTAATACACAGACTGATGGTACATAACATTTGAAAGGAACCAATGACAGTCATGCAACCATCAGACAGTATAATCGATCCTGTATACACAAACTGTCCCTTAGAATTAAATTGACAGTGAGGAAAAAGCACATTAATTTAATTCTTTGACTTACTGCATCAGACAAAATCAGGCATTCCTGTCTGATTCCTGTCTATTTTATTGATTGGTAATTTCTCAGTTTATTTTACAGATATTATATTTCTACATACTACATTTTGTTGATGTGATAAAAAGGTAAACTGTAATCGAGGATTTCATCACTGTTCGGATGAATAGAAGTACCTTTATAGCGATGCAATTGTCAGGATTTTAGAGAAAATCGATCAGTATGCTGGAAAATGATTGCATACATGGGGTCCGAGATGAAAACGATGGAGATAATAACCATTTGGGAGATTTTCATCTCACTTTATCTTTTTTATTGGGAAGCATGGACTGAGAAGCATGGAATCATTGTGGTCTTCATCGTCAGCAGCGGCTGCTGTACTAAAAAAAACATTATTAGATTTAATAGTATGTAGGGGAGAGAAAAGCAATGAATAAATAAGAGGTTATACAGTGATGCAATGCAAATTAGCCTCGGATTCAATTTGTCGATGGAATGGTAATAGTACGGCCGGAGAGAGGAGGCAGAAAATGGTATGTGATTCCCCCCACACGCTTGCATCACACCATGCTAATTTGTGTTTCATGCTCTGCAAATGCAAGCCAGACGGCGATTTTTCTCCCCTCGACCACACAATCGGCTTTAATTATTTAGCTATCCATTTGGTTACTTTGTAAGCATCAGCCTCAAACGCTGGATTTGCTCGTAATGGTTAGGGCTGAGCAGCTATTTCGTAGTCTTTCACAAGAACTACTTTTTGCCCAAGTGGTGGCTCACGTTTCATTTTCATGATGTCTGCGTAGCCTCATGGCTCTCTTCAAAGACCACCAAAAAAAAGTGTGTGTATATGAATAAGAAAAGTGCAGCGTAAATGGCCCTCCTAATGACTCTCAGCAGGACTACTTCTTGTATCTTTTATGAGCCAGGAAGAAAGGCGCGCATCATTATACAGTGCCCATCTGAAATCCACCAGCAGCGTGATGCTCAACAAAAAGAATCTCCTCCTGGCAAATCGTGCGTAATGGGACACATTAGCGTATCGTTAGCCTGTTAGCGTGCCTGGAGGTCAGACACTGGTTGCCAAATTCCTGCTGCTGTGGAAAAAGACGAGCTGGCTCTAGATGTGTGTTCACTCGTTTGTGAACAGATAAAACATGAGTGAAGACATGCCTCTATATGTTGAATATTTCTTCAGGATTTAGCACAGCAGGGATGTGATTAATAAATACATTCACATTTATTGAATCTAGAATAGACAGTTGAACCAACTTAGTGATCAGAAAAGTCTCTCAAAGCGCTGATTCTTCAGAGTGGTAGCTTGCTTCCTCATGCTTCAAGGTAGAAAATAAGAGCATATCAATGACTTGTTCGCCCACTTAAATACACTGAAGACTTGTATAAAATATTATAAAAGTCAGATTGAGTCTATAATTTTACATTGTATAAATGGTAGCTGAAGAAAAGAAAATTGTTTTAAAGAAATATTTTTATTGCTGCACCTATTGGCCTTTACAACAGGTGTACATTATTTAAAATGCCACAAGTTGCCTGTATGCACATCATAACCATTTAATAAGGTTAAAATATATCCTGATTGTAAATTGAAAGAGTAGTAAGAATTTTTTGTCACTAATGTAGATTACAGGATGGCAATGCAGAGATTAATAGGAAGATGGATGGAAACCACAGCAACAGATGATGCCGATGATGGTGGAGAAATAGAGAGAAGGTTGTTAGGGAAAGGTTAATAAGGAGAAAATGAGAAAAGGTAATGAGGGCTGTGACTGTAGCAGTCACCTAGTGTAATCTGTCACTCACTCTACAGTGCTCTGTTGATGGGACTGCACCCCAAAATATCATTTGACTCACCTTCAAAATGTTACGCACCATGCGCTGCATTATGGAAAATGATTTTTGAATTGTGAAACAAATGACCTGCTAGGTCTAGATGCAGCATAGAGTAGGAGACGCTTTGATTTCCAACGAATGACAAGCAACGTTTCAATGCATTGCTGTGCAATCTCGTCAGGTGTTAAAGGTGGGAGAGTGGGGGAATTGTGAGGCTAACAAGTGCAGGGGCTAGTCAGCAAATAATGGGAAAGTCATCTGTGAGAGATGACTGTCGGTTAAAGGCACTTAAGGCAGTAATGATCAGCAAAGGGTTCCTAATGAGGATATGTGAAGGTGGGATCACATCTCTGGAAGTCAAGTGCGGTGTTAAGATTCCAGCAGTATGCTAAAAGCCATGAATGCGCACAGGCCCACTCATCACACCATCAAGGTCATTAGACGCTGTAATCAACTTAGCTAGCACTATTTCAGGGAGAAACAAAGTTGCTTCGCTTTAAAGCAGCGATAGGAAACCATGTGCCGTGGTACAGCAGGTGATTACACTAATTGGTTCCTTCTGTCAGCTAGGAGGCATGCTAATCAGTGAAATCGCCCCGTGTAGTGTTTGGTTGGAATGAAAACCTGCACACTCTCGACCATTTCCTGTCACACGGCTGCTTATCCCTGCCATATAATAGGGAATCGGGGGCGATGAGCTGATCTCTTTTGGCTGTTCCAATATTTGCTGATTAAAATAGAGGTTCAAAATCTACCGTACAAGAAAACACAAAGTGTATTTGTACAAACTCGAGTGACACATGTTCCATTCCATGATTCTTCCAGACATTTTTCCACATACCTGTAGGATGTACTCGTTTACTGCTGTGCACCATACGTTTCAAGCTGTACAAAACTTCAAAAGCAACGCCATATTCTACGCGTCTCAGCCACAGAAGCATTGTCAAAGCCTAATAAGAACTGTAGAAAACATGTCTTTCATCTCTGCTGAAGCTCCACTAATCAACATTTTTTAAGTGAAAATGGTTGGTCACAAGGCTGAACTCAGACTTATCTTCCAAATTAGCTTGTTTTTTTTTTGTTTTTTTTTTAAAGTTTCTCTTAGCTTATTGTTTTACTTCTTCTGCTCTCAGCACAATTGTTTCCAGCTGCAGCGTCAGTCAGTCATTAAAATAATAAAAAATATTTTAAAAATAGTTCAGGTAAACCCACTGTAAGCTACCCGCTCAGCACCAAGTTGACAAAGCTAGTGACAAGCTGGTAAAGAATGTTCAACATACAGAGATAATTCTCTCAGAGATTGTTGGAGACCAAATATTAAAGGAAAGTAAATAATAGAATTACAACATGCTTTGCTCTGTGTTTGTCGGATATGAAAGGCAATCATTTGCGATCATTAGCTGTAAAAGCCTCATTATGACTGATTTTACAAAAATAATGATATATTTTTGTTTTACCTGCTTAACAAGCAGTCTAAAGCTCATCAGGAAATGAGCGGCGCAGGGTGCAGCGTGGCTAGATCAGTGCTCTGTCTTGGCTTTAGGAAGAGAACATTGTCTGGGCAGGAAAGAGCATGATACTACTGACATTGCACACTCTCTCAGCACCTCTGGGGATTTGATTATCTCCGTAGCAACCTGCTCGCAGATGACCCCCATTACCTACCTGGCACACAGGTCAGGCACGTATTGCGTCAAATAAAATGTACTTCCTGGCAATCTCACACACAAGGCCACAGAAAATGTGGAGAAGCTGGGAGAGGAGCCTCAGCAACAATGGAACCACCTGTGCATTTTATGGTCTGATTCAATGAGCTGCACTGCTACAGACTGCACTCCTCCCAGATGTCTATGTGGAGATAAATGATGTTTCTGAAATATAACATCATACAAAATATTCTGCTTCTATACATAGTGTTGCTGTTTAGCCTTTCATAAACTGCTGTACATTTTCCCTGCTGTCAAAAACGTAACCTCTCCCACATGCGCCTGTATTAACGGGTCTATTAGCAATCCAAATAGCACCAAAAATTATATCTAATACAACAAAATTATATTTTCCCGATTTCTTTTACAGTGATAATTTTATAAATGTGACAACAACCACTCAAATCTTAATCACTCAAAGAGTGATTATGTATGCTCGCATGTTATGCATTTTTGATAGGGTGAATCATAGAGGAAGCAGAAAAAAACAGCAAGACACTGAGTATAGCACAATAGCCATACACCATACACCATAACATAATAAATAACTGAATATTGTCCTGTTGTTGTGGACATGTGAGGACCATTGTCGCAGCCAAGCAGCCATTACACTCCAGCATAATGGTGACTGGTTTGGCACGCACACAAACACCTGTCTCTGCTTCAGTTGATACTTCATGTCTTGTTTCCATTGGAGGCACCAACAATGGCTGGAAAGTTTTTGTGAGACAGAATCTCCAGGATTAATTCTTTGATTTCAATGCAAAGAATGACTACATCTTGCATTGGACTGAAAACACTCATTCGGTTTATTTCTTTCTGCATTCCATGAGTGAAATTTGGAGCCCATTGGATTGTTACATCTTAAATGGGGTAGCAAATTCTGGTTTGTATTTGGCTAGATCTGTGAGGATGGTCTCTGTGATCAAAAGATGATTGAGTCCATGTGAAAAACACTTTTTCATTGTCTATGTCCACAGGTGTGAGACAGGCTATATACAACAGAACAACAGTGCATCAAATGCAGTGGCGGCTGCTGGTCTTTCAAAGAGGGGAAGCTCATTGTCAGCTTACATCATAAAATTCGATAAAACGATCTAACGAAACAATATTAAACTTGAACAAGAAAATGCTGAAATTATGTTAAACTGAAACAAAGAAATACTATGAGTGTGTTTTATTTACAGTGTAAGAAATGAATAAGTAATTTCACTGAGCAAATACCAACAAATGGGTTGCAGTTTGTCTTTCGACTCCACTTACAAAATTCACAGTAAGACTGAGCTGAGCTGTCAAGTGACGGTATATATCTCAAAATACCTGTCAATCAAAATGGGATTCAGCCTTTCGACTGATCCTCCAATCATCATGCAGAAGCTCAGCGTCCAGGCCAGCCGAGGCCCGCCCACAGCTCCATTTACACCCAGAGACTCTGAGCATCCAGGGGCGGGACAAAATTGTGGCGATTATCCAATTACCATTGAGTTTCGAGGCAATGAAAAAACTGTTCCATACAGTCCCATTGAAGTGCATGGATCCTCAGCTTCTATGGGCAAATCGCATCTGATCAAATGCCATGTGGTTCCCTCTGTTGGTCCGACAAGTCCAGACTGTAAATCCAATAGGAAAGCTTGTCTAGAGACTGGCATCCTTTCAGCCAGTTCATTTTCAGGACCGGTACTTGTGTTAATGAGAGCAAGTCCCCTATGAAAAAGATAGAAAGTGTGATTTTACAAATGCCAAAACCTGTAATTTCTGACTATGAATATGATTCTTGTAGTGGTATTTTTCACCCTGCTTCCCTTGGCAAAGCAAAAGCGTGACTGAGTATGTCTGTGTCATTTGGCCGTGTGGGTGTTTTGCAAGCTTTCACATATCTCACAGGTTATTTTTCTCCCCATTCACTCAATTGTGTTAAGGAAATGTTGAAAACATACACCACACATCACTTCTTATGTTTCTCTCACAATAACAATGTTAATAACAATGTTATAGCCCTGCACAGTTTACAGTGGCTGACGTCTCTACTGCTGATAAAATGAAGTCGTTCTTGTCTGGTTGTCACCTTAATGGTAAATAAGTTTGTTTTGCATTCATGTTAGTTCCACATTCATCATTCTTCAAACAAAACATTTAACGCCAGTAAAACAGAGCATTAATATCATTGCAGCAGCATTAGGAGCCCGGCATTTGTAGCAACTCATGGTGCATTCAAGTTGAACACAAATGTTGGAATTTCCATGCTCCAAGCCAGTATTTAAATCAGAACCTCCCTGCTTCTGACATAAACAGTAACTGTGTTTAAGGCTGGAAGTGCTGGGTGCGCTAAACTTTGAAGTTACGTTAATTTGAGCTCCAAGTTCTGACTTCCATTGAACACACCATAAGGCAAACTCCCCAGGGTCCTAAAGAGGAACTGGTTACAGCCTGTGACTGTTGATCATCATCAGATTATTTTCTAATATGTCTACCATGATAAAGCCAAAATTATAAATTATTGAAATCATCATAATACAACAACAACAACAATAATAATAATAATAATAATAATAATGATAATAATAATAATAATAATAATGTTGATGATAACCATGATTAAAGCCCAAATTACGCAACAGTAACTTATTGAGGTATCAAAAATGGTGTATTACTGAGGCACATATAAAGCACACATTGGGTAAACAAACCTTTTCTACATGTATCTGGGTGGAGAACAGTACGGCGGCCCACAGAGATTTGAGATCACTAACAGGGCTCCAGTGGTACTGTGCAGCGCTCAACAAACTGAACTGTAGTCATGGCCCCTACATGAGACTCTCAAGTGAAGTCCCTAACACCTTCCCATACCTGCCAGGGATGGGCCTTCCTGTGGTTGCCTCTCCTCTTCCTCCTCCCACTGGCAGCAGGGCAGGCGGTAATTAATTTCCACATTTTAACTGGGAGGAAAAACGGTAGCATCCTGGGACTGAGGCGCATGCCACCAGCCTACATTCTGGATTCAAGGGATTAGGATAATTAGCCCCCGGAAGAGTGGGCAGACAGATGGAGAGAGGAGATGGTGGCACCTCGTGGCCGGGGAGACTGATCCCTCCTGTTCTTTCCTCTATTTTATAGAAGCAAAGAAGCTGTAAACAATAGTTTTCTAACTGAGAAGGAGTAAAAATCTAAACACAGACAGATTGCCAAATACTTTTGCCTCAGGATAATCCGTCTGATATGTCTCGTTTTTCAAGCAGCACATCATTTTGAAAACATTTCAAACTCAATTCCTCTGCTGTGGAAAACTTGTCGAATTAACTTGCTGCAAAAGGGAGAATGAGTTCATGAGATATTTTTTTGTAGAATGTACAGATGTAAGCAAGCCCTGTTATTTCTCAATATGGGGGCCTGCTAATGTTTGTGATGGTTGGATGAGGCGTTTCGACAGCAGCTCTGCTCCCTGCTCCGCTCTGCCTCCAGGATCCCTCAGTCACTTAATGAAAAAGAGAGTGGACTTGTTGCAAGTCACTGATGCAGAAAACAGATTAACTCAGCTGGGGTGCACTTGCCCAATATCATGTACAACACACAAGCATCACCTCAAGTAGTGGGCATGAGAGTAAAAAGCACAAGTGTTTGAGTATTGGTATATACAGTTATATACTGGTATATGTATACAGTTAGTTGACCATGTATATCCCTAGTAAGCCTCTATCAATGATGTCTGATTTCTGCTTCAAGCTTGTTTTATCTTTAAAAGTTTAATTGGTTCAGTGATCCCCTTTGAGTGTTGTGGAGTGTACAGGAGGTCCACATGTTGACTGAGCTCACCAGATGTTTGTCCAAAGGAGGTTTTAGTACTATAGGGCACCTTACAGTTCCCTACCATACATTCCGTTACTGAGGCAGAAATCTCCAGAGGTTTCATTACACTGCAGCACCTGAGTAGCCTGACACTTACTGCTGGAAGATTAAATCTTTAATTAACTCAAGTTGTGGATATGCTTGTATACACATCGAGCAGAAACAGGGCGACATTCCTTTGGACTTCACCTGCTCCACTATGTTCACCAGCTAGTTGTTAACTTTTGTCTATGATGTGTTTTGTGTTAGATTGGTAGAGTACAGTGGAACAGAGCATGTTTGCATAAAACTTCTGCCTAGTGTGGCTGAAAATGGGGTTGATGAGAGAGAATCAAAACAGTTTCAAAACCAAAACAAAGAGCTGAAGAAGATAAGACACTTCATCGCACTGAATGGAACTGCAAAGCCTGGTTTATTATTACAAGTTACACCTAAAATCGAATGTATGATCAGCCTCTCGTCCAAAATACTGAACTACTGTCAATCTTTTCTATCTAAATGCTTAAAATAAGATATAAGGGATAACGATAAACACACACACGCACACAGCCTTCTGATTATCTCATACTGCAGCAGCATCCCTGCCAATACTAATGTTACATGCCTCCCAACATGTGTAAGCCTTAATGATTTTCTTGCACTGTCTGACAGCTTCGGACACGTCATTCCTCCCTGAGTGTGGTTCAGTGCTTTTCACTCCTTTTACTCGAGAGAAGAACAGGAAAAAATAAAGACAGCTCTGGAGACTCCAGCGCAGTGGAGCACTATGTCTGTAGCTGGCATCTGACAGAGCGCAATAGGAGGCCTGCAATTGTGAATAGGCTCCACTAGTGAAGGAGGAGCAGTACGTTGAAAGGTTTTGACAGGTGGACAGCAGGTGTGAGTAAAAAGGATATACTTGTTCCTGTGCAGAGGGGGCTGTATCACTCCCGAGTGTTTTCAGATATCATGTTTTGTTTTTGGTTTTAATCGGTGGGATGTTTGTAAAACTGTGTGGGCTGTGGTCAGTCCTCTCGCTATATTTAATTTCAAGTGATGCATCCATCTATTCTTACCGTTTCTGTGGCACGCTTTGTAGATTTCACGTTTCACTCTTAAAATGTCAAAGTAAGGGGTTGTTGTTCAACAGTAATTGCGGCAACCTGGTGCAATAACTCTCTGAGCCTTTCAACTGCATTGGAAAAAAGCAGTGAGTGAAAAAACTGCCTTTGAGATCATTGAAGTGCTTCTGTTTCCATTCTGCAGACTCTTATAATTAGGGTTGACTCTGGAGCTAACAGTTTCACATGAATTAATCCCTGTCCTGTCTTAATCAAGTTGACCTTCAGTTTGAATTGAACTCACAAGCACCGCAGCAACTTCACTGTAAAGCAGCACTTTATTGTCAGTCTTGAGAATGTAATGTATACAGTATTTTGAAAGCCTCAGATACAAGGACAGTGTGCTAACTCATCGCCATTAAGTTTCATAAGTAAATTGCTCTTGGATTTGTACAACAATGCTGAACATGTAATGAATACCCTCTCTCTTTAAGTGTGGTAAATGCTGACCTGAGCATTTTGCTACCTTCATTTTGTTTTGCATGAATGCTCTCGGAGGGAAACAAAAATTTGCTGTTAGTGTCAAATTTCATACACTAAGTTCACCACAGATATTAAGGCTAAATGTGGGTCACCAGAAGGAGACAGGAGTAGGTGCTGAGCAAGCTTAATTGCTTGAATTACTGAAAAGGTTTGAAGGTAGAGAAGGTAAGTGTCCTTCATTTGTAAATTAGATTTACATTAAAACTACATTTTTACCAAGACTCATTGTAAAACATGATCATTTAACATATTGTGCAACATACCAATCATAAATATCTTCATAGAGACGAACAACATCTAGTGCACATGCATCATATCCATATGCTGCAGTCTAAGTTTAGCTTTTTTTAATCTTTTGGGAAAATACATACAGACTTTATCTTAACAACAACACCTGGCAGAACCAAGATAAACCCTGTACATCACACAGTCGACCATGGATTGAAAATAGACTAATTATATCCCAATTACCTGGAAAGCAATCATTTAATTCTTCTTGTCACGTTGAATGAGGATTAATTTGCAGGCAAATATTGCACAATGAATTATTGAATAATTCATCTCCCAAGCCAAATTAATCTTGGGGATTGATGGCGTGGATGTAACCTGTGATCGGAGCGACATATTTCATGAGTCATTGGTGGCATGCTACACATACACAAGGGCATTACCAAGTGATGACTTGATTTCTACTGACTGTCCCAGTTTGAATCCAGGTTATATAAACAAACGGGACGCTGGATCGGCAGTAGACCCAATTATTATTCGGAGTCACTCAGCTTTTTAATTAAGTCTGTTAACGGATTATGACAGAGCCTGAAACATTACGCATCGCATGTAATGACTCATGAACCATTCCTTCCAGATTCCTCCAGACACCCCAAATGATTTAGTGCAGTGTCCTTTAAAAGTTGACAGTGAGACTCCCTTGATGTTTGGGATCTGGACTCGGTGATGCACAACAGCTATGCAGCTCCTCTTAGATTTTCTGCAGTCTGACATTACCCCTCAGAAAACTGTAACATGATATTATGGACAAGGTAGAGCAGTTGATATTTAAGTTTCTTTAAACATCTTCAGGCCCTCTCTGCTCTGAATGACTAAATGGGTCTTTGACTACATCCACTCACTGACTTTACAGTGTATCTGTTTTCACGTTCCAAGTACTGCTGTTACTAAACCAGTACCATGTGGAAAGTCCTTAAGGAAGCGAATGCATCACAGTTGTTCTCTGTGTGCTAGAATCCTCTTTTCGCCACAGTGATGGCTCTCTTTAGGCGGGGCGTTATGCTTGCATCGGTCTCTTGATCCCACAAGCACCCTTGAGATTGGCCAGGCATATTTAGCAGCTGCCTCCTGGCATATGGCCTTTATTATACTGCACTAGATTGGTTAGAAGAAAACAATTGCACTTTCCTCTCTCTGTGTTGGAGGCAGTACAGTTCGGCCAAGTTTCAAGGGTGTCCACAATAAATATCCAACATCCCAACAGCATTCACCAACATCCCATAGTATAAGCGTACTATAACCTTGTTCCCTAGAAATGGTGTTTATACAGTATACCACTGATGTTTTTTTCACAAACACATTTTGAAATTTTGTTTTAATACAAGAAGTGCTACATTTATGGTGGACTCCTGCAAGTCGTTGAGTTTAGCCACAAATGCAAAAAATCAAAAAATTTTGACTTCCATTGGATGAATGAAGTTGATCAACTGTTTGGATGCCTTGACACATCCAAAAAAGGAGAAAACAAACAAACATAATGAAGCAGCAATAAATGTTGTGAATAAAAAAGACTACAAGTAAGTGAAGTGGGATGTGAACAATGTACGATTAAAACATTACAACAATCTGACTGGAAATGTTTCATGAGGAAAGAAGTGCAACGGAGGTGTCTGTTTGACCTCAAGGATAAATACAATGTGGTAACAGGGAAATACAAAATGTGAACATAAAGTAACTTTTATTTGTTTTTATTACTTTTAAGTTTTGGTTAAATTTGTATTTCTTTTATGTTTAACCAAGAGAATAACCTTTTCCAAACCCTAAGTAAGTGATATGAGAGATATGAGTTGCCACTGTTAACCATTCAGAGAAATTGGTGACAAAATCTTGGACTCTAGCAACCATTTAACAAAAAAGTCAGGACATCAAACAGCCAAACATGCTCATCAAAATAAATACATTTTAAATATTTGTAGCATTGGCGATATTGAAATATTGCTGTTCCAGTCAGAACAAGAACCAGATAACACTGCACAGCTGCACTTGTTTTAGAGATCGTGGTGAGGCAAATGAAGTTGTTCTACTGTGAGGTGAAAAGAATAACATAATGAACCTGAGAGGAGCACCGATACTTCTTATTCTGTCCAATCATCTCAAAGAATATCACAATTTATTTGTCAAAACACATTTTGTATAAACTGGACAAGCTGCAGCCTCTGCAGTTAAATAATGGAGTAAAAACATTATTGGTTTGGTGAATAAGAAAGGCTATAGAAAGGCTTGAGTGTGAGAAGAGGAAATACGGGATTAAAAACATGACCTCGATTTGACACCGAGCCACAAGCATTGTGTTGGCCAGATAGAAATTGCAGCATGTGCAGTTATTTTTTGAAACCTTTTATTAGTAAAAGCCTCATAAGAAAAGCCGTTGGCCAGGTGGTTTCAGCCGGTAATGAACTTGTCAGCTCTGAGGTTTTGGAGTTTGTTGGCTTTGTCGTTTTTTGTTATTATTCAATTCAGTACCTCGGTCGCGCTTTTCCCCAATGGATTTCTCAACTCAGCACTCAGCTGCTTGTTTTGCACCAGGAACACATTTTAGCTTCTCCCATTGGACCCAAAGTATCAAATTGCCTCTCATTCAAAGTAAATAATCTGCTCCCATAATGCATCGACAGAATATTCCTGCAAATGCTAAGCAGCCAAAATATCTTTGCAGCAAGAGGATTTTCTATTCTTTTTCAAAAGGCCATCAATAGCATTAGGCCCTCCAGATAAAAACACTGAGACTTGATTGCACAGAAGGTGAGGTTAGCATGAGGTATGGATTTGCCTCAGTCCCTTTTCACTTAATTTCAGATTTCTCCAATTTTTTATTTATCAGAGAAAAATGCCATCAGCTCAGGCGGTACACATTACTCTGCAGTGGGTGGGATGACGGTTTGTTTTGTGATGTATTGTGTAGCCTTATGATACTTTGAAGCAATCATGTACAAAAGAGCCACTGATTATGCCCGATTGAGTAGAAACGTTGCAAGATTTTACTGTTAACTCTTTGAGTGCCAGCCCTTTTTTAAATCCAAAAGTGCATTGTGCCAACATTTTGGCCATTTTAAGTTTTATTTCATGATGCACAGAATATTTTGTACTATGACTCTGAAAAAATAGCTCAAATGAAAGAAGAGACTCTCTGTTTCATTATGAAAAATAGTTTTTTGTTTTATCTGAAGTAAAGTAGAGACCACTTTCACCAAAATCACCAGTTTTTGTCCAGATCCCATCCATTTTACTCTCTAACTGTGATTGTCTCCACTTTCTGCGTCGTGGTGTATACTGTCTCTTTATGTCCTGACTACATATCCCAGAAGCCCCAAAATTCAAAAAAAAAAAAAAAAAATCACAGGCTGTGGGACACCACGATAGGTAACCCAGTGCCGAAAAAAGAAAAAATGTACGTATACACGTCCATGGTACTCAAGCGTTCTATTTTAAAGAACGTAAATGTACGCTCTTATCACTCAAAAAGTTAAGTGGGTACAAATGTAATTAAACAATACATAACAAGAACACATAATAACAGCCAATAGCTGTCAATAATTCTGACAAATGGGGTGATTGTGTGTGTTTAAAATGTGCATGTGTGTCAGAGTTTGTTTTATTTTTTAATTTCAAGAATATTTTACAATTTTCACATATCAAAGGTAAATCACCTGCCCAAATCCTCATCCATGTTATAGGGTCCATACAATCTAAATATATATGGAATTTCAAAAAAAAAAATGTTGGCTCAAATATGAATGATAAACAAGGTCAAGTGCATAACACTATCAGGCTTCAGAAGATGAACAGTATAGAGAGAGAGAGAGAGAGAGAGTATTTACAGTATTTCCACAGTGTCTTTCAGGTGAATAACCAGACTCGATGTGCAGTCTGTTGTACAGTCGATTCGCAGGGTGCACACATGTTATGTGTTTTTTCAACAACAAAGTGTTGGCTGATTGTCAGTACTCCACACGGGGTTGCTTTAGCAGGATGCCATGTCCATGTCAGGGATCAAAGCGAACAGCGAAGACAATTTTTGTGCAGCATGTGTGACCATCACTCTGAGGAAGTGATGCGAGAAAACAAGTTGTTCCGTCTCTCAGAAGCTGTTGGCAAAGAGGCTATTAGGATGCCTTTCCAACTCTTCAAATAATGTTTTCAGAATCAAATGTTACAACACTTTAGTTTGATAAGGATGGACATAAGAAGGATCAGTGTTGCACTTTTCATGATACAGATATGTGAATATGAATATGTGATCTCAGTTCATTTTGAGACCTTCAAGCTAGTTATGTTTTATGAAAATATTTTGAATTACATCCTGTAAGGGCGATATAGAAATACATGAAATACTAAAAGACTGTTAACAATATATGGCAGCATTCCAAGGACTCATACAACTGACAATCATATATTTTTGGTGTATTCAAGAGGGGAAAAAATAAAAGCTTTAGCATGTTCTACAGCATTGCCTCAGGCCTTTATCAGTGCCTGTGTAATGAAACACACACGTGATGGGTTTGTTTAAAATGGCCTAATGGTGTTCTTGGTCGGCGTCCAAAGATACTCGGAGAGGCAATACAGGAATAATTTAGACATTTAACTTTGGGCCGTATATTTTTGTCAAGGTCGCTGATCTCATTAGAATTATTCCCTTATGCCGCCGACTGACGTTCCTTCTTGTGCTTTGGCTTTTTGACTCACATGTTTTTTTTTTTATATTTCATTTTCACCATGATCGATGGCGCGAAAGAACTTGGCACTATGAACAAAGATCAGCGATGAGACTCGTTGCACCTGTCAGAGTTGACCAGATCAGGTAATGAGGAAAGTCCCTCAGGATGTTAACGAAGCCATTAAGCACTCATGTGTGAAACTACTAGGAAGCCGGCATGTTAAATTGCAGCCGCCAAATTAAAATTCACTGCACATGGCACTGAAATGTAAATATCCTGCCTTTGCAAGGATGAGCTGGCCTCCTTCTCCGTGCTCTAATCGGCTTTGAAAAGACGGTGCAAAGTGCTTAAGAATAATGCTTGTGCTCTGTGATAAAACAGGCGGCTTTTACTATAAACCTACAATAGTGGAGCCATGTTTGAAAAAAGACCTCAAATATAAGCTCTGCACATTTTGTTCTCCACACTGAGAATAAATGACTTTCATTGAGGACATGACATGTTCACGACATCTTATGATTTGTTTTGTCTTATCATCCCCAGGAAAACTGTGAGGTGTCTGCAAGCTGCAGATCGATACTTTATTTGACGAGTGGGTTTTGAAATAGAGATCATAAAAAGAGAAAGTAGCCCTTTTATATCTGTGTGATTCAAATGTGGAACTATCTCTCCTTATCAGTTACGTGAAACTGTTTAAAAGAGAGGCTTCATGTCGGCTGTCAATCACATCAGCAGTCAAACGTGTTAATTTACATACAGTCATGAGGGACTGTTACTTTGAAGCTCTTCATTAAAGATATTTTTGCAGTCTTTGGTATTTTCACATGATATAGTTTACTGCAGTGCCTTAAAATGAAGAAGTCTACCTGTAGTGACTTTAATTTAGATTCTCTAAATGTGGAATTTGGTTCAGAAGGTATCAGTTAATGTTCCTCGGTTGACTGCTCCCTCACATTCATTGCTCTGTGCTCTCTGCTAATCCCCACGAGTACATGGCCCCTTCTACGTGCCCTGAGGGGAATAATCTCCCTCCTCATACCACCAGAAAAGTGGAGGAATGTGGACAGAAATGAGCGCCCAGGGCATCAATTCATATGTGTTGAAATTGGTCTTGTTCCAAAGGATGTGAGCGCTCTCGCAGACACAGTGAATTTCCGTTTGAGTGCCTCCTGTCCCAGAAACTAGCCAGAGGTGTCCCAAATGATCTGACCTGCACCTCCCCCTCATTTGTCTACATTAACTTTGCATGTGTGGTCCATCCAATAAGAAGTGGAGCAGATTTATATTTAGCTGCTCCTGCAGCGACTTTGAAAATCAGGGTGACTCTTGTCTTCGGACCCTCGTCAACCTTTCAGCTCAAGACCCTCACTCATTTCTAAACCATGTATTTCAGACAGAGTTTTAATCCTGACATTAATGGAGTTTATCATCAGTATTGAAATGTCTGCCTAATTATCGTTGTTTGGGTAAAATTTAGGCTTTGTGGTTTTTCTCTCTTGCTGTTTAAAATGCTATAAAAGCCCATCTGAGATGTTTACTGCATTTTGTGAAAGAAAGACAAGAGATCATAAAAAGATACTTATGTCCTGTTTTCATTATCCCCCTGGCAAAAGACACTAATTTCTGTGGGTGGGGGACGATAATGGCACTGTCAAAGAGTTTTATTCGTAGCTGAAGTCAAACTCTTGTTCTAATTATGTTAAGCATTAAAGCAACTAAGTGGCTGTCAAAACTCCACAGTGATAAGGTGGTCTAAATTAAACAATGCCTTTCCATTTTGGTATGGACTTTGAAGCAGCTTGCAGGGATAAACACAGGCCTTGATATTAATTGCACCTTTAGTTGTAAAATCAATGGCAATTACACTGCACAATTTTTCTGTGACCCAGAGAAGTTATCTAACCTTCCACTTCAAAGACTATACAGCCGTGGTGCTTTAACCCTCGGGTCGAGTCAATTGGTCTGCAACAGGTTTGTGACAGTAAAATTAAAAGGCTCTTCTAAAGTGCTTCTGATGAAAATGAAGCCCTGGAGTCCCCAAGTGACCTGTCACAAAGAATATAAACATAAAAGTCTGTGGTGAAGCCATGAGGTGGAAAGCTATTACTCTCAGCCTTCAGTGCTGCTGTTTCACCGTCACTTCTCACATTATATTGATTGGGACATAAAATGTAACATACAGTAATGAAACAATGAAAGGTCTTAAAAGAAGTTTTTTGTTCTTCGCGGTTATTTCAGCAACTTCAAAACTTTCAGTATTGGCCATTCCTGTTAGCCTGGCAAGCCAGACTATAATATCAAATATATGGTCTGGGGGCAGATCATAGGCAGAGTTGAAGCCTGTGGGTGGGACCAAATGTTGTCGTTCAATCTGCCTCTGCACATAATAGGCCAGCGCTATGACCAATCAGAGCAACGGACAATGTAACGTATTCCTTTAAGCTACCAGTGGAGCCAGCTGGTATACTAGACTTTTGCCTTAACCGGTCGGCAAAGTAGCAAATATAGCCTTCTTTAAAACAGCAGATGACTTAAGTGCTTCTTTCTGCTCAACTTTCAAAGAAAAGCCCAAGTCTAACTCTTCCAAATCAATGACAGAGCCCATTCAAACGTCCGCTGTTCGTTAGCCGCAGCCATCTTCCTTGTGCTATCTCCAGCAGCTCTGTCGTCATTGTGCTACGCACATAGAGCATTATGATTGGTCAGCTGGATTCTTGTCTGAGCCAGGATTATCTCCTATGGTGCGCCACTAGACCATCCTGCTAGGCAAAACTATTTTTTGCCACTAGGGTGAGTCTAGATTTCTAGGCTACATTCCTGTACCAACTGTTCTGAATGACATTTTAAGAAAAAAAAAAGAAGGCACCTTTTTTTGAGAATAACTGCAAGGTGTTTGTGATGAGATGCGGGCCAGTTCAAGCAGCAAATCCATTATGTTGAAGGCTAATCGGATGCTAACATGGAAGGATGTTACAACTCACACAGCTTATCATTTTTATCCTCCATCTCTAGGATCGCTGGGCAAAGAGTGTGCTTACGTGTGCAATACTTGATTGGCCAATGGAGCGCTTCCATCTTGTCACATTACACTGCACTGCACAAAATATGGAGCCATGCATGCAGGATCTACTTTTTTGCCAAACTAGCCTGCCTGCATTTTTCTGCCGTGGCACCCCAGCTGTTTCACCACAGTGGGCTCATTGCAATGAAGAATGCACATAGTGTCTGTGTGAACACAGGCTTTACATCTCTGCAGCAGCAGCTGAGACGCTCAGAGAAATCACTGTGTTCTGCTCGCCTGGTGGATCGAGCCCACTAGGGGGTCTGACTGGGAAGAAGCACATAGCCATATGTTTTATGCAGGACAGCCTGTATTTTCAGACCAATATCTGAAAAAAAAAAACAGCTAAACTACAAAGACTAGGCTATAGTTTGTTTAGTTGATGACATGGTTGTTACTTTGTCCTTTGCATGTTATAAAGATTTGACCGTATAGGATTAGGTGTTGAAAATGTTAGGTAAGCCAGTTTCTGTAATTTTTCAAATATAATTCAGACATAAATGGTCTGTCACTTTTATTTCACATTTTTCTCATTGTTGTCTCACAAATAATGTTATGTCACGCAGAGATGATTTATTTGACCGCCTTTCATATGTGATGAAAACACATTCTTGACCACAGGAGCAGAGCGCTTGAAAGTTTCAGCACACTGTACAGTAAAGAGCCAGCAGCTTTGCTCCTGCAGGCTTTAGTGTTGAATTATCATTTAAAAGTAAACTGGTTAATTCCACTTTTTCGAGACAATATTTAAGGAGCTCTGCAATTTCCACACATGGATGAACGCTACTGACTGATTAGGATGTGCTGAGATAACGAGAGACGGTTTGGCCAATGGCAGAATACAGTGAGAGCCTCACAGCTGGTATATGTGAATGAGTATTTTGGAGGCACACCATAATGTTGCAATGAGTTTTTTTTTTGTTTTTTTTTTTTTTTTAATTAAAAAGCCAGATAATAAGCTTTATTATCGAATAAGTTGGGAACATGGGCTGGAAAAATATTTCATCAAAAATAATGCCTCTAAATTACCCACTGCTAAAAGTAATTTGTTAAACAACAAGATACATTACTTTGTATGACACTGTAACATCACCTGAAATGCATGAAAACTGCTAAATAATTTAAAATGAAACTCTGTGCAAATTCTTATTCTATTAAAAGGAGGACATACAAAATACGTATCTCTCTTCTCTGAACATCAGTCCAGCACAGAAAAATGCATAAGGCCACAGTACGATTGGCAGATGCAAAACCTCTTGACATTTTTAAAACTTTACCGTTACATTCTTACATTAAATTCTCAATAATGTTCATATTTTCACAATTAAAAACGTTGTAACTGGATCTGCCATTTTTATTCCATCTCCTCGTCCATGAGATGGAGCACTGAAGTAAAGTCACGACGAATGTTGCCCAGACATTTGATTTGTTTTTTTGTCCTTCCATTATGCATATGCTTGAAGGATGTAAAGTAACATGATTTTTTTGATCAGTAGCTGTAATGTGATTATTGAAGTAAATAATATTAATGTGTTACATAACTGTGTTGTGCTGATTTAGATTTTAGAGGCATTTTATGGCTCTTTACCACGACAAAAACATACACAGCAGAGTATGCGTATGGTATTTTTAAACGGCAGAAAGAGTAGGCAGCCACAGTGTACAGGAGATGGTGAGTAAGCTTGTTTGTGTTATGATCATTTTGTTATTAACAAATGTTGCCAAGGCTACAATATTTAACTGTATTTATCCTTATGTAAGTCCACTTCCTAAACACATGCTATCAATGGTTTGTCTTCTGGAGCTGCTGTTTATGCACAATATGGAGCTTTTTCCTGCAGCTGGCCACCTTTGTGTCCCATTGTGACAAAGTGCCAGGACTGCAGGTCTGCATTTTTCCGCCACCGTATGTGGACAAAGAAAGGTGGCAGCGGGTGAGGAGATAGATGGGGTAGGGATGGTGATAGACACAGGTAGCCTGGCACAGCTCAGAGCCCCCTGTCCGCCTGGCATTAGTTACCATTAGTTACCATTGTCTTGCTTCCTGTTTTCCTGGCAGAGCCTTTGATTGAACTGGCGCTGAGGTGAGGATTTGGCATAGGGACGGTTTTACCTCCGTGTTAACAATAGGCCACAGACGAGGGAGGTGGCTGTTTGTATCGCACATTGTAGAACCGGATTGTCTAATGGAGGTTCACTGTGCACTGTGCAGTGTTCCTGGAAGGGGATTTGTGGTTTGTGAAAGGGCATCCGAGTCCCACTGCTCAGTTTGGCTAATCAATTCAGTGTCCTCACTGGGCTGTCCCACCAATTGTCCTATGTGTGTGTGTGTGTGTGTGTGTGTGTTTGTGTGCAGTATGAGGCGGCTTCTCTTTATGAAGAGGTCTAATTGACACAGCCAAGTTTGTACAGCGGGCAGGGAGAAATATATACTCATTATTACTAGTTTGGTTTAAAGGGGGGAAAAAAAGGAGGATTTTCATTGTAAGCACGCCCGACACCCCTAATCATGACTGGGGTGCTCTGTACGGTGCAGAGCACAGGCTCCCGCCCTGACAGATTATCCGGTGTGAATGTTTGGGAATGATAATGAGATCAAAACACCTCAGTAAGCTGGGAAGTGAGGGTGGAGACTGGAGAGGGAGAGGGAGTACGGGAAAGCGAGCGAGAGCGAGCAGGGTGAGCGATAGCTGCGATAAATTGCAGACGCAGAACCACTTGAGCATAAAATTAGATTTTACAAATGTGTTGTTACCTGACAGTCCTCTGACAGAGGAGATATCACAACATTAAAGGCCGCATGAGTACTACTAATCGCATCAAATAAATAAGAATGCCTCTCAGCTGTGATGGAGCTGGATGGATATTCAATGTAGGCAGAGAGTTAGAGGGAGAAATAACATAATTAAAACAGCCTTTCCCATTATGGACTCAAACATTAGAAGCACAAATTCAATTTATATGATAATACATTATGATCCCTTAATGATAATATATTATGATCCCGTCTAAATGCCGTGACACTTGAAACATTGTGACTGACTGCTGGTCTCACATTTTGGAGAAAAGAATTTAAGAATGCAAGAACAACTTTTTCAAATGGCGCTAATAATCTCTTTGATAGGCATTTCTCTCAGTATTTTACACTGTCTCTAATATGGTACAGAGCAGTCTGCGCAGCCCAAGGACACTTTTTTCAGACGAATACTTGGTATTAAATGGGCTTGAACCTGCATGTTTTGTCCCTGACTGATACGCAATTGTTTAATGATAAAAATCTGCTTGCTTTTAATCCTGTAATACGGTTGATGAGAAACTAATGCCTTTAGTGGTTAGAAAAAATAAGTAAATAATACAACAATTCATACAATTTACTGTATGCACAGGCTGTCAAAGTAAGAAACAGAAACACTCATTCTACATTATGGATTGCTATAAGACAGAGTATTTCAGGAAACAATAGTTTGCCACCTTATTGTAAGTGCAAAACAGTGAGTTAAATACATCATTAATACAACAATGAAGACGGCATGAATCAGTCTGAGTGACAAATGGAAGCTCTAATTCAAGTCGGCTTTGCAGAGAGAGAGTGAGAGAGACAAGCCTCTGAGGCGACATGCTCCACGAGGAAAAGTGTGGAACCATTACAAATGTGCTGCACGATGAATAAATATATAGAGGGTTTTATTCCCTAAAGTGATAAATCTACAGGGAAATATGTGACCTGATCTTTATTGCTGGAGATTTCAAATAGATATCGATGGTTATATGTGTTATAGTGCAATGGTCTTAGCGCTAATAACGTCAATAATAATTTTGAAAGACATTTTAATATTATATATTTTCTAAAAATTGGTTTGTATGTTTTTTTAAGTGTTGATTATTGCATTTGGAAGTAATCTTTTTCATATTTGCAGTCTATCATTTCATAAATTTAGACCAGATGCCACTTGTGCACAAGGAGAGGGGACTAAAGCTAAATTGGCGTGTGTTGTTGAGATATGGAAAAATAGCAATGATCAATGGAATTAATTAACCACACTTTAAAAGAACTATGATCAAGCCGTACTGTCCAGTGACATTTGAATTATTTACATTATTAAAGCACAGTTACTATGAGAACAGATATGTGGTGTAATCACAGGTGTTGTCTTAGTGCATGTTGTGGAATAATATAAGTACTTAATTGTTTTAAAGGCATTAAACAGTGTTAATAACAGCTTAGTATTATGTCAGCAAGAATTCTTGCAGCTGCCATTAAACTCAAGTGGAGGCTTTATTCTTCTATTTGTGTTCATTTTCATGCATTATCCGTGAACAGAGACACTTAAGAGCAGATGCCAAACATAGCCTGCCTCCGTAATCGTTTAAGCTTTAACAATCCTTAGCTTACACATGTAATATAATCATCTGCATTAGCAAAAAAAAAAAAAAAAAAAAAAAACTCTATGAATATGTGTCTGAAGCTACTGGGAAGACTAAAGGCTAAATACATATAAGTGATACATTTTAGATATTTGAAATTTCAAAAAACTCTCAGTATGTGTTTTTTTTTTTTTTTGGATAATGCGATGTGTGCTTGCTGTTTTGTGACAAATACGACAACAAAAACTAAAAAAAAAAAAATAGTCCTTTACACTTTTAATGGAATATGTGAGCAAGCATTAACATGTTGGCACCTTAAGTCACATTTATCACACTGTTATCATAGTTAACGCTATGATTAAGACAGTAAACGCAACCTTTTTAATGGAAAATGTAGCCAACACACATTAGTGTAGCATGTGGACCAACACGTTCTGGTTGTCTGGTACTACTCTATACCATCCTAACATGCTGAATGTTCCCCATACATGGTGTTTGGTCGCGCTGATTCAGGCCTCTGAAATGCTTCTTCTCAATGGGAACAGAGACCAAAGCTAATGGGTGGTGCATTATATGTGAGAGTCAAGTGTTTCTATTTGTTAAATGGAAAAACAGAAAGGAAAAAAACAGCACTCACACCCCTCCCAATTCTCATTTATTGTTGTATTTAGTGTTTTATGTTCCTCAAATTTAAACAACAATTCCTCACAATCTTGAAAATTATTTGTTGGCAGACTATTTACTAAAGGGTATTTAACCATCCATTCATATAAGTACGCCCCCTTGTTCTTAATTTGGATTACAGGTTACAGGTCAGTGACTCACTGTAGGGTTAACACATCCACAAACACTGACACCTAACAAGCAAGTTTCAAAGATTTACCTAACCTGCATGTGTTTGAACTGCGAGAGGAAAGCTGAGCAGCGGGGGGTAACGTAATAGAACATGGAGAGAAGAACCACAGCTAAGATCAAACCCAGAACCTTCTCGCTGTGAGGTCACTTTGCTAACTAATGAGCCAACATGCCGCCAGACAACATTAATTAACCAGCACCCTTAATTTCCTCTCTCGATACTTATCATTGATTAAATGTTACAGATTCCTGGCTTGCTTTTTATGATACACAGTACAAGCTGCAGTATTGGGTAACTTAACCGCTGGTCTCTGTGTTGCATAGCGGCTATTCCCAAGTGTTGTGTTGTTGCCCATAATTATGAGGGAACATATTCTTCCCAGAATTGGCTGCGCTTCCAGACGTTCATGGTGGTTTGTGTGTGTGTGTGTTCTTTGTGCTGGTCATTGTTTGCTGCCATCATTGTGTAAGTGAGTGCTGTTGAACATCCAGTGAGACAGGGAGCTATTCACAGGGAGATTGGGGACCCCACCAGTGAAAGGAAAGTACAAAAGAACAACACTCAGGGATGCAGTGGGCGAGCACATACTGTACGTATCCAAGAGCATAATGAGCTAGTTTCATTGTTTGGCCTTCCACGTTGGTTTGTCTGGTAGCAAGGAGTTTATTTTAACAAGCAGAAGGTATCATACAACGGAGGGCAATAAAATAAAATATGTACTCCATCCACTTATCTCCCCACATCTACAGAATATGTCCATCTATTATGTCTAAAGGTTATGACTCTTTGATATGAATGCTTATCTGATTGTTCATTTTGATTTGCAGCTCTGGAAACATATCTTAATGTAGTTATTTTAGATTTAAAACAGTAAAATCAGCTCTATGCCAGATAATGAAATCCTATTCAATGCTCATGTGAAGCTGCAAGTAAGGTCAGACTGCTGCTTGGCAGAAAATAACAGAAAGGTCATTGATCTTCCTCTGTACAGATTTCATGTTGAACAAGGGCAAAGTTATCACAGTTTTTACCTCAGTGGCAGAAAATAGAGATACCAAAAATGACCTTGCCTTAGATACTTTGTACACAACATACATTTTTCACCTAAAAAATACATTCTTTGATTCCTTGAGACAATTAATGTTAATCTGACAATCTCTCGGTTGTGTAGTTGTGTGATTTTTTTCAGGACAGAGACGAACATTTCCTCACAAACAATGATGTTTACTTTGCAAACAAATATGACTACTCCAATCTTGGATGTAAGCCCACACAATTGAATGACTGAATAATCATACTTGAGAAAACAACATATGAGGCTCCATCTTATCAGAAAGCAGCTTTGAGATTGGGTTAAATGAATCACTGCCTACCTCTGTCAGTAAAAATAAGAAAGTTAATTAAAAAAAGCAATCATGGATTTAAGCCAATATACTCAGACAGGGTAAAAAAAATTGTCTCCTATCGGTAATGGTATTTCATTAGAAATAAGAAACTATGACTAAGTGTGATATAGCAGCAATATGTTAAATGCATTGATAGATAGTTACATCTCAACTGTTAAATAAATAACTTCATTTGTAAAAGTCATCAAATCAAAAAGCTAAAATAGCAGAAGCAACCCTGGCATCATTTTATTTTGATGTTGCTTTGTTTCGGCAGACTGTCATTCTGTCACTCAGATCACTCTCTCAAGTCGGTAAATGCAGTAGATGTTAAAAATAAGTATTTTCAGTGGTACCCAGTTGAAGCTGGCTTGCAGGCAGTCTGCACACCCTGTAACAGCAGAGGGTGGCTTTCTGCCTGAGCACTTGCCCACGTTGTTTGTGGGAACATTACATGTGGGGCTTTCATGCTACAACATGGATTTTTGAGAGGGCATGTACAGCTGAAATTGTGAAGATTTTGACTTGACACAGCTTGTCTCTGTCACTTCCTTTAGCCTCGCAGACTCCTCTGCACACACAGCTTCGCTTTTATAATAAAAGTCAAACTGCTCATCCCCAAAGGCTTTCATTTACACGGAGGCCAAATGTTTTATTAATTTATAATTCATTAGCGTAAATAACATTTTTGGCACTTGAAATCTGCACTTTGGTCACATTTCTTAGTTGAAATGTTTTAAAATATTCAGAATAATATTTGCTTTTTTTTTTTTTTCATAAATGTTCACCAGTATAAGGTACACTAAACTGAATGCAGCATTCCTTAAACTAATGCCTTGTAGTTGCCAGGTTAATGGCACTTATATTTCCAGGCTTATTACTCTTAATGCCTTTGCTTTGTGTGACTACAAGTGTAAATCTGCTTAATATACTGCTGGCACCATTTTAACCGTGTGGCTCAGGCCCTATTATATTATGTACTGAAGCATGGAGGCAAAACTAGCTGTGCAGATTTGAAAAGTATAGGGTGGGTCTATTATTATTATTGTTATTATTAAAATTGTTTTCAAATTTGGACCTTACAGATTAATTTAGTATGGTCTCCTAAGGCACGTTTTTTTGCCAATGGCAGAGTGGGAGTGTCCTTCTGAAAACAAAGATGGACCTGACCTATAAGAAATTTGAAAAATACATACAATAATTTCTTTGCATAATTCTACACAATACTGTAGCATGTTAGTTTCATTTTATTTTACACTACCACTAACTAATCATCCTCACTGTCTATTTATATTTCCAGGTTTGGTCTGGTTTCACCTTCTGCAGTTTCAGAGTCAAAATCGTCCTCTCTTCACCTACATCAGTCTGTGGCTTTCGAATGCAGCTGATCCACTGTCCTCAAAGGACAAATTATGGAAACAGCTGCAATTAGTGGCTGATTTATATATTGTGGTAGGACCTTAGAGACTAATTAAAGCCCTTTGTGTTCTTGTCTATTGGAGACATGTTAATTTGAAGCCTTTTGACTGAGATTCACAAGAACACTGTCTGAAATTCATGCATCTCAATTTGCACGCACCCACCGCAATAAGGACCATTCAGCATAGTTGTTCAAATGGTAAACATGTTCGACGATATCTCTACATCATTAGAGGAAATGCTTTGCGATGCTAGGAAGAACCGCTCACCCCTTATTGGATGGAGTTGTGGGAGCTCTTGAGGCTATTGTGCTTATGGCAGAATTCTGAAAAGGGCAAAGCAAATTATCCGCAGGATTTTCCTCCCAAGGAGCAGGTTCCCCCCTGTTTATTAAATTTGTTAGAGTGCTTCTGAGCAATGCACATTTTATCCTCTTAACAGTGAAATTACTATATACTCCAGCAATTACTTAATGTACTCTAATGAGATTTCTCCATGAAATGGAAGGATTCATTTATTTTAATGTGACGCATTCCACCGGGCGGTTTATGCATCACGTCCCTTTGCAATCCAGGGAGGCTTTGAGTCATAAATAGTAAGATGAGCCTGGCTTCCAGAATTGCCACTCTGCCTACAGCAGCAGATATATGTGAGTCAGTGATCCAGGCACTGGGGGTCTGTTCAGGGGCATCAGCAGGTCACAGGTGCTATTTCCAAGCTCAGCTCTCTGCAGCCAGGTTTTCTCTAGGATTAGTGAAATAACACCAGGCTGGCAGGCATTATGGGAGTGCAAAATCCTAAAGACAAAGACTGTACCACACCATAACACTAAAATAAAAGAAATCACTTTGTGCTCTTTGAATCCCATCAGGCTTAATTAAATTGAAGCTTTTTGTTATTTTTTTCAGTGTCTATTATTACATTAATGACATGCATATGAAGCCAATAACTATGTAACAACACTTTACACACAACATTGTTGATCCAAAGTGCTTTCCAGCACAACACAAAAAAGTAAGAGAGGACATAAATAGAATACATAGATCTAAATGATCATACAAAGTCTACACGAATGATAACGAATGGGACCTGAGGTCCCTGGTGGTGTGGTATGGGGACAGAAATGTATAGTGGAGTTAAACCGTTCAGTTTAGCTGAAGCGTTCAGTGCTTTGAAAACAATTAACAGAATTTTGAACAGAATTCTGTATTTGATTGGTAACCAGTGTAGGGAGCGGAGAATAGGGATGATGTGATCCTTCCTTTTTGACCTTGGTAAAACCCTTGCTGTTGTGTTCTGGACAAGTTGAAGCCGAGATTGTGAATACTGCGAGATGCCAAAGTACAGTGAGTTAAAGTAGTCAAGACGGGATGATATGAAGGTGTGGATGACTTTCTCTAGGTCAGTGGTAGTTATGATTGAGCGAATTTTAGAAATGGTACAGAGCTGCATGAAGCTTAGTTTAACCACCTGATTTATTTGTTTGTCAAACTGTAATCATCATGAGAATCAAAAATGATATCAAGGTTTTTTGCATGTGGTTTGACGGAAGGGGCTGGATGGACCAAGATGGGGAGTAATACTGTGGGTTAAACGCTGTTGACCAAATAGAATAACTTCAGTTTTGTTGTCATTGTGCTAGAGAAAGTTTGTGGCCATCCAGGACTTGATATCAGTGAGGCAGTGAAGGTCGGCTAACTTAGAGTGATTATTTGGTTCTATGGGTAGGTAGATTTTAGTGTCATCTGCGTAACAGTGAAAAGAGATGTTGTGTTGTGAACTGACCAAGTGGAAGCCGATAAATGGAGAACAGAATTGGACCGAGTATAGAACCTTGGGGAACGCCACAAGAAATGGGGGCTGAGGAGGAAGATGAGTTACCAATAGAGATGCTGAAAGATCTGTTAGACAAATATGAGGAAAACCAGTTTAGAGCTGAACTTGAACTTAATTTAAGAAGTATTTCAGTCAACCTGCTAAAGTAAAAGCTCATATTCTCCAACAAAATAAAGCAACTGCTGAAACCATTAGTTGATTCATCAATCGTCAGAAAACTAATTCACAATCAGTTTGATTATCAGTAAATTTCTATCAATTTTTGAGCAAAAACAGTCACAGGTCCAGCGACTTCAGTGCGAGCATGTCTTCTGTTATGTCATTGTAAGTTGGACTTCTTAAGGTTATCCAGTGTTGACTGCGTTTAGTGTTTCTAAACTCAGTGTGGAGAAAACAGCTTTCAAAAGGGTGTCTCTTGAACTCAAATGATGGCCATGAAAGTTACACTTAAGACGGTAGATGGCAGAGACATTTTTTCTTTGTTATTGAAATGAGTAATATGAAGAGAGTGGAGGTGGAAGAGCCAGTCTCTCCATAAGCTGATGTTCCTACAGGCGTCTTTTAAGAAGCTGTCTAAACTGTCTTCTTTAAGGCTGCAGCTGAGACACTTTGTTGTCTTACATTTGACAGTACATGTAATGTTTGTTACTTTACCAATTATGCACAAACGGTGGAAATTAGACTATTTTAATGTTAGATGCAGGGGTCGAGATGACAGTGAAATATTGGCAAAAAGAATACTAAAA
Organism: Synanceia verrucosa; assembly: GCA_029721515.1. NCBI lineage: Eukaryota > Metazoa > Chordata > Actinopteri > Perciformes > Synanceiidae > Synanceia > Synanceia verrucosa. The sequence continues at coordinate 12,444,698 of CM056557.1, read as the reverse complement.
TAACTGGAATTCCTTCATTGTGGTGCTAGATTACTTGAGCAGCACCCTGTGTTGTATTAAATATGTTTGTGCTCATCACGCACCTTTTCACATGTATAGAAACTTTTTCCTCCACAAGCACAGTATGAATTGAGGGACAGAAAAGATAGCCTCTAAAAGTGAAAACTAAAGCAACAGATGTAGCTATATCCTGATGAAATAGTCCCTAGTGGTGTGGAATAAGCTCCGAAATACTGATACTACATTCAACCTGTTAAGTTTCAATCTGTCTGCAAAAGCTTTTCAACTCCAAGGCACCACTGTGACATCATTACTCAGAATTCTCATTTTTTGAAGTCTACAAAAGAAATTCTACATCCTGTTTCCACATGTTGCGTAGCACTCCTCATTACAAATAAACTGGTCCATAAGTGCAATATCTGGCGTTCCTCTGTAAGTGAACTAAATTACATTTTAAACTCTTTATTTTGGTTGTTTATGCTTTATTGCCTGCCCTGCAGGTCCACTATATGATAAGAATCCCATTTATCATAGCAAACCTTCTCCACTGCAGGATGCAGTGCAGCACTGATGGTCTGATACACACCAATGTCTCATGTGAGACGCTACTTTGATGTACACATGGACGTGTTTTCTAAGCTTTGAGCAGAAGTTCAGCCCATTTCAGAAATGGAAAAATACTTTCCTTTGAAATTTATGTCAAAGAAGAGTGCTCCTGTCCAGTTATGTGCTCTATCAATGAGATGTTCCAGCAAAATAAAAGGACATTTTAATGGAGAGACAAGAGCCTGAGATGTCCTGCTGCCCTGATGGAACAGACAGACAGACAGACACATACTCCTAAAGCCATTATAGCTTTAGACTTCAAAGCTCATATTGGGTTTTTCAGCATTCTCTGAAAATAGAGAGGGTTTCTCCATGTTTGCTGAGCAAATTTAATACCTTGTGTTATGTGTGCTGCTCCCCTCACTGCTCGTGCTAAGTGCATGAGTGCTTTTCTTCACTTTCTTGTGATAATGTTTGAGACTGATAGTCATGAGCCTTACGTCTATTTCTCTTTTGTTTTTCAGGTGGGATATTCGAACAAACAGATGGACCGGTTTCACTTGTTAGCGCGGAGGAGCTTGCCTTTAAATTTGCTGTCAATAACATAAACAGAAACAGGACTTTGTTGCCAAACACAACATTAACATACGACATACAGAGGATTAATATCTACGACAGTTTTGAGGCGTCGAGGAAAGGTGGGTGGCATGTTCTGTGTTGATTCAATGATTGTGATTATAGTGTGGAGGAGAATCTGGTCAGTGACAAAATGTCTGTATTAGTTTGTCTCACGAATCAAAGTTTGGTATTTAGTGGAACTAAACCTGAAGTATAACAAGCTAACACACTTTTTTCTCAAGCTTTCTTTTCTTACTCCTCTCCAGCTTGTGACCAGCTGTCTTTAGGTGTGGTTGCAATATTCGGACCCTCACATAGTTCATCGTCAAACGCAGTGCAGTCCATCTGCAATGCTTTGGAAGTGCCACATGTCCAGGTGCGGTGGAAACATCACCCCATGGACAACAGGGACAGCTTTTATGCCAATTTATACCCAGATTATTCTTCCCTGAGCTATGCTATCCTGGACCTGGTGCAGTTTCTGAAATGGAAAACAGCCACTGTTGTGTACGATGACAGCACAGGTAACTATAATTATATTATATAATGTTACTGTAATCCCACAAACACACTCTATTCCACTAAAAACAAACTAAAGACTGTATTTTCTGTGTGTTAAGTCTTTATATGTGCTGTTCCTCTTTTTAAGGTCTTATTAGACTACAGGAGCTGATCATGGCTCCATCTAGGTACAACATCAGGCTAAAGATTCGTCAGCTTCCTCTTGACACACAGGACACGAGACCCCTCCTAAAAGAAATGAAGAGAAGCCGGGAGTTTCGCATCATCTTTGACTGCAGCCACCACATGGCTGCCCAGATTCTCAAACAGGTTAGTGTGAGACTGTGACACAGGCCGCGGCATGGCGAGAACAAGTGAAAGCATGCGGCCCTCTTCCACACAGCTGTCACTGGCACCAGTTGATTCTTTAAAATTCAGCCAATCACATGTGTTGAATGTGTGAATGAAAGCATGGACTTGGCAAGAACTTGGGAGGAGAGTAGCAGCAGAAGGTGTGCCGGTAATAATTAAGCATCAGTGAAGTTCTGCTGTCACAGAGTACGAGATTTCCACTCGAACCACCTGCTTGTGAGAACACCTTTAAAATGAAACAGTCATGTCCAACTGTGGATATCAAACCTAAAACTGAGCAATGTCATATTTGTAAACTTGTGGAGGATCCACTTCCTGGAGAGTCTTTTTTTTTGAGAGCAGAGACACATAATGATATTCAAAGTCAAGCTGTGATCAGTTGCGAAGCGCAGCTGTTGATTTTTTTTTTGCATCTGTTGGATCCGGCTTTGTTTTGCAGAGTGTAAAACTGTATTGATGTAATGCTCACTTCTTACAAAGGATCTTGAGCCATTACCATGTGGTGCATCTGGGGTTTCCCTGTTAAATATTTTAAATGATTCAAAATGAAATTAAACACAAACCATAAAAAACAATGCAAAAATGAGCGCTGTCATGTAACAAGGAAAAATCACTGCCAGCAGATATATTTTATTTATATCAGTCTACTGTAAATTCATGGAGGAGTTAATCATTTCAGTACAGGGCTACCCATAGCTTTACATCTGTCACATGTACTATATTTACTTGCTTCGCTTTCTGTCCAAAGACGTGACAACATCTGGTTGAAAAGTCACATAAACTAACACAGACAAGCCTGAGCAGTGAATCAACTGAAGGATTTATGCTTCTGGAAATCCATTTATCTTTGTTTGACTTTGTTTAGTTTAGTCAGGCTAAATAGCCGCAACTTTGTCATCATCACCGCAGTGCACAGTTTGGTTGCTTAGTAACGAGAGGTGAACAACTTCCCAAGCATCTTAACCTTATATTGCAGTATGTTCACATTCAGATTTTGTTCAAATAATTACCAACACATATCACACGTAAACTGCTGGCCAGACATTTATACGCATCCCACAAACAAGCATAAGATCCAAAATTCTTCTTTATCAAAACATGTTTTGATATAAATGATTGTCAGTCAAGAAAGAAATGTCGGTGTGGAGTCGAGATTGTGGAGGCGGTCTAATGCTCTATAGATGTCAAAAACAGGCTGGTGGCTCCCCACCCTACATTCAGAGCACTGTCAGCTTCTGTTAACATGTTTACCAAATGCACCATCTCCTCCCAAGTTATTTAAATAACTCAGTCGTCCCAAGTTATTGAGATCTAAGTTGACATATAGTCGCTTGTGGCCAGTCTGCACATCTCGCACCAAAGAATCACTGTCCTCTTGAGAGAAGAAGTGAGAGAAGGTTTTGAGGGAAAAATGTTCCTGACAGTTCCCGTTCCGTGACCAAACTGTCAGGGTGCAGCACTGCAGCAAAACCACAGCTTTTAAAATAGGAAAAATAGCTGATTGGTTATGTTTGGTTTTTATGCATCATTAATCAGGCACAATAGAGCCCAAATGTGTCTGTAAAAATATAGGATTAGATGAAACTTTGCCATATTTCCTATCATAGTCATTCAATAGAAATTCAAAAGAAATTTAGTGATTTAAATTAAAAACTAAAACAGATATAATAACAACTCAAACAATCTAGTCACATCCGGCTACTATTTATTGCTTCTAAAAGCATGTGCAGTCGGCCCAGCTATGTAAACATCGTTCACAGAAGCTCACACATAGAAGAGAGCAACTTCACTCTCTGCTCAGGTAGACGTTACTCTTCTATTTCTTTACGCAGCAAATAGCTATTAATAGCTATATTTATGCTCTGGATACCGTAGAGAGCACTTTTAATATTGAATCCATGATGACAGTCACATAGAATTTCTTCCTAAAAGCCCAATTTGGAATAAATATCAGCCCCGTTTGATTTGCAGGCAGCAGTGACAAAATGTACCAGTTACTGAGCTACCGTATCATAAGGTTTGCAGACTGCTCCATTTATTGTTTTCCAAAAAGGTTGGTCCAATCCAAGACAATAAGTAGCATTCAAAGGACAGAAGTGATGTGTAATGTGACTTGACTGGTACAGCAGGTTCCTGTGTGTGAAGGAGGATCTGACGCGACTATTTTAAAAGGGGTTTAAATATCAAGTACTACATTACACCACTGGATATTTCATTTGTCATGCCATGATATTCAACAATATGTCAGGTCCTGTCTTCACCCTGACAGACTCACCTGCTTTCAACATGCCTCTGCAGGTTATATTCCCTCTCTGACTGGATGTGAGAAAATAAGAAGGATGTCCTGAGCTCTCCGTGTCTTTTTTTTTGTCACTTGTTTTTATTTTTTGTGTTTTGTGCTGTGTGAGCCTGCTACTAGGCTATATTGTTGGGAACAGGGACATATGGATGTTTACCAAAATAAGAGGGTGATGACCAGAAATGTCGACAGAACTACATCATACATATTATAAACGGAAACGTTTGCTCACAACACAAAACGTGACATAAAGTTTCAATGTCATGGTTTTGACTCAGTGCCTATGGAGAAGTGTGTTTGCCTCGACATAGCATCTTATTTATATAACCTTGCCTTTTTTTCCCACGACAGATGGTACAATTAAATAGGCAGAACAGCCGCCATGGGAATGTGGTGCCTTTGAATGTAGATTGAGTGAAACAAGTGGCAGTGATGGAGCGCTCGGATGTGAGGCAAAGATTACCGAGCTCTTTTGATTGAAGGCACTCTTCCCTGCTGGAATAACGTCACATGACCTGAGCCATTGCAAACCATTTAAATGCATAGAAAAGCATCAAGCACTGTTGTTGTTCTCTGTAATTTTATGGACCTCATATGATGTAGAAATTCCAAAAAGCCAGAGCAGAAATTTGCCCACAAAATGAATAGTATGTTAGTCAATATTTTTAATTCATTAAAGCCAGGCTGTTTTATTTTGTTACTGATGATGTGTTTTTGTGCATCTCTTTGGTGTGTGTTCTGGCTGTGTTGTTGATTTTAAAACGTCCTGACATGACAAATCAACCACTTTCTGTATCTTGTCTCTATTCATTCACAACCCTCTTTCCCATCCTCTGTCTCCATATCCTTCTAGGCCCAGACCATGGGGATGATGACAGAGTATTACCACTATATCTTCACCACTCTGGTAATGTACCATGCTTGTTAATGCAAATAGATTCTTGTTTGTTCTCATCTCCCCACCGCTTGAGTTTTTGATGAATAGTGGCTAATTGCCAATGGGGGTTTGGATCCAGTCCATAATATCAATTTTGTTTGACAAGCTGGAGGCATAATGGAGTCTTCAGTGTGCCGTAGTAAACACTCCGCTTTATAGTGAAGTCAACAGAAGTCTTTGAGATGGCAGCATGAAAAACAACAGCTTGAGATTCAAACATTCCAAGTTTGAAAAATACCAAAGTTGGTTCTCTGCAAGCTCTAACATGTTATATAATTAAATGCCATTTGTTTCTTAAAGTGGAAATGATCAAGTGTGAACAAACAGTAGCACAAATCCTAGCTTTTGTGATTAATACATTTTTTATTGTACATTTAAAATTGTCTTATTTTGCATATTTGCATTTCACAAGTTTTCAGGATCTCATTTGCAACTAGAAAAGCACTCAGAGAGCGCAGACCTCCACCAAGGCAGCGGTAGTGACTTTTTATTTAAAGTTACCCCTGCTGCCAGAGGTTATGTTTTCACCGGGGCTTGTTTGTTTGTTTGTTTGCAAAGTAACTCAAAAAGTTATGGATGGTATTTGATGAAACTTTCAGGGTTGGCTGGAAGTGGTCTAACTTAAAACTGATTAAGTTAGACCACTGATTAATTAATCAGTTTTAAGTTAGGCCACTTCTGACCAATCCTGAAAATTTCGTCAAAATCCATCCACAACTTTTTGAGTTATTTTGTAAACCAACAAACATACAAATAAACAAACAAACAAACCCTGGTGAAAACATACCCTCCTTGGCAGAGGTAATGATTGCAAATCATGATGAGCCAACCAGGGCACGTCTCTTAGACCAGAGTTTTCCATGATGATGACTGATCTGCAGTCAGCTGACACCCATTTAACAAGCTCTGTAGTTCACTTCTTCCACTGGTCTGTGGAGACCTGCTCACTCAAAAATAGAGCTTTGTCTGTTTGTAAACTGTCTGATTAGCTGCATTATGCTTAGCTTGTGGGTGGAAGCTCCAATTTGAAGGACTTTGGTGATATTTTAATTACAGTTTACAGTTGTTTTTTTAATAAAACGAACCGTTTCAGAAGCGTATCGTTGTAATTCTTCTCTATGACTGTAGAAGCAGGAATCAGGAAGCTGCTATAAGTAAGGGTGCATGGAAAGCGATAAAAAATACTGTTGTTTTCACAATTAATAACTGATTAATGGCCCTAGAGTTGATTCAACAATAGAGTCATTTTGGAGACTGCCCTTTAAGGTATACTGTATACTGACAGGTGTTGCTATTTTGTCCACCTCATGTATACCAAGAGTAGATTAAGAGTAAGTCACAAAAACTACTCAGTATAAATCAAAGCAATTCAACAGCACTACCAGCCTCCAGATTTATGAAGTTGAATCACCAAAAACTGAATATAATTCACTCATCAAGGCAGGATTCATTGCAGGAATGATACGTTAGTGCATGATCAGATAGAGCACCCAGATTAGATTGTTTTGTTTTTTTTACTTTGATTTTTTTCTTGAGCATTTTAAACTCTCACTCTGAAAAAAATAAACATCTTGTCCGACTAATCCAAGCAAACCCAGCAGGGAACCGTTGTTGCTCGTCACAAGATGCTGGCTATCTGGAGACAAACAGACTGAATGGGAATGAATACCAGCATGATCTGTGCTGTTCCTTTCACTCTCCGTTATCGTCTGTGTTTCTGCCTCTCTCGTGCACACACACCCTCCCGTCTCTCCGGACTCGCCCAGTCTGGTGTGATAATGTGATATGACACAACGGTCCAAGGCATGATGTGTGTCATCTTTCACACTTGACAGCATGGCTACAACATTGTTCTGCCATACATTATTTTTGTGTGGCATGTCTACTGTTTTAATATGGAGATCCAAACCTCATTTTTACCGCATTTATTATTGGATTAAGTATTTAACAGTGTTCCAGCAGATGGAACGGAAAAATATTTACAAGAGGATTAACTTAAAAACATTTATTTGATATGCTTTTGACAATATTTTTTCCCATGAAGGCAGGATATCTTTATAGAATCAGAGTGCAGTATCTATCTAATGCAGCAATAAGCTGTCATACTGATAGACACACCATTAAGGAGATTATACCTGGCGGCTTGATTTCATCCAAAATGATGAATGCTTGTGTGGTATACATGGCAATACAATTTCCTCCCGATGGAATCCACTGATGTCTGTGTTTTATCTTCTGAGGTGAGGCAAATGTCGACTTATTAGAGCATGAAAAGGCAACAGCGGCATATGGGGGTAATAACTTTCTTGTCCATTAAAATGAGTCTGTCATAGTTATTTGCGAACCTGAAGCTGAGAACTTTATGTTTGCACTCCAACTCATACAGCATGTGAATACTTCAGTGCAACGCCGCTGTAGGAATATGTTGATTTTGTGTTATAAATGTGTGTTCAAGGCAGCACTGTGAAAAGTGAACTTATAATTGGAACAAGTCACTTTACTGACATCCCAAAATGCCCTAATAGAAACGAGGATGTCACAAAAGACAAATGAAATTTTCACAAAACAATTCTGTCCCAGTTAGTTTGTATTCTTAGCTTCAAAGCTGAGAAACTTGTAACCTGATCTACTTTTCTGAGCATTGTTGAATGTCATACAGAACAACAGTGATTTATTTTGATCTGTGTTCACAAAAGAAGAGTACTGTACCACGTTCTGGTGGGAAAGAAATAAAAGAGGAGAAATATTTCAGTGGCTGGCAGCGACCGTTCTTTAGTAAGTGTCTTACACGCTCTCGTTCCCCCAGCACTAACCCCACAGGGTGCTAATGAAATATCTATGTTCATCCAAATGTCTTTTCCAAGCCCCCTGGCCTATTCCTGCACGACATGTGTCAACATGTGACTTCACACTTCAGCTACAATGGCTGCCCCAGAAATTACAGCGGCTCAAATTGAATAGCTGGGGGAACTTGCAGAGGGAATGCAAGTGTTGAATTATTAATATGATCCAACAGAACTGGTGTTTTTACTCCTGTTCTTTAATTTGTCTGAGCTACAAACAATAATTCATTTTCTCAAATGAGAAATTTGCACCAATAAAGACTCTTTTACATGATTAAGAACGACAAAGTATACCTCAAGCTTGTACTTTGTGCAGGGCAATTCATTATTACGTGGTGGAAAAACAATAACAATTTGTCCATTCTAAAAGGGTTTGCCGGCAGAAGTCCTCTCAGGTTTCATTTATTACACAGACACTGCCTCTCAACACTGTGCTTAAATCTCCTGATTTGACATTGAAAACTAGTGTGTTTCTAATTCCTTTCACTCTATTTGGTCTTAATATAGCACCTCTTTAATCAGCAGCTGCGTCATTGTCTTTTCATGCGAGGAGAAAACATCCAGAATGAATACTAAAAAAAAAAAAAAAAAAAGGATGCTCCATGCTGGCAGACTAAATGGGAATCCATCCTTCATTACTGTTGTCTCTCAAAAGGACCTGATGGCCATTGACCTAGAGCCGTATCGCTTCTGTGGCGTCAACATGACCGGCTTCCGCATCCTCAACGTGGATAATCCCCAGGTCGCATCCATTGTGGAGAAATGGTCGATGGAAAGGCAGATTCCTCCCAAACCTGACTCAGGCCTGCTGGAGGGCATCATGACGGTATGTTTTATTACTTCTGTGTTGTTCCGTATAAAGTCAGCCACAAAGATGTCAACATAAGGGCACCACCACATCTATCTATCTACCTGTCTGTCTTATCTATCCATCAGGGTACCATGGTAACAAAATGGTTTTAACCTTAACAGCAGCTAACAGATGCATATTTTAAATGGTTTAAAAGTGGTTCCATCCACTTATCAAGAATAATTATCCTAGGATTATGTGTATCCCCAGTGGGTCCCATTTACTCATGGTTCTTGTAGAAAAAAAGGTCTAATGGTTAGAGATGTTAGAAGACTGAAATCAGCCAAGCTTACACACAGCAAACATGCATGTGCATACATCTATGAACCATTTATGTATAAAAGAGTTAAATATCAAGTTCAAGACAGTTCAAACATCAATGAATCATTGAATTATTATTGGATTATTTTAAAAATAAAACTAGTTGACAGGGGAAAAGGCAGGTCTGTAAAATATGGTTTAAAGGAACATTAGGTGGATTTATTGGCAGAAACAGATTTTTTTATTTTTATTTTTAAGTATGTTTTGTTTAGTATGTAATGATGTAAAGGTATGAACTGTTATGTTTTCATTGCCTTAGAGAGAGTTGCTACTGTCTACTGTTGCTGTATAATATGGAGTGGGTTGCACCACCATGATCAATCAGTAGCCCAGAATGGATAAGCCAAACATTGTTTACATTTACAGGTTGGGCCGTCATTTTCTACTCATCCACTATGCACTGGCTCTAAAAATAGATTGTTTTAGCAAAATGAATACTAACTAGAGTACCATTCCAAAGCGGTGGTGCCACTCCAGAAAAGCCTTGATCACCTTTTTGATGAAAACAATAGTCGGGTCAAACCTATAGGGAATAACTGAATCATGCAAAGTCCACCAGACAAAGGATTTGAAATCTGCAAGTCCAAATCAAAAAGGGATTACATGTTATGCACAATACTATATATCAGCAACACCAGCAAGAATAAATCAGGTGTAACCCAGCAGAGGACTTTTTGGACAGCAAGGAGTTAATTTCTCACTGAATGACTCAAGGAGAAACCATCACCTCATGAGAAGAAAATTCCTGGTTCTTTTCTGGCGTGTTGATGGCAGGATCAGATATTAGCAGGAATAGCAAAAATCCACTGGGTTATTTTTATGCTTTCAAAAGTACAGTTGGGGGTGATGTAATGCTGTGGAGAACATTCATTAAGCCCTCTCACACCAATTATCCTTTCGATGCGTCATTCCCCATTCACATTGTTTCAGACCAGGTGCATCCCTTCACAGCCAATCTTTTTCAGATGGATAGTTTATAATGCATAATGCACAATGGTGTCATTGTGTTTCTAGGAAAATGATAGGGCCTTTTGTCTCACTCCAATGGCCCACAGAGTCAGAGATATCAAACTTAGTTTGATATCGCTGTTTAGGATGAGAGGGAGCAAGATTAGCGTGAGTGTCTTGCCAACAAAATGAAATTATGCCATTAAGACGGAGAGATCTTTATGGAAGGCTTCCAGTCGTTGTTGAATTCATAGCATTACCTGCAGGCTGAGCATCCTCAGTGGAGAACTCAGACTGTTACTGACTGTCAGTAAATAAGCATATAGTCTGAAATAAATGGTTATTATAGTGCAGGTGTTGATAAGCAGAGGGTCATTTCCAACATACTGAAATGTGTGGTGTAGATCCGTCATGTTATAAATATTACCCTTATTTACTTAATGAATTGATGGAGAGCGCATTTAGTAGAATCTATTTTTGTCCACTAATTCCCATTCATATGCTATTACACATTCACATACATTTATACACTTGTGCAGTAAATGAATAATGAACGAATAAATAAATAACAATTTCCCCATTATTTATTCTTTTCATTAATGTGGAATAAATTGTTATTCACAATGCAAATTTTAATTGCTTACCTGCTATTAATATAAAATAATCATTGATTCTTCTCACAAATGGGGAAGTTCACATTGTTACTGCAGCAAAGTGGATAGTGCAACATTATAATAAGAGTCTATAAAATGTATCATGTATTGTGTTTGGTGATTGATTACTGGGAGGAGTAATGGAATCAAATAAAGTATTAAATTGATTACCAGGTGTTGCTGTGCACTGGCTAAGAGTATCAAGGTGATGACAACATACAGTGTATCAGTTTTGTAAAAGTTATGTAAAAACTGCATTATAGTATACTGAATTGTCAACTGAGAAACACTGATATGTTATTCATGCTAAATTAACTATACATGTGAACTAATCTCAAATGCACATGGTTGTGTGTACTAAAATGTGATGATAAAAGCCTGTCAGAATTCTTTCCATATGTGTGTGGACATGAGATTGATGTTGACCGAACTGTGTACATCTTTACACAGGCATCAGCTGAATTAATGTTCACCCCTTATTCCAGACAGATGCGGCTCTGACCTATGATGCAGTCCACATTGTGTCCGTCTCGTACCAGCACGCTCCACAGATGACGGTAAACTCGCTGCAGTGCCACCGCCACAAACCCTGGAGATTTGGAGGGCGCTTCATGAGTTTCATCAAAGAGGTGATAGGACACATTTGGCCTGTTGCTACTTGATTTGCGTGTTACTGATATTAGTGCACACTGATTGAGTGGCGAAGATGACAGTAGGAGCAGAGTGAGGACTGTGTAGTCAATTGAGACTTGGATATTTACCCAGCAAATCAATCATATCCACACACAAAGCAAACCAAGCCTTGATAGACACATCAAAGCAGTGCTGTTGTCAGCTTTATAAATCCCCTGTATTCATAACCTATTTTCCAGAAAGCATGTACTGTAACCTTTTGAAAGCACAACTAGTGTATTAGGCTCTTATTTAATCTAACATGAGAGTCTGACAGTGCTAAAGAATAAACAAACAAGTCTGTGCAAAATGGCAGATTAAGGGTGTGCACACATGCTACTATTTGTATCTTGACTTGTTCAAACAACAAAATCATTTGTATTATTCTTTGTCCTGGGTGTGGTTTCTAAATTGTAGGAATTCCATTTGTTTCTTCTCTCTTATAATCGCTGCAAAACTCAAACATTCCTGCATCGGCTGCATTTTCGTCCCAGGCTTCGTCCTCTAACCAGGATCCCTCATCTACCCTAACTGCCCAATAAATTAGCATATACCCACAGAGCAATCAGAATGATGGCTACGGGGGCTGTCCGCATAAAAGGGCAGCACTAAACCTCTTTCCTCATCCACTTATCATTAGCAAAATGGCTGACAACTTCTGTTCAACACGCATGGCTTCGTCTAAAGACTTCCTCCATGCGCAGACTAGGTTTCCGCCGGTGGTTTTACGCGCCTCGGTGCTGAGCATCCTGGAGGCATTTGCGGCTACTTTCAGGTCTGCATTTTGTGCCTATTGTCCAGTGGTGATCTCTCCTAAGCTTTGCTTTGATGACAGTGAGAGTGTGCTCATAGGTTTCCTGAGCCCTTCTCACCTCACAGCGTTATAGCATCCTTTTCCATCAGGATGATAAGGATGCTAAAGCGTACAATTGCTACAACACAGAGGAATGAGGCCCAAACTGTCATTGTGGCTGAGGCCGGCCACCTTCAGATGTCGCAAAAACACAATCTCGGTCACACTGTGCCATTGCCTGGTCAACACTTTTCCTCTAATGAGAGAGGCAAGAAAGCAGTGGGTATGTGATATTTCTCACACACTGCAGGTTCACTGACCCGTACCATCAACCCAGGTGTGCAGAGGCAAGAGCAGACATGTTTGTGTGGCTCCTCATGTGAAAATATAACCTTTTATTTCCCCTAAAGCATCTGTTTGAAAGAAAGTGTGGGGTGAGTGGGAGGTTTGAAATGGCCAGAGCTTGTGGTTCCTTCAGGCTTCCCTTCGTTCACCAGCAGGCCAGGCAGAGTCCTTGACAGATAGATAGCAGGGGTGGGATAGTTGTTTTTAACCTTCATTCTGTTTCAGAGCAAGGATGTCAGTCCATGTGAATTCAGGACTTTGTTGAGGTCAGTGCATTGCACTTAAAAAGGCATTAAAGACTGGTGCTTGTGGTTTCTGTGTAATGCACCACAGCTATCTGTAGTTTTATTAGTTATGTGTCTTCTGGCCTTGTGCTAAAACAGTCTCAGTTGGCCATTCCAGAGAAACAAGTTGACAGTTATCGTGCTTTATCCCTTAGGTCTACAGAGGCCGGTTAGATAGATAAACTGGTGTGAAGCCTGAATATTTGAGGGTCAGTGGTAAACAGAAAGAGGTGGCCTTCAGGGATGAATTAAAAGTAAATGTAATCTGATTCTCAGTATGTGGTTGGGCAAAAACAGGGGGGTCTATTCTACAGTAATAACTACTATTATTACTATTTTACTATTTACTATATACAATCCTTTTGTAACAACATGTTATTATGTTATTACTGCATGAATATTGTGAGCGCTACTGTATGATAGAAGCTGATATATGGCTATTTATTAGCAATTCCTATGATACCAAGCATGTCTAAAAATTGTGTTTTCAGATCTCATCCCCCATAAAATGTCTACGCACATCACAACTAGAAAAACATTCATGAATATTATCACGTATAGCTGGGTTGTTGGACCAATTCCTGTCTCTTAAACACAATATCACAAAGGCCTACACCATTACAGTGTGTGTGTGTGTGTGTGGTACATAGGGTCAGGTGAGCATTGTTAGCTATCCCAACAATCTCCAAGCAACTTGTAGTGATCACAACTAAAGCCAGTGAAGTATTATTACATTGTCCTTACACAAACACAGTGCTGTAGTATTGAGGTATAAAAACACAAGCCTGATTTACACTCTCTTCCAGACAGGCACCTAACATGTTTTGAAGGTCGAATTGGCCCTTCGGTGGTGATGTGACTGAGGCATTTATGTCACTCTCTGAATTAGAGCTGTTTGAACAAGCCACCCACCTCGGTGGCGATAGGCCAGATGGAATGAGGTATGAGGGGGTTTGAAAAAAAGGAGAGTGCCACAAATTTCTCCTTGAAGCTTCAATCTCCTCAAAGCAAATCCTGGCAAGCTACAACAAAGAGTGAGAGCTATAGCCAGTGGTGTTTTGACGATTTGGATTTTAAATATCTGAAAAATGCCACGACTCGACACACAAGAACTGATTACTCTTTTGTGCTGAGACTTATTAGAGATCTAGTTCCGGCATCACAGAGTGTGACTGGATGAAAGTGACACCGAGAGACAATTAAAATTCTGTTTTTGCAGACAGATCACATCAGACAATACAGTCAGTGAACAAGATAAAAACAAATCTTGGCATGGAATTAAAAAAAGGATTCCCCCATAATTACACATTAAACTAAAACATTTGGATTCATGAACGGTGTTTTCACACCTGCCTTGTTTAGTTCGGTTGAATCGAATCCTGGAGCGTTTACCGCCTTTGTGCGGTTCGTTTGGGAAGGTGTGAACACATCAATCGCACTCGGGTGCGCACCAAAACAAACAACGGGGTCTCGGTCCGGTTCCAAATGAACTCTGGTGTGGTTCGACTGTGGTGAGAACATGATCCAACCTTGATCCTACCCAACTGCAGGACACATTGCCTGTTTTGGACTAAACCACCTCCCGTAGCCAACTGCGCTGTGCATTATAATATTTTCGGATGATGATCATGTCACAGTTAAGGAGAATAAATGCGTGCCTCCGCCTGAACTGTCTTGATATGCATCTTCGGCGACTCCAGTGCATCATGACATTATTTTCCAGCCTCAGCCTTGCCTCATTTTCAAACTTTACCGTCTGCCTACAGTGATAAGTGTAAACAACGTAATATACGATGACCAAGACCAAGAGCAACCCATGTAGCTTTACCTCCATTGTTCTTCTTTGTTTACTTCCGGGAGTTTTCCCACAAGGAAATTCCGACCAATTAGGGAGCAGTTTCCTCGTATATTACACATTTTGGTCCGCTTGTGAATGCTTGAGGCAATTTACAACATTGTAAAAAGTTGGTCCCTGATTCGGACCAGAGCAAACGAACCATAGGTTTGAAAACGCCCTAAGAGTCATGAGTTGTGAAATATGGCTCCCTCCATTAGCATGAGTCTGCTGTGTGTTTGCTTGTAAGCACATCTGTGGAGGTGGCGGGTATCAGGGAATCGTAATAGAGGGCAGCTCTGTGTTTTCCCCACATGGGGAATCAAGCAAAAGTAGATGGTTGTTAATTAACACCACAGTCTGGAGGGAAATGCTTTGCAGACGTTGAGATGTAAAATGTAATTAAAAAAGGGAAATGTAGTTTGTGTTGGTACTTTTGATCTGTTTGTGCGCACATGTGCATGTGTGGATTTATTCTCAGCGAAAGAGGTGGGTAGGTGTGTGTTTTGTTTATTTATTTTTGTTTACTATTTTGTCATATTGTAATACATTTCAAATATTTTCTTACATACGTGGAAGTAGGCAACAATATTTGGCCGATGATATAATGCAATGTGACTAACAGCCACAAATAAAGTCTCTGCTACTGTAACATTTCCTCCATGAATGTTTTGGATGAGTATAAATATGTAGATTATATTATCTTTCAGTCCCACTGGGATGGTCTGACAGGGAGGCTGTCATTCAACAAGACAAGTGGTCTCCGTACAGACTTTGACCTGGACATCATCACCCTGAAGGAGGACGGACTTGAAAAGGTACATTTTTTTGTCTTTGCTTTCAATACATTGTTTACATAATATAATGGATGATCAATTTCACAAATACGTTTCAGGATTCCTTCTTGATGTGGAACAGATAATGCAAATTTGACAATATCATTTACCTCCTAACAAGGAAGCAAATTGGCTGTTTCAACATAAGCATAAGTTAGTGGATCATAAAGCAAATTGGATTAGGGTACACATTAGGGTGTTAATTGCAGCCTCTCTTAATGATAATTTGAGGTGATGCCCAAAATGCTGTTTGGTGGTAATGAGCTGTATAAACATGTTTTACAAAAAAAGGAACTAAAAGGTTGGTAATGTAGAACTTATTTTATTATAGTGGAAGGAAAAGCACCCTCTGGACTATAACAGCTTTTCTCTTCTGGAGGGCTTTCATACATTATGAATACATCAAATAGGGATAAGTCCCATTATGACTTCCTCAAGTACTCCCTAAAGGCTCAACACTGTATAATAGCAGGAGCTTTTTCAGCTTGTAACCCTTCTGTTCAAGAATACAGCTCAGAACACAGCTTCTTTGAATTTATTCTTCTGTATTTCACCGGCGTCTTGTCTTGTTTGAGGTCAATTAAGTTAAAGCACAGTCATCTTTGCAAAAAGTATTTGATGCCATATTAACAAATCCCACGCTCCAGCATGTTGTAGCGTTGATCCAGTGCTGCGGATTGCTGGATTTTTTTTTTGTCCCTTGTATATCCGTGGAATCGGCTTTGACAGTTTGAGCCGGTTAAGATGTGGACTTTTCTCAACTAATCCATTGTAATTGAATATTAGCCCAAGTTTGAGCTCATGCTGGAATTATGAGCAGGTTGTCAGAGTGAAACTTCCACTCAATGCCAGCATGCTCAGGAGCATGTAACAAATGCAATGGTCTCCATGTGGTTGCATGAGTAAATAACTTTTAAATCTCGCTAACCATGTGTAATGAATTGAGCTAATTGTAATTGGGTACAATTAGAAAAGAATTTTGCAAAGCCGAAAGCATTCACAGATATTTTTAAATCTCACTCCTGGAGTCCTCCTTGGTTGTGTGACAGGCTGTAACTAATGTGCTTTTCAAATTAGAGCATATGCCTCTCTCTGGATTAGACAGGGAGGACATTAACACATGATGTTTTTCATGCTTTGGGGGGGGCTGTATGTCTTTAAATGGATCCACCTCAAGCAGAAACCCCTGTGAATGTTAAAAGCTTTAACTGCAGTAACAGAGAAATCAGGAGGGATAGAAGGAGGGTTCGGTGGAGGGCTCGACTTGCAAACAGAGATTGTTACCGACAGCCACAGGACTATTTGTGCTAATGATATGTTCCAGAGTGTGTCTCTACAATATGCGGAGCTTCTTGCCTGCGGGCTTCTCGCATGTATAAATCCTTTTATTTGTTCAAATCTCTTGGATGATCTCACTGAGACTGCAGAGCAAAATTACTTTTACAGTGTAATCCAACCAGCAAGCAGCAACCAGCATGTTGTACCTTCATTCAAATGAACTGCAACCTTTTTGCAATATGTGCTACTTTTAATAATGTTCTGTTCATTTCATTCCCATTGTTTAGCTTATGTTTCTTTTTCATGCAGGTTTACAGAAACTCACACTATCAATATACCGGTATGCTAAATGGATTTGCCTTTATAATATATAATATAATAAAGCATTATCATTGATATAGCATAATTATTTCTGTACTTTAATCAATTCCAGATGCATAGCATTCATTTGAAGATGATGGAAGGTGATTTAGTAGGTTTATATGCTTTCACAATTATTTCTCTAGTTTTGATTTCATTGCAATCAAGTTAACAAAATTAGCATTGTTTTTAAGTGCAATTCATCTATCAAGTTCAGGTTTCTTTGGTTTGTCCGTCATGCTTGAAAGACACCTGCTTTCCAAAACGCCCTGGCCTCATATAAAGGTGACTCAGCCAATCATCTAATGCTGCTGGAGATGTGTTCAACCTGGCACTAATGTGGGAGACTGGTTGGCGGGGGAGTGTGCTGGGGTCACGGCACACCAGCGGACACAGAACACTTAGCCACGCACTTTTCATTTTCCGCAGGTGGGGAAGTGGAGTGCGTCGGGAGGTCTTAACATCACAGAAGTGCCGAAGCGAAAAGGGATGAACATCACTGATTCCCTAGCTAACCGCTCCCTCGTCATCACCACCATCCTGGTAAGTCACCTGTGTAACCTGTCGTTAAAGATATCCATCACTCCGCCGTCTCCCTTCCTGATGAAACGCTGAAATTCAAGCTTTTACAACAAGCTCTTTTCAGCACCTGCCACATTTTAACAACATAACAACATCAAAGCGTTGCACCGTTGGTTTTAACATCAGGCTACTGTAGTAGAACTGTTCACTAAACCTCTCCACCAAACAGAGGTTGTCTAATCATAGTTTAACAACTCTAACTAGGCACAGCAGGTCTGTCGTGCTTTGGATTTCCCCACATATTTAGCGCTGTGCACAGACCTGTAGGAAGTGTAGTAAGCATTCAAGGAAACTGAATTTCAGTAGTGTCCCTTTTTTTTAGGCTTTCCAAACAAAAAGTACTACAGTAAAAAGTAAAATAAACAGTGTTTAACTGCTCTAATGTGAGATTTAAACATTACCGTGCCTGGCTAGCTAGCTTAAGTGTTTCCTCACCATGGGGATGCTACTATGTAGGAGAGCAGGCTGACATTAGCAGCTCTGCTTGGATCTTTATTTTTATTTCGAGAGGTTTACACTGCAGGAGCAAACATATTATTCAAAATAGCTTTATTCAACTTTTTGGTTTTCTCCTTACTTTGAGCTGTAAAAGAGAAAGACGCTGTTTGAGAATATAAATCTTTATGCCTAGCTCAATTAGCTAGCTACAGCTGATAAAAGACAGACACTGACTAAGAATTAAAACCATTCAATGTGCGGCCATCATTATAACTTGCATGCAAGGACGGGAAGCTTAACAGAGTTTAGTAACAGCAACTTCAATTATCAGTGACTCAGATTACATTTTAAAGTCACATCATGTTAGATGAGAGTGCCTGGAGCAAAAAACAAAGTATTCGACAATGATACAGAATTAAATATTCCTGAACTCAATAATTACATGTGCAGAGAAAGAACTAGGCGATCCCTTCCCCAGCTCCACATCACATCCATTTGTAGATCACTAGCTAGTTATATGTACTTAACACTGTCACTGGATGCTGGGATCTCTGCTGAGCTTTGCATGGAGCTGCTGACACAGATGCTTCCCCCTCCTGCACCTTTTCAGGATAGATATACAAGCTGCAATGATAAACACTATCATTATGCCTATATTGGACCACAAGGCTGTAATTATGACAAGTGAGGTCAAGGCGGGACATAATTAATGCCCATCAGGTGCCATCTATGTTAATTCTGCCTCAGAAGAGGAGACATTGAACAAGGATTTAAGTGGTGCAATGATGAACTATTGCACTGGGAAGTGCCTGTACTGGGTGTTTTTTATGCTGTAGTTAAAGTGGTGTTAATGTAGGCTAGATGTTTCTCTCATGTTTCAGTTACATTTGAAGTTTTCCTAAAATGTTTTGGATCATTTTGCCTCAAAGTGCATTTTTTGACACGCTCCTCCATTTGCTATTTCGTTGTGAATCATTAGTTTAAGATGATAAAACTGCCTATTTTCAAACTGCTAAAGAGCAAACAACTTTAATATCAATCTCCCCTCTTAGTGTAATGACATAACATCAAACTGATTCCAGCGATGCATGAACAAGACGTCTGACAGCTTTATAGTGATAACTTTGTCGAAGAGATTAAGGCACTTAATGTGTTTTCCCCTTACATTAATTGTTTGCACTCCATTGCCTGTAATGTCTCTGCACAAGCCCACCTCCCTCCTCGTTGTGTTGTGTACGCCCATGCTGCGACTGTGAGGGTAGAACTGGTAGAAACACTTTGATTTGAGTCCAAACCTTGGGGAATAGCAAAAATTGGAAGGCTAGAAACAGATGGTAATGACTTTTTCCTTTAACATGCAAACTTTTTGATGAAGTTAATTGGACAACTTGAGCAAAGTTTGCGGCTAAGCACTGGCTCTCTAAATGCATTGTCATCAAGTATTCATAGCTCATTATTTATTTAAGAGGGCATCCTAATTGTGATGTCCAAGTGGCTTCACATTTTGAGTAAACAATTAAAAATGTTTAGCATTTAATGCATGTTTTTCTTTGCATTTTTATTTTCATAGAATTTATGGAATAAATAAGACCCTGCTAAATATTCGGCAGCTTACCTTAACAAACAGCATAACTGTATCCACATACTATCAGCACATGATGTTTTACTGTTTTTTCCTCCATCTCCACTTTTCTCAATAAAAAACAATTCCCTGACTGGGAAAAAAGGAGACTGACTATTTTCTTCTCTTTGACTATGTCTTTTTTTACTTTCACGCTACACAAGCTCCAGTTGGAGAAAAAAAAAACAAAGGGGAGGGTCACCTTCACCACAGAATCAATTACGCTGCTTGGGAGCTCAGTTTGTAAATCATACATCTGGATATTGGAGGCAATAAATTGTAATACAGGCCTCGCATAAATGGACCAACATGTTTTGATATGCACAGTGGGACGTGCAAGTTAATCTGGCAGGGAAATGGTAACAGACACTAAATAAAGGAAATCATTTATGAGCTATTCTCTGTTAGTCATTGTCACTGCAGGCATCAGCTCAGTGCCTCTCCCTTGGAGATTGGTGTCAATTGATGAAGGCAACATTGTGGGCATGTTCCATTTCACTGCAGCATTCTGTTCCTAATCAAGCTTTTATACAGCCCAAATTATGAGCAGCCAGGCAGAATATTACAGGCCAGTAAAGAGTGTCAGCTACCTGACCATAAAATGAACCGACCTGTGCACCGGCTATATAGGTCAGCACACAGCAGTGTGAGGGAGACTGTGGGTTTAGTTAGCTCAACACTGCAGGCACATTAATCGTATAAACATTCCTTTTATATGCACTACCAACTCTGCAGCAAGTCACTTACTTAACATTACAGTTTTAAATTAGTGCAAGTCTCCTGTTGTTAATACATCAATGCAGGAAAAACCTCAGCTCAGTCTTTCACATTTTAACACTCCCTGTATCCGTGCGCTGAACCTCAATCTGCTGTCACTGCCTGTTAAATGCTACAGCGACTCATCAGCTCAGATCACTTTGCTTCAATTAAGTGCATGTGCTGCAACAAATTGAAAAAGCTGACCTCACCATTGCTTTTCATTTGATCTTTTGGGTCTGCACAGGAGGAGCCATACGTCATGCTTAAGAAGTCTGACAAGGCGCTGGTTGGGAACGACCGTTTCGAAGGATTCTGCATTGACTTGCTCAGAGAGTTGGCCAACATCCTGGGTTTCTCGTACGAGATCCGATTGGTGCCTGATGGGAGATATGGCTCTCAGGATGACAAGGGCCAGTGGAACGGCATGATCAGGGAACTTATAGAGCATGTAAGTTGTATTTCATGTCGTCTGCTTGACATTTTCCCTTAAAGGGACAGTTTGACAGTTTGGAAAACAAGCTCATTTGATAATGGCCTCATTTGATGAGGCCATTGATGCTGTAAATATGTAGCAGGTTAACTTAGCTTAGCAGAAGTCACTCTCGGCCAAGAAATAGTCCAAGATATAACCCCATGAAAGAGTGATTCTTTGTTGTGTATAAACAACAGGATTATAAATATAAATATCCAAAGATAAAATATCACAACACAAAATTATGTTTTGTGATACTATGTAGATTCTTTAATTCTTGTAATTGACAGTTTACATGCAAAGATTAACTCAGACCTGTTAAACAAATGAGGTATCTGTTAATTAGTGAGCATCAGATGTGGTTTTGTTACCTTTGGATGAAACCAGGCAGCGTTTTCACCCTGTTCCCAGTCTTTATGCTGAGCTAGATTAATCAGCTGCAGGCTCCAGGCACATATTTATTATACCACCAAGAGAGAGAGGTATCAATCTTCTTATTCGGCAAGAAAGCAAACCAGTGTATTTCCCAAAATGTCAAACTACTCCTTCATTATCTGTTGCATCGCTAAAATTATGCAGTTTCACACACCGTAAAACATGTTTTACATTGTCACGCAAACTTAAAAAAAGCATGTCATTGAAGTGAATTGAAGGTTATGTCCTCTGTGTGGGCAGCGATATAGTTATGATTGAGTGCAAGCCAGGAAGAGCCTGCAAAGCTGTCAGTTACATTTATGGCACAATTATGTCAAGGTTGCCTAAAAGTTACAAGTGTGTTGATGTCATTCAGTGAGGCGAACCACTTCTTTCAGCAAGATACGCCAGAGATCCAGGATGAGCATGTGATCCTGCATGTGTTGAAAGGGTGCAGGAAAACACATCGGCAATCATCTTGCCAAAGCATGGTGGGCAATCGCAGCTGACTGTGTCAAAGTCAAAGCCTCGGCGGCCATGAAACAGCCTCACATTGAAGTGATGGCGGCAATTCTCTGCTGGCATTTCATAAGCGTCCCTGTCAGTTCTCTCTCTTTGTCCTCAGCCCCATCGGGTCAGCGCTGTACTCTGCTGAAAACTTGTAATAGCTTAAGTGGCATTTAGTGCAGGGAATCGTATGGCAGGAGTCAATGGCTTGGTGCTGAAAGGGTTGGGAAAGGTGGGCTCCCTCTGCAGCACTTTATTTCTCTCTCCAAGATTTTCACTGTATCCATGTTAATAACAATAACCTTGATGGGAACAAATGGATTACTAAAGGCACCAAATAGAGATGCATGACACCTTCATCAAACAGCCCATGGGTTCGCTGTGTTAGTCTGTTCTTTGGTTGAAAGGGTGACATTGTGCTCACAGTCAAATAGCTGGTGGCGACATATGGTTTAAGTTGTAGCATTTGGCAGTTGAGACCTCTGAACTGAGCTTATTGTAAATATGAATGGAAGCTGTTCAACACATATTCACTTGTGCCGAAAATTCAGCAGATGAAGATGTAGTGAAATCAAAGCATTTAAGCATATTTACTTCAGTAGTAGGTCAAAACCTTTTGTAAATAGCAGCAGAAGTGATAGTTATTGCTTCCATTGCTCCCTATCGCTTGACCAAGGGTGCATGACATCTTCTTTTTGGATTTTTATTGGGTTTTATTTTGTGGTCTGGTGCTTCTCTTGCTCCTGTCCGTACAGATAAGCTGATCTTGATTCAGCAGACCTGAAACAAACTTTAACTCAAGCTCAGGAGATCTGACCCCAGGTGATATGAGAGGCCAGTATGGCTACAGTTTCCCTGGGAGGAAACATCAAACTAGAGGATCTCCTTCACTGAGCTAATAAGGATTTGGATGTGTTTCTCCCCAACTCTAACAAGTTACACAGACTACAAAATGCTGCTTTCTTAAATATACCTGACAGACAGTGCATGCATGCACTGCATTCATTGTGTACACTATACATGAAGAGATATAGAGAAAGGAAAAGTAAATGGCTTTTTGTTATCTGCTCAGTTTGTGTTCATAACAACTTTCCATTAACCTTTTAAAAACCTATTGCCCCGTCAGATAAGATGTATAACAGGATCAGTGTGTTTACTTAAAGAAGGGTCACCGTGTTAGATAAGGTGTGAGGTAGAAAAGAAGGGAAAATGGTTGGTTTTAGCTGATAAAACGGAGCTAAAACACCAGGCCAGTGCATTCTTGCTATCAGCTCACATAGTGTACCATCATAAATCACAGTTTCATTACAGAATTACACAAAACGACTTGACTGGCATCCTTTTAAAAGAACAAGACTCGAATGAAGGCTTACAACTGATTTTAATGAACTCATCTCTGTGCTGTTGTTCATTAGGTTTTGACACACAGAGAAGGTGATGTGACAGAAATAGAGTGGAGCTACATAAGTGTGTGATGTATTTTTGGATAAATATTATACTTTTATGTGATTTACTCCCCATGTAACTGATGCTTCTGAATGAGAAACGGCAATGTTGTCAAGTGCTATGATTTAGCGCTGTGCGACACATTTTCCTCTGTGCGGTCACAAAGTGCACTGCAGTGCCAAAGGGTGTTGTTTGGAAGGTGCTAAATGATGCAACAGGCCTTGTTAAACTCGATTTAGTCACAATAGATGATCACTTTAATCATGCTGTGATGCAATGTTAATAGCGTGCTTATCACATCATTTGTTTCTGTCGTGGCATTTAATGTTTCCTTCGACAGACAGAAGGAAGGTTGTAGCCAGCCCACATTATGTTAGTCTACACAGATGTATTTTTATGTATTCCAGTATAATGCACATATTTTGTGTTTTACGGTCTGTTGGATTTTTTGGGTCATTGAGGAAAGCGTGTAACCACCAGTGTGGTTTTGATCTAAGACAGCAGAATGACCTGGTGGTCAGAGTGCCTCACCCATCACTGCAGGGAGCAAAAGTTCAACTGCCTCAACAGCAAACATGTCTGTCAGACCTGTCAAAGCGCCCTTAAATAAATCAGGTCCAGATCAACACTCTTTGAATGCACTGTTAATGCAACAATTCATCAATAGCCTTTAACATTAGACTGTATAAGATGTAATTATATTTTTTTTATTTAAAAAAAAAGTTTTTCACTTTAATTTCTGGAAGAGACAAGTAATAAAATTTATTACTTGTTAAATCATATTTTATTGGCCTTTTGTGAGTTGATAAATGGACATGCGATGTTGCGAATTAATCCTTAACTGCATTGTCATGCACCGAAGCATTGTGCCATGCTTATATTCCCACAGAGTTTATCAGTATGGGTTTTGCAAATGCATGACCAAATGGTGAATGTGATCTTTTTATATTCCCTTAGCATCCTTATAGCAGAGATCACTCTCTGTTATGTGTGGTGAGTGACCATAGCATAGTTCAGCCAAGTGTGTTTCTGCAATCACAATCACCACATTCTGTGGATCTGCTCTAAAGGTTCATAAAGGAGCAACCCCAGAGCCTCTATATTGAAGTGCTATGCCATCTCTATACAATGCATTGCATTAAATATTTGTTGAGGAATGAAAAGCATTGGTTGGAAGCAGTATGTAATTACTGCATGTTTGGCAGTGAAGCAAATTAAACAGCACTGCTGTTAATCATTCTACATAAACAAAGAAAAAACAGCTGTAATAATGCTCAGGTACATTTGGTGCACTGTGGATTGGAAAGTGGTGACTTTATGAATCCTGCAGGCCATCATCAGGTGAGGAGGTCCGGAGGGAGAACACCACAAAGCCCACCATCTGCAAACCCAGATAACGCCGAGCCATGTGGCACGCAGCAGGGCACTATCAGGTTATCTTGCTTGTGCCCAGTTTGTGTGCCTAAGCAGTAAGCAG
Organism: Synanceia verrucosa; assembly: GCA_029721515.1. Lineage (NCBI taxonomy): Eukaryota > Metazoa > Chordata > Actinopteri > Perciformes > Synanceiidae > Synanceia > Synanceia verrucosa. Next base: position 12,419,692 of record CM056557.1, on the reverse strand, counting down.
AACAAGGACATGTGGCATGTATATTAGCCCACCATAGGGATGTCTGGAATCACATGCTGGCTGATCTTCCGGCTGAGTGGCAGGTTGGTTCAAAGCTGCAGTTGGCAGCAGAGAACAGAGGGAGCACTATGTGATGTACAAATTTGAATAGTTTAAGAGAGACAGCAGATGCACTGCAGGATGCATCGGTTTTCCTATCTTTTCCATCTCTTCAGAGGCCACTGTGTATACCACGGTGCCACCAACAGGAGTACATAACCTGCAGTGCCATGCACAAAGTGGAAATGTTTGACCTGTGTTTACTGCTATGTGGTAGTTATCACATGAGTCTGTGGGAAGAGCTGATCAAATACGCAGGACATAGCTGCATCATTCAGCTCTTTTCAGCTTATTATGGTTCTTGAATCAGCAGATCCAATTCCTGTTGGATCAGGTCTAATGGTTTTGCATAAAGGTCCAAAACAAACACAAGATCTTGTTTTATTTGCTGTATGGTGAACCGTTTTCTGAACAAGCCCTGTTTTTCTCTTGCTGCTCAGTACATAGAAAGCAGAGAAAGCCTCCCTTTGTGAGTTGTGTGTCGTTTCTTGGAGGAAAGAGGTATCCGAGCGTGAACCAAGCAGCTGGTTTCATTAACCTCCTGTCCAGCCAGGGTGCAGGGGAGTTGTGGGGGCCGCCAATTTAAATGGTAACCTGAATATAAAGTCATATGCATATAATAGCGACTGCAGCTTATCAGTCATGCTCATTGCATAATGCTGTATGGTGTCATTTTAGGCCAGTAACGGTACATGTACTGAACTGAACTGTTTTGGTACGCATTTGTTCAGATTGGCATACAGTTGCACTGAAACGGCACAGTACATTGAGAACAAAAAGAATGAAAGATATTGTTAGATGCCGAAATTCTGATACCCAAGTGTCTATGAGCCATGTGCACAGATGTCCCTATGGAAAAGGGGACTTGTCCCCTTCAGATTCATAGAGACACTGATCCATCCCCCCGATTTTCCCAGCATAAGGCGACAAACATCGCAAGTAAAACAGAGGATTAATGTCATTGCAGCAGCAAGGGGAGCCCAGCGTTTGTGTTTTGATTACTGATGCTTTCCAGTTGCCCACAAATGTCGGAATTTTCAAGCTCCAAGTCAGACTAATTCGGAGTCCCCTGTGAGGTTGAATCTCCAACTCAGAAGATTGGATTAATCTCACCAACCAGACATAGAATTCATACTACCTGCTACCGACATAAAACAGCAGCTACATGTTTTGTCAAATGTCTGTAAGGCTGGAAGAGCTGGAAGCACTAAACTTTGAGGCAACAATGATCTGAGCTCCAAGTTCTGACTTCCAGTGAACACACCATAAGGCAAATTCTTACTCCCCAGGGTCCTAAAGAGGAACTTGTAGCAGCCTGTGCCTGTTGATCATGATCAGACCAATAATAACTAATTGAGTTGAAATCATCATTTTCAATCATCTAGTATTGGAAAAAAAGTATTGTTCTGGAACCACGATCGAAACAAAGGTACCAAAGTTGACATTGTATCAAAAAATTTGAACAATACCCAGCTCTATACAACAGTGCACACGTGTATTCACACCTGTGCAAATATATCTGCAATCTGCTGGCTGTTGGGTTGATAATGATTGGTGATATGGTGCTGTGCTTATTGTTACCTCTAGAGCAATGCTACAAGCTTGGTCCAAAAAGAAAATCAGTGTGATTCTCTGTTTATGTTTTTCCACTACAGAGAGCAGACTTGGCGGTGGCTCCTCTCACCATCACCTACATGCGTGAAAAGGTCATTGATTTCTCCAAGCCCTTCATGAGCATGGGCATCAGCATCCTGTATCGCAAACCCAACACAACCAACAACGGCTTCTTCTCCTTCCTGAATCCCATGACTCCTGACATCTGGGTCTACATCCTCTTGGCCTACCTGGGTGTTAGCTGTGTCCTTTTTGTCATTGCTAGGTAAGTCCACAAATTAGTCCTTCATAGATTTCTCCTTGAGGTCTCAAGTTCGCTGGCCACTTTCTCACACTGTGTTAGCTTCTGGGTAGTGATTAAAGCAGTTATGTCTGTATGGGCTCTCTATAGCCCAGCAGTGAGAGGAGGAATAGCCAAAAAAAATTGCATTTGAGCTGCGAAGTCCCATTCAGTGTGCAATTTCTGGTTTCCTGTGTGATGTCTTTGGAATTGGCAATGCAGCTTTATGATGCATTTTAAAACGGCCGTTTAAAAAGAAGAAGTACTTGCTGAAGCATAAAAAGGACAACTAATGATCATATTCAGCAGTAGAAAGGGAAAAGATACACACACCTGATGTGAAATTTCCTCAGATGAGGCTATTTATAGTTCAACATTCCTGGCAGTAAGAAGAAGTAAAAATCCATATGGATGGAGAACATCTTAATCTGTCTGATTGGCTGAAAAGTATCTCACTTCTACATCTTTTGAACAAATATGATGAATATCCTGTTAGTACCATTGTGTGTATTTCCTGCTGCTTCTCATGCAAAGTGGTGCTTGAGGAAGTTCTAGAAAAGCGAGTACTGAAAGGATTTCTGGGGCTTGAGAGCAAACAGCTGCACTCCTCTATCCCCACTCGTTGTCGTGAGACCAAACACATTCTGGAGTGGCTTCACCGAACTACAAAATCATCTTAAATTGTTGCATCAGTTTTTTATTTATTTTTTTTCCAAGGCCAGCCCAGATAGCTGAAGGCCTGCTGCATCTCTAAAAGTGCATTCTGTGAGCATAAAACAGCAGCAGCAACCAATAAGAGGCTACTTCAGAACAAATAGGTAATACTAAATGCTGGACCGAGGTGTCAATGTATTACCAACAATATTAGTTAGAAAACATCTTTGTCTTTCAAAAGCTCTGCTGCACCATATAATTATGTTGCTGGATACCCTTCCAAAGATACATTTTAGTCCACAGTTGGAGGTAAATCCATGTAAAATGTATATTTTAATGCTACTGTGGCTGAAAAAAGCCTATAGCTCGAAATTACAGATGTTTTTTTTTGAATGTTAAAAAAAAAAGTGAGCAGCATTAAATCAGTATCCAAGTATATTTTTACATATTGCTGATATGTCTATCAAGAGCTACTTACGACCTTTGCAATGCATTTCAAATAACTTACAAGCAATACAGTTTCCATAATAATGTGATGACATGTACAGTATTTTTAGCCAAATTACATGGCTACATGGGGGTGAACTGAAAATAAACTATTAATGCAGAATAGTTGTACATGAGAGTAATTAATATGGGTCAGAAAAGGTTATTTGTGTGAAAATAAATTCATGATTGGAAGGCAGTGCATGATGCTTCATAGTGCTAAAGTAGGTGGAAATTCAATATAATATTTGGCTTTTATGTTTGGATACCAAGCTGTTTCCAGATTACCTCCTCTACTGTATGTGTGTGGGCTGCACACTTGGCCAACAGCTAAGTGTTGTTTAGTAGACAGCTGGGTTGTTCAGCACGCAGTCTGAAGCAAACTTATGGCTCTGCTCACCGACACAGCCTTTAGAGAAACCAGCAGAGAACCAGGGGCGTTGAATCAGCGCTGCCTTGTTTTCATTCGTGGCCTGTTTAAATCCAGTCCATGTGTGGTTTTAAAATGATCAGAAAGCATCTACTAATTTCCATGCCTCTTCACTATCACATGCTTTTTGACCATGGCTTTCAATTTAGCATCAGAGCAAAACAAAAATAGGCTGAAGGAATTAATTATAATAGGAGGGAGAACTACATTTTTACAAGAGCTGCCCAAGGCCTCTCTGATGTCTGCAAGAGAAATACTTTGAGATGAAAACATTCGTGAGTATATTTTATTTCAACAGCCCCCTCCACTCAGGTCCAGTACCCTTGCTTGGATCATGGCCATCTTCAAGCTCGGCCTTCATTTTGAGTGTAACTACACACCTGTATATTTCAGGACAGCAGTCCAGGTGCAGTTGTCCTTTTGCAACTACACAGCTGCACGGATGGCATGCAATTGTAATCATCTGGCAAAGTACTATTCTACCTTTTCTATGGTAATTCCTGCCACAGTGGGTTTATTCAACACATTTAGCCACACACAGCCTTGCGAGCAGAAAATAACATCACCAAACTAAGGCAAGCCCACCCTGATGAAAAGCACTTGCTCATTGTCCATCAATACAGATGCCTGATTGCTTAACGATGATGAGAAATGCTTTGGCTGAAAAACACTCAATTTTAGAGCCGTTTCATCATTAACCGTCAGTCCTGTTCAGTGTCTGATTAAAATAGACTGCTGACATATTAAAAAATATTTCTGCAGCCTGTAATTAGATTGAAGTGTATCTATCGCTCAAACAATATAAATTTCATTAAATTAAATCTTTCTAGAGTATTCTAACTATGAGACCTCAGAAGTGAGAATATGCACTGAAGGATTCAGCATTGTGGGTTCCAGTGCTGTGGATCATTTCAGTTGCTTATCTGTTTTTTGAACCGAATAGTTTATTTTTTTCCTGCCATTAGCACTTGTGCTCCATCTCATCAGAGTAGCAAGATATGTCACAGTTTACTGATACTATCTGGAGTCTAAGGGATCCAATTGCACTCAGCAGAGCACCCAGAATAAAGAGCTAGGGAAAAATACATTATATAAATACATTCTAAAAAGGGGGAAATAAGTGACATTTATAATGTTTTATCTCAGAATCTGCCTCTGAAAATTGCTTGTGCAGTGAAAGGTGTGGAGCCTTTTCAGCAGGTGTCAAACTAAATGGCAGAGATATGGAAAGATGCATGCTTTATGGTTTCAGAGGAGTCTTAATGCCTCACATTCTCAAACATGACATTTTACATCATCTCAAAAATTTGAATTCTGTGCCTCGTTGGTCACCTTTAGTTCAAAGCATATAAGACATAGTTGAGGGGATTTAAGGTAAGGCTAAAGTAGGAACAGGTGATTTTATCATGTTGTGATGTGAGATTTGATACTAGATTTAACACTTCTGCATAAAACAGCTGGAAAGGTTTAATCTGAAAGTTGTTGCTCACAAAAAAAAAAAACCTTTGGTTTGTATGGCCCGCAGCTTTAATGTTCGGGTTCACTTTTACTGCTGTCATCAGTTTGTGTGCTGATAAACCCAGCACCAAATGGCAAAGAAACAAACTTAGCGATTAAGTGGTGAACGTAGTGGAGCCAGATATTTATCCTGGGCGTACTGCAGGAGGAGACCAAAACAGAGCGAACAGTGGACGTTATTAGGACACAAACACAACTCCAAATGAATGCTGGAATTGTTCTGCATTTGCTGGACATGTAAATAGACATGTTGCTGACATGTTACAACAACTAGATAAGAGTTGTCAAAGATGTTTAACAACTTATTCTGCTGCCACCAAGTGGTCAAAATAACAGTTAATGAATGTTAAGGATCAATATGTAATATATTTACTGGATTAAATCATAAAATGACCATAATATGTCATCAGAGATTAAGTAACCATGCTCAATGGATATAATATTGCTCCTTTTACTTAACTCCTGCTTTGTGGAGCTGCTGCTCAACTTTTGTTGAAACCAAAAGCAGAAAAAAAGTGATAACTCTCAGAATAGACCCCAAGCTAATACGATTCTATCTTGAGATTCTTCTTGAGGAAGGATAAAGTGCAGCATTTTCTCAGATCTCATAAAGATAAAGCTTTAGAAACAAGTTTCCAACTTGCTTCCTCATCCCCAGGTTCAGCCCCTATGAATGGTACGACGCCCATCCTTGTAACCCAGGATCAGATGTGGTGGAGAACAACTTCACCCTCCTCAACAGCTTTTGGTTTGGAGTCGGCTCCTTAATGCAACAAGGTACGACGGTGCATGTATCTTCTTCCCCTGTCAGAAATAATACCATCACCACCCTTCCCGTGCACTGCTGGCTTCCTCTTTCTAACTCTTTAACTGACAAGCTCCATGATTTCCATTCCGTCGCTGTTTCATAAGACATTTACCTGTCAAGAACAACTGCAGAGCTCAACCTTACATGACAAAGAAAGACTGTTGTCACCTACCTGCTGTTTAAAAAGGGAAGAGTAGGTGCCAGGCACTTGTCAGAGATTGTCAGGTAAGGATGGAAAGCATCGCTGCATTTATTTCCCCATAACGCAGTTGCTGGCCCTGCTCAAGAGCTTTCTGAGTGTAGGGACGAACAGGCTAAGTTGAGGAACATCTCTGACAAATGGCAGCTGTCAGCAAGGCTAAAGCTGCCAGATGTGATGTTTTAGTGGTGTACGAGAGAGAATGTCTCACTCCTCACTGTCCAACAAGTAGCCGACCAATGAAATGTTACTGAGATTTTGTTTGATGCTGCTGTATGATTTTGAGCAAAATAAGCATTGTATTTCAGCACAGGAATCCAAAATGGTGCACTGAACTGTAGACTTACTTCAGCTTTTTGATCGAAAAACCAACTGGGTACCAGTTTTCACTTGCTAGTTGTCCCTTAAAGGGATAGGTAAGCAAATGAAGTCCTAGGAATAACATAATGAAGTCAACAGTGGAGGAAAAGTAATAAAATGCTTAACCTCAATGTAACAAGACAAATCAAGGAGGCTTAGTGAGACTCGACAGTGGATCTCTGCCCACAAGGGTAGCAAACACATTCAGCAATTCATTAAGCACAGAAGCTCGGCAGCACTCTTGTGAAACAGCAGAGCAGCTCTGCCAATTTGCCAGTGTAGGCAGAGGGCTGTGAGTGTAGCAGCAGCGTGCCGAGAGGGACAGGAAAGACAGAATCAAAACAAAATGAGCTAGTTAGCGGCCTTTATTATAAAGCTAAACTGGGGAAAATTCCCTGTTATAATTTGTATCAGTGTTGTCTGGCACTGCCTGAGCTCCAATAGTTCACTAAAACCACTGCTAATCAGTTCTTATTCATAGCTCCCAGAATAAAAATGATCACACTGGTATATTGACATTAATATGTTCATGTGTGCAGGCTTATCTGCATTATGAATAGGGCCATGTGATGCATGTATTTATCATGTTGCATAATTGTTTCTATGTAACAAACAATGTAGGACACTGAAGCGATCATGTATTTGTTGCTCGCTGTGACTTTTTGTCAAACAGAGCAAAAGAAGAGAGACAGAGAAGACTCCAGGGAGTGTAAAAATAGCAAAGCTGTTGCTGGTTTTAAAAATGGCGGGATCGAGTTGTGTTTGACTTTTACAGTCTAGTCGGACCCTTCCAATGAAGACACTCATTGGCCAATCAGTGGAAGGCAGTCGGCTGACGTCACATTTTAGTATTGCTTCGGCTCGCTTGGAACCAGAGCTGAGGAGGTACAAAAAAAGTACCTAGTACCAGATACTAGTGGAAAAGCGCCACAACTGTGTAGAGCCGTACCTGTGGAAAAGAGCCATTAGGGCGAAAGGCAGGGTACACCCTAGACAAGTCTCCAATTCGTCACAGAACACATAGAGACAGACAACCACTCACACTCACATTCACACCCACAGTCAATTTAACTGAAGCAATTAACCTAATCCCCATACATGTTTTTGGATGGTGGGAGGAAGCCGAAGTACCCGGAGTTAACCCATGGGGAGAACATGCAAACTCCACACAGAAAAGGCCTCGGACTGGGAATCGAACCTGGTACCTTCATGCTGTGAGGCAACAGTGCTAACCACTACACCACCGTGCCGCCCTTGACAATGATCATGAATACATAATTTGTCTGAGTTTAAAACTGACAAGCTGATTTTGGCTCTCCCTGACACCATTTATGCTGCAGCACCTTGTAACACATGCTGCATGGTGGTATCTGCAGCGAGGTATATTTTGTCTGTGTCACATAAACAGACATCCTCCGCTCGTCTGCCAAACACAGTGACAGCAGCTGAGACAGAAGCCATTTCCTTGACATGTTTAAAATGCAAATGGACGTGTTTGAGGGGATCCAAAAAAAAATCTACCAGCTTGTCTGTGGGAGGGAGGTGTCATAGACAAGACAAAGAACGAAAAATATGAGGAGGTGCAAAAGCAAACACTCCGTGTACTTCAAATGCTTTCCTGGGGGTCTCAGTAGGCTGTTGCTCACAACAAACATATGTCTGATCATTTCCTGTAAATTAGTTTCCCCGCATAACATAAGTTTAGAATGTATGTTTGATTTATGAGTTGACTTATTCCCAATTCTCTCATTATCAGTGACATTATTCCTTGATTTTCTAAAATATATTTCCCCTCTAAATATTACCAAGATGCATGGTTTAAAGCCTAAAATAGTTTTCTTTATTTGATTCTTTATGAAATAACTAATATAAGCGCATATGTGTGTGTGTGTGTGTATATATATATATATATATATATATATATATATATATATATATATGGTGTCTTCAGTTAAAAATGTAGAAAAATGCAGTTGTGACTTCTTGTGCCTCTTCTTGAAATTCAGATCAAGGTTTACTTGCAATAAGATATGCATATAAGTGTCATTATTCAAAAGCAATTAACGACAAGTAAAAGCCTCAAGCTTTGAAATGGAGTTATTGTGTGATGACTCCACAGAGAAAATGCTAAGTGTAGGTAATCATTCTCAGGGGAAAGCCTGGTTCTCTCATATTCAGACGAGGCACCGCCAGTGGACAGAAACACTGTAGAAAACAGGGACAACACGTTTAGCACAACTCACTGTGAATCCACAGAGAACTGCTTTTTTGACGATACAAAAAAAAAAAAAAATCATTGGATAGAAAATATTCTGTTTTTGTATTTAAAAGGAAAATGTAAGAGTGATTTAATCTTTATGTCCTCTTAAGATTGTGTGTGACTGCACATTTAGTAATGGCTACAGCTAAAGTTTATCCATTATATTTATACATTAAATCTCTACAGCATTCACAGATGCCACAAGTTAAAAAGTTAAAAATGAGTGCAGGATAATTGAAAATATTCTTGCATTATAGAGAAATTGTTAAAAAATAGAGTGGAAACGGAAAGCCTCAAAACTCATGTTCACCTTGATGTATAAATCATAAGACTAGATAATACAACAAAATCTAAAAGGAGTTAAAAATGTAACAGCACAGTTTTTTCCTCAGGCCTCAACTAAGGCAATCTTAAAATTTCAAAAATTCAGTTCTGGTTTTTAATATTAACAACAAGCTAAAGCACTTTAAAGCTGGTGAATGGACCCTGAGTTAAGATTTTTTTCTCCTGAGGAAGATTTTCTAAATGATGGTGAACAAGACTGAAGGGATGTTTTGTACTACCTAACAAGGGTAAAAGCTCATATTTAATTTTTATTTTGCCACTAAATTGGTTAAAGAGAGGACACATAGGTGAGCTAATGTTTGACCCCATCCAACACAGTAGCTGATTTTTGTTTTTCCAGTCATTTATACACATTTGACGTCATCCTCACCTCGACTGGCAATCTGCGATATTAATACATCTAATAATAATCTGATAATACATCCTTTCTATATTATTATTATATATGTTAATAACCACGATTGTCCGTTGTGTTGTTGTTGTTGTCACCGCTGCATTGCATTTATGCCAGCATAGTGTCCAGTGCTTGCATACTGTACTACTACATATTTACTGGAAATAGTATGCACCTCACGTACTGTTGGGTTCATACAAAGGTTTTTGACATACTAAAAAAATCTCACATACTGTTTTAGCGTGTTAGTATGGAATTTCGGACGCAGCCATGGCAGCTTTTTGTGCTGATATATAATCTGGATAACTATTTTCCTGATGAGTATTGTGCAAATCTAACCAGAAAACACAGGAGGGCAAGCATGGCAGCAGACTTTTTGTTCCAAGTGAAAACTACCCAGAATTCAGTGCATTGGGGGTCTGAGAGCTCTAGAGGACCAGGTATGAACAGAAAGGGGACTGAGACCCCATCAAAGCTGAACTGGACCAGAAAGAGAACCCAGTCCACTTTGTAATAAACTCACAATGTGAACACAAAAAGAATTGAGTTCTTTATCTGTTGGTCCACTTACAGAGGACTGAGTTCGGTTTGCTTCAAGGGGACTATAAGTGAAAACACCTTAATATACACTATGACTGCTGAAGCAGCCCCTCACTCAAGCTAACGCTAGCTAGCCGCAGTAGTCACATCCACCAGCATCTTTTAGTCGTTTACCACACCGACAGTGAATATTCATGTATCTTATATGTCTCTAATCTCAGTGTAAAAGCCTCATTTAACCCACTTAACAACAGCCTTTGCAACCTTTGCATTTCCCTTTAAGGGGAGTGCAGGGGAACTAATCGGAGATCAGTGCCTTTGGATGTATTGTTGGCGCAATCTACTTTAAATAGCTTTAAATTAATGACACTATGCAGAAGTTTTCACCTCCTGTGTCTCGGCTGCTTTCATCAACAGCCACAAAAAAAGAGGGCGTGGTGGTGAGGGTCGACTCAGGGATGTACTGCTGATATGAAATATGAGCATTACTCTTTACTGTAAAGCCACATTTGCAGCTCTTATGTTCATACACCTTTTTCAAGTATCATCATCTTTTACTTCACTAAACACTCTTAATTAAACTAATGTGATGTGATAAGGATGTATTATTTCAAATGAAAATGTTTATTTTGCCACAACACAAATCCCAGTGATACTCGAGCTTCATTGTTTTGTAATACTACGTACAGTCTACAGCAGCTGTTTACAGCATTCATGTGGATGAGCAGTAAAACAGTCAGTGAGATGGATGTGATGTTTTGGTTACTGAAATAGTATCAGCGCTGTCTTCCCTGAAAGAACATTTATATTTCCTTGGTTTACAAGATATGAGTCCTTCCTCAAGGAAATGTATGGCATATTGACACCATTTTATTTCCCTGGCTCCATATGACTGATCTGCTTTTTGTATTTATTAGCGCTGTGATGCAGCGCCATATACTGTTCCCTGCTGACAACAGCACTTTATAGTGTGGAATTCAATCGAGTTACCCGTAGCTTCACTTCATTTTTAGTGCAACCAGAGAATGCATCTGGAGCTTCCCCGCTGTGAAGTCAGTGAATTAAGGGACGCTATTGTCTTCCCTTGTTTGTAACCACGCAGAAGTATTTGTCAAACCACAAAGGACAAATCCAATCAAATTTGGTAGAAGAGGTTAAAGAGTTGACCACTCTGCCCTCCTTCTGTGGGCTTGTTACTCTTCAGAATTGCCCTCATAAATCTTCTCAGGAAAGTAACAGAGTGCACAAAGCACAAGGGTATTTTAAAGGTTGTCAGAGATGAGATATAAAGTAACTTTAACACCAGTCAGTGAGCCATTGTAAACATAGTATTACTCAGCAGAGGACCACTCAAAATCAAGGCTGGTGCTGAAGTGTGCTGTCTCTTTGGCTTTGGACTACATCTTGTTTTTTTCTTTTTTTTTCATGCAGGCAGTAGTGATTTGTTTGCAAAATGTATATTAGCGTGTAACCCTGGTGAACCTGACACAACAGTGACATATGAATCATACAGTAGTAGTGTGAATTACATACTGATATGTCAACAAGCTCATCAAAACTAATTTCAGACTGAATCTTTCAAGATTACGTAGGATCAAATGCAAATGGTAATAATCAATCCGTCAAATACAATTTCATGCTTTAATGATAAACAATGAATATCAGAAAATAACAGTGAGTGTGACATGAAGGCGCTGGTACCTGATGTAGAAGCCTGATATTCTGCCGGTCTCATCTGCCCATTCTGAATCCTTAGCTTAGAATTTGGCTAAACTGCCAAACTGGCTTCATTTTCAGTGGCACTGCCAAAAACATTTGCGGGCTAATTAACGAAAACTCAAGCGATCATGTTTCTGCATTTGTTTAATTCTGTTACAGTGCTGGCAGGTAATTTTATCTAGATAACTGCCTAATAGTCTCTCACTTTGTGTTGCGTGCAGGCTCAGAACTGATGCCCAAAGCCCTGTCGACCAGGATCATCGGTGGGATCTGGTGGTTCTTCACACTCATCATCATCTCCTCCTACACAGCCAATTTAGCAGCTTTTCTCATTGTGGAGAGGATGGACACGCCCGTGGACTCAGCCGATGACATCGCTAAACAGACAAAGATTGAGTATGGTGTAGTCAAAGATGGCGCCACCATGTCTTTCTTCAAGGTACAGTAATTACTGAAGCCTTGACAAAACAAACTGTTAAAACAGAAATAAACTGTACACCAACAAATGGTGGAAAAAGGTGTCAAAAATAACACAAATTTTAATTTTTGTTTCTGTAATATTTATGTTTGCCAAAATATTTCTTCAGTGTTTAAAAATCATTTGGTAGTCACAAATAAATACTTATAGTTTAATATAGTTATATATAACTATAATATAGTTTATACTGTATGTTATGTGTAATCAGAATGTAACTGTTATGATACAATATAATTGTATATATATAATATAACTTATTAACTAATTGTTGCATATTCTACATATACTTATGATCAAATATCACATTATATCATTATTAATAATTAGCAATCATGATTAATTATTGTGTCATTGTTTGTGCAGTATAATTACTATTAATAACTTTGAAAGCCAGCTGTTTTTTAAAATCAAAAGTGCCTTGTGTTTTTTGCCCATTCTGAGTCATATTTCTAGACCCACAGAATATTTTTGCAATTATATATTATTTTGAAAAAAAAAAAGTTTGTTCAGTTTTTGTTTTGTCTGGAGGAGAGTAGAGGCTACTCCCACCAAAATCACCACTTTTTGTCCAGAATGCGTTTGTTTTGCTCTCTAATGATGTCTCCACTTCCTGTTTTGATCTCAGTGGCTTACTGTATATTAACTCTTTATGTCCGGACTACAAATCACAGAAGCCCCGAAATTACTCACAGGCTGCAGGAGACCACAATCAGCGTCCCGCTGCAAAAAACACTTAGACGGCGAAACTCGTCAAAGGCATTCAAAATTGTATTTTATTTATTTTATTTCTCTTTGATAAATTATGGTTATTATAGTTAATTATTACCTAACAATAGTAATTCCAATAAATGATGAATATAGTCTAGTTATTAATCTGACTTTGTCAAAAACTTTTTTTTCTCCTATATAGTACGCTTATGTTTCCAAAGGGAGAACTCTATCTATATAGATATGTATTTATATTTCCAGTTAGATCTTAATTCCCACAGCAAAGGCAAATTCTTCAGCTTCTCCTCCTCTCGGCACCGTTTGATGTGTTCCTCCATAATGATTTTTTTATTCCAAAGTTTCAGCGTGCCTGCAGGCTCTTTGACTTTATTTTATTATTTTGAGCTTTGCTTCAGATGCTGCTGCTACTGTGGTGCTGAATAACACATGTAACAGAGTTACTGTTTCACTGAGTAAGAAAATGAAAACACTGCACATTTCTACTGAAGGTAGTCCGTAAGTTTATAACATCCAGTAGCAAGAAATCAGAGCTTCCCGGGCATCTGTCTGCCCTAGTTGTAATGCCCATGAAATGTTATGGTGGAGCTCATAAACACTGCTTGCCTCATTGTTGAATCTGCTGAATGGTGTATACACTGGATCCCCCAGCTTTGATTATATAAATGGGTTCAGGGTTTCGTCGATGTCATGTCAGTTTAAAATAAAAGTGTCTTTGTACCCACACTGGAGCTGCAACTATCTGTTAGACTAATCTATTAGAAATAACTGCCAACTATCCAGATAATGCTTACAGTCATTTTTCAGAAAATGTAGTTTTCAGCATCTCAAATATGGAGATTCCACTTTTTATATGGTACACTATTTCACAGACCAAACAACTACTTGGTTAATTGAGAAAATAATCTGTAAATCATACTTGTGATTGTATAGCATCATGAGTAGAGGGAGAAACAGGTGTTTAATTACCTTTAATTACCATCAGAGTGGCATGGCTCAAGTGCCCTCTGCTCCCCATTACACTTAGAGAAGAGCCTAATGATGTTGATTCAATGAGGCAGAGACGCATGGTAAATACTGGAGAGACCAGGAAGTAGATAAAGGCTATGTACATGTAACCTGACGGTTCTTGACTCATGTTTAGATGTTTTTGCTTCAACTCAAATGTGATTTAATATTGTCATGTCATGTGTGGAGAACATACGGCACACATACGGTAAAAGGTCAAAGAAAGGTGGTGGTGGTACAGCTGGCCATTGTGCACTCTTTGCGCTGAAAAAGAACGCTTCCCCATAGATTCCTTATCTTATCCAATTACACACTGTTTTAATGCAAACCAGCTCTACAGAAGATACCATATGGCCCATTTTCCTTTCTGACCTCAACTCATCTGGAAGGTAAAAAAAAATAAAAAAGAGAAAAAAAAACAAGTGATGAAGATGCCAACTTGGCAACACTTGCTTTCCATCCTAATTGGTACTATTAAGTTTTAAATACTGTATCAGACTATCATGTCTCAGTTCTAAGCAACCAGGATTGTGCTTTTACTGTAGTTGCACATAATGGAGGGCTTCTTATAATAGCATCTTTCACAATTTGAAATGGCTTATAGTCTTTAGACAGTAATTATCTAGGATTAGACATGCCATAAATGTGACCTCATATGAAATTGCATGAAATACCACATAGCCTGATGCAAGACTAATGGAGAGGCATTCTATTATTGCTGCTTCAGGAGCACTTATGAGAATAGATGTGCACAAAGCTTCAATTTACTGTCCTTTAATCCTGTGACAATGGAGATCTGCAGGAGTAATCAAATAAATCTATTTGTTCACTGGCTAGACTCTGTATTCCTAAGCACTGTAAGTGAACAAATAATGCATATGTCATCTTCCGTATTGAAGCATTCAAAAGAATCCCCACAGATGTAAAGTTATTCTGCCATTCGTCATGGCAACGGAGGGACCAGCTGGATTTCATGGTTAGGGGTTTTTCAGCTTCAACATCGCTGGCTATAATGTCTGAAAGTCATTTAGTTCAAGCTCAAGCTTTTTTTGTGGTAATAGCATTGTATATTTTTCAACCACTTTTCCTCACCTGCAGCAAGGGAGATTGTTCAAATGAGGTTCAAAGGCATTTTTTGTGTGTCTCTTTCCTCCCGTACAGAAATCTAAGGTTTCTACCTTTGAGAAGATGTGGGCTTTTATGAGCAGCAAGCCGAGCACATCACTGGTGAAGTCTATTGAGGACGGGATTCAGAGGGTGCTGAAGTCAGACTATGCCCTCATTATGGAGTCCACGACTATCGATTACATTACCAGGAGGAACTGTAACCTGACACAGGTGGGAGGGCTCATCGACAGCAAAGGCTACGGCATCGGCACTCCCCTAGGTAAGACATGAATACATTGAAGACTGCCACGTAATAAAAAAAAAAACACATCAGCCTCTTTTTATACGTTTTTGCCTTTTGAAGGATGAGGAGTTGCTTTTTCGACACCACAGCAGCATAAGACATGCTTATTTTAAGCTACCAGTCAGGCAGTGTTTATGAACCTTATTATCACAGAATCCAGCTGGCGTTTCCTCCAAAATAAAATAGGCGTTATGTTGCTTCCAGGCTCCCCATACAGGGACAAAATCACCATAGCAATCCTAAACATCTTGGAGGATGGGCGCCTGCACATGCTGAGGGAGAAGTGGTGGAGTGGGAGCAGCTGCTTGGATGAAGAGCGTCACGAGACAGGCCCCATGGGTATCCAGAACCTGGGTGGTCTATTCATTGTGCTGGCGTCTGGCCTAGTGCTGTCTGTTTTTGTAGCGATTGCTGAATTCATCTACAAGCTGAGGAAGACTGCAGAACGTGAGCAGGTATATGTCCCCATAAATCACATGCACACTGTGTTGTATTCTTCATTTGATCTTTACCCTGTGGCTTGGATGGATGAAAATTAGCCTAACATTAATTAAATTACACTCCACAAGGATTTCCGTTTCATTCATCCTCCCTTTTAGCAGAGAATTTGCTCACCGTGCCTATTTTGTTATGATACTTATTCCACACTTAGCCTCTAAACCAAAGTCGTGCTCTATTCATGGCTTTTAGTTCAAACACATTATAAAAGGATTTGCAAGCCTTTGGCTAATCCCTAGGAGTACTTGGGCCATAACATCACAACATTGACATATTTTAACGGGCATAATTGCAAAGTGGAGCATAGAGAATTAATCCATTATTAGTCATCGGAGCTGTCAGAATAGCATGAACGCTTTACTGTTGGAAATCATTAACTTGAGTCATGCTAAGCGAGTAGTTGCACGCATGCACCAGACATGTTCGCTCTCTCTGACACGGCAACAATAATGAACCATGCACAGGCAACATGTGGCGGCAGTGTGATTTGACATTGCTGACAGCCACGGACACAGCGCACACACACACACACACACACACACACAAAAAGAATGTTGTGTTCTAATGCATGTTGTGCTCTTTAGACTGTTGACACTCTCTGCTGTCAGAACAATTTAAAGCTAAGGCATTTACCCCCCATCCCTTTCCCCTCTTCTCCTTCTTGCTCCCCTCCCCTCGCCCTCCCTTTTCGCCCAGAGGTCTTTGTGCAGTGCCATGGTGGACGAGATCAGACTGTCGTTCACCTGCGAGAGGCGGGTGAAGCACAAGCCTCAGCCTCCAGTTATGGTGAAGACGGATGCGGTGATCAACATGCACGCCTACAACGACCGACGACTCCCGGGAAAGGACAACATGAGCTGCAGCACTGGGATGACGCCCGTGTTCCCGTGACACTGTGTTCCTCCCAGGGCAAGAACCTCCTGAGCAACGTGTCAGGGGCCATGCCAGAGACTAGAGACAATGGCATAGATGGGATCACCAGATTCACCATTAACCACAGTGACATGGGGACACTAACAAAACATGGGCAACTCAAAATGGCAGCATCAGCCACACAGGTATGACAACATTCTCCACTGTATTCCAAACCATAAGAGGGAAAAGTAGTATTTGTGGCAGGTTCTGGTACAACAATATACCCAAATAATCAGCTTCAAGTCTGATGTTTACGTGCGCAACACAGAAACACAAGAAAATACACATCCTTCAAGGAATCCTCAATCAGTGAAAAGACTGAGAATGTTAATGGAAAAAAATGGACTGAAGCAAGAATGAAGGTTTTGTTAGAAATGGCAATAAAATGATAGCTACACACAGAGGACAAGGAAGAGCTGTTTTCTTTAGAGTTTCACCACACATTATACAATACGATATCAAGTTCTCACCTTTATCCTTGTTGAATTAAACAAACGGATGATGTTACCTCAAACATATTATCTGGGCTCCAATAGCTATCTTTGAGTCATAAGCCGCAGAATGAGACAGCATTTTTTGAAAGCATGGTTCACAGGTACGCATATAATAACTTATTCAGCATCTGTTGTTTGGGGAAACCCATAGAAAGAAACAACTGTTCAGTAAATATCTTTGATGAAGCTGTCGTGAAATTAACTACGCCGATTGATTCAGCGACTGATGATGACAAATTTTAATCAGTTAAAATATTGATTGCCAAAGGTCTGACCATTCAACAGAACTAGACACAGGACACTTCTGCTCACTGAGCTTTTTAGAGAGCACTAAAGCTCAATGCAGTAAAATGGAGTGGTTCAAATGGGACGATTAAGTGATCGTGCTGTAACAGTTTTTCCAACAAGCAGGGTAATATGTGTCCACAGTTAATTGGCATTGGGACTGTGTTTTGCAAACCACATCACCTCAAAGTATTTTAACAGTGTAACGTTAAACAATCACTGTATCAATAGCATGAAAAAAATAAAACATATTTCCTGATAGAACGTCTTTCTCAAAGCATAACCTTGGGACTTACAGACATATCTAGTGAGTACAGTCACCTGTGCGTACCTATATTTATATACACAGTGTGTGTCTGTTTATATAGGTACGGACTTGGTTGGAAAGCATTAAAAAAGATATTTCTGTTTATATCTTCATTTAATAAAGAACTGTAAGTCACAGAGACAAAGGGTAACAGACTGTGACCTTAAAAGTGGAGTCCATTTTTATTGTGACGTACCTTGTATGGCTACAGGACCATTAAATGTCCAAAGTAGTGCTGAACAAATTTTTTGAACAGTTCCATTTTTTTTTTTTTTTGCAGAAAACTGGTTGTTTATTTCATTATGAGCATTTATGAAAAGTGAGCAGGAGTTTGTTTTTTTTAATGTGGGCAGACCTTGAAGGTTATCTCAGACTTTAAAGTCCCAAGCTTTTTTCTGTTTAATTTCCTGGTGTGGACAGAGTAAATCCATATGTGTATTGTGCGAACATGCCGAAAGATAACGTGGTGAATAGACAAAAGACAGATGATGATTTCGTGTGGTCATGTTGACTTTAATGCCTTTTAGGTATGTGTATATCTTCAGCAAATGTCATGTGGTAGGAGGATTTGAGGAGTCTGTGAGCTGCTGTCGCCTGGGAGCCCAACGAACAGCAAACCTCTGTGAGGTTAAGGTTGTCGATGCATAAGAGACAAAAAAAAATCTTCTTAACCATCTATGATTCAAGGAAACTCCAATCTGTAAAAGTTAGCGTTGGTTTGGTAGAGATTCACTGTATAATTGTCTATTGATTCCCTTCTGCAAAGTAGAGTATGTAGATAAGATCAGCAGGAGAAAATGTATTTTGCTAAATTTATACTGTTATAAATGAATTCTGTTCACAGTCAAATATGTTATAGATGCTATTTATTTCATTAGAGAGGTCACTTTAACCTACTTCCTCACTTTACCCCAGTTGCACAGCCCCAAACCTTGATTATTTATTTAATGGAAATGCATTATATAATGGTATATTGGATTACTGTCATCCAGATGGGACACTGTATGTAAATCTTTTCTGATGGCTGATATATTTCTATAAGGTGAACACGAAATGGAAATGTTGAGCTTCCCTAAGAATTTCGGGGACACTCTTAAATTAGAATAGGGATTATGGGGTTTATCTTGTGTAACTGGACCTTTACTGCTCTTTGAAATCCTGAGCAGGACCTGGTCTAAAGTATGGCCGCAGCTGATGTGTGGTGATATGATATTACTGTTACCCCCATGTGTACTGTAGCTTCCCATACAGGTGATTCAAGGACTCCAGTTTGCTTGTATTTCACCTCTGTAATATGTGAAAATAACTGAAAATGTCATCATAATCAAAATTAGTTGGAATCACAACAGGGTTTCTGATTTGGCTGATTCAGTCAGTTTGGTTACTGAATATATACATCTTTTTTATAAATCAATGTGAATAATAATGTCATTTTACACAAAATTGTATGAAACATGAGAGAAAAGTAATGCAAAATGTAAGCTACATAACCTGTGTTCCATTAGCAGTGTGTGATATGAGTTTTGATTTTCCAGCAGTCACGACGGTATGCCTTTTTATGTATACCTTTCTTTTGAGTTGCACAGCTTCTATCATTTGGCAGAAAACCTCTCAAAAAATCCAATAAATATGTTGGTGCCAACCAGGGTTTTCTTTGTGGACATGCAGAATTTCTATGAATATAGTTTTTGTAAGGTTTTGTAAAAAAAAAAAAAAAAAAAAGGGGGGGGAGGGAACAATTTTGTTTTCCTAGTAACTGTATGTGTTAAGAGAACATTAGAATAACCAACATCTGATTAAAATATGGGGAAATTCAATAAAATATTATAGAAAAGCTATTGAATTATTTTCTTTTTAACACATTGTGAATAATTCAATTGTACAGTTTGCTGTATGGGTTATATGAAGTTTTAAATAAAAAATATAAATTATATCTTCTGTTGAGCTACTGGTTGATTGCTGTTTTGTTACTATAAACGTGGATAAAGCATGGTGGTAAAGATCAGATTACTGTAGATTAGATCTTAATAGTGTGTCTCATAGCCCTATATAAGATGATATATGATAAAGGAATAACTAATGAACACCAAATCTACAGTCAGTAATAAAAACAAGCAAATGTATGGAGAAAAAATGGAAAAAAAATGGAAAACACTATTAGGTCATTGAGTGTCAGCCCTCTTTTAAAACCAAAAGTGCCTTGTGCCAGTGTTTTTGGCCATTTTGGGTCATATTTCATGATGCACAGAATATGTTGTACTATGACTCTGAAAAGACTGAAAGGCTCAAGAAGAGACTCTCTATTTCATCATAAAAAAAAAAAAAATGTTTGTTTTTACCTTGTTCCGTTCTTGTTTTCTTGTTTTCTCTGGAGGAAAGTAGAGGCCACTTTCACCAAAATCACCACTTTTTGTCCAGATTCCGTTTTACTCTCTAATTGTTATCGGCTCCACTTCCTGCTTTAATCTCTGTGGTGTCCCGACTACAAATCACAGAAGCCCAAATACTACTCACACGCTGCAGAAGACTGCGATCGACCTGCTGCCGAAAAAAGGAAACACACACACACACACACACATACATATATGTATATATGTATGTATATGTACATATACATACATATATAAATATACATACATATATATGTATGTATATGTATATATACATACATACATACATATACATATATATATACTGTATATACATGCATATATAAAGAACCGAATAGAACTGTATTGTCACTGAAAGACACATGAAATAGACAAAATATGGCATATAGAAATAGAATTAAAAATAAGTGAGGGCATTGGGATGGAGCAAAGGCATTATGCACGTCTTCATGATAAGCATAGTGTATTTTGCCACAGTCATTAGACTGTTTTGTAACTAGATAAAAGAAATAATAACTTATTACTTGAAATGAGATAAGCTAGAAACATTAGATAGAGGCAGCATCATACAGGTCAGGAACTAACAAACAGGCTAATGCACGTGGCAGCTCTGTGTGCAGAAGACAAGAAACAGAGGAGCCTTTGAAGACTGCACATCTGAAGATCTCTCATGGTAGACAGAATTATTCAGTACCATTAAAGCTTCCTGTCTAATACTAAATAAGAAAAGCAGTTCACAAATTCAAAAAGTATGTTTTACACTACTGCATGCAACAGCTGCTGCACAAGGCTGCTCAGGTCTGTCATGTAAAACACTGCAAAACTAGAGAGGAAGTAAACATGTGTGCTTCAAATGGTGCTCATGCATGAATGAATATGTTGTGCGGTAGCCAATCGACTGCAATGGGCAGAGATTAACCTTGCTGGCGTTAGCACGGCAGACGTGGGTGTTAAAAAAAGCAGGGGGAAACCCCAGGCCATGGCGTTGAGGAGCAGCGTGCACATAATGAGGGATGGGTAGGGGCCTTGTGCCTAATGGGAAGATTTATTATCTCTCACTATCAATTAATCCCCTTGGACAGACCGGGGCCAGCAGTAGCGCATCAGGAGTATGTAAAAGAGAGAGAGAGAGAGAGAGAGAGAGAGAGAAAGATGTGAAAGGACATGAGAGGTGGAAGGAGCAGGCAGCAGTGGGGCGAAATGAAAAAGGATGAGTTGAGAATAGGAAAAAGGCAAGGAGAATGAGGGAATGATTCAAAGCTAACACTCACAATGATACGAGAGCTATGCAGACAGAAAAGGGAGAGGAGCAAAGGGTTAATTACAAAGAGGTATCGTTTGTTATAAGATAGGAAAAACAAGGAGAAAAAACAACGCAGGAATTACATGAGATAGAAATAAAAGGGAGAGCAAATGATGTGTGAAGCAACAGCAGATGAAGAAAAGCCGAGACGTGAGAACATGAAACAGAATTTGAAAGACAGATACAGCACTGTGTGCACATGCTTTTAAAGATTAGCTATATGTTCAGCCTGAATACACTGAGCCAGACTGGTGGAGCAATAATGTAAAATAATCTGTGGAAGTAGGTCAACGAATATAGACTATTTTTGAGAAATTAGCCTTTTTGAAAATAAACTGCACAGCTACTAAATTGATTTTAATGAAAAGAACTGCTTTATTCAGAGGCAGTTGTATGGTGGTGGAGCTCAATTATGTTAGAGTGGCTTTTAAGACATTTTCTTTTTTTATGATGAAAAGTCTATCTTTGATTCAATGTTAATGGGACTCGGCCTAATGGAGACCCATAAACTATTTATCTAGAGTGGTTTTACATAGTGTGCCTTGTGCTGTGAATAACAGAGGCAATGAACAACATAAGGACTGCAGTACCTTTACAGTCTCAACTTCACATGCTCACATGTATTCTCACATAGTTCACTGTGCTGTACCATGTGCGATAAGTGAAGCGCTGCATGGAGGGAGCACAACCTAAAGCTGACCTCCAGCGTCTTTGCCATTATGGAGACTGCTTCGGTCTGCTGCTCAAGCACGCTTGTGGTAGAATCTCACTCTGATGGCACATGTCCAGACTGGTGCTTTTTTTTGATGACCTTGACAGGGCCGTCAGTGGGTGATGTTCTGCTCGACACTCCAGGGTGATGTGCTAGAGCCTGATGGCCATGCATCATCGACCCATTTGAGGGTGAATGGATGCCCGACCCTTGCCATGCCCATTTCTGTGGAACCACTGGGTGAGAGACCCATCTCAGCTGAAGCTGCACCACTGGATTGGATTGATAGGAGAGCCAGCATATGCTGACTCATATCATAGGGAATGTCATCATCCCAGAAAACTGAATTCCCTCCTGGAAATGTGGGACATGCAGTTGTAAAGGATGCAGCTGAATAAAAATTGTTCTGGAGGAATGAAAGTAGATATCACACACCAGGGCCTGGAAAGTTAACTTTAAAGTTATTATTATAATAATAATAATAATGATAATAATAATAAATGTCTGTTTTGATAATATACGGTTGTCATTTCTATCAATATTTTAGGGTGATTTATACAGTATAAATATACATACACTGTATATACACGTATATAAACGCATATATATGGACACATTTATATACACGTATTCACATACATACACCGTTAGATGAAGGTGAAAATGCTGCACATCTTCAGCTCCTCACCAAGTGTATTTTACAATCATTGATCAAGTGCGAGTGAGACTGTATTGACCATCCGGATAATGTTAAAAATGAAAAACAATTAATGGGTGTATAATCAAAGCACATCATGACGCTCTAATGAAGTGCTTCCACAGACAGAACACTCATGCATATTCTACCCTCCATAATGAGCTTGGCATTAGGCGACATGTATCGTATTTGTACAGGGAGACACCATATGGCAGCATGTCTGAATGAGAGAAAAACATTGTTTATTCCAGACCCCGTCTCTTTTATAGCAAATCACTGACACTGCCAGCATCAGAGCGTTATCCTCACACCATCATGTTGAATTATCCATTTGACTTTAGGTGAAATAGCCTGATAGAGACATTGCCCATGAAATGCCTTAGTGACTTGCTCTTTCTGGTCTCCGTCTTTGACCCTGATAATGACTGGAATAGAGGCTTTTCATGAATATAAATACAGAACTGGATGAAAGACAATTTTCTCCAGTGTACATAAAATAACACCCTTGAACATTTAATGTGGAGAGGTGGTTGTTGAGAAGGTACTGTGCTTTCGCAGTTTAACATTGTGTTGTGCACTCAGGGGCATGGTACCTCCTTTTTTATGTAAACCACTTGGTCCTCTTGAGAGGACTGTTAAATAACATTGACGATAAATATATATATACAGTATGTCACATCCTTAAGACATGCAATGTTCATTTATACTTGGAATTATTGATATTTGAAGGCATCGTTGCTATGTACTTAAAGGGCTATTCCACCCTGGCTGCTGATCTGAAGTGATTTAAACACAGATTGTGTGTTCATACATCTCCAGAAATTGTTGTCTTTTCTGTTTAAAGACTTCAAACCAAATGATGGAACATAAACTGGCAAAGGGCCTTTGAGAAGAACTGGATGAAATGTTAACGCTCATGAATGTTTCACTGAAGTTCCTGAAGAAAACACTAGATGTTATCCAGGCATCAAAGACAGAGATGCCTTTGAAAGCTTCTAGCACTTTGTTGAGTCCACGCTTAGAAGAGTTCTGCTCGAGATGAAACGGAGAGTTTTGCATCAACGACACAGATGTTAAGAGCTTAAAAGTGCGCTTCAACTGCAAAGCCAACAGGGGGCAGGCGAGTTAAAAGTGCAGCAGATATGACTTCCCTTTCCTGTGGGAGGTTTTATCATATCAACTTTATTTACTGACATGAGCCACTATTGCTTTCATTTCTTGTAGACGGCATTTGTGAACTGGCCTGCTAATAACTGACCACTGACTTGGACCTTCCTAAGTAGTCCTGGCTGAGATTATCAAATATTGCAGCTACTGAGTGCACTTTTTATAAGGTTTGGATTTGTTGTGTAAGGCAGGTCCTCCTCATCATCAAACAGGAGCTCCCAACCTCTTTGCTCGTCTCTACCTGAGGAGATACTGTCAGTGTTTTATCCCAAGGATGCTTTCAGCCCACAGCAAGGCTGTTTGATGTTGGCTCAGGACCAGACTTCATTCGGTTCCAGAGGGGAATGAAGTTCACCAGCAGATGATTTGCTATTCTCTATCAAACTCCATCCCTACATTTCCATCCCTGAGCTTGGGAAGCTGCCAATGTATCCAGCATGTAAACCTCACAGAAATTTGCTTGCAACATACAATGAGTGCTTATGAGAGAACAATCAAGATGTACAGAGGTACTGTTTACCATTTCTGGTTTGACTCAGCCTTGACCATTATCGGTGAATGGGTTTGTGCTGGCTTCTCTGCACAGCCTTCTTGTGGATTAACAGCTAATTTTAAGAACTGGCCAACAGCAGCTATCTTTGCTTGGCATATTCACTATAATATGACTTGAGCATGATAGTATGTTAAATGGACCAATTACACTGAAAGTAAATGTATGACTTGTTGTTATTGTTTCCTCCTTAGCGAAACAACAAAGCGCCTTGGTGATGGAAACCACAGGGTCTCTCATCTCTCTCTTCTTTAAGAGGACATTATATATGGCCAGTCCACAGGGAAGAAGCTCGAGGGTGTTGAGCTGGCTGGGGGGAAGTTTATGGGCTGTGAAGGCCAATTTGAACAGCCTGCAAATGGGAGTCCAAAACCGTCATGTCACGTTCCTCCTTCTACAGCTCTCAAGTAGAATGTTAAAGCAGAGGGGAAAACAGGCACCATCACCAAGGAAACCAAAGTCCTGTTCAAAACAATTTGACATTTTGACTGGCAGTGGCATGGATTTGTAAAATGCTCATTAATATTAAATAAGGAAGTGACAGTTAGAGGGACCTGGCACACACTCTTGGCACCTCAAACAGGATTGAAAGGGATGGCTGGGTGCTTTGTTTAACCAAATGTGTGGTGGTTAAGAGAGAGAACAGCTGCTTTGGACCTCAAGGACCAGGGGTGCTGCTTGGCAGCATCAAGATAATGTGGGCCAACAGCAAAATGCTAAGATCACGTCAATTTTACACAAATATATTGCCTGTTTTGCACAGCTATCATTGAATTACAACTATTACTCCATTTGTTTGGACACATCAAAGTGTTGTTTTAATGGTGACAAATTCAACATGTGCTGTCTTACATATTCAACAGACTCTGGACATCTGAATGACAATAAATGTAATTTCTTTACTGTTATTCATTTATTCATGATTGGTCTTTTAAATTAAATTCTGATCCGTGTCCGTTCCGGCTTGGTTTCAAGTTAGTATTTGGCCTCTATAATAGATCTTGGCAGGGTTTCCCTTGTGTTAGACAGTAAACTAACATCACCTTATGCCACACACTAAATATGCAGTTGCAAACCAAGCCGCACACTGTAGCCATAAAGTGCATGATTAAAACGGGTGTCTTGCTTTCAGTATTTATGGCAGATGACTTCCGCTGTGCTAGACTAGTTTTAATATCAACACAAAGCTACAAAAATGGAAATGCGCAGCCACTGAAAATAACAATTTATGTCCCCCATTGTGTTTTATTTTTGTGGCTCTGCATTGCCTGTGTTTATGGCTAAGGCCAAATGTAAAGTCATATTTAATTACAGCGCATTATTGCTCAATGAGGCTTTGTTAATGCAAGCTAGTGTCTCAGATATAAACGATAAAGAGGCGGCACCTGTAGCCGAGCATAAATGAGACGCTATATTACCTTTTTTTGGTGATATTTACTTATGAGTCAATTCACAGCAGTGAATTTGGAGGTATGATGCAAACTCTTGATTTATGAAAAACTTAATTTTGTCATATTGCTGTTGTTTGTGAAATGAAGGTGATCAGAATTCATGTGTCAGGAAAGGGACCTGGAGAGCTGCTTACTGGATCTCCTCCAAGTGCTCAAGTCATGCTTTGAAATAAAAAGCCTCCAGGCTCCAGAGAAGATTTGGGACACCCACAACAATTCCACGGCATTACCTCTGATTTCGCCGATGATGAGACCGTTGGAAATGCTGCCTGGCACGTAGCGAGCGGCACAGGCTTCGTTGGCGGTTTGTGGCATTGCATATGGGAAGTCCTTCAAAGTCAGCCGTCGTGCCGCAGGCAGCATTCTAATGAGGTCATTAATAACCTGCAACAGCTGCTCAGAGAGAGAGACCTCATCTGTTAAGCTCTAGCCACCAGTGACTCTGCTGTAACTGAACAAACAGCTCGAAAATAACGAGAGGTATTCTATGGTACATATTTTACTATGAACCATTCATTTGTGGAGCAGCCGTTCAAAACTGACAGCAGTGGCAATGAATGAAAAGGTTGCAAGTAAATCCCCTCAGGAACTGTCACTAGCACATTGACATACTTTGGTAGAATGAGCCTCGTGAAAAAAAGTAACAATAAACATGTCATCCACTGCACTGGATGTAGTCCCACTTTGGGCCAATCAGGAACAAGTAAACAAATGACCACACTCTTTTGAAACTCTTTTTCCAAATACATTCACAAAGTTTAAAATGGACACATCTTTCTGTTGCATTTAAAAAAAAAAAAATATCTGTTTTACAGCTGGTGCAGTTTTATGTTATCAGTTGTAACTGTTAGTGCCTGTAGGAGGCGCTCATGTGTTTACTGGGTTTGTCCTCAGTGGACATGACGCTTTTCTTAAAATCTTATTAAACTACGTACATTGAGCATCAGTGTTTTCCTTTGTGTCGTTAATTCACCAGCAGGTATTTCCCTACACAGGTATTTTTAAGGGGAAAACTGTTGAGATGAGGGAAAGCGCTGCGAAGATGGATGCGGCTTTTGGGAAAGGTAAGGTTGGAAAAGTTCTTCGTAGCAAACGAGCTGACTTTCAGTAATGAAAAGTCAAAGGCCGTGTTCTTGCACCCTGCTGATGGACTTATGTGTACCGTCTGTCAGACAACAAATGTCCTTTGTCAAGTGTAATTTTGAAAATGTGGCCGTAAAGCAGTGTATCATTCCAGGTTGTTTAATACTGGATTCAAATAGAAGAGTTCACCTGCTACAGCAAGTAATAGTAAGAAACAAACAAAAATCAACACCAATGAAATAATAGTAATACAAATATTGAAATATATTGTATATATATATATATAAGTATGTGCCTAACAAGCAGAATCAATTATAATGTCCATTAATGATAGACGGACTCAGACAGACCGGAGGAAGGAAAAATAAGGGGCAAATATATATTTATTCGATATTATATTGCTATAATTCATCTTGGCAGGACAAACAGTCTACCACTAGAGGAACTGGTTGGTGAAAAGGCCAAAGAGACCTTCTTGTTTCTGATATTGCAGACTAGAATTTAGATGAAATACTTCAGATCCTCAATTTCCTATCCCCAAACATGTCAGTGTCAAGCCTTTTCCAATCTCACCATGCCTTATATTATTGGTTTTCATCATCATTGCATGGTTGACCCCTTCTTTGTCTCACTGCTGGAGACCCCACGAGCTCATCTATTTGTGTGACATTTGTAGCATGGCACCTGTAACCTGGAAGACTCGTCTTATACCTCTGTGGATGTCAGAGGAACATGAGCAAAGACAGTGAGAGCCCTCTCTCTCTGAGTAATGGATTCAGCCAATAGTTCATTTTTGCTTGGATAAAGCAACACCAGGACACAAAACAGGTGCAACTGTGCTTGCCAGTAACAAAAATGTCTGCCAGCCTACTTAGAAAGTCTTTCTAGGGAATACTGTTCAAGTTTTATGAATGTCTACGTTTCAACTTACAGTCGAGTACACCCAGTGCAATATATACGCCTGCCAGACGTACAACTGCTGGGATGCTGTAGAATGCACAAAAGTCTGCACTAAACTAACAGAGAAACAGAACATGTCCAGGATATTTTGTATATGTATGTTTTAATCCTTAAAGGTCTTGAGACGTTATATTATTAGCAGGAGTACAAAAAATGATGGTTGATCTTTAGTTTAATTGGTTTCATTTGTTGACAGTAGAAATAGTAAATCTTCTGCCTGTTCTTCCCGATGAAGCTCGTCGAGCCTTAGCCTCTCAGCAACACATTGCTTGGCTCATAAATATGTAACAATATGAGTCACAAAGTGCTGACCAAAGCAACAACAATATGAAATATTGTACTGCAATTGTGCAAAATGTCACAGGAAAACAGATTGCAGAGCATCCGGTCACATAGGTATACACTCAGATTGACTATTATTAAGATAAAACGAAAAAAAAAAAAATAAAAAAAAAAATAAATAAAAACGTCTTTACAGGTCAAATAGCTGCAATGAGTGTGATGAAGAACACAAATGGATTTGGTAGCTTCGTTTAGCAGTAATCTAGTTGTTCAGAAATGTGTCTTACCTCTAGAACTAGTAACACTTGTCATCGTCACTAAGTTTAAGGTGTCATACATATTTGTGGTAGCATATACACTCGCTGGTCACTTTATTAGGTATACCTGTTCAATTGCTTGTTGATACAAATAGCTAATGAGCCAATCGCATGGCAGCAACTCAGCAACTCAAAGCATTTAGGCATGTAGATGTGATCAAGACAAATTGCTGAAGTTTAAAGTGAGCATCAGAATGGAGAAGAAAGGGGATTTAAGTGACTTTGAAAGTGGCATGGTTGTTGGTGCCAGACAGACTGGTCTGAGCATTTCATAAACTGCTGATCTACTGGGATTTTCACTGCAGCCATCTCTAGGGTTCACAGAGAATGGTCCAAAAAAGAGAAAATATCCAGTGAGCGGCAGTTGCGTGGATGAACATGCCTTGATAGAAAGATAACAGTAACTCAAATAACCACTGGTTCCAACCAAGGAATGCAGAATACCATCTGTGAAGCACAACACTGGAACCTTGAAGAAGACGGGCTACAGCAACCACTCCCACTGCCACAGGAAAATGAGGCTACAATTCAGATAGGCTCACTGAAACTGGACAAGAGAAAATGGGAAAAACGCTGCCTGGTCTGACGAGTCTTGATTTCTTGGCTTACTTTGGTCCCTTAGTACCAATTGAGTGTGGTTTAGAAGCTGCAGCCTCCCTGAGTATTGTTGCTGACCATGTCCATCCCTTTATGACGACAGTAGACCATCTTCTGATGCTACTTCCTGCAGGATAATGCTCCATGTCACAAAGCTAAGATCATCTCAAACTGGTTTATTGAACATGACAATAAGTTCAATGACCTCCACAGTCAGCAGATCTTAATCCAACAGAACCTTTGGGATGTGGTGGAATGAGAGATCTGCTTCATAGACGTGCAGCTGAAAAATCTGCAGCAACTGAGTGACGCTATCACGTCAATGTGGACCAAAATCTGTGAGGAATGTTTCCAGCATCTTATTGAAAGTACAACGACTCAAGGCAGTTCTGAAGGCAAAAGTTTTACAACCTTTTACCAGCAAGGTGTAATAATAATAATAATAATAATAACAACAATGATGCATCAGTTTTGTACAGCACCATTCATTTAAATGAATGCAGTGTCAAGAGGCACGGGTTTGGGGGGGGGAGACAGTTTCAGAGGGTGGGGGCGGTTAAGGCGAAGGCCCTGTTCCCCCAAGGTACCACCCCAAGGCTTGGATTTAGAGATGGGAGTGAGGAAGTTGGAGTCAGAGGATCGGAGGCATGGGGAAGGTCCGTGAGGTATGAGGGGTCATGTTATAGAGGGATTTGTACTGTAGGTGATGAGCAGGATCTTGAAGTGGATGTGCTGTTGTGTGGGGAGCCAGTGGAGCTGTTAGAGGACATGGGTTTACCTAACAGAGTGGCTGGTGAGTGTGTTTTAGCACCTTGCAACTCTGCAGCTTAGAAGTTCCTCATGTTCCTCTGCTCTACTATCCATGGTGGAGCTGCAGTTCTCCACGGCAGGGAGCGCAGCGCTTTGAAACAAAAATCTGAGGGGAGATTTGATTTGCTCTGACTAATGCTAGCTCCTATCA
This sequence comes from Synanceia verrucosa, assembly GCA_029721515.1. Taxonomy (NCBI): domain Eukaryota; kingdom Metazoa; phylum Chordata; class Actinopteri; order Perciformes; family Synanceiidae; genus Synanceia; species Synanceia verrucosa. The sequence continues at coordinate 12,389,394 of CM056557.1, read as the reverse complement.
CACCCACTGATAACTCCCACCAAGTTTCTAAGCTGTGCCACAGGTGTTCCATTTACCAAAAAACATCAACTATATAATAGTTCATATTTGACTATTGTCTGAGTCATTGGTTTACAAAAATAAATGGTATGAGTGTGTGTTTGGGTCACTAAACTGAGAGTTCTTACAGTAATTGACTATTGTAGGAGTACTTTAGTTGCAGTATAGTGTTGCTTTGAAATTACTTTATGTAGGACGTGTTATAGATTCAATTTCCATTTACCTTAGAGCTAATGCAAAGCAACTTTAATCTGAAATGCACAGCTGCCGTGCCCATTTGAATCCCGTTACTTTTAAGATCATTCTCTAGGAGCAAGATTTATCCTTTGATGGTGGAGTCGGCCTCGCTGTGATGTTAGGCAACATGAATTACGTTTTTGATAAGCCTCTTTTTTTTCTCTGTAGTTCTGCCATGATGGCTCTCACACAGAGGCAAGTAGGGAGGAGGTGGAAGGATTAGGAAGAGGTTATATCGGAGGCTCACTTGTAGTAGGGCACACCAAGGGTGGCAATACAGGTTGAGCAGATGCTGCTGGAGCATGGCCACAGAATCACAGATTAGATATGGAGGCCATAGATAATTATAAGAGAAGCTGGAGCAGACAGCAGCAGTGCCACAATGCTAATATGAATCCAAAGGTGGAGTTAATGAATGGAACAGGATTTTTAAATCAATGTATACAACCTTTTCTTTAAGTACATTCATAGGACACATAAATCTTCTACTGGTTCTACTGTGCACACAAACATCAGTTCATTCTGAGAATTTAGACTCCCCCTCTGTTCTCTGCATTTTATTGTGATGGTTCTCATGCATCAATGTGTCTCATCTGTCAATTAATCACCTTGATTATACATTTATTTGCCTAATGGAATTTATGTAGCCCTGCCAGTCCTCTTCAAAATGTTATATTGCGTGTATTGATGGGCTGATTTCTGTACACTGCTTGTGTTCCCTTAATTGTCCTCATTGATTAATTTTCACGATCATGTCACAAGTGTCCCCTTTATTTAGTCTGCACATTTATTTGCGGAGGCACGTTAAATTAACAGTCAAGTCTCAGGTTACTGGAGATCACCTTTTCATTAAGTGATGAGTGAGCCCCGGTTCGCTGATAAAATCTGATGAATTCAATTTAGTGGAAGTGCAATGTGTATTATATGATTAGGGCACTGGATGCAGAGTGTTTGGAAAAAACACCTGCCAACGGGAGTGACATTAACCGGGAAAGCATACTATACTTGAGTCTGCAAAAAGTGAGTGGAACAGCCAGTCTGACCTCTCCTTGTCCTCTCTGTAACTTCAGCAATAGTTAACATCATAATGCGGCTATTTATGGCACCTGTTAAATAAGGCAATATCTCAGGATCGATTTTGCTGCCGCTCGCTCTCCCCCCTTTGGCACTCTCTTCCAACACACGTTGGATTTGATAACTCAAGCTCTATTGATTTTTCTATAAGCAAAAATAGTCTGTACAGAGGCATAAACAAAATATTGGTTGTGTCCACGTGCTTTTTTCACAGATCAATATTTAAGTGTTTTTGTTTGGTTTGTGTGGGACATTGTAACTTTGTGCGCTGTAGTGTAATCACAAAACACTGGAAATGCATACTGGGTTTGTTGTGACAAAGAGTACTGTCACTCCTTTTCCTATGAGGGTATGAATTCAGAGGGAAATGTATGCAAAGTAGCATCTCTACTCTACATGCTTTAGGTATGACACTGAAGAGTGTCACTCCTCCAGCTGCAAGATTACCTTGCATGCCCGACATCCTGATGAGTGCATGAGGGGAAAACATATTTATGGAGGGATGATGCTGATAGAATAGTGAGACATGATATATGGGGAGATTGTTCCCTGATACAAATGGAACGACACAGGATGCAAAAAATGCAGAAAAGGTAAAGGCATGACGGTGTTTGGAAAGGTCCCGTGGGACGGCGGAAAAAAAAAGATCAAGGGAGGTGGAAAGAGAGGGACCATAACATTCAAATGGCAGATTGGGATCTAGCTCCCAGAGTTGGGGAGAAAGTGACAGAGACTAATGGATTTCTGTGCCTTGTGTGATTAAGAGGCTGTACTAAACCTGAGATAATGTGCTGATATCTGCTGGGAGCTGCTTGACGCTAGCTGATCGTAATCAGTGGACCCAAGGCAGTCAAGAAGCCCCTCACCTCTCTGCAGCACTTACCTCACCCTACATGTCTGCTCTGGTTATGTCTGAAGAACATACCCATACTATCTCCCACTATTATAATAATACAGACTTGACATGGTTAAATGTGGAAATAGTTGGAGTTGAATTGTCACATGGCTTTCAGTGCATATTTTGTGAGTTTAAAGAAGCCAGTGAAGAAATGGTTCAGCATTTACCAAAAGCAGAAAGGGAAGATGACCAGTCAAATTGGTATGATCCAAAATGTGATGCATTTGAAAGGTTTATATTTGAAACCGAAAAATGGGTTTCAGAAACACGTAAAGTGTATAGTGAAGAGGATGTCGATGAAAACATTACACCTGAGGACAGTGTGTCAGCAACTTTCACGCTGGGTTTCTTACTCAATATAGTGAAATGCAGTTTATAAGTTTATAGTATGTGCAAGCGTAGAAAATGTTTTTGTGATGCTGTATGAGAAAAACGAGATAGAGCATTTGGTTAGCTGGCAAACGCCATGGAGTAAACATCCTGTGGTGTATTAAACACTGCTTATGTTCTTTCCCATGGTCCTCAGGCTTCGCTGTACTGTTGCACATTTTAATTTTAATCTTAATCAATGTTCCGTGCTCTAATGAGAACACTGGTTTTTACACGCTTGTTGACCTGCCAGATCAGGATGCACTAAATGTGATCAGAGTCCTATTAGCCTTGGGAAGGTAAGTATTGGCCTCTAGCTTCATAACAACAACCCCAACCGATGCTACATGCTGTCACCATGTAAGAGCGATACAGCAACAAATAACGTTTTATTTTCTGATGGAATGACGCTTTGATGAGTTGGTGTATCAATTTAAAAAGGCCACAAAAACCATGAGTGGGACTTGTGGAAATATGGCTCTCGTCAATTCATTCCATACAGTCGTTACTACTTAACTGGTCCAGTGGGACTCCTTTACTGCAGAATAACAAGTCTCTGCATCGCAACAACCATATGTCCTGGGTTTCCCTGGAGAAGAAGCCTCCAGCTGCCCAGATCCTGTTTCCTTGCTGTCAGTTTCAGGCAGAAGAGGCCTGACAGCTATATGTCGTACCATCAGCATGGATCTGGATGAGGTACTTTGCTTCCAAGTATGAATTAAAAAAAACGCAACTACATTGTGAAGTCTCTACTGATTAATGTTCTGCGTGATCTTGCTGTGTGAATTTCAGTATGTTGGACTGTGTGGCCAATCGGTCCCTGTCTGTCACATGGTTTGTTACACAGAACCATTAGGGAAGCTGTCATTGGAAATTGTTTGGAAAAGGGCAGGCACAGTAAAAAAAAAGAAATACTTAGCAGATGATTGGATGACCCATCTGTCAAACAAACTAACAAAAAAGAAAGTGAAGACGAAAAAAAAAAAATTCTGTACTTTACACCTGCAGTGTTTCAATGAAACCCTACTCTCCAGTTATGACATAATGGATGCTAATGCAACATCTACTGTACGCTAACCTCTAATAGTCACATCTCCATGTCAGCTCACACTATGGTCTCACACATTTAAGGCACGTTGGTAGGCTCCTCACAGGTAGGGGTGGGCGATATGGCCTAAAATTTATATTGCAGTATAATTTGAACCATAGACAGTTGACGGTATATATCACGGTATACTTTGGTACAGCATAACAGTTTCTCAATGGTTACCACAGCACATTGTAAAAGTATTCAAGCAATAAGTTTTTTTATTTAAAAAAACTACTAAATACCATGAAAGTCCAAAACATTACTTCAAGAAAATGTATTGCGCAAAACTGTAATTAAAATAGAAAATAACACAAGTAACTTCACACTGTTGACACAATAGTATTGCCTTCAGTATTAGCCCTAGACAAAGTCTGCTAGCTTTATGCTAACATATAATGGAAAACACCATAAATGGGCTAATGTAAAGTAGCATCGCGACCGCAATCATTTTAACTTGTTAAACAAATGACTATATTCAACAAAACAGTGCAGCAACACACAGAGTAGAACATATGACAACCAACAATACTTACAGGCATATATTCTCGATAATTCTGTAAAACAATGAAACCTTTGAGAGCTTAGCTGCTGCTTGTCTTCTACATGTAAAATCAAAACAGTGAGCCACTAAGCACAATACCGCCACCTTCAGGCAAAGGTGTGCATACCAGAAGAGGCGGCACAGCCCTTCCTCTCTATGTAAACAAACACAACCGCAATGAACTACCACGATGGACAGGTATAACCCAAAATCTCTACTGTTGGCTAAATTTATATCGTATACTGTTTATACCACCCACCCATGCTCACAGAGTGCGTGAACCTGGCAAGCCTGATACAACTGCATCAAGATGGATTTTTGTGTGACATACTCGCAACATTTGGTGTAAGGTTACTGAACAGCGTGGTTTAAAGGACAATTAAATGTGATTTATCATGACATCTAAAGCCATGGTTTTTGACGGTAAAACCAGCAGCCACTGCAACTGTGACAGGATTTCATCTGCGTTTTACAGTCGTACAAATGCTTTAAAATGCTGGTAAGAATTTTCTCCAGAAAACACCAGTTCAACTATTTCTATTTATGGGGTCTGAGGCTTTGAAACACTTTCCAGCTAATCATCACGTCTGCCCCACAGTGAAATACAATGTTTGAGATGAAAAAGGTTCCAATTTAGCTTGACCTGGATAAAACCTGAAGGATAACACTTGTACAGTTCGAGATCATACAGTACAACTGACAATATCCAGACTGAACGCTTTTATATGCTTCCTCACTGCACCGTGTACTATATTACAGACATTTTATGAGCAAGCTGTTATTATTACAAACTCTCTGTGTACTGACACTTACAATATGATTTTAAATTAATTGTATAAATGAGCAGGATGGCTCATTTGTTTATTTTTTCCCTTCTTGTTCATTATTGAATTAAATGACATAATCCAATTAGCAGTGTGCATTACCCTTTCTTACTTGTTTGATTAAGCAAGTAAAATATTAAGGCGGATGCTCAGCCAAATTATGTTGCTTACAAATCCTCCAAATCACAGGGATTTTCATTCATGTGCAAAGATGTTATTCTACAGAAAGTCTCTGAGCTGCAGGCTGAGGACAAGAATGCTTTCATCTGTCAGACTGGCCTGTTCAAAAATGTCTAGTTTAATAAAAAACATCATTAACACAAAAGTCTATATAACAGTAGTCATATTCCATATTGTATTATGTTAATAGGAATGCTCTGAAACACACACAAAAAGTCACCACTTGGTGTCTTACAATGTTATGATTAGACTGAATCGTTCCTTTGTCATAACAGTTCTTCAGTTGTAAAATATTTTCCCTCATGTTGGATTGTCAGAACAACAAATATCTGAATAGAAATGACCTCAATTTCGAGGGAACATTTCATTTGGCTGCAGTGCATGTTACACATATTGAGGAATGGCAACATGTCAAGCCTGCCGAGCCGATTCCCAAAGTAGCTAAAAATGACACCGCTTAGAGCCAACACTGTCTTCACCGTACAAGAGTGCCAAGTATTGTGGATGTCACTGCAAATATTTTACACATCGGGTGCAGAGGATGTTTTGTTTTTGTCTCACTCAGATTATATTCACTCTTTTTTTCTCCATTCCCTCCAAACACTGGAGAGACGAGCCGTGTTTTCATTGTCAATCAAACAATCACCTTACAAGGTTTCTGAAACCACTTGTGTCCTAACACATTACTGTGATGGTATGTCTGCCAGAGAACAACAGCTGTTGGAACGGTTGAAGGTTATCACTTCTTGTTTTCTAGAAAATGTGGCAGGTGTCATTAATCCGCTGACATATTGCGGCTAGCTCTAAAGACGAATTGTTTCAACATGAGGAGAAAAACACATACTTTCTCCAGCCATCTACTGGGGTGAACAAACTGCCAGAATATATAACGTATGACCCCAATTTTCCCTTGGTGCTTGTGACGGATGTGTCCTCTCGCAGGTCAGAGTGAGTGTGAGGAGGTTTACTTTCTCTTTTAACCAATCTTTAGCGAAGGGTTGGGACATCAACTTGGCAAAGTGAGTGGTCTGTAATCTGGGTGAATGGCTGTGCCATATATCAAAACTCTTGGCAAGAGTCCTGGGTTCAAAACTGTTTGAAAAGTCAACAGACAGAGCGGGACGCTTGCCTAGTGCTTCCAGCGCTCTCGACAAAAAGAATGAATCTGTCCCTGGCACTCAAAGGAACGCTTGCTTTTAGTCAAACAAGTACTCTGCATCCCAAATGATTGATTCCAGGGCTTCCCATTACCATATGTTAGACAAACATATCTATTTGTCTAACAGTGTGATCTACTTGACCACTCCACACAGACAACATGATCAATTGGTGCACAGGCTTTGCACTCAATTCAAAAATTGAAGCAAATATAAGCAAAAAAAAAAAAAAAAATCTAAATTGCAGAACACGGCCAGCGTTTTGTCACAGGGACATCAGCAGATACTCATGAAACAATGGAATAGAGGGGGGGAGTATCTATTTGCAATAATAAAGTGCAAATACAAGCAGCCGGGACTTAATGGAAGTCCTCACTGTATCACTCATTGTTGGCCCCCCCAAGGCTTACTAAGATTGAATACACCATATGTTTATCTGGAGCTTTTCCCCTTGTAAGTGGCACTGGCGGCATGGTTTTGGCACTACCCTTGTACTTCCCATAATGCATCAATCCAAAAGCTCATTTAGGCAGTCACTTCCCAGACACCACACACAAAGAGACTGGTTTTTTTTATTTGTTTGTTAGATAAAAGCTATCCACCAGCTTTGTCTATTACATATATGCTTACATACCACATGCAGAAGCACTTGCACAATCTTTATCCTTGGAATTACATTTCTTTTATGCATGAATTATGTACCTTGGAAGGTTTGACTTTAGTACAGTCTTTATATTCCCCCATGTGGTGCCATGCAGATGCACTTGGGTAAACAGTCAGATGACATTGTACAGTTGACTTTGTTCCACAGTCCTCAAAAATTGTTGTCATTGTGGTGTAATGCAGCTGCTTGGCACAAAGTCAGCAGTCTTATCTTAATTTTGGAATCCACAGTGTGGAACGTAATGTTGATTATAATAACTGAGACATTCATTTTTTCCCAAAATATATTACTGAACATAATTTCTACAAGACAGATTTGTCGAAGGTACTCTACAGTTTGCTAATCCACACCCCCCGCCCTGCTCTATGTGCATGAACCGATTGTTATTTAGTGATATCCGTATCTCATCTAACCTTGTAATGATATTCCCTTATCCTACCTCAGCAGCTTCCCCCTCCCAACCAGTTACCCCGCTGCTGCCGTACGGCCATTTTTAGCCCCATAATTTCCTTGGCAGTAAGCTCCTGATGAGGTTGGTCAGGGATGAAGACTTCTATTAACTCAAATGTTGTACATGAAGGGAATTGCAGACCCATAAAACAAGGTCTTGTCAGTCTCCCAGGTGAGCTCTAGCATGAAGAGCATAGCCTCCCTCTCCTCACACTGGCAGATTTGCCTTAAAAGTTTCAGTGCCCGAGGGGAAAGCTAAAAACTTTAGAAAAGCTGCTTGATTTTCCCCTTTCACGTCTCCAGCATTCATGTTGTATCTGCTGTTCAGTGAGACTCGTTCTCCAAAAGAATACATTTCACTGCAGTTCACAATATGGGTGTCTTGCAAGGGTCACACTAAATGTAACCCAGTGACACAATAATCCCAAGTCATTTTCTTTTTTGGGTGTTCGATTCCCGGCCCGGGGCCTTTCTGTGTGGAGTTTGCATGTTCTCCCCGTGTCTGCGTGGGTTCTCTCCGGGTACTCCAGCTTCCTCCCACCATCCAAAAACATGCGTGGGGATTAGGTTAATTGGTTAATTTAAATTGACCGTAGTTGTGAATGTGAGTGTGAGTGGTTGTCTGTCTCTATGTGTCCTGTGATGAACTGGAGACTTGTCCAGGGTGTACCCTGCCTTTTGCTCTAAGACAGCTGGGATAGGCTCCAGGCCCCCCCCACGACCCTATGCGAGGATAAGTGGTAGAAAATGGATGATGGATTTGTACGCCATATAGTCTCTATTGACTGCAGTGCAAACACATCTGTGGAAATATGCTGCATTTAGAGCGAGTGGGGAAGAATAAAAAGACTGCTAATAGGGTGGAGAGAAGGCATATGGGTCCAACAAACACACACACACACACACACACACACACACACCTGGATGACGCAAAACATGGTCCAACAAACAGTGCGTCCCACGACAGGTGGCTGAAACACAGCAAGATACAAAGACCCTGAGTAAGTGAACATGGATGGAAATAATTCTGGATTTCATATACTAAAATTCTGCTTTGTAAATGTTTTTGAGAGGAAGAAATATCGCTGAAAGATCAATAAGGCGTTTTACATTGTTTTGTTTATTTATAAGAATATTGCACAATATTCCACATTCATTAAAGGTCTCCTATCATACATTTTTTTTTAGCAATTTTATATAGGTCTCAGACGTCCAACAATATTGTATTCAAAGTGTATTACCCAAACTCAGCCCTGGTCCTGAATTCCAGCCAGTTAAAAATCACTATATTGAGCTCTGCTGAGAACAGGCTGTTTCTGTGTCTGTACCTTTAAATTTTCCTGAGCTGTATCTGACCACGCCCCCTCTCTGGAGAGAGGATGTGTCTATCTCTCTCTCTCTCCCTCTCTCTCTCTCTCTCTCTCTCTCGCTTACTGGCACTGGCAAAAGAGGCTGACGTTACTCTGCAGTGCATGGACAGTACCGTTAACAGCAGTCAGTCACCCATATTATAAATAAGTGTGTAACGCTAGCTTCAAATGAGCATTGTGCTGACAGAGCTTATGTTGAATATCTCCTGAAAGTTAGCTGCAGTGCTCCGTATGTAAACATGGCCCTGTTGCGTTAGCATTTTCCTATTGAAGTGCACTCTATCACCCCCCAGCCCCTTTGGTTGTCTGTCTTCTTCCAGAGGAAATAAAGTACTGGGAGGATCTGGATTGTATATAATACATGATTCTATGAAGAAGCTCGGTTAGCTGCAGTGCTTTGTAAACATGGGCCCATAAATATTATGCTTGGCTACACAGCTGAAGTTGAAGCATGGATCTGTACCTAACTGTCTGGGACACAACTACAGGTGTGGAAGCTGTAAGTTAATCCATTTTATGTTGCTTTACTGTGTAGCTCTACTTGGCATGATACGGAGGTCCTCTGGTAGCTCTGGTAGCTGCAGTGCTAACGTTACAGGGACATGTTTACAGGCCATCACGCTGAGTAGAGCTACACAAAATGGAATAACTTACAGCTCTACGTTTGTAGCTGGTGCCGATCCATGCTTCATCTTCAGCTGGTTAGTGAAGCCTGCTTTGTGAGATGATGAGCACACACATGCTAAACTTTGGGAAGCTCTCTTGCTACATTTCCGCCTAAAATAAATCGATCCACTGGGTCCTCAGAGGACGAACAGAGTAAAAATAGCCTCTTGTGCTCGTTGAAGCAGCGAACACACAGAGCAGCTGCCGTGCTTTGCTCCTAACTTTGTCAAGTTTGTTTGCGAAAGTTAGCGAGGAGAAACAACGGCGACCGCTTGGTAACTAAAAGGAGGGTTATCTGTCCGGGGGAGGCTGGCTCAAAGGCAGTGTCCTCTGGATTTGTGCAGACTTAAAATTGAAACGTTAAAAACCAAATTCATGAGCTGTAATCATGTTAAGAAGGGGGCCTATAACCTACCCCAGGCAGCATGTAGGAGGCAAAGAAGCAAAACAGTCATTACTTTTTCGGTGAAGTGAAAACCTCTTAATCTTGTCCTCACCTCTACAAGCTGATGAGTTTCTGCTGGATATTGCCCTCATATTGCCTGTGTTCTCATTTTTCTGAAATGCTCTGAGATCTGGGAGACACTGACACTTGTCTGTCCAAATATGTCAGCTCGGAAACTCGATTATCTGCTTTTTTTCGTTTCTTGTCTATTGACAGGACTGTATCGTATTATACACCAAAAATTCCATGAGAAGCTCACCTCACGTTTTTTTAAGTCAAAGGTACACATACACAAAGGTACAAGCCATGACCTATGCCGTTAATAGCTTCTCTTACAGTATCTTAGTTCTGTATATATACACCTATATAATAGATATATATACTGTATACATACACATACATCAGTCATTTATCTGGACCTGAATACAGCGACTACTTCAGGTCAAATCCATACAAATAATCAGTAGAATTAGAGGGAGCTGATGGAGCAATTCAGTCCTGACCCATGATCTACTTGATACTGTCAAAATGCTAAATACAACTGAATGACACTCTGTGTTGCATACTGTATACAATTTATTGCCTCATTTTTATTTGGCTACAGGTTTTATATATATATATATATATATATATATATATATATATATATATATATATATATATATATATATATATTAGGTATATAGGTTTTATATATATATATATATATATATATATATATATATATATATATATATTATATGGCACGTTCCCCCCCATTACTGGAGCAGATCTTCCTAGGAAGACACACAAAGGCTTTGGATGTAGGAACATATTCCATATATTATATCCTGGACACGGTGCAATACAATGTTGTGCAGACAGCAGAAACAGTGTTGCTGATGGACACAAAAAGGCATATAGCAGGAAATAATGAATTCATTTAGGAATTGCTACTGCCTGAGGGCTGATTTGGGATGGAAATTCTTTATTCCATTTATGGGGAAAGAAATGTAGCCTGTTACACGTAGTTTACTGCTATAATTATAATATTACACAATTTTAGCATAAGTGAATCTCTAATCTAAGTCAACAGTTTAAGTGTCTCATTACATCTCAGTGGTTGAGCTGATGGGGTCAAGATGTCAGGATTGTGTGGGAGTATTACTATATCTTGCTATGATATTGATTTTTTTTTTATTTTCTCTTGGGAAAGCACTGACCCAAAAACTGTTTTTTTTCATATGTTCTCTTGAATTTTCCTCTGCACCATTACTTCCAGTTTGACTCGACTCAAACGTGCAGTCTGGATATCCACGGATATTCCACCCACGTAAAGTACTGAATGAACTCTTATAATTTGGTTGATAACCTCCTCTGTCGTGTCAGCAGTGAAACATTCCCAGCGAGGTAGGATGTAATGTAAACAACAGTGATTAAAGTGTGTTATCTACCCTACCTTTTGACACTTGTATATCCGAGGCTGGGTTAAGAAGACACATGCTGTCAGGTAATAAATCTTAGTTATTTCCCAAGGTCTAACCGTGTTTACATTTAGAGTGCTGCCTTCAGTTGCGTGGAGAGTAATACCTCAGCAGGTCACATCAGTGTTTGGGGATATTGTCAGTAACCTTTCTGTCAAAACAGGTGTTATTTTAAATCCAGACACTCAGAAATGACTTTAAAAATGATGCTAGCACTGATTCATCCAAGTCACACTACTGCACAGAAAATAAGAATGAATGTAACGACTACTGATTTATGAGATTGTCAAGCTGGGCAGACATCGTATGGATTAGGAAGTGGTTGCTCCAAAGCACATTTAGAATCAGGCTGACTCTCCATCAGTCTATTGGAATTGTGCCACAAAATGAAAAACTGTTAAAATCTGACAAAAAAAATCATGTACTGTATGACATAAATCCTTTTTTAGGAAAGTTGTATAAGCAAATAAATAACGAATACCCAAAGCAAAAATTTCTACATTAAGTCAAGCTGTTGTGCGTACTGCATGTGCATTGAAAATAGAAAAAATAGATGGAGTGCAAGTGCACATATATAACTCTTTACACTGGTTGTCCAACAATATATAATAATAATAATAATAATAACAACATGCAGGAACATATATTAAAAACAATATATGGACAGATCACTACAGATTCAATGGAAATGTGTTATGGGGTCTGTATCTGCAGAAAACCTGAAGCCCTCTTTCTTCTTCTCTTCTTAATTTACCTGTTTGTTCCTATCAGTGCTGCTCCTTCTCTTCATTCAGCCTGTAGGTTGACCATCGCTGCACTCTCTCTCTCTCTCTCTCACGTTGGCTATATATCATACCTTCAAAAACCCAACCGAGCATAAGTCATGAAACCGAGCAGAAAAACAATATCAATGAAAAAAAATATCTCAACAAATTATTAAAAAATTCATGAAACATTTACAGCCATATCACAGAGGATATTCCAAATATTCCACCACGCTACACAATGGGATGCACCTACGAAGGTGTCTGCCTGCACTTTAATGAGATTCGGGGTAATGGGCTATTTAATCTGGCCTCAGAGCTGGGATGAATATTATGATTAAGAATATGACAGCGCCACTTCCACACCTTGAGAAAGTGATGATTCTACACGTGTCGGTTGTCGCCTTGCGTTAAACGGTTGTTTCATCACTGTCAGCGACAGATGCGTCGCCCCATCCCGCCACACTGAGCTGCTGCAGAGGAGCCTCGTCTCTAACGTGACAAGAAGAGGACACATTCGTTGGTGTGCATTGTTCTGTAAAGAATATCAATCTGGCTATATGTGTTTGCTTTATGTAGCAGCCCCAGAGTCCTGCTGCTTTAACACCGTGTGTGTGTGTGTGTGTGTGTGTGTATATAATTATCATTTGTAACATTTGGCATGTATCTCCCTCCTTTGTTGTGGCCCATAAGCCGCTCGTAACGGCTTATGCAGAGAAACTGTATCATCCTCAACAACACCAAGTGCCCCCCTGATATCTGGCTCAATTTGGTGTCACACAAAAATGCCTCGGACATGAAAGGGGCCAATTTGCTACCAGATCCCCAGCTGAAAATCCAACACTTGCTGTAATTCATCATTAGTTTCAAGGGAGGTCCACTGCTACCAGCCATTAGGACCACTGAGGGTTTATCCAAAGTCCAGAATGAGTTGTAGTCATAAACTACTGGAGTGTAATCGTGTGGATCTGTATGAACAGGTTGTGCATTTGGTGATGGAGTACCCAGTCTTCGCTGAACCTCTGAGCTGGCTAGTTTTGGATGATTTGGACTTCATGCTGTTGAAGTCCAACATAAATATAGATTGTTATGCTCTCACTGGGGCAAAATCCATAACGATGACCTAGGAGGCTTTGATTTTGGACTAAAATACGACCAAGGCCAGTTTTGTTTGCTGAAGACAAACAGGGCAAACCATAAAGAAACAGAACCTCTATGGATTAAACAATTACAGACATGCTTTTGAGAGGATCCAGTGCAGGGAGGGAGGCGTGTTTGTGGATGTACAACACAGTCAAAGCTGGCTGTTAGTGAATTTAGTGCACTCTATGAGTACAGTATAAACACGCTCTTGTTCTTGTTTTTCAAAGATTTAAGACATTCTCTAAACAAAAAGTGCTTAAAAAATCCAAACATAAATGTGCCTTAATGAGAACCCTTGTTCAAAGATATATGAAGTGATTTGCATTTAAAATGCAATCAATACTTCTGTAGAGGGCTTGGTGATACTTCTCATACTCATTTACTGCCTTAACTCAGTGGAATTAAAAATGTGAAATTATAATTTTTTTTAAATTTCCATCACAATTTTCAACATTAAGTAGTCAGAATGAATTTGAGCAAACCTCTAAATAAAAACTATAAAATAAAATAAGTACAAAAAATTGTATATTTTCCATGATGAGTTATTTTTACATACACTATGAATTGACTGTTTAACATTTTGTTTATGTGATATGTATACATACTGTGTATTATTTTATTGAAATCACTGCAACTATTATAATTACATTCTATAATAATTATGTTATGTTGCTACAACTGAAATTTTAGCACCCAGTTTTCTTTTATTTCAGCTTCAGTGAGTGTGTTTCGTTATCCAAATTCACTAAAAGGAGGCGAAAAGCACCCGGGCCAGGGAGGTTAGCTGAGTTGTAAGTGTAAACAAGACCCTTTTGTTCAAGAGACTGAACTCCCAGTGAACGCTGTGACATGATGATGGAGGGAGTCCGGATGGGACCTTGTCAGTGGGCCACGCCGCCATCCCCCAGAGCAGCGCCACAGCGGATGAGGGTGCCACCGCTCTGGCCGTTAACATGAAAAAAATGAGAGAGAGGTAAGCTGAGGACTGTAAAACAGGGTCGAGGGGGGACTCCCTGTGTCTAGTCCTGCATCAAGAGATGAGAGAAAACACACAAGCCTGGCTTTTAGACAGAATAGTCACAGAGCAAGCAGTGAATGGAGCTCTGTCAATTTGCCAAAGTAGCTTGGGTGATTAACATTTGAACTGTGGCACATCAAGAGCCCCCTGTGGATGAATGGTCATTCTATCAGCCTCATTAGGGGAAACCTATTCAAGGATGCCAAGCACAAATTGCCCAGGCCCAACTGTCAAGCATGGGTAGAGAATGACAATGGCAACCCAAGTAAACAATCACATCCCATAGAATGCTCAAATCGTCCGGTAAACAACATTCAGAGCCAAGATAAGCAGAAGACGAGCTTCTTAAACTGATGGAGTGTGTCGTAATAATAACCCGTGGAGCACCATGGTAAATCGGTTCAATGTGGTCGTCTCCTCGCGGTGAAGCGCATCATGGGACGAGCAGCTTGGTAGCTCAAATATGATGTTTCTCATGGGTATGAATAATAAGAAACGTGAAACTCTGTGGAATAAAAGACTCAAAATGCATTTACAACATGGTACCAACTAATGATAAGAAAAGCAGCAAGTCCACCAAAGACATCGGCTGCCACTTTGTCGAGACACAGCAGTACCTTGACAGTGTCCTTTTTCTTGGGCTTCCTTGCCATCTGCAGACTCTTCATCCACAAACACTGGACCTTACTCACACACACCATTCCGATCCAAGTGTCTGTGAACCATGCTTGCAGACGTCACTAGGGACGGGGGGACATGTCCCCTTCAGATTCAGAGACACTGATCCTTCCCCCCCACTTACCCAGCATAAGGCACCAAACATCGCCGTAAAAAAGGGGGATCAATGTCATGGCAGCAGCACTGGGAGCTTCATGATGCGTTCCAGTTGTATACGAATGTCAGAATTTCCATGCTTCAAGTCAGAATATAAGTCAGAACCTCTGTGAAGGATCTCCAACTCAGTTAGTTTAATCTCACCAAGCCAACATAGAATTCATGCTATGTGCTACTGATGTAAACAGTCACTACATGTTTTGTTGTACGCCTATAAGGCTGGAAGAGCTGGGAGCACTAAACTTTAGGGTTACATTGACCTGAGCTTCAAGTTCTGACTTCCAGTGAACACACCATAAGGCAAACTCTCACTCCCCAGGGTCCTAAAGAGGAACTGGTAGCAGCCAGTGCCTGTTGATCATCATCAGACCATTGTCTAGTATCAAAAGTATCAAAAAATCGTTCTGGAACCAGTATCGAAACAAAGGTACCAAAATTGTCATTGTATCAAAAAAATCTGAACGATACCCAGCCGTAGTCATGACACATATGCAGTATGATATGCAAGTGGATATGAGTGCATTTATGGATGTGCTGCTGTTTGCTGGAACAATGATTAGAAGTTGTAAATCAAAGGAATTACAACATGACTCCTTGTATATCATGACTGGATTGATCAGTGCGCACACAGATTAATTCATAGGGGTATTCAGGCTTCCAAAATAACAGCGCTACAAGAGATGTTCTCTCCTTTTAATCGTAAATTGCTACTATTATAAACATATAGAACCGTCTCTCTTCCAAGTCCTTAGTGAGACTGCAGTCATTTTGGCACAGAAAATGTTCACAGTTAGAAATTGCTCTTCCATATTTGTTTTTTCTCCTTCTCTTCCCTTTTCAGTTAAAAATCAGCATGATCTTGTTTGATAGACGTGTTTACCCAAGCTCTGGATGGAATTCATTAGCCATAATTAAGCGTTTACTTGATCAGGAGGGTAAAAAAAAGGATTATGTGAAGTCAGATTAAAGGGAGCTGACTGAAACCAACGAAGAGATTATCAAGCGCTGCCAGGCAAACAGGCTGCCTTTGGAGTTGGGCCCTCTCTGATCGCTATCTAGTTAGTGCTTTATTCGTCAAGCGCAAGCATAATGCAGAAAAAAGGCTTGACTTTATCCAGATTCTTCCTCAGGAGCATGACTGGCTATGTCTTGACTGATTGGTGCAGTGGATGCGCTGAGTATGTGAGGTTAAAAAGACTGGAGAAACCAGTGAAGCCCCTCCCCCAATGGTTACAGTTGCTATGCTTGTTAAGTTTTGCACCTGGCAAGCTTATTTGAGAGCTGCATTCACAATATCATTTGTCAGTGGAGTATTATGAATGAAGAGTTCCTCCACCATGTTGCTGTTGCTGACATAGGATTGGACAGTGGCTGTTCCAGGGAGATGAATAATGAACTGACTCATGTCACAGATATTATTTCAAAATATTTGTTAAATATAGTTGACATTCTGATATAATTTATTCTATTTTTATTCTATTATTATTATTTATTTATTCATGAAAGTATTCCCAATACTCTCCCTACTTTCAGCTTTGTTTTGGTCTCCACCACATCTTTAGCTGCTAAATGCTCCACCAGTTGCCAGTCATACAGCCACAACACTATAAAGCTAAGTTAATACTGCAAGTAATTCTCTGACAACTTGTCACAATAAACAATTGCTTAAATATCACACAGTCATGTCACCCATTGTTAACATCAAAATAGCAATTAGTGCAGCTTTAAAGTTTGGAAATCAGGGACAGATAAGGGAACTGAAATATATATATATATATATATATATATATATATATATATATATATATAAAACACCAATGGATTTTACTGAGATTTAAGATGTTCCAATGATTGTGGTACATCTTAAACCTCACCAGGGTAATGTGGAGATGGTGCTAGAGCTTAAATCTCACCAGAATATCTAGCACTATCTCCACATTATCCTGTACCTCTTTTGAAGCAGGGTGGCTGAAGAAAAAAATGTGTGAACAAAGATACTACCATTGTTATGTTGGAAAATGATTTGAGGGTACTGACCCTTTATCACTAACACTCTTGTATGGCTTCTGCTCTCTCTGGCTCTTTTGGTTCTTTGCTTAATGAATAAGACATGGTTGTCAGTAGATGACTAATTCCTCTCACATTGTCTTTGTACATCCCATCCTTCCAATTATTTTCTCGCCACCCATTTGGTCAGAGGATTTTATATAGATCAGCGCTAGAAAAGGACACTGACATACCTTTCAACACGTGTGTGCAGTGAGCCGTGATTAATGTTAAAGTGTGATTTAGGCCTAACATTACTGACCTGTTGATTTGAGGACTGCAAAGTAAGGTCTGTCAGATCGCTGCTGGAACGCTGAGAGGAACCTTTAATGAGGCCTGTGAGAGATGCCAAGTGGTTGGAAACTAAAGGATACCTGCTGCTGGCGGAGGCACATGGGAGCCTGGCGAGCCAGTTTTCAGGATTAATGCCTTCTTAAAGAGGGAAAAAAGATGATGGATTCACAGTTAATTGGATGCTAGATGTTAAACTTTGATGCCATTGTTTCTTTTTCACACAGATGTTTCTATTAGGTATATAAAAAAAAAAACACAATCAAAGGGCTTAAATGTCTCATAGCTTTAAAACAAATCTCTGTAAACCTCTCCCTCAGACCAAGAATCATTTAGTAGAGCCAGGGTACGCTATTAAATGTGGTGCTATCAAATTTTGGCTTAACACTTTTCAAACAGTACTCAGAATAAGCACAAATTGAGAAAATTTAAAAGACATTGATATAAATAGGATGACCATAAAAAGAATATATCTTGGCACACAATAATCATATACATATTTTTCCAGAATTGTGCCACATTGACAAAAAACTTTTCTGTTTGTATTTTACTCCTGATCAAAGCCAGAAATAAAATTTGCATTGCTGATTCCCAACTGTTGATGTCACATGGACAAACATGCTTGTTAATTTAGTTGTTTACTCTCACACACCATTAACAGCTGCCACACAATAATGGTACTTCATAAAGTTGTGTATTTTGTTTCCATATGGCATAACGGCAAAGCCATTTGTAGAGCTTCCACTTGAGGAGAATTACCAGGTGGTTACGTTATTATGAGCAACCAAACACACTGGCAGTGTGAACAAAAAAGCAAATAAAGACAAGTCCTGCCATTTGTTTTAGACTAAAATAACTTCTGAGCACATGAACAAAGAATCAGGCATGACGTTAACTGGAGGGGATAGCTGTTAAACCTCAGACTTAGTTTTTTTTTTAATCATTTGTATGCATCGTGACAAATTTGGTAAATCCTTTCAAACCTTCAAAAGCTTGACATGCTTTAGGAACTGCTGATAGGGTGTCAAAAAGTAACACAGGAACAAATTACATCGCCTATTTCCGTTTCAAAATACAGCAGCAGGATTTAAGTACTTGGTCAGTGAACCAACACAAAGTCAGCAGCGCATAGACAGCTTTTGTACGATCATCCAATCTTCCCTTTGGAATTTACCATCTGTATGACATTATTATTATTGTTTTGCATTCACAACAGTTGTTAAGATCACATCAACAATGCAAATCAATGCATTTACATGTCTGGATTGGGAGTCAAATATATGCAAAGTAAGTGACTTTATGAATTGATATGTAGATTCATTTCAGATCTAAAGGAGTGCAAAAACCAAAAGTAACAAAAATATAGCTTGACAACAACAACAGTGTGGTCTGGAGGTGGGAGACGACTTCAAAAATGGTTATTTGGTGAAGAATTACACTGTTCCACATTGAGAAATGTGCATAGGCACATGCACAAAATATGTACAACACATTACAGCTCAAATTTTAAATACTTCTGTCATATTTTAATTATGTTTTACCCAAGGTGCTGGTCTCAACTGAGCCGTTTTGTAACCCTTTCAGCAGCGTTGTGCTGTCGTTCTTCTCCATGACAACTGACTGGCTGCTTAGACCAGAGTAAAGTGTAAAGTTGATGAGGCATGCAAAGGGCAGTTATACATGTATACACAGAGACACAAAGACAGATCCTTTCCTTTATAGTTACTGTAGATGATGCTGCTGCAGCGCCACCTGTCTCCACAAATATGGTGGCATACGCCTTCGGGAGATATGTCAATTTTATAATCAGCCTCAGCATTTAAACTATTTAAGCTAAACTATATTGAACTTTTTCCGTCCTGGTCTAGAGATGTTGACTACCAAATTTGGAGATGATTGCTGAATAGTGAAATTGAAATCTCATTCAGTGTTCCTCACCCTGAACTCTGAACATCCTCACATTTGGCTTCCATCCCTTTCCTACAGCACTTCCACCCTGCAGACATCAGCACTCATTTCCCCAAATGTGTTCATTTGTGCACAATGAAATGTTTGTATGCGTGCACATACAATTACAGAAAGTGCACCCCCGATAAGCAGACTACACGGGGCTATAACAACTTCCGCTATGCGGAAAGAAAATAAATCAGCTTGTACTTGGATATCTGCACATCAGAGCAAAGCCCTTTGGTTATTGTAATTACAAAGTGCAATAAATCAAAATAGAAACTGGATGTGTTTGCTGTGGCTTTTCTCTCCCAGCTGAATATTATTTTATTCCACAAGATCCTAAGTGCTGATGCAGCTTTTCTTGAGACAACAAGCCCTGGAGAATTGCACATGTCTCAGCAAATATGAGGAATCGACATCAGGGGTAATGAAGTGACTGAAATGGGAGAACAGACTGCCATATGATGTTGTGATGTATTTCTTCCTGGGGATCTGATTTTAGTGCAGTGATTACCATGCTTTTGATTACATTATGACATAAGTCTTTAGCTCCTCAGATGTTTCCACTCCAATGGATGCTCTGCACTGCATAGTCACTGTGTAGGATAGTTTCAAGATGCCAATGTGTAACAACACACTATGAAGATAAATTCAGGACAGTGTATGCTGCAGGGTGAAACACAGCGGCTTTATTAGGGGTGTGATCACCACAAGGCCTTAATGTGACTTACAGCTTGTCATCTTTACTAGCAGAGGAAAAGTGACAGATGTAAACCAGCCCTCTAAAAACTAACAGAGCATCAGTTCTCAGTAAACTATTATTTGCAATAAACCCACCAGAAGATTGACATCTTATTCTGTTGAGTATGTAACAAACCATCAGTCCCATTTTGCTTGGCACACAGAATAGGAGCAGTTACACCTCACTAAAGGTAAATAAAAAGTGTCTCTTCTGCAGGTTAGAGTCAGAATTTTCACTCTGCAGGCCTGTCATCTGCAACCTATAAAAGAATCCAGAATTTGATTGTAGCTTTTTCTCACTGATGAAAGTAAAGTATTTTTCAGGAAGTAAATGCACCTAATTCCAAACAGCATCCTACATTGCCACAGCCAGTGAAGTCAGATTATGCAGCATTAAATCTGCATTGCTGTAGGGACGCATGTCATATTAGGTTAGGTAGCAAAGGAAATGCATGGCTCGAGGTTTCCAGACTTTGCGAACGTTCTATGCATTCTCTGTACACGGGGCTGCGGCCGAAGCAGTAGGGTAGAACTCAGGAGAGCATGCTGCCCTTCCATCTGCCCTTGAGGCCAGCGGGCTGTCACTATCACTCTGTACCAAAAGTCAGCTCTCCAGTTTGTGTGCATTTCAGACATGCACACTAGTCTCTGCAAAGCTCAGCATTCCACACTGTCTGGAGGGAGGAGATGGAATAATATAAACATAGACGGCATTGGGTTATTTGAAAAATGTAACCAATTACTCAATGGAGTTACTCAACAATAAGTAATTATTCACATTACTCCAGATACTCAGTCCAGTTCTGTAAAATAAATAACTCAAAAGCCTTTATACCTACATTACACACATTCTGTATCCAACATTTTTGGAGGTGTTTTACTTCCAACTAGTTTTCTGGCAAACAAGCAAACGTCATGTTAACATTCAGTGTTCCTGTTGCTACCTAATGTATTTATGTATAATTTTGAAAATGTTTCAAACCCTGCGTTGTTTACATCTGTGTTTGCTCAGTAGCAGTACTTTTACTACTGCTAACTATGGAGTAGTACTGTTTCTCTTGTGGCTGAGGTTAATTTTCCCATACCAGTCCATGTGACAAGCTAATACTAAAGACACCAAACAAACTGATATAAAACCTTCATCAAACTCCCAGTAAGACGGCCAACAAGCCAATCCAACAAGGACAATGAATTCCTGATTTTGAATGAGCAATTATTTAGGCCTTTATTGTCGTCTTGGTGGTGTCTCGGATGATTGGTTCAGTCAAGAAAGAAGACAATGTTATCAGAAAAACATGAACTTCTCATGATCAAGAATGTTCCCTGGTTTCCATGGCGACCAAGAGACCCTATGTAGTCGAGCAGAATTGTCGGTCTCAATTACAAAACGGCTGATTAGCATCAAGGTACTTGTGCAGGAGGAAGTGCTGGAGGCTTTCAGATCCGCAGGCAGCTGTGCAACTGAGGGGCAATCAAAGTGTGTGATTGCCATCATTTCATAAGAACTCTGTTTGTTTCACAAATTAGCTCAAACTTACTATAAGGTCAGAAATTCTCAGCTTTTCAAGTAAAACTTTGGTGCACTCTTACTTCTTTAAAACTAATTAAATCTTACTGTGACAGGTTCCTACACTTGTTGAACTGTTTTTTTTTTCTTATCATCCACTTATTTGTACCTCTATATAAACACATTTATTTATCGACTAGTACTACTATACATCTTTCAGAAAAATATCTTAAAGTGTCCATGCTGCACTTTTGAAATGGCATCGTTCTATCACTGTGAAATGGAGAACCTCATGGGATTTCAGAGCTAATGACAAAGATACAACAGCAAAAAAAAAAATGCTCTCAAGTTATTTGTTGTTTTTTCCTGGTACCACGCAACCAAGGATCCCCTATTCATCTCTGTCGCCTTGCCTGGGTCAGGCAGAGGACACAATCAGGCTAATAACAAAATTAGCCTTGATCAAATTACTTCTGCCTTGGTGGTTAATGATACTGCAAAGTTTGGAGCCCCCTGGAGCCAAGAATGCACATTTATCGGATGTTCGTAGTGCAGTTGAAGTTAAATTAACTTTGAAATCGCAGACCACTAATGCTTATGGGGCTGTACTCCTTAAGGCTTCCTCAACTGTTACCCTCACGACACAGTTATCGCTGCACCTTAGCGGGAGTGAATGACTTTGACATCTGCACTGTCACCATATTTCCACTGCCATTTCCACTTACCTCGAAAGAAAACAGATGGGTAGACATTAGGAAAGGCTGTGGTAAACAATGCTCTGTGCTTAACTCGAGCTCTGCAGGTCTAGTGTTTTGGTCAAGGACGCTTCCAAGGGAACAAGTCCACTACCTGGGACTGGATCAAGTCATGCCATGGCTTGTGTCTGAGCCTAAGGCCACCATAGCGCCCAGTCAGACTTCACAGCTACAGAGCTCTCAGTCTCCCAGTGGGAGCTCATGCTCTGTGTCAGGTGTCAGGTGGAGTTATCCAAGCCCCTGAAAAAGGAATCCATTGTTTGTGAAAGCCCCGGTCGTTGTCACACCACATCTCTTGCTGCAAGGAGAGATGGGACAGGAGGGCTTCTACAGTGATCTGATTCTCTGTTTGTGAGGTAACTGTGAGGGGAAATGTGGTTTGCTTCTATAGTATGGCGGTGCGTGTTTGGGAAATGCTTTATGGACTGTACAGCTACATCTCGTGAAGCTGCAGTGTACAGAGATCCAAAAAAGGGGAAAGCAGTCAGTTTCCAAATTAAAAAAAAAAATATCTCCAATGAAAGGTATTTAAGTTTACAAGGTACAAGGGCTCTGTACATATAGAGGCGGGAGCCAAAGAAGCAAAGCAAATTGTCCTGGAAGCAAGAGTGAATACGATACCTGTCACTCAGTGTTTTTGCACTTGTCTTATCAGCGTGCTGCCCCTCAGATGGCATGTGCTTATTGTCATGTTGCTGGAGTCACTCCTGCACTGAGAGGTGAAAAAGACCTGATTATATGAGCTCTTGACTCTCAGATGACCCTGTCACAAAACGTCTCCAGAACAGCACTGCACATCTATGATTGATCCAAAAAGTATCAAGGTTGACAAAAAAAGCTTGCTTTTTTTTTTTTTTTTTTTTTTTTGCTGAGAGCGAGTCCTTGTGATTTGATAGAAATGAAAATGAGGGGCAGCAGTGAGATAACTCATAAATTGAATGACGATAAAAACTGAGTGTTTTATTCAACGGTTTGTGAATTTACAAGGTCACCTTGCTTTTGAGAGCAACAGCAACAGGAATTCATGTGGCAGCCGCTCTTATCAAATTCACAACTCAGTCACTTCAGTGGCCTTTCTGTAGCTCCACATGCCACTATAGTGTCTACTTAGCAGCAGTCCCTTCTCTGCTCTACATGGTATCACTCCACATGGTCTTATTTGACAAAAACGCTGGCACAAGGCACTTTTGATTTAAAAAAAAACGACTGGCACTCAAAGAGTTAAAGCTAATAGTAGACTATTGGAAGCATATAAATGAAACTAGACTAGTTTTTTACTCCTAAACTGAAAGGGTAATTGTAGGGCAATGCATATACAGTATACATTGAAAAGTATTTATTTTTATATAAATACTATTTCATGATGTCTTTGGGAATTTATGCATGTTTCTAAAGATTACTCGACATGCTGTGTTCCATGTCAAAGACAGATTTAGGCATTTATTTCTTATGCTATTGCTAGTTTAACCAGTTAAAATTGTCCTTAAACTGTATGCATAGAAAAAAGGACAAATATCATATATTTTTTTGCCCTTGCACAACATACGTGAGGTTTGATCATTCACAGTTAGCATGCCTTATGGTGTTTACAGCAGGGAAGTGATGATGTATGAGTGGGCTACTTAAGACTTGCAAGGTAATTAACAAATGATGTTTTGGCAAACATAGCATGGCCTTGAAGGGAACGTATTACTTTCATAGCGCCCCACAGCTAAGCTATTCACAGGGATGCCGCTTAGTAGAGTGAGATGAATGGACTGTGACTTGGACCAAGCAGGTGGACCCACCGCTACCCCACCAAGACCCCCTGCTGACTCAAACTCACAGATGCACATGAACGCACAGACACACACTCGCATATGCAGACACGCACACGGACTGATGCACATAGACATTATCCTCAAAGGAGAGTATGTACAGCTGCAAGGTGAAACATGGCAAAGAAGAGACCAATTATCCTCCAGACAGATGACTCGGGATGTGGGAGGCCCGATCATTTTTCCTGCCTTGGTTTGAAACCCTGCTGCTGTCGGCTGCTGACAACTGGTCTCCTCCTCTCCAGCCCTCTGTTTATCGTTCTGTCTACTTTAAAACAACACTTATCACCACACTGTTTGAATGCCGGGTCAAGATACTGGCTGCTTTGTGCTCTTGTGAGATGTGAGATGATAGTTATAGAGAGGCTAACATAGACTGATGCTACAACCTATTTCAAAATAACACCCCCTCAATTTGCAACTACAACAAAAAAAATGTATGATGTGAGACCATGATACCGTACAGTATGTGTTTTCTCTTGACAACTACTGGTGTGTATCCGCAAGGTCAGCACAATTTCACCTGGTGCCATCGCAGGTGAAAGAACCAAATGAATAACTGCAACCTTGAGCAGAGAATATGTAAATAACATGTAGTGACATATAATAGTAAATTATTTTTCCATTACATTTGTTTCTGTTAACCCAAGAATATACCTCAATGATTTTATAATTTAAAAAATGGTAAGACTTCAATAAACTCTGACATTTTTATAATACCATATGTATATGTACAGGCACTGCCAGAGTGTGAGAGACTGTGAATGCATGGCAATTTAAACCAGAAATCAGCCACATTCTTCCTGAGTAGAGCTTAAACAGTGCCTTCACTGATGACGGTGCTTGTCATGAGACGCTTTTATCAACATGCATGGCAAAGTTTTTAGGAACTGATGAATTGGTAATCAGAAAGGAAAAAGTTATACTCCACAAGTACTGTAGAAAAAGTGGCTGCATATACCATCTCTTTAGGTCCCGACTACAAATCCCAGAAGCTCCAAAATTGTCACAGGTTGCGGGAGACCACGATCGGCAACCCGCTGCCGAGAAAAAGGAAAACCATACACGTTTATGGCACTCAAGCATTCTGTTTTAAAGGACATAAACGTACGATCTTGGCACTCAAATAGTTAAATGTCCCAGATTATACCCTTTTTCAGCAAATTTATACCAGTGTCAGACATCTAACAATATTGTTTTCAAAGTGTATTACCACATATTCAGCCCTGGTCCTGAATTTCAGTCAGTCACTGTAGTGAGCTCTGCTGAGAACAGACTCTTTCTGTGTCTGTGGCCTTATCTTGCACTAATGTTTACAGTGGATTTACAGCTATGGCTGATAGAGACGCCATTGTTCAGTCTTACCAGTCTGAACTAGAGTCTGACCCAGAAGGAGAGGTTCCTGAACAGGCTGCAGCAGGGCGTTTCTGAATGGTCAGTTAAAAATACTGTTTGTCTGTATGTGTTGTTACAGTTACTAGCTTGTAGCTAACACTAATTGTTATGGTTAGAAGGAACCATACACTTTCTTCGTTTTTAAATTCAATAAGCTATATAACTATATACAAGCTGTTGTTGTTGCAACCGCTCAGAGTTTCCTGATGCTGAAGACCGCTACATGGGATTTAAGCTGGCCCTCCATTGAACCTGGACGCATAGCTGCCAATGACCTCCTCCTTTACTTTTATTATTACTTTTTTTCACAAAAAACTAAAACATGTCCTAAATAAATCCTGGTACTTGCCTTATTTATTTATATTTATAAGGTTTTGTTTTTGATTTTTTTTTGTACATGTGAGAGCAGTACCTGGAACAACAAGTTCAAAACATGTTGTGGTTGAAAAAAGTGAACATGTATGTATTGTTGGCTCTGTCTTGTGGTTTAGCTCTGCATTCTCCCTTCATAGCCTTTGCAAAGTGGAGCATGACGAGAGGTACACCTTCCTGTGTTTTGGCTTGTGGTCGCTCAGTGTTTTCATTGTAATACATGGCAGCCAGGTACTTCCATGTCTGGAAGTACAAGATCACAGATGTTCACAATGAAACAAACTTTGTCACCTGTTAAAAAAAGTGTTGAAATTTTCATGCTAGTCGTCACATTTCAGTATTTTTCTGTAACCTTTTTCTTATTTTTCTACTGTAACCGCAGCATTGCTACTGCTATGTGGTAGCATGTTCATGTCACCCATAAGGACTTGTTTGTGGCAGTTGTAGCTCGGGAGTAAAAAAAAAAAAAAGTTGTAGCTTGGGAGTAAACAGAGGTAAAGCAGCATGGAGGATGTTGTGTTGCGTGTGAATGATTTATTATCGCTTACAACAAATCTTTATTAGCAGCCAAACTGCACAGTAAAATACAGCGCAAACATAGCCGCACTTCCGGTCGCACTCAAAGTAAGCCTTCAGAATAAAAGCATATAAGGGATTACACCACAGAGGAGACGGAGGAGAGCGCCATGGAAAGTAAACACACTATAAAAAAAAATACTCTGAATAATCTGAATATATATTCTCATCGGGATATAAACTTGGCTATATCAGGATTTAGAATTTTACCCATATCGCACAGCCCTAGCTGTGTGCGCACAGTGTGTCCAGTGGATCAGTCTGGTAACATCCACTGATGAGCTGGTCTGTGCAGAGAAAACAAGGTTTACACTAACAGCTACTACACTAACATCTGCAGGCAATGCAAACACTGTGACAGCAAATGCACACAATCATATTAATACATGACAGAATATTTCACTTCCACTGCCAATTGTTAGAAATCCAAAGCCTAAAATTTTCATGTTCACAAACTAGAAGACCTGCACTGGCCACTTTTAATATAAACATTGCTAACTAGGCACTTAACTAAGTTATACATGAGACACTTTCAACAGAGGCTAACGTTACTCTGATGTGTACGGACAGTACCTTTAACAGTCGTCACAATCATCCAAATTATAAGTGTATGACGCTAGCTTCAAATGAGCCTTGTGTTCACAGAGCTTATGTTGAAAGTCTCCTGATATTAATTACTCTTGATGTTATTCAAGGACACAACAATTAGCAACAGTAACGGAGCTCCTTTAGCTGCAGAGCTAATGTTACAGGGACATGTTTACAGGCCATCACACTAAGTAGAGCTACACAGTAAAGCAACACAAAACAAAATAACTTACAGCTCCACGTTTGTAGCTGTGTCCCAGACAGTTGGTGCAGATCCATGCTTCATCCTCAGCTGGTTAGTGAAGCCTGCTTTGTGAGATGATGAGCACACACGTGCTAAACTTTGGGAAGCTCTCTTGCTACATTTCCACCTAAAATAAATCGATCCACTGGGTCTTCAGAGGACGAACAGAGTAAAAATAGCCTCCTGTGCTCATTGACGCAGCCAACACACAGAGCAGCTGCCGTGCTTTGCTCCTAACTTTGTCAGGTTTGTTTGCGAAAGTTAGCGAGGAGAAAAAAAATGGCGGCTGCTCAGCAACTTTAGAGGAGGGTTATCTATCCAAGGGGGAGGCTCAAAAGCAGTATCCACTACTGGAGGGAAGGGCATCTCCCCTGTTGATGTCAAGAGGGGAGAAATTTCCAAATCGCCTGTTTCAGCACACATTGGCAAAGAAGAGGAGCAAGCAGGGGAAGGAGGTGACAGACTTTTTTCACTCCTGGGGCCTCATTCATAGGCTATGGGGACACATACTGTGAATTTTACATGATATGTGACCTTTAAGCAACTATTTTTTTTTTGGAAAATAATCCAAAATTCACGTGGTACATGTTTTCTTAACACAAGCACAAGTAGTTTGGCACAATGTTGCTGTTCAAGTGACCATACTAAAATACTGTGCAAAATATATATAAGTGCATTTTTTGAGTGGAAGAAATGCAAACAGGGAATAATTTATTCTGCCCCGACATTAAGAAGAAACATCATTGGGCATGCATAGTTGGGGACAAATGAAGAAAATTTTGCCAGACAGAGGATGTAGACCTAATAGGCAAATTGTGACAAATCACCATACAAACATGCATAAACAATACTGGGTACACAGGACGCCCAGAATAGCAAGTACTGCCAAAGTACACTTGAAGATCTTCGTTATACCAGCAGCAGCTTCAAAGGCTGATCTATCTACCATGACTCTATGCCTGATGGCAAACATAAAATGAAAAATACATTGTCGGCAGAGGTAAAAAGAAATGAACCTAAAAAAAAATCAGTGGCTTGTCAACGATGAGATGTACATGCTGATATGGTGACATTTTGTGAAAATCTGTCTCTGTTAAGCACCTGTCTCTCCTGTCTCTTTGTGTTTCGGGGTGTGTTTGCATTGCACTGTTTTCACCTCTTATGTTCATGCAAAATCATATTGTGTTCACACACATTTTGGCTATGACACAGAGTGAAAATCAGAACCAATAAAATTATCAGGCAATCACAACATAGTACACGATGTTAGAAACACTAGAGTTAAGTCATTTTAAGTCAAAAATGCCTGAAAGCTTTGCAGTCCGAAAGAAAAACAAAATTCTAAAAGAACCTGAAGAGATTTTATGATATAGCTATTGAAAAACTGTGGAGGAAATCAAAAGAAATCTTAAATGATGTTGAAATGAAATCAAAGAGCTAGACAGAGTAGCTGCAGAGGATGCCTTTTATGGTTTAAATGTAATTATGGGTACTGTACAGATGCTATTTGTTGTTACTGAGTGGATAAGTGACTTGAAATGCTGGTCATGTCAGTCTGCTGTAGTGTAATAAAACAACCCATTAATCACAATAAATATGGTTTACAGTTCCATGCACGAAAATCACCTTAGAAATGTGACGGATAATATACACTCACTGGCCACTTTATTAGGTACACCTTGCTAGTAAAAGGTTGGACCCTATTTTACCTTCAGAACTGCCTTAATTCTTTGTGGCTTTAATTCAACAAGGTGTTGGAAACATTCCTCGCAGATTTTGGTCCATAGTGACATGATATCATCACTCAGTTGCTGCAGATTTGTTGGCTTCATATCTATGATGAGATTCTCTGTTCCTCCAAATCCCAAAGGATCTACTGGATTGAGATATGGTGACTGTTGAGGCCACTGGACTCCAGTGAATTCACTGTCATGTTAAAGAAACCAGTTTGAGATGATTTGAGATTTGTGACATGGAGCATTATCCTGCAGGAAGTAGCCATCAGAAGATAGTTCACTGTGGTCATAAAGGGATGGACATGTTCAGCAACAATACTCAGGTAGGCTGCAGCGTTTAAACTACATTCAGTTGGTACTAAGGGGTCAAAGTGAGCTAAGAAAATATTCCCACACCATTACATCACCACCAACAGCTTGAACTGTTGATACAAAGCAGGATGGATCCATGCTTTCATGTTATTTACGCCAAATTCTGACCCTACCATCTGAATGTTCAGCTGAAATTGAGACTTGTCAGACCAGACAACATCACGACACACAATGAGGAAGCGTGACTTCATTCTCCACTGGGAAAGAATATTCAACATCTGTGAAACTAATGGTTTGTGCAGCTTTTTTACTGTCAGTTGGATAGATATAAATAATAGCATTTAAATTACTGTTTAAAAGCATGTCTGTATTCACAACGTAGCCAAACAAACTGAATTATGAGCAAAACGTAGTACTGAGTGGTGCACAAGAATCTACAGGTTTACCATTCTTAATTTTCTCATTTGTTTTGTGTCAGAGTTTGATTTTAGTTCTTTGGTAACAAGTATACCTATATTAACTAATTTTATTGTTTTCACACACACGTGTAACTGTGTCCATCTACCTCTTTGAGAAGTCAGAGTTAATTTTGTGATGACAAACATGGGCCAATTTATTAAACATATGTCAACAACATTAATCCATGATACATAATGCAGGGACAATACAAGACTACAATACAATGTGACCTGGGGAGTTAATCTACACAATACCACGACAAGTTGCTTAGTCAATGAGAGATTTCAGAATAAATTATCATAAGAATTTCCCCCGAGGACTTTTCTAATCAGAGTATACTATCGTTTTCTGTTCCTGCTTAATGAATCATATGAATTATAGTCACATTATAAATGGCAAGTCTTTGCAGGGCTATTAGTTTGTTTCTTTAGGGGTCTAATAGAAGACATGCTTCATTTGGGGCACTGTAGTATCCCGCAGCAACACGAAATGAATTGCATTATTTCCAACAGCTGCCATTTTCCAATGATCTTATCAGAAGTGCACTAACATAATGTGGCAGAGGAAGTTATTATTCCAGACCAGCCGCCTCACTCTCGCTTCATAATAGCATTCATCTTTCTGAACAGGTCTTTTACTTCCAGCACTACGCCCTCCTCACACTTTTCCCACACATTCTTTCTTAATTACAAAAGATGGATTCCGTCTGTAGATATATTTCTGGTCAAGATTTATATTCAGGGGGAGTTTGCCTTTAACTTTCATTTTGATGCTAATGCCTTGTGCTTTATTAACTCCCCAATGTGTAAACCATGTTTGGTTGAATGTGCGACTGCCTGAATGCAATAACACTTCATTCAATTCGTTGATTAAATTTTGGTGCACTTAAAGAGGCATCCATAGAGATTTCACTGGATGGGACAAATATTCCTTCATCCTATTACTGGCTCTGTGTTGCTTTGTTTTTTTTGTTTTTTTTTTAAACCCCAATCTGTGAGTCGAGTGTTGGATTTTTGGCAGGTAGTCTGACGAAGAACGAAGAAAACTCTCTTCAAGTGCATCTTTTTCCAGGCATCATG
Source organism: Synanceia verrucosa (assembly GCA_029721515.1). NCBI lineage: Eukaryota > Metazoa > Chordata > Actinopteri > Perciformes > Synanceiidae > Synanceia > Synanceia verrucosa. Next base: position 12,358,300 of record CM056557.1, on the reverse strand, counting down.
TGGGCCTAATCATGCAGCACTTATCACCTGCTTTGCCCTTCACACTTGTTTGTCATCACAGAGCAGCAGATAGTTTCATGCTTCCATCTGCTAGGCCATTGCAGTCATAGACAAACTGCGATTGCCATGCAGAAGCAGGACAAGCGATCATGTGTATTTCTATGAATATGTTGATGCCTTGGGGATGATGGACTGTTTCCTGGCACTTATTTACACATATAGTCGTGGTCAAAAGTTTACATACACTTGTAAAGAACATAATGTCATGGCTCCCTTGAGTTTCCAGTTATTTCTACAACTCTGATTTTTCTCTGATAGAGTGATTGGAACAGATACTTCTTTGTCACAAAAAACATTCATGAAGTTTGGTTCTTTTTTGACTATGGGTCAACTGAAAATGTGACCAAATCTGCTAGGTCAAAAATATAACGCGACCAGCTACTCAAAAACTAAAATGAAAGTGATAGCCTGACCATCAAGTACTTTTGTATCTAAGAAGGTTCAAGCAGGTTTCAGTTTTTAAATTATACTACCCTTTTACCATTTGATGACCATTTCTACAATCAGAACACTGTGTGCCAAAGCCATCATGGCACTGAACTGTATGTCTGAGTGGTGAAACTCATATGACAATCCAATATACTGTATATTAGACCTCACATGACTCACATGAGTCCTTTTTTGAAATTTTGATTTCTATTTTAGGGAGTTTTGTTTTTTTTAAACTGCATTTTGAAGCACTACTTAGAACCTTCTTAAGATCCAATAGTGCAAAATGGAATTCTTGCAATTTTTCAACTGGTCTTAAAATTTTGATCAGGAGTGTATTGTATATTTGTGACATCACAAATGGTTTGAAATTGTGACTGCTTGTTTCAAACTCACAGTTCATGAAAAAGGTTAGCATGGATTTCTTCACAGATTGCACATTTCAGAACTTTAACAATAATTACACGGCACTTAAAAATGCATTATTATAGACAAATTTCGCTTTTTACAAGACGAGACCTTTACCTCTTTGAGTGTCATTGACATACTTATATGTCATTTAAAATCCAATGCATGGGTGCCATACAGAAATGAGGTAACAGCATTGAAAAAACTGTATATTCATGTATGCATATATTGGAAAGCAGATGATAAATAATTTGCTAATTGCAGCAGACAATCATTTGACTCATAGAGAATGCAGCTAAACAAAGGCAGACGCTTTCCTCGGCTTCTTAAACATCAGTGAAAGACTTCAAACATTATTCATAAATATGAGCAAAACATTTGTTAATAGGCTGAGCTAATGCATTATTCAAAAGTGATTCAGGAGCAGCTTATTATAGACTGCTATCAAAGTGTTGTACTTCTCCCCTTGATGTGCATCCAGAGAAACAATGCAGCACACAGAGAAATGTCTCACCAAGAGCTGGGACTCTAAAAACATTCATCCCATCATGCCAATCAAACCAGTGAACATTTCAACCTCAAAACACATGGTCCTCAGCCTCCTCTTCATGTAAACACCATCATCTCAATGGACAGGCATCTCACTGCCCTTAGAAGCCACGTAACAAACTTTACTCATCTCCGTTGTTTGTAGATCAAAGCAGCCACTTGCGACATGAATGAGAAGACATGGCGGCCTGATTACTTTAATAATACATGAGAAATCTAATGAACACATTCAGAAAGTGGCACGTCACCCGTCTGTGCGGCACTGAGTGTTGATTAAAGTTTGCCTGTTTGGCATTTGAATAATGAACAAACACTGAAGAGAAACGACAGCCATTAACCTTTCAGAGAGTCCCTCTTATTCTAAGCCGCAGCGTATCAGGACATTACAATTCCTGATTCCCATTTTCCACGACATTACCCTTCTAGAAAAGATTCAAATGGTGTCCCATCAACAGAAAGCTACGACAAAGGACTTTTAGTTACACTATATTGCCAAAAGTATTCGCTTACCCATCCAAATAATCAGAATCAGGTGTTCCAATCACTTCCATGGTCACAGGTGTATAAAATCAAGCACCTAGGCATGCAGACTGCTCTTACAAAAATTTGTGAAAGAATGGGTCGCTCTCAGGAGCTCAGTGAATTCCAGCGTTCAACTGTGACACCTGTGCAACAAATCCAGTTGTGAAATTTCCTCACTCCTAAATATTCCACAGTCAACTGTCAGCTGTATTATAAGAATGTGGAAGTGTTTGGGAACGACAGCAACTCAGCCACAAAGTGGTAGGCCACGTAAACTGATGGAGCGGGGTCAGTGGATGCTGAGGTGCATAGTGCGAAGTAGTCGCCAACTTTCTCCAGAGTCAATCGCTACAGACCTCCAAACTTCATGTGGCCTTCAGATTAGCTCAAGAACAGTGCACAGAGAGCTTCATGGAATGGGTTTCCATGGCCGAGCAGCTGCATCCAAGCCATACATCACCAAGTGCAATGCAAAGCGTCGGATGCAGTGGTGTAAAGCACGCCGCCACTGAACTCTAGAGCAGTGGAGACACGTTCTCTGGAGTGATGAATCATGCTTCTCCATCTGGCAATCTGATGGACGAGTCTGGGTTTGGCGGTTGCCAGGAGAACGATACTTGTTGGACTGCATTGTGCCAAGTGTAAAGTTTGGTGGAGGGGGGATTATGGTGTGGGGTTGTTTTTCAGGAGCTGGGCTTAGCCCCTTAGTTCCAGTGAAAGGAACTCTGAATGCTTCAGCATACCAAGACATTTTGGACAATTCCATGCTCCCAACTTAGTGGGAACAGTTTGGACCCTTCCTCTTCCAACATGACTGTGCACCAGTACAAAAAGCAAGGTCCATAAAGACATGGATGACAGAGTCTGATGTGGATGAACTTGACTGGCCTGCACAGAGTCCTGACCTCAACCTGATAGACCACCTTTGGGATGAATTAGCGCAGAGACTGAGAGCCAGGCCTTCTCGTCCAACATCAGTGTGTGACCTCACAAATACGCTTCTGGTCAAAAAAAATCCCATAAACACACTCCTAAACCTTGTGGACAGCCTTCCCAGAAGAGTTGAAGCTGTTATAGCTGCAAAGGGTGGACCAACATTATATTGAACCCAATGGATTAGGAATGGGATGTCACTTAAGTTCATATGCGAGTCAAGGCAGGTGAGCAAATACTTTTGGCAATATAGTGTTTGAGTCACCTGATGATGTCTATGTAGGTTCTCAGTCATCCACATTGACGAAAATCAAACGGAGCAAAGGAGAGTGAACTGGACTTGCTTGAGGATTGTTGAAGACATTTCACTTCTCATCCAAGATGTTTCTTCACTTTCTAACTGCAGTAGAAAACAAATGACCGAAATATTAACTTGTTATATCAATTCTATAACAAGTTGATATACAATCGATGGAGTTACCCTTTCCTTACCATTCAGGCACAAGTAAATCAGATGTCTCATAATACAAGAGATGTGTGTGACATACACTGATCAAGCAAAACATTATGCTCCCCTGTTGGATCAGACCACCAGGACCAGCCTTCACTCCCCACCTGCATCAGTGATCCTTATCCTGTCATGACCCTGTCTCTGGTTCTCCACTGGTCCTTCCTTGGACCACTTTTGATAGATCCTGACCACTGCAGACCAGGAACACCCCACCAGAGCTGCTTCTAATCAACTTTGATGGCAATTTGTTCATTTGCCTTATATATCCAGGGTGCCATGATAGTTACTGTAATTCCCCTCACCTGCCAGCGGTCATAATCTTGTGCCTGATTGCTGTATACTGCACACTGTAAAGCATCATACCCAAATTAAATATTCTAGCATTATTTTTTTTTTGCTGACACATTGCAGTGTTGTTGGTGGATTACTACCACTCGTAGGTCAGTGGAATCGTGTCAAGCAGGGCAGGTGTATTGATTATGTGCATACTTCTGCACATGCATGATACAAATAAGACAGGGACACACTTGTTCAACACGTTGCATGTCATGAATTTATTACTAGATGAAGATCCAAGACCAAAACAAGCTAAGTACGACCCACTGGGCTTGAATTCTGTTTGCACTATTGACAGCTTTTATAACTGACAAGTCTGCCGTTGTCATGCTGCTATGAAGATTATTAAAGACAAACTTTATTTTTCAGCTTAAGATTTTCATAGGCCCGAGAATCTGTGGTTAACACACTAAACACTGAACTAAATTCTGTGCATGTCTTTCACAGCAATGAGGTGGCAAAATAGGGTGTCTGCTCGTCTTGCTGTGCCTCTGATCATCTGTTTCCTGTTCAAAGAGTGGTCTTTGTGTTTTTCCTGGCATAAGTTTCAGCTTCCACTAAGCTTCTAAAAATGTTGCAAATGGAGACACATATTCTTTGCTCCAGGAAGTGGTGCTGTAACTTGTTAAAAGATGCCTTTCAGGAAACAAAACTAAAGCTTTCTTGTCATCTTTCAGAACACTGGACTTTTATCAGCGATCCTCGCTCGTAATTAAAGACATTTAAACTGATAAATAGCAGTTTTTAAAAAGCTAAGACAGACACGTTCTCTGAACCAGTGCAGCAGTATTCATCCAAACTGTGTTTGCACAATCATTTATGATAACTTCAGAACAATAAAGCTGATTGGAGGAAAGAAAACACTGCAATGCTTTTGCTGGGAATCCACCCATCACTTCTGTTGTTGTAACACATCTTTTAACAGTATACACAGTCATGCATTGGCAGTATGACAGTAACAGCAATTCTGAGTGCATAAAGGCATCTGGGAGTCAAAATTTATCGTAATTATCAGGACAAGAACAGTGGTATTCATTATACTAGAGTGCTTTTATTGGACATAAAATAGGAAGGATAAAGAAAGATATGTGGTATGATGATTTTACCCAACTATAGGGTGGTGTGCTGAGAATAGATTACAGCGACATCTACAGCATGCTCAAAGGCAAAAAACAAAATCAAATGACAAATTTATATCATCTAAACCCAGCCATGCGGAAATATAAGAAATGTCTGTTGAGGCTGGCAAAAAAAAAAAAAAATGTCATGTGTTGTGCTAATGTTCAGCATATGGTCACAGGAAAAAAGTGTGACAATCACCACCAAAAGGTGCAAAATTCTCAAAACAACTGCATGAGCAACCATCTGTGGGCTATTTCCTGAAGTCACTTCAAAGAAGATGCATCCTTTTTTAATGAACTGAAAGAAACATAATAGTAAGAAATGTTCAGACTGCATTTAGATGTTTAATTCCTCAATAAATCTCCTTCAAGATTCAAATTTGTGTCAAGTGTTGTCTTTGTTGTCTAACAGCTTGTGCAAAATGACTGTAAAAATCAGACAGTTTGGAGATGGATGACCAATAAATGTTTAATCTCCAGGAACTAGTCTACAATTATGTTAAGTTTCTAATATTATTACTGTCAAAACATGTTTCTATCAAAGGTTTAAATTAATGGCAAATATCAAAGAGTCTGAGGAAATACTTAGAGGATCATTTTTCTCAGACAGGTTGTTTGAAGATAATTGGGATACCCTTTCAACAGCAGTGGCCATTGTGTAGTGTGAGAGTGTGAAGTTAGTGAAGTTAGCTTGTGCTCAGCCTGTGGCTTCTTGCTTAGATAGCGCAAACAGCTCTCAGAACTATAATGGCTTTGGAGGAAGGGTTGTGAGAAAAACACTCCTTTTAACAATGTACTGAACTTCTGCAATATACTTGTTCCATCCCCTGAAACTCCCCTTAGGGAGATGAGAAGTGTGAGAAAACAAACCCTCTTGAACTGTAAATACTGAAAAGGCATGTTCAGTGTTGACATAGGACTCATGAACAGTGCATAAGACATGATATTTAAAATGCATATTTAACTACTGCCCATCAGCATTTTAGGGAAACACAATACTGTACTGTCACCATATCGCCCATCCTGTTTCACTGGTTCAGTTTCATGTCAGCTGACACAGACTGGATTGCGTGTTTTGGAAGTATGAAATTACATGTGTGTGCTCTGTTTGTGTGCTATGTTTTGCATTCCCAAACAGAAAACTGTGTGTTGTTTTAGTTTTGTTTTGGGGTAAAAAAGTGAATTCAGTTTGGTTTGCACTTCATGATGCTGGATGGTCTGGTCATGTCCTTTTTGAAATACACTATGCTGTGATTTAACTGTACATATATTTAAAGGTTGAAACGCATTTATTTAAATTACTGCTTCTTCTAATCTAATGTTGCAACAGTTAACAGATAAACACTTACAGGGGTAAAAAGGCACCTTTTGCTGTTTGGATGAAGGAAACACAGAAGTGATGACAGCTTGGAGTGTTGACATATAGTGTTCTATATGGTGCATGCAGTTTGAAAAATGCTAAACAAACAACAAGGAAACAGATGGAAAGACGTAACAAAAAACTTGATCGGTGGACAGATAAGAACAGAGACATCTTTCATTTGAATTACTTGATTCCTTGCTGCTTTAAAATGAAAGGCATGTTTGATTGGAGGATATGATTAGTGTCACTGACAAGTCAGGATCAATGAGGCGAAGCTTCATTCAAAGGATATAATATGCAGAATTTGACATGATGTACATATACTGTATATACACTGATACAGAAATAATCTTTGGATAAATAGCCTGTTTCCTCTTTTCTTATTCCTTTGCTGTGTTTGGGACATTTCTGGTGTGTTTCTCAACCTCCGGGACCCTCGAGGGTGTGTAACCCCAAGTCAATAACACCATGCAGCCTGTTATTCCAGTGTCAGATGCCCTACATGCACACATTAATGTGACAGCTTTGGGCTCAAATCTTCATGTAAACATTACATATTTACCAATGCACCAGTTTAGAGGGTTCCTTGCACAATTTACAGCATTAGGTCTCTCAGAATTTCTTTCATATACAAGCAACATTGGTATGTAACTGAAAAATCCCCAAGACAATATTGCCTCAAATGGAATAGAAGCAGGCCGGCACGGCACGGTGGTGTGGTGGTTAGCACTGTCGCCTCACAGCAAGAAGGTACCCGGGTTCGAATCCCGGGCCCGGGGCCTTTCTGTGTGGAGGTGTTCTCCCCGTGTCTGCGTGGTTCTCTCCGGGTACTCCGTACCATCCAAAAACATGCATGGGGATTAGGTTAATTGGCTAATTTAAATTGACCATAGGTCAATAGGTGTGAGTGGTTGTCTGTCTCTATGTGTCCTGCGATGAGGTGGCGACAGCTGGGATAGGCTCCAGCCCCCCCACGACCCTATGAGGATAAGCGCCAGATAATGGAATAGGAAGTAATGTCCTCACTCTGCACAATGTCTAACTTTTAAAATCCTTGATAGACTATATTGTTGAGTCTCACTCAACATATCCTTTTCCTTTGCAAACTCAGCTCAGACAAGCCACCGCACATGAAGTGACGGGACTGACGTAAAGCTCTAATGGCTGATTGGCAAAAGAAAAAAATAGTTAGACTGTAGTGGGTCGCTCAGCGGTTGTGGCAGGTGGTAGTCAGATCATAGCGGGTAATATTAAAAATGCTGAACGAAGCTTTAATCTGCATGGGAGCACACTGGAAAACACTGACTGGAGGAACAGATACTAAATGAACAACAATCCTTTAGGCTGTACAAAAGAACCATGAGCTCATCCCCTTTTTTTAATTAGTTAATGTAGTTATAACTTTTACATGACAACGTTTCTCTGTAGACAAAAACAACGGCAATGAACCAGTGGCATTTCATAGTGAAAACAGGTCAAGAGACCAAGATTCCTTCCTTATATTTTGGCTCACAGTAGAAACTCTTTGTTCCCTAGGGAACATGCTGATTTTGTGTCTGTATTCCCTTCTGATTCTCTCATATGCCTTTAGCAATGTCTGATAACACTACCATTGTTTGATAGCACCGGAACACACGCACAAACAAACACACACAGGCGTGCACGTGCACACACACATGCAGCACTGCTGTAGGAGGGGGACAAGTGTCAGCTGGAGGCATAGAAAGATAGGCCGCCCCCGCTACACAGTTAATCTTAATGAAAAACGAGTCTGCCTCCAGACTGGGTACTTTGGCTGACATCCATTGATGTTCTTTCCTCAATGTATTTATTTCTTTATTTTATTTTATTTATATATTTTCATAAAGCATCATGGAGCTTAAATTGAATGTATTTCCGAGTTGTTTCCCTTGTATTATCAGATGTACAATGTGCGCATGATGAGTCAGCAACAATTGAGATGTGAAATCTAATGATTTGTTGAATCAATTAATCAATCATGAAATGTTTGTAAAATAACGAAGACAAAGCCAAACTGAACTGTCCAGTGATATCAAAGCATCACTTTTGGAGAGGTGTCAGCAAACCTTTGACTTAATTAACTAACTGATGACAAAACTGCCATATATAGTTTGTATTAATTTACTCATTTATCCACTGTTTCACCACTAAACAATACAGTAAATGTTCTATAATTATACCAGAGTACAGCATATTTTGCAGGAAACCCGGTGGTAATTTCTATTTTCATTGAAATCATCTTCTAATTTTGATGGTGTGCAGGGCGTTGAGGATTTAATTGCTATGAATATTAATATGAATTACTGGCTGCAGTTTTTTTTTTTTTTTTTAAAGCAACTGCCCTGGCTGCTGTTTTTAGATAAAGAAAAATATATAATGAAGAAAAATATGTTGTATTAGGAGGCGAAATTAAGAAATAAAATGAATAGGCAATATCTGCAACTTCCAGTTAATGGTACTGCAGGTCCGTAAACTAAACTTGTGACATGCCAATTGCATGCAATTAAGCTTGTTTTGGTCCAGTATTTCAACTGAAAGCACAGCTCTCCCAAAGTGTTTTATTTGCTTGGTTTGTTGCTGATTTTCTTTGTGAAAAAGACACAAATGCAAAATTAGGCTACAAGTAGCTCACAACGGTGCAGCTAGTTGCAACCCTTTAGGGCAGAGTGTGCCACCCGTGGCACATTTGCACATGCACACTTTGCATTTGCGTAATGATGAGAACGATCAGAAAAAAAAATCCAGTGGTTTCTAAAAGCTGAGATGTTGGGCTTTACAGCCAACATGGTCTCATTACAGTAATTTCACTTATTTATCTCACAAGAGTGCAAACCATTATGTAATCACATTAGAAAAAGTTTCGATGATCACTCGGTGTTAATAGTTTATAAGTGTGGTTAACATAAATGTGCCTGTTACGTGGAAACTGTATTTATTGAAAAATACTAAATTGTCTTCAGCTGACTGAGCGCTGTACAGTTCATAATGCACATGCATTATGTGTTCAGAACCAGCAGAACTGGAAGCCATTTACCCATAAGGCCAGAGTGTAACACAGGCTGAATTGGTTCCCACTCTTACTGTAAACAAGTGCCTTGAGCTGAGTCCTGACCTCTTGCGCCTGTCAAATGTTGAACTTGGCACTGTGACTTCCAATCTGCCCGTCTCACTGTTACAGCTTGTGGGTGGGGGGCAGGCCTTGTCATGACCGGTCTGCAGACGGGCAGGGAGCTCAATGAAAGTGTCTTGTCCCTCCGGGTAGTTCCTCTGGTGGGGCTTCTATTCAGGACTCTTTGCATGACATAGTGCATTAGGAATCTCGATGGCATAAGTGAATAAGAAGGTTTGACACTCTACCCCTCAATAGCCAAGGGCTTGGACACTTAATTAAGTCCTCACAGTTCTGTTCACTACTCATTAATGTAAAAGATTACAGAGTCCAGACTAAGGCAACTAAGTGAGCTTTGTCAGAAGTGCTCTTCTGATCTCTTACCAACATAATGCAGCCAGGCCTGTGTGATTACAATTATTGCATAAATGGTGTATTTGGTGCATTAAATTTGCAATATATTTAGACAGTTTCTGGGTAATGTATTTGCCCACCCAACCCAGAAATTATATTTACTCACTATTATTTATTTCCAAATTGGTTTCATTTTTATTAACATCAAATGCAAGTTAATACATGTTTCAGGATCACACCATTCAAAATATGGATGGAAAATAAGTATGGACAAAACGGAATGGAATTATGGATGATGACACAATTTTTGTGTACTTCGCAGCTGTATATAAAAATAACTCCAAAAGAAAATATTTACTAAATGAACACGAAATGGACCCTGACCTGTGGCAGAAATTGTTAAGTACTCAGATCTATACTTAAGTAAAAGTAGTAAATATACAAGTAAAAGTCCTGTATTAGACGTTACTTCAGGACACTATTAGCTTCAAAAAAATAAAAATACTTCCATAGAATAATCCATACAATGTTATTGTATTATAATAATTGATGCATTACTGGATCAATTTAATGTTGCCATTGGTAAAGTTGAAGAGTGTATTATAAGTAATAAGTGTAGTGAAGTAAGGTGCGTTATATCCCTCTGAGAAGTATGAAGTTATATAAAATGGAAATATACCTGAAAATGTAAATGCCAAATGGTAAATGCTCTTGAACCAATAAAAAAAAATTAACGACAACACCACTACCTCTGAGGAAAATTGATGTTCATAGAACAAGAGCTGGGAGCAGAGCTCTTTCAAAGCCTGTATTGAAATGCTGTGAAGCAGAAGAGAAAGAATGGTGAATAGAGTCTGCTGCCTGAACAAAAGTTATTTAAGTACAGCAGTGTCAAGTCTATGTTACTGACTTTCTGAGAAATTGATGAAGCCTCATAGAGTATGTTATGACCAAGGAGAGAGTTAAATGACTGCACAACAGGTGAACATACATATGTAGAGAAGAAAACGATCCATGATAAGAAGCAATCTATTCAAACCCCACACACACTGTTGGAAAATGCTGACAGGTCGTAATTGGATGCTACCTGATTACAATCACCGGTTTCATGGTGGAAAGTGCTCATGTGAGGCTTTCTTGAAATCTTATCCAACTATTGCAACAGGATTCCTGGTCTATCACACCACTCCTTCACACATTCTCATCGCTTTATCAGAAAAGCTCTGAAGTGCATCACCTTTCAAGTCACCAACCATCCTGGTGCTGGCCCACAGTCTCAGCTACAAATGTGTGTGTGTGTGTGTGTGTGTGTGTGTGTGTGTGTGTAGTCAAAGTTGCAGGTCTGAAGCAATTCCGTGCCACAGACAAGCCTTTTGTTGCATTACGACAATCCAATTTCCTGAATCTATGGCAGTCAAGTGACTCATCGCTTTACTTATTCAGGCTCCTTAGCATACAAGTAACACACAAGACCTTTTGAAATAAGCAATATTTCTAATCTAAATAAATCAATAACCACCATCTGCACACACACAAGAGGATCGATTTATGCAACCACCACTGGTTTCAAATAGAAGGTGATCAAAAATACTGAGGCAAACCAGCTTCATCAAGCAAGGATTGTTGTTTGGCGAACTAAATTGAAAGGTTCCATTAAATAGAAGGCGCCTCATCAGGTCTGAATAATAATGACATTGGTGCCCATCTCATAATAAGTCTTGGCTTTATGTGGCAGACAGCTTGAGCGGCCCAGGATGAAATTGAATTTGGTTCATTTCCTTTGGCTGTCTAATTCTTTTGTGCACTTCTACTCTACTTGGCATTGATTGTTACGATACTAGGTGCACTGAGGCTAACTTCCATCCATGGGTGCAGACACACACACACACACACACACACACACACACAAAGGTGCATGTGTGCTTGCAGAAAAGCATCATGGGAACGTTTATTTTATAAATATTTATTAAATTATTTGTATTTATGTATTAGGCACACTAGTACTGGGATAGACCCCTTTTACCTTCAGAACTGCCTTAATTCTTCATGGCATTAAATCAACAAGGTGCTGGAAGCATTCCTCACAGATTTTGATCCATACTGACATGATGGCATCACTCAGTTGCTGCACATTTGTCAGCTGCACATCTATGATGAGAATCTCCCGTTTCTCCAACCACATCCCAAAGGTTCTGTTGGACTGAGATCTGGTGACCGAGATGGTCCACCGTGGTCATAAAGGGATGAACTTGGTCAGCAACAATACTCTGGCTGCGGTTGAACTTTTCGAACAAGGCACGATAGAGTCGTGTTTTAATATTGTTTACATCAAATTCTGACCCTACCATCTGGATGTCACCGCTGATGATTCATCAGATCAGGCAACATTTAATCCAATCTTCTATTGTCCAGTTGTGCTGAGCCTGGGTGAACTGTAGCCTGAGTTTTCTGTTCTTAGCTGAGAGGAGTGACACATGGGGGCCGCTGCACAAAAGTAGGATTCAGACTTCCAGGATCCAGGATCAGTGACTGAGCTGGGCTCAGCCAGTCCAAAACAAGAGAGACCAGGCTTAATGGGTTGCACAAAGACCAAGCCAGGATGAGCGGACATGGATTCATCAAGCCAGGTGAAACCAATCCAGGATAAGTGCATGCACGCTGCTTCCTCTAATAGATGCCATCATCAATCACAGATTCAGTGATTCACCATGACAAGGAGAGTAGTGTACTTTTCCCTGTCAGTGGTAGAAATTAGTGATGCACGATATGAAAAATTTTAACCAATAACCAATAATTTCCTGCTTCTCATGGCCGGTACCGATAAATTCATATTTTTATATTTAATATAATGTTTATATAATCTGCAGTTTGTGCAGGATGGAGCAATGAAAAATTGATATTTTAGTAGCTCTGGCCTATCTGTAACAGCAAACAAAAGTCTTGGCTCTTCAAACTTGATTTATTTCATATCATGTCATATCACACAAATATTTGTCATCAGCTGCTGTAAATAACAATAACAGCAGCATAAGACAATCATAGGACAAACATTTACCATATGAAATGAATACAACAAATGCACTGTCATATCAAATCATAACATAATTAAAACAAACAAGTGCATCCCTCAAAAACTGTTTAACAGAACTATGACTGGTTTATGGGTTAGGGTTATTCACATATTCATATTCACGTATATTCATATTCATATTCACCAGCACAGTAGAGATTTCTCTGAAATCTTATAGTTCAAAATGATTTCCACTTTCTACTCTGCATTTCTTAACCTCTCCCCAAACTACCTTTTCACTTGTCACTGTGTCTAGTGTCTGCATCGTCTTTTCCATTTGCTATTTGCTAGGTGAGGGTATCAGTGGGAGTTTTTCTTAATGAAAAGAAGCATATCTGCCTTCTCACACCCATGTCACTATTTGGCTTTCATCTTTTCACTGTCTCCTGAAAAGTTGTTACAGTTTTAAACACCTGCTGAAAGGGAACGTCCACACTCCGTGTTGTTGTTGTTTTAGCTTTACCACCACTATTTGCTACTGCTACGACTTTTGACGACGATAAGATTTGTTGTGTTAAAACTTGAAGGCTTGGATCATCCTGGTAAGGTGCGAATAGATGATGTAACCAGCGCATCATAGACTATTTCGGGTCTACACGGCCCTGCAAACAATTTACCAATTTCAGTAATTTATTGGATCATTTTAGCGGATAACATGTACTTGAGTGACATAAAATTACATAATTTTTAATCTGCATTTTTGATTAAAATAATTTTTGATTGTTTCCTTGATTTTTTTTTAACGGAGTTCTTCTTCATGACCTGCTTTAGTTGTTTCACATTTTGGGCAGTTTGTCCAGTTAGACTTACCGTGTTAATCCCACGGCAGCAGATTATAATACAATCGAATTTAATAATATAATTTGGACACGTTCGGCAGGTCGGCTTAAAAAGCCCGTAGTTTGAATGTGATAACATTGTGTATTGGGCAGTGGAATAACTGACTGCTGACTGAGATAAAGGATGGGATTAAATAAATCCTGGAACATAGCTTGGTCTGGAGAACGCTAGCTCCTCAGAATAAATCTCCATGGTGACTTATGCCATAACATATCCCTCTTTCCTCTATCCTGCATTCATGCAACTGGATCACGGGTAAGTTCAGTCAGGATAACCAAGATAGTCCATCTTAATCCCTTATCCTAGTTTTGTGCAACATGTCCCAGGTGTGGTCTTCTGCTGCTATAGCCCATCTTCTTCAAGATTCCACATGTTGTGCCTTCAGAGATGCTCTTCTGCATACCTTGGTTGCAACAAGTTGATATTTGTGTTACTACAGCCTTTCTATCATCTCCAACCATTTTGGCCATACACCTCTAACTTAAAGGCATTGACAAAATACAGTATTTTGGCCCAGCGAACTGCCACTCACTAGATATTTTCTCATTTTCAGACCATTCTTTGTAAACCCTAGATATGTTTATGCTTGCAAATCCCAGTAGAGCAGCAGTTTCTGAGCGACTCAGTCACCAACAATCAAGTCATGGTCAAACTCACTCAAGTCCCCTTTCTTCCCCATCGTGATGCTCGGTTTGCGCTTCAGCAGGTCACCTTGACCATGTCTACTTAACATACTGAATTGCTGCCTTGTGATTGGCTGATTAGATATTTGCATTAACAAGCAGTAAAAAGAGTCAAGCCTAATGAAGTGAGTTGTGAGTGTAAATCCACTTACTAAAACCAGTCAAGATGGCTCTCAGCTTTGGCTTTTTCTTTAGGGTTAGGGTTACATTTTTCCCAGTGCATGATGGGATTAGCTCCACCCCTCATGGTCCTGAATGCGAACAAGCATATAAGGAAAGACAACATAAATAAATGAAGGTGAACAGCTTCCATCTCATTGACAGTACTTTAAATCAAGGTGAGCAGCAGGCACAGTATATAGTAAACCACAGCCTCTCTGCTGTCCATCCAAGTTTTTCAGTCCTGAGCATTTTGGCAAGGCACATGGTGCAGACAGGACACAGTTGTTGTCATTGTTTCAAATTTTGGAGCCAAAGAGTATGTATTTTAGCTAATTAGAGAGTGTTGGGTCTGGTTCAAACTCTGACCATCAGTCATGGCATTTTTGTCCAAGCTGTGAGATTCTTTTAGTGCCAGTAATCCTCTCTGTTTTTGTTTTTTCCCAGACAGCTGCTCCAGCATTTGCCCCCAGATTAGCACTAATGTCAATAATGATCACACTGTGGAGAAAAACATCCAAGATTGTCAAGCCAAGTCTTAAGTAACACTTTGTTTAACATGTCTCTGAGGACAGGAAAAAAATCCATAATTGAGGAAACAATTGACTTGGATCTTCTGAGCAAGTGGATATACAGTAAAACGTGTACACTGTGCACAGCATTGCTACCTAGTAATACAATGTTTAACATTTGTGCCATTTCCATTCATGATCCAATCAGTAATATGTACCTGTCTGTTCTGATCTGTCAGTGGAAGCATTTAAAAATCTGCAATACCATGGCAAAGGGATGTATCATTCCCCAAAATTTATACCAAGCATATCTTAATTTAATCACATGTGGAATGTGATGGAATGCTGCTGAATATGATATTTAATGATATAGATCCAGACTTTAATCACATTTATAACAGGTTCAAAAGAAATATGCCGGCTGTATATGTTGGCCTTGAATGCCATATCAGCATATCTAGACTGAGTGTTGAATGCTTTTATTGAGTCAAAATCACTATTGCATTTGAGATAACTTCATAAGAGGTGTCACTGTTGGACCACAATTAACATTAAATTTAAGTATGAGTCCTATTTTATGCAAAAATTAATACATTTGCAGCAAATAGCACTATGTCAATGTGAAATCGGAGGTCTGTTTAATTAAATATGAAGGTGAAATATAACATTTTGTCACTCAGATCAATGAGTAATTGAGCTATTATTGTGTTGGGTTATTGTGATTATCATTCTGGCCATAACTGTGCAGCCCTAACTGGCATCAGCTTGGTGAGAGCACATAACAAGTCAGTTGTAAAGTTTAAAGATACCAACCACATTAACATTTATTAGCTATAGTCTATATAATCCAATACTACAGTGACAGCTTCTGATTTTTTAGCTATCTTAATGATTTGTGAAGCGTTCTTAATCATCATAAATAATAATTAAGAAGTGTGCAGATAAAGAAGAGATAGGACATTGGTTGGGGTTCTGTACCACAGATATATATATATATATATATATATATATATATATATATATATATACAGTATATATATACACACACACACAACATTAAGGAAAGAATGAATCTTCAATATATATTTAAAACTGTTACAAAACCAATTGTACTATTTAAACATAAAATGATTAAATACTTGAATGGGTTAAAAACTGTGAAAAATACATTTTCTTTAAAAAAAGAAAAAAAAACAGCCATATTTTGCACAAAAAGTTCGCACACTGCTTTCATTCAAAATCCTTAACACTTATTGATGTGGCAGGGGGTGAAAGGGAAAGGCAGCAAATTCTCACATTAATTGGGTCATACCTGAAGAGCAGTGAAGGAATTTGTAGTGAAATCCCATACTCCTGAGAGTGTGTGCTAAGTTCAGATAAGCCTCCACTGCATGGATTCTCCATCTTATCTTGAGCCGGCAATAGGACTGTGAGATTGAATAATCTGGGGAAGGTTGCGGAGCAATAGTTCAGGCATCCATAGGCTCTTAAAAGCAATTTGACAACGCTTCCACACTCTAATAAGTGTGGCAAGTCCCCTTCCTGTCAGTGAAGGATGCCAAAATAAGAGGAGGTTCCTGTATTCCACACCCTCACTTGCAGGAATATAGAATAACTAATAACTACAGTATGTCGAGTTGTGTGCTGTATCAACTCAAAGTCATGTTGTCCCTTGAACCTGTTAAACTGGTGCTACAGAACATGTTGGTCCATCATGTCCTGTTTGAATGGTTGTTTCCATTGACTTGAAAAACAAAACAAGCTACAGTGTTCCAGTCATCAGAATTATGAGTCTGTCTCCACCCACAAAGCTTAACAGGAGCATATCTCCAGTCTGCTGCTAAGACTGCTACTGCTAAGTGCCTGAGGTGAAAGAGATGCCTGTTATATGAATGTTTTTTTTGTTTGTTTTTTACAAAGCAATATAATAATAACAACAAGTTGAATGGATACTGACATCCAAATCGACTACTCAAGTGCTCATGCCCGCTGCTGATGATGGTTCTCAGCAGACAACATGACATGATTTTACGTAACAGTAAGGAATATAGAACTGAAACTGATGATTATTTGCCTTATTGATGAATCAGGCAAGTATATATCGATGAATTATAAACCCCCAAAATGATCAGTCATGGGTCACATAAACCATCCATCCATCCATCCATTTTCTACCGCTTATCCTCACATTGGATCGTTGGGGGCTGGAGTCTATCCCAGCTGTCTTAGGGTGAAAGGCAGGGTACACCCTGGACAAGTCTCCAGTTCATCACAGGGCATCACATAAGACAAAGCTGCAAAAATGTGAGAAGCAGGGACTGTTGGGAATGTTGATCTGATTTGATTGGACTGCAACTTTTTAAGATAGACTGGCAATATTCTCTATTTTTCTTATTGTACAGGAGTATGTAATCACCAAAATAAACATTAGCCACAACAATTTGTTCCTGCTGAAGACACAAACCTACAAATACACTGTTTACATTTTATTTATAGTCCTAATAGTAATAATACATTCTACTTATTGTTTAATTTCATTTAATTTTCTATTATTTTTTTCTTTGTTTAGTACATTCTATAAATATTACTTATATTATTATTTCATTGTTTCTTACTATAACTTGTTTATGCTGTAAATTTCCACAGGAGTACATGGTGCACTTGTAGGTGCATCATTTCCAGCTATGGGTTTGTTGTGGAGACTAGCGTGACAGTGTGGTGCAACGATGTTTCTCTGAATAGTTTTGAATGATAACTGAGGTCTGCGGCACAAAAGAATATCCTCTGTTAGTCTTTGGATACACTAGCTATATTTGTTGGTGTTGGCTTTCTTGGTTTTGGTCTTTTGAAGGGAGTTGCTGATGACGACAAAAACAAAATGTCACCAGACAAATTCTATAAATGGAAATTGATCATTGTTTTTACTTTTATTTATTTTACAAAGTTTCTTGTCTATTTTGCCTACAGACATGAGGTAATCATTTTTATTTTCTTTGAATTTATTCCATTACTTTATGGCCCACAAGGTAAATTCATGACTACATGAGCTTTTTAGAGAATTCACAGTGTATGGGGAGAAAGAGATTGTGAACGCAAACAAGGATCTTTATGGGTCCATAAACATCCCCTCCAAAACCAGTGGAGTATACAACCTGCCTGCCCACAGGAGGGAGGGGTGAGAGAGGAAAAAACACAGTACTTTTTTTAAGTGTAAAGATTAAAGATCGAGGGTAAGAGGCTATGAAGTGTGAGGGAAGGAGTGGAAATTGAACGTCACTGCCACAGCACCAGTCAATCAGATAAATAATGGTATAATCGAGTTTTGCCCCCTCACATGCATAATTCATCTTACATTTAGCTTTATATCGCCTTTTCCTCAGAATGACTTTGCTGCTTAGGACAAATTGTTGTGGATTTAAGAACATGATGGGAATTAATTTTTCTTCCGTCAACCACGCTACAGGTCTTAACCCAGAGGAATATTACAGCGCTCACATGAAAGCCGCAGAGTTGGATGTCTTTGCACAGATCATTTTTTCATCCTCCCTTTGAACCTAGATAGTATCAATACTTCATATATCAATCCTGATTATTCCACACATGACTCAAGGTCATCAATGTATCACTGAAGCAGCCTTTAATATATTAAATTTGTAGTTTAAACACTATCAACAACACCAAAACAGCACTGGCAGTAACACTACTTACTCAGTCATTTCATTTGTTATTTCAACATACTGGCAATAAATTATTTCCATTTTGACTTTGACTTATTTATCCGTATGGTAACAAATGATCATTTCCAAGATGGTAAAATGCTGATAGATGCCGCAACACAAACCAGTCAGATACCACTGACATATAGAACCAGTGGGAGGTGCAGGAGAGTCACCTGGGTGGAGAAAAATAGAGTGTTTTCTTCTGTCTCCACAGTCCTTGGCAGGTATAGAGGCAGCTCACTCACAACTCCACGGACCACCTGCTGCCAAATCTGATTTAGTGCAGGGAAATATTTTCTCCCTGAGACCCTGCCTTCGGTTTAGAAGGCCAGGCCACATGTTGTGAAACGAAGTAGGCCGCCAAACTAAACGGGTTGTCATTTGCCCACACTGCGTGGCTATTGATTTACTGCTCCGTGCTGCTGGTTTCCTGGAGGGGACTGCAGCTCTCCTTAAAAAAAAAAAAAAAAAGAAGCTGCCTGCATGCTCCATCAAAAGAAAGGATCCCCGGGCCAGACCTCCCATGAGACTCAACCACCAGCTTTTGGCACCATCAGGGGTTGAATAAATGATCAGCTAATACACAAGTGATGACATTAATTGAACATGTGTCATCACATAAAGAGGCATCAGGTTAATAGACTGCACTATCTGCGACGTGGCTATCGCACATTACACTATTTATAGATAAAAGCATTACTCCGTTAATTTAACATTGGCACTTATTGCATTTTTACCTCCACCAAGGAGGTTTCAACAGGGTTTGTTTATTTGTATGCTGGTTTTCAAAATAATTCAACAAGTTGTGGACAGATTTTGACAAAATTTTCAGGATTGGTCTGAAGTGGCCTAACTTAAAACTGATTAATTTTTGGTGGTGATCGGATCCAATTCAAGGTCATCAAGGTCAAATGAAAGGTCACGCCATAGTAATGTACGGGAGATTTTGCATATTTCTCAACACTCCAGGGTGTACAATTTTCAGCCAATCGTCACCTAATTTGGTAGATAAACTAATATAGGAATCCAGAAGTCACTGATTCAGTTTGGTCAAGATCAGTAAAAGGTCAAGGTCACCAAGGTCAAATATGCATTTTTAACCATAACTTTTGTAACTGTAGGAAGGAGGGAGAGCAATGCAACTGGTCTCAAAATATCTGGAATTCTCAAATTGTGTTTGCAAAGTTTTACTGGTATTTTGGTCTTTTTTTATAATTCAAATTCAAATGTGACAAAATATGAACTAGAGAGAAAAAATAAATAAAAAGTACATGATATTAATATGAATACAACTGTAAATGTGGGTTCCAAGGTGCGTCAAAATCAACACATTCACTCTTAGGCACTGTGGGCTTGCAGGAGTATACGCTCTCTCAGAATACTGCCTTAGCGGAGGTCTGCACTCTCTGAGTGCTTTTCTAGTTCTTACTGAAGCATTTGAAAAATACAACTTTGTTTGATCAATGCAATGCTGTCACTGCAGTATGGCAGAAGATATAGTTAGTTGGGTCCTGATACAACTTCATCCCTTGCGATACAATACCGATATTGCAGCCTTGAGTATTTGCCGATACCAATATCGATCCGATACGATATCAGAATTTTAACCTTACACATAAGAAAATTCTACAACTGATTAAATGAATGAAAAATAGATGAGAAGACTGAAAAATAACCACAATAAATTCAATATAAACACAAATATATTTGAAGTGCAAAATAACCACCAGTTTAACTTAAACATGATGAACAGAATCAATGACAAATAGGCCAGAAGAGCCTGAAAATCCTAATGCTGTGTTTTGTGATGCTGCTTCAAATGCATGCAAAGGTTGGTTGTATTAAACTAAGGTGACCAGAAGTCCCTGATTTCTGGGGACAGTCTCTGTTTTGGATGACCAGTCCCTGGTTAAAGCAGGCCCTGAAAATATCCCAGATTTCAGTGTTTTATGATTGAAAGAAAAAAATGTTCTGTGTTGACTAGAACAACGGTTATTACGGTAGCCAGACAGGAAGCATGAGAGAGCATGACTAGAACAGATTAGAAAAGACAGTTAGCCAATCGCTACCGTAATAACTATCATTATTATATATCCGAGCTGGAAATGTCCCCAGATTTCATTTCTGGTCACTTTGTATTAAACTCCTCGGTTCTGTGCCACCACAGGAAACTTTGCACTCAGCTGCAACGTCTTTTTTGGACTTTAATGAAAAATACTGCCACAGAGCCAACATCACTCCTCCTCCTTGTTGCTTCATTTGCACCTTAGCACAGCTGTGATCACTGGGCTCTGCTGCTGGATAGAAGAGCTGGAGTGGAGTCTGGAAGGGACTGTTAGTATCAGAGATTTTAGATGCAGACTGATATAATCTGATACTCTTTTTTTTTTTTTTTGCTGAAAGCAAACCAATTCTAACTGTTTTAACACTGCTAAAGACTACCTTATTCACTGATTAATTGCAAAACATTTAAATTAATAAGTTGCGTCCTTTGCCATGACGTACAACATCGATATGTATTAACTGTTGGTATATGGAATGTTAATGCGTTTTTCATTGTTGTTACTCTGTACACATGGCATCTACAGCACGTCTGTCCATCCTGGAAGAGGGATCCTCCTCTGTTACTCTTCCTGAGGTTTCTTCCGTTTCTTTTTTTTGGGGGAGTTTTTCCTTAGTTGATGTGAGGGTTGTTTGTAAAGGACAGAGGGAGTCATATCCTGTACAGATTGTAAAGCCCTCTGAGGCAAATCCGTTATTTGTGATATTGGGCTATACAAATAAATTGACTTGACTTGATATGGCACTGTAAGTGTTTTGAATCAGGTGGTTATGGAGTCGTTAAATATCAAAGATAAAGAGCAGAGGAATACACATTACTTGGATTCAAATACAAAGTGTTATGTTCTTAACTATTTAAGAGCAAAGCAGCCAGAGTGCAGTGCTCAGGGACCAACTCCAGCTCCGTGTCAAGCATGTTCCCAACACCTAAAACTGAAGCATGAAAACGAGGAGAACAACTAAGTCGTTGTGTCAGTCATTCAGACTGTAGTCGTGTGATTCAATCTTCACTGTCTCCATTTGAAAATCAGCAATCTGGGTAAAGACATGCAAACCAGATCTCAGGAATACCTACTATGATCAGATAATAAAGTGATACTGACATAAACTGCAGACAGACAACATCAACATAAAAACAACTACAAGCACAATTCTTCGCATGAGATTTAGTGACTGCTATAATAATTAAACACTGTGAGGCGAAGGACATACTCAAGCATGGAAATGAACTGATATTGTGTTGTCTCAAACCTGTTTACCTTCTCCACCCCTAGTGTGAACAAGTGTTTACTCAAACAGCAGTCAAGGTTTTTGATGAGGAGTGGAGGATTTCATTAAGCCTGCAACAAAAACGAGGTGTCATCTCAAAAACACTTCAAATCTTATGCGAACCCTGATGGTTCGCAGCCAGAGATACTGAAGAACTTCAATTATTTCAAAGACAAGATCATAAAGTAATGTTAATGCAATCTGTGTGTGTGATTACTGCTGGTGGCCAAGATGCAGACTGGCTGCACATTGCATATGATCAAGCCATTACACGCTGCCACGGCTGGTTGTGGAAATAGACTTATAACAGTGCTACCTGATGTTGCTGCCCACTGAGACAGAGGGAGATATCGCATTCATTTACCAGCCTCCAATTAGTGCTGAGCCCGCATCATCATCAATTCACGTACTAATTGTCCCGTGTGGCTCACATAGTATACCACCATCTGTGCAGATCCTTTAACTCTTGAGCAGGTTGTTATTTTTAGGATTGGAGAAAAGTGGTTGTGGTTGGAAGGCACCAGCAGGTCTACATATTCGCACTGTGTGAATTAAGAGGGTTCAAATTATTGTCAAAATTGATGGTGTATCATTATAACACCAGTCTTCAAAGGTAATTGATTAAATAAAAACACACCCTGAGGTATGTCATTATAATTGGCAATCTACCTTTCCTTTCCTTGGCCTTCTTATTATTTAGTGTTGTATATTTCCCTGCAAATAACTCATTAAAAGTAGACAGTGTGACCTCACATTGAGATGTTTTGAGTGCAGCTTACAGAAGAAGCATTTTCTGCAGTGCAAAACATCAGTGGGAAACGTCAGGTTTGCAACTCCTCAAAAATCAAAGAGCAAGACTTCCTTTTGCAGCTGCCATTTTGCGTTTATGATCAAAAATCATACAGCGAAAATTCCATCACAGAAAAGGTCAATTTTTCTACCAAACATAGCCTCAACGGAGCAGAACATAAAGCTGCAAGACATGAGTTCACTTTCATTCTCTGAGGGTTGTTGAAAGTCTCGCTAGGGAACACAGAAAAAAAAGTCATAAACTGAGGGAGAAATAAAAATTGATATGTTTAATAGATCAAATTCATTCTTACATCCATGTTAAATACATATTTCTAATGCAGACTGTCGAACAGTGAATGGCTTTATTTTTATTTGTCTTGCAGGAAGTGTTTTTCTGGCAGATAAGAAACTGAGATCAACAGCCAGGCAACTATTTCGGGTCGAAACACTGCATTAGATTGCAGTGTAACCCTGGAAGCTGCAAACAGAATAGGTGAACTGAGAGTGTGTGTAGCTGTTTACCCTCAGGTTCAGTAGAGACCTTAAAATGTGAAACTTAAGTGTTTTCAAAGCTTACATGGAACAAAGATGGTTATGAAACAGACCTTTTGGGTTTAATAGAGGACACATATCTCAGCAGTATTAAAAAGAAAAACTGTATTTCAGCATGTTGTTGATGTGAAAGACGAGTGAAAGGCTTCTGTGAACTGTAACACGGAGACTCAGGATAAGATGCCACTTACTTTGTAGAACTTGTTATTGAAAAAAATAAGCCTTCGAGATCCAAATTTCTCAATTATTTTATCATAATACTGTTTTTACAGTATAAATCCAAACATCAATGATAAGTTCGTAGCCTATACTTTGCATGACTGAATAAAAGCATTAAGATGGAAAATAGAAATATATTAAACATGACTGGACCCATTAGTAGTAATAATGAAGCTGATGTTATGGCAGCAGCAGTTGTCAATCAGCACTGGTTCCCAGCATGATCACCTCATTCACACACATAGATAAATTACCAATAAATTATATAATGACTTAATGTACACATCATTACGTTGTCCTGTTGAAATAGAGATGAAAGCCCAGCTCTCTGTCTTTCACAGAGCTGTTTGTGAACCGTATGTGTGTATATGTTTCAAGATGTCAGCAGTCAAATGTGCTTCAGTTAACACATTTCGACCTGGCACTGAGTCCGATCACGCACCCCATCCAATCCCCTGGCTGGCTGCAAAGTAAAATGATTCAATACATCCAATAAGCTTTTCGCTTTCTTTTCATTTCTTTCTTTTGAAGCTGGTTGTGTACCGCCATCCTGGGTCAGTCAACCCCATTTCAAGTGGCTCTCGTTCAATCTATACCTCAAATTTCCTCTGTGGTTTCTCCTTTCAAAAAGTCACAGGCGTGGTCACTGCCGTTTCACAAAAAAAAAAAAAAGAAAAAAAAAAAACACAAAAGAGAATAAATCCTTTACGACGATAACCCAGTTCAATAATGACGAGGCATTGTTAGGTCGAGATTGTTGTTTCAAGATATTGCTCTACGTGTCACTGGACGAGATGGCTCCAACAAACCATTATTCAGTTGGCACTTGATTCACCAGGTTGTACAAGTGCAAGTCATTATTAAATGCATTACAAAAAAAAGGTGTAAGAAATATCACACATTTCTTGCTCATGAGTTTTAACTATGCACATTAGTGAGAAGGCACAGACAATAAAAGTGGACATTAAAAGTGTCATCCTCCACTCTGGCTCCACTGACAGGCATTAGGCCAATACGCACAAATGTCTGAAGGATAATGCTCACATTAGGGCTTGATTCATTCACTGGCCCTATTCATATCCCTCTGTGATACAAAGTGAATATTACTCTGTGTGCATTACATTTCACTTCGATGGAAGCCTTTCTACAGGGAGCGAATGCACAGCATAGATCACCAAACAAAAAGCTTATAGGAAAAGGTTCTGATTAGCCTCATGATTGTCCTCCATTCAAATCATGGGGATTAGCCCTCCATTATGAGTGGCACTATTAACCTTGGTGCATTTGCGAATCGTTTCCAGGATGTTAGGCTTTTCAAATATGTTTCTGTGCGTAATGAAACAATGGAAAATGTGATGTGTCCAGGCGGCGGGGTTAGCTTGGATATATATTCATTGATTTTCTATCTGCTATTCGGTGAAAGTGTGAGCTGAAGACATGGTCATGCCTCTGACGTTCATCACTGCTCAAAGACAATTATGGAGTGGGAACTTAAGGGTAGCAGAGGGTAATCCTTTTACCAGGCTCCCTCAGGGCTTTCCAGTGGTTTGCTTGATTCAGGATATTGACTCCAACCACTCTTGTCTGGCCCCAAAATTACCTATTGATTTACCCTTTTGACAGTTGTTAGTTGGGAACTTAATCACAGCGACCTACATTGTCATATGAAGTACATTGTTGTTCGGCACCAGCTGCTGGTTCCCCTTTCGTGTCAGTGCTGTGAGTATTGCTGCTATCACAAAAATAGAAAAATCAATACATGTAGTATACCAGCTCCAGATGCTAAGACCATTATGTAAATCTCGACTTATTGATCTTTGACAAAATAGAATGATTATTCCAAAGCAATTCGTAGTATGCCCTCCAAATAATGAATTGTCTAAAGCATTCTAGTCTTGGTACTGCCTTTTCATCTAATAAAGAACTATATATTATGGCATTGTCGTGGCACGAAAATTGTATTTATACTAGCAGCTGCGAAGCACAGAGGTACAGATTTTTATTTAAATCATAACAAACTGAAATAAAAAAATAAACATTTCAAGGCTTTACCATCAGTTTTATGCTGAGTGTTATAGAGCAAGGCAAAGAGGTATAAAAAAACTCTGAGACTGTTATGCCCTATATTCTCTAATGTTTAATGCATGACCTCAATCCTGAAGGCTGACCTTATGACCTCTGACCTCACTAGTAGGGAAAAGGAAAACGAGAACTTTCCTCCTATATACAGTACATATACTGTATACTCCATGCAAATTATAGTATTTTTCAAAGGAAATATGGATTTGCATACCTGAGAAAAAGTTGTGTCTAGAAGGAAGCTCAATAAAACTTGTTTCTGTAAACTCTTTCGATACTGTCATGTAAGCTACTTTCTGCTAACAATCCCACAGTGTGATGCGTTTCATCAACCCCAAAGTTTGAGTTGTGCAACACTAAACTTGTCACTGATGGTAATCAATATAATCAATATATAATTGATACATACATACAATACATAATAATACATAATAATCAATACAGAGGAAGCTACTGAGTGTCTATAATACAAGGAATAATGAATTACATATTACTACATTATCTCAATGCCATTTTATCAAGTGCATTCATGTTAAACCCTTAATCACAGAGGACCTCACTACACTGAAAATAATTACCCAGACAAGCAAAGCTCCCCGGAAGAAATGATAATAAAAAAAAATATATATATATATATGTAGCAAACTTTGGGAGGGGTCACAACAGACAGGCTCCTTACAGATAGGAGACAGGAGAGTGAATGAAATGACGAGAGTCAACAGCATGACACAAGTTGAAGAGTCGATGGGATAGCGCTCAAACTTCTGCCAGTAGGCACTGCTCACGTAAATGGTTAATGGACTTGCATTTATGAAGGCCCTTTCTATTCATCTGACCAATCAGAGAACCATTTACACACACATTCATACAGTGATGGCTGACACTGCCATACAAGGTAACAATGGGGGGAGTTAAGTGTCTTGCCCAATGTCACTTTGACATTTGAACTGGAGGAGAGGAGGCTCGTACTACCAACCTCCTGACTGGTGGACAAGCTGCTCGTCCTCTGAGCCATTGCAACTAGCAATCAACCTCAGACCCACCTAATGACTTAAATCTACAGCAAAGTGAAAAGATATAACCAGGAGGAGACATTGTATCAACAGTGACTGACATGGACTCTCAAAATGAGCAATACATACAGTATATACCCAAAGAAAAATAAATATATAGCTCTATATTTTATAGACATAGCACTTAAACGGACAAATACAAGCCAGTTTCAGTGACATTCAAAATGTCTGATTAAAATTGGGTGCCATCAGACCTCTCTAATTAGCATAAATAGCTTGATTTACTTGATTTTGTTGATAAAAGTAAATGACATTAACATTCAGTGGATACCCTACTGATGAACCCCTACCACATGGTCAGATCTTTATTTATGCAATTCATCTCTACAGGAAACTGTTGAGCCTGATTTGAAGTATCGCTTTTGTTGGTTGTGTTGTGAAGAGCTGTACAAGATGTTTGATGAGTCATTTCATCTGAATTATTCGCTAAAAGCAGTAAAAAGGCCTTAAAGGTTCTTTGACCACTAGATGTGTGAAGATTACATGCTTTCAAATACTGAACCAACCAGCCTCCAGAGGAACGTGGCAGGCCTTTTATCTACATAAGTACATGTTTGAATCTTTTGATTATTCAATCTCTAAATGAAAAGCAACATTTGTGTGTTTGTGTGTTTCATGCATACAACCCCTTGCTGAACAGTTTAATATTTTTTTTTCATATTAATAAACAGAAAAACAGGTGGTTCATGTGCAGCACTTGACAGAGCAACATTTTTTTCCCGTATAATTTGTTTTCTTAAGGTGGAAAAAAAAACTTGATCTCTAATGCCATTTTAAAATTTGTAATTTTTTTTTTAGGGAAGCACTTGAACAATGAAAAAAATAAAGCCATAAACGGACAAATACAAGCCAGTGTATTTCCACCTCTACACATAAATATGACATGGGGACAGAACGTAAGGACACCAGATTTTTACTCACACTTGATTTCCTTTTGTGCAGTACCTCAAAAAGATTGTAATTTTCATGAATGTAAACATTTTAATGTCAATGTTTACAGTCAGTCTGCTGTTCTGTTAGTGGCATCAAATATTAATATTTTTCAAGGTATTGCATTGATGTTAAAAATTATCAGCATTGTGACAACACTGCTGTCACACAACAACTTTCTTAGTGTCGACAAAAAATATTTTAATGATTTCTATAAAGTGTGATGGCAAATGGGAAATTATTTTTTCTTTCATTTAATTTATTTCATATAAAGTACAAAGTATGAATGTGCACTTTAACAGATCTGCCATGTTGGATTGCCACTGGACATTAAAACAAGAACCTCTTCATTTCAAGTGGAAAAAAAAGGTCATTCTACCCACCACAGCATTAAACATTTATATTGCTTTCCCATTTTTTGCAGTAAGATGCCTCTCAGCAAGTCTTGATATGCATGAATGTATGTTTTCTCTCCCTGCTGGATCTTATGTTTTTTATATCCATTACCGCAGGCATTAGCGGGCTGTTTGCACTCTGCACTGAAGCTTGGTAGTGTAATAAACTGTTAATTTTTCACTCGATCTGACAGAATATCATTAAGCTTGGCTATAAAGGAGAGATGGCAAATAAAAGCTTGGCATTCTTATAGTAATTTGCTGCACAAGTTTGGCAATAATAATAATTTTACCACTGGGGGGCAAATGCAAGCACAAATTTCTCAGTGATGTTGGATTTTCATGCCGTCGCCTGTGTAAGATTACGTACAATCTGAAAATTAGATTAGGAGGGCTGTAATAGCAATACATTTAGTATGAATATTTTCATATGAAATGAAGCTTTTATAGTTTTGAAATGCACCATTCAACCAGCCCTTCATGGTGAGTGTCTTTTCTCCACATTTGGTCAGGAAACAGACTGAAGCTGTTCTTGCCAGCCTGGGAGGTACTGAGGGGAAAGAAAAGCTAGTTTGGAGATGATATCTGTCCATCTCCAACCATGGAGATTACAGCCATGACAGCTGTTGTGGCAAATAGCTTACAGCTTACAGAAGTACCTGCAAAGAGATGGCCACGATAAAATAAATTACCTGTGTGATGGCTGACGGCTTAAGAACACTGCCTCATTTCATTTGATTTTTTTTCCTCAGTAACAGAACTGTTATCTGATTTTGTTTGGGCTAAACTGATGCTGGTTTGTACCTAAATGTGTTTCTTATTTTACTCCCAATACAAGGAAACGTGTCTCTAATGTTCAATCAAATCACTCTCCATTATGAACATCCTCGGTCCACCAACCTGAAATTCCTCAAGAAAATTCAACAGCCAAATCTAAGCCCAAAAACTCTGCTGTCATTGCAGCCCTATTGTTTACCTTGTGCTCAAGGCCATCCCTGTTCTTACAACAAAAAGGCCAAATTCTTGGCTGGGCATCATGATTTCTGATGTGACCATGTGGCTGAGGTGGTGCAGTGTACTCTGCTCCATTCCTCTGTTTGCACAGTCAGCCTGTGGAGCTGAGGTTTAAAGGAAAGGCCTTATCAGTGTCCTCCAGGCCCTACACCTCCACTGGAGTCGGTATCCTCGGGGGTTAAGGCAGGAGGAGGGGGTGAAGTCTGGCAGGAGAGGAAAGAAGGAGACAAAGAAGTGCAACGGAGGAGAAATAGGTAGAGACGAAAAAGGTGCCACGGGAAACAAGGTGTTATGAGAGGAAAAAGAAATATCTAAAGAGAAAGAGCAAGCAGAATAGTGTTGATTGAGGGTACTATACTATATAATTAGACTCAGCGCGATGCTGTCCTTTCTGAAAGGCAAAGGTAACACTTTGTTGCCACCACCTACTTCAATGTGAGTTGATTAGGTGAGTCATTATGACCTGTACATTGAGACAGAAGACCATTCATAAATTCATTATATTATGATTATATTCTATTCATAAACAAAACATAAGTTGGCAGGTTGAGTAACCATTGTCATGTGCTGTGTGTCAGTCATCCACACACACTGATAATTATACAAATCCACATTTAACTGAAAGAGCACAACAGTGAGACCAATGGGAGGTGCCAATGCACCAGTGCTCACAATCCATTATGTAGATACTATTTACACACATGAAGACAAATTAAATGGGATAAGTATTATTACAGAATTATGACATTTCAGAAAGAACTGTCAGCCTCTGTCTTGGTGATGTATATTTCTATAAATAACCAAAACCTGCTGTTACACAGTGGACTTTTTATTGAATTGCTTCAACCAAATGAACAAAAGAAAAGAAACAGGCATTGTCACGGTGAGTTAGATGACAAGATGTATACTATCTACAGGGTAAATATTAAACTCCAAGCCAGCAGCAGGTGGATACCACATAAAGTTATACTCAGCCAGGAAAAGTCTTGCACATAACCCCTCATAAAACAGCTAATTGTCATTTTTACACTTCAGTTTTAGTACGGATTAAACAAACGAAACATAGCATGTTAATTAGTGAGATTTAGAGGTGCATGTAGGAGGATTTTTGTACTGTTGGACAGAGCCAGGCAAGCTGTTTCCCCCTGCGTTCAGTCGCTTCATATCTACCGCACCGATATGATAGCAAATGTCCTCATCTAACTCGCCACCAGAAAGTGAATAAGTATACTTCCCAAAATATTCCTCTAAGAATACTTTGATACGCTCCAGAGAAACAAATGGCTGGAAACTGAGGAGACCGACATGCCAACCACAGTGATGTGACAGTTATAAGAGAGGAAAGCCCTGCAGCCTTTAGACTGAATCAAAGGTAATATGGGTGGCTGTTGGTGCATTCTAATTTAGACATCTCTCCAGGGGCAGATTACCTCGCACAACACACTCCCAGAATGGAAAGCCACACAACTTCAACTTCGACCTAAAAATACATCATCCTCAGGAGGTCGAGCCATCTGTGTAGTGTGGGCTGGAGAAAAAGGAAAAATGAGAGCAGTGTGAAGGGCAGCTGGATGAATTAAATTAAAAGCATATATTTTATTTTGAAGGGTATTTCTTTCTGATATTGTATTATGTTGTTTGGTGAGCTGTGGAGGACACAAATATAATGTTTTACAATTAATTGTTAAATCATATATAGCTCTGAATTTAAACGCATTTTAAAATGCTTATAAGCTTTTTTTTTTTTCCCACGCTTTAGCTTAAGGATCAATCGGATCACACAGGCCAGAAAACCAAAAGCAACACCAAGATGATACTGAACAACTGAAGCATTATATCAGTGTTCACATTCTTTTCTGCTCTTAAAACTAAATATAATTTTGGTCACATAAATATGAGACAAATTGTGTCTTATAAGTGTGAAGTCCTAGGAAAAGTATCTGTTCTTTATTTTCCTGTACTAGACTGTCACATTTAAATCACTTGGAAGGACACAAAATATAAGGGAAATCATGACGAGAGTGGCCAAAATGGTGCTGTTTTAAAGCATTAGTAAAATGTTTTGATTTAAGTTTAAAAGCTTTTTCATTACATCTGGGCTCATTTAAATGCCAGCTACCAATTATTTCCATACCAACATTTTTGCTATGAGCTATCACAAAAGTGTGTGTGTGTGTGTGTGTGTCTGAGAGCATTAAAGCTATGAAATATTTTTTAATATATTGTCACATCTCAACAAACAGCAAAAAAAAAAAAACTAAGGTGACTTTCAGAACACTTGGCAACCTCCCATAATTGCAAGCTTTTATGATGGAGCAAAGCTGTCTTTTAAAGGAGGCTCTTAGGGTAGGAGGGACCCAATGAGGGATGTGTCCTCGACGTTGGGCGGGAACTGTTTGTTCAAACTGCCATTAGGCTACATTGTTGAGGACATATTGCGGTCATTTTTTTTTAAACTTGTGACAGCGTCCATTCAATTAGAGGAAACGCCTAACGCCTTGTGAAAGGAAGTGGAACAAAATAGCACATCATGATCCAGGGTCAGTTCTTACCCTCTAAATTCTCCATAGTCATATTTCAGTGAATAATTTTGTAAGGTAGCAATTGTCTTCTAAATGGCTGTTGGAGGCATTTCTAAGAAAGGGTGACATTCCAGTAATGTCAATGGAAGCTGATGGAACTGCAGAAGTCACCATAAGCACCGGCTGCCGGGCAGGACAGTGGACTATTCATTTAAATCCAGCCCAATACTTTAGTATTTGATTCCAATTAAATGATTAGTTTTGACAAACAAGTTATGACTTGCTTTGCAAATATAGTGGGAAACAACAATGTCAAGTGGTCTGAGCAGTGCCCATCTTGCTAAACTCCACAATGTTGCACAGACTGTGTTTGAACGCAACATAAACACACAAATCACTGCCTTCACAGTACCACGATTCAGACACTACACCAAAAAGATTATGGCACAAAGTCCATTGGTAACCCAAAGTTGCAACACAATACCTAACAAAAACAGGCCTAGTTGAAGTGGCTGTCAAGGTAATGCTGATCCTACTGGATCTGGACAGTTTTTCAGTGCTTGTGCATTAAATGGCAACATGCAATAATGTAAATAAAAAAGCCAACTAATAAAGTCAATATAAACCTATCCTGTGCTGTTGTACGTTCCATAGCGAAACTGATATCCAGCAGTGTTTTGTCTATTAATAATAAAAGAGTTTTCTGAAAGCAATAGCCCACATGCTGTGATTAAATCACAGCTAAGGGGGCTGTCGACCCAAAGCGCTAAAGCTTAAATGAATGGATGAATGAACGAAAGGCGCACTGCAAACACACTAAAATCCACTCAAAGTAAGGGGTGTTTCTTTACATTTAAGACGACTGCATGTATTTCTACTAAAACAATACATAAACCATCATTGTGGTCTTGATCAAGTTAAAAGTGTCAAAAAATGTGTATTAAGTGTGTGTGTATTCTAAATTACAAAAGTTCTGATCAAGAATAGGTGTGGTCTCAAATATTAAGAACAATTTACAGACCATGTGGGCTAAACGACATAAAATGTCAAATTCTCCCTCATAATAAAAAGTTACTTCACAATCAGGTAAATAAACTTGTTAGAATATGCAATAATTTTGATCAGTATATGTGATCTGTAATGGTGCGTCAACCATGCTGGCCACTGAAAGCCCTGGTGCTGAATGGAAACTAATAACTTAATTGCTAATTAAATTAAGATATTAATGAGATGTTCCGACTTGCACCAGTTACCCAAAGTCATCTGCTAGCATGCTATTATCTGCCCCGAACTAAAACAAGGAAGCATTCACGTAAAATTGGAATATTTCAACCCCATTGTCTCGTACGCAAGAGACATTAAAGTCAGCCAGACACAAAAATAAATCTGTCCAGTTGAGGGAAGCCATTGACATCATGCAGACACATCCCCTTGAAATGACAAGTAGCCACCATGACACATCAAAGTGGTGCAGCAGGTGAGCCAAATCATTAGATTAGGCAGATTTATGGCTTCATGAAACTTGTTATTACCCACAGTGCGCTCCACTGATGTTTAGCCTGATGTCTTTATGAGGAGGCCGTTGTTCACCTTGCCCTGACAGACACTGTGTGATGATTAGAATACTAGAGACTCAATTGGACTCTACTCTCAAGTCAGAGCAGCAGTCGTCTGCCTGAAGTATTTAAAGACACATTTGAATGAGCATAAAAAACACATTTTCTCAATCAGCGTCTACTATAAGAAATGGTGTCCTATTTTTTGCTAACGTTTTGACGATATCACCTGATTTTTTTCTCCTCGCTCTCCTTACTGGTTTTAGTGGAAAGGGCTCAGTTGGGAAAAGACGAATGTCACGTATTTAAGTACACCAAATCAGTTATTTGCTGACATCATCAGGCTACTACTGTCAATCAAATCTGATCAATCTCATTCTGTGCTCATTCATACAGTGATGATACAGTAATGTTAGAGAGAAATAGTTAAGGTATGAAATAAATTGAAATATTTACATACAGTACAGTAGGTTACACATAATAGACGATGGTCATAATAGAAATATAAGACAAAGACGGATTCAAAGTGTGGATGACAATATCTAACTTAGCAACAATTTTTGGTTTTGTGCGTCTTCTGGGCCTGGACTTGAACCTTAAGTGATAAGTATCAAACTCATCGACCTCAATCTGAGAGAAAAGACGTCCGTCTAGAAGGGGCGCTGATATCAGACACAGATGTTTTCCTCTTCTTTGTGCAGTATGGCTAGTTAATCTATTAGAGCAGCTCATGCCGATGGGTTTTTCCTCTCCTCACAGAGGCTCAACGGATGGATCGTTGAGGCTTAATTTAACACCGCAAACAATGGAAAACAGCCGCAAATAACGGCAGCCGTCATGAGCTTATCAGCCTGAGCGGGGATTACAAGGGAAATGAATCATTAACACTATTGCCACTTGAATGCTACTAAAGCATGATTGGCAGGTCGAAAGCTGGGTGTTAGGGGGGAGGAGAGGAAATGGGTGGAGTTGTCGTGTGATACCCGGTGAAGCGGGTATCATTATCGGATAAGAACTCCAGGAGGCCCAGCCAAAATGACCCCCTGTGTGTGTCAGAGGAGGACAGGACAGAATGAAGGAATGGATAAAAGGAAATTAAAGTATGACGGACAGAGAACAAGTTAAACTGCATGCCCAGCACGTCCAGGCGAATCAGAAATACACTGACATGCAATCCAAAGTCCATGAACCGATTCTGTCCCAGCAACATCCTGACAGCAGGTGTTGAATCGTAATGTTGCTTTCCTCTATTTATAGTTTACTCTTGGCTGTTTTGTATTAACAGAAAAGGCTTTGAGATGGGCATGACATGGAGTGCTCTGCAACACCACGCCTGCCTCTCCCACTATGACACCAGGTAGATTTTAATGGCTTTATGGAAAATAGTGGGATGCCACGCTGGTGAAGGGGATTCTGGGTCATGGAGGGATTTGTTAAGTTATTACAGTGTCTGGAGCAAGGCCCTTATCGGCACCTGCCAAGTCTTTGGCGGACCCAGTGGGATTGCACTGACCCTAGTGGAAGTAATGGATATTAGAAAATCTTCCCACTGTGAGGGGGGGCTGGGTGACAGAGCAAGGAGAAGGCAACGAGGGAGGAGAAATGGAAAGAACCTCAAGGACACAAAGATTGCAACTGAGATGCAAAGATGTCCAATCCACAGAACGCTAGCAACAAAGTTGACCGGATGGAGAACAAATAAATGACCAAAAATTAATGATGTCATGATCATACCTGAGGCTCTGCCTTTCTCGCTTTGACCCAAGCAGCCATGTTGTGTGCACATCCTGGAAGTGAACCTAATTTAACTCTTTGAGTGCCAGTAGTTTTATAAAACCGAAATTCATATTTCAAGTCATATTTCAAGACCCACAGAATATTTGTACTATGTCTCTGAAAACACAGAACAGCTCAAATGAAAGAAGAGACCCGCTATTTCATGAAAAAAAAACAACATTGTTTTTACCTTGTTCCATTCTTGTTTTATCAGAGGTAGAGTAGAGGCCTCTTTCACCAAAAACGCCACGTTTTGTCCAGAATTCGTCATTTTGCTCTCTAATTGCGATCGTCTCCACTTCCTGCTTTGATCTCTGTGGTGTATACCATCTCTTTATGCTCCAATTACATCTCCAAGAAGCCCAGACGTAACTCACAGTTGTGGGATACCGCGATCAGCGACTCGCTGCCGAAAAACCACTCTGACGTATTATTACGTTGACGGCACTCAAGCATCAGATTTTAAATGATGTTGAAATACATTAATAGCACTCAAAGGGTTGATATTTCATTTACTAGTAATTAATAACTGAATCCTCTCTTTGTGCACACAATCTAAAAAAGAATATCACACAAACTAAAGAAATCTACAAGGAAACTTTGCCTCACATCAGCCAAACCACTAGCCATTAAGCTTAGAACAACAGCTCAGAGGGTTTCATGGGCAATTAATTCTACTTCACGCTGTAACGTACACTGAAAATAGAGACTGGGACTCCTGAAGGGTTGGGGCATTTTCTTCCAAAATCTACTTCAACTTTAAACATATGCAAATCACTAGATGTATGAATAACTACTGTTAAACTCTGAAATCTAATCAGCCTCTGTTGGCTGAGAAGGCAGAAACAGAAAGTTTTGAGCAGTCTAATTAATGTTCACAACCTGTAGCCACAGTCTGAGATGAGCTGCAAAAGACATGCTGATTAAATGTATCTGACAAACAGAACTAACTGCTCAAGCCTTCTGACTCGGCACATCTCACTGTGGCAATCCACTTCCTCTAAATACTGCAGGTCCTTGCTCTGAAACATGCTTCAGTTCCAGACACCATCGAAGAGAGAGCACATTCACCACACAACAGCCAAAAAATAGCTGTTAAAGATTTAAAATTAGCTCCAATTGGTGTATTTCTTGGAAGAAAAAAAGCAAATCCAAATTATGCCAAATGGGAAGCAGCTCCAAAGTGAAACTGGCAACTTTTTGATTCATATTACACTTAGAAATAGCTGAACTGTGATGACATGACTGTGGTATTATTACTGACACCAAACTATACAAAATGTTTTCTTCTATCTGCGTGGCTGGTGTGCTTGCAAGCGAAAAAAAAAATAATAAGATTATAATCAGACTGAAATGACAGTTAAATTATTTGTTTGAAAAGAAATCTAATGAGTTGAGATGTCAGTGGAAATGTTGACAGTGGGAAAAAGAAAAAGTAAAAAAAATATATATTGCGCTCAGCTAGTCACACATCAATGAATTAACCTGTCTATACGAAAGTTATTTTTACGAAAGCATTTTAACAGGAAACAAACACTATCCCTAACAAACCCAGAGGTCAAATGTCATCTTACAGAGAAGTAATTTTTTTTCCTGTTTTCAGCTTTTCGTGCAGTGACGTTTGCTGCACTTATGCTTCGTGCATATCATCCAAGACCTAGCCTATCTGTGCAACCGTCCAGCATCAATGAAGACAGACTGTTTGTGGTGACGACACACAAGTCACACATTAACAGGAAGAAGCCACTCGCAGAGGAGCTGGCTTTCTGACAAGTGCTTTATTATAACAGGTTGCCCTTCATAAGGACAAAACCACAAACAATGCAACTCATTTGCTAACAAATGCACTTCAGTCATTTACTGCACTGTATGAACAGCATTGCATAATATATTCCAAAGCAATATGGGCTGTACATCTCTTTTGATTAAGCCCTGCCTTGAGACAAACCCGACACAAACCAGGCTAAAACAAATCAAAGCCGAGCATAAATGTTTCAGAGCTTGTCATATCTCCTGTTGGTTCTCGGTGTAAAATGCTTTCCCTTTTAGCTTTTATGCGAATCTTACAGGCATACACAAAATTATATCCAGTGGATGAACTGTCAGGGAAGAGGTAGGATCAAGTGACTCCTTACTGGGAAGCAAAAATAGACCAAGGAGAAACAGATTCTTTGGTGTTGCAGCTTTAATGTTGGTGTGTCATTATGCATCCTGTGTGGATCTGGGCTCAGAGATGACAATGTTTAGAGATCAGACCGAGCGCCACGACACACTGCAAAAACAGCCATGTTCAGCATTCATCTGGCTGGTATTAGACAGAAAGTGCATTGGGACGTGAGTGAAATCCAATTTCTAACTTTTCATACACCGTGTACCGGGGGCAGAGAGGCAAGGGGAAAGCCAAGAGGGCACACACACATAGTTTTGCTTTGGAGATCTGAAACCTAAAGGACAGAGGAGGATTTTCTCCATTTGCAATTCCTTATAAGGCAAGAAAAGGAAAATTACCCGGCAGTAAATAGATGAGTCTGATAAGGCCTCCTAAATATCAGTCTTATCTCTCTTTTAATTTGAATCAGCCATGGAAGAAATAGGCCACGTTGTCACTCAGGCTTTTAATTAAAAACAGAGGGAAAGTCGGTGTGTTCTTGTGTGTGTGTGCGTGCCTGTGATCCCAGGAGAGAGTCATCTTAAAAACATTTATTCATGCTTCATATTTATCACCTTCAATTGACCTTGATCTTGTGATGCACATGTTTTTTTGTTGGGTTTGGTTCAACTTGCCGGCTCCAATCTGATCCACCCAGTGTGACAAACAGGGTGAATGAGATGGAGAGAGAGAGAGAGAGAGAGAGAGAGAGAGAGAGGTGACGTGACCCCATGTCTATTAATCAGCAACTCAGCTAGACTCACATCAGCGGAGCAGATAAGGCCTTGCCTGTTGTCACACAGGTGGAAGTAATGGCTGGGAAGCACCCTTGTCCGATAGCAGCTTGTCCAAACGCTGAGATGTGAACTGACAAAGACACGTACGAGGCCTGGAAACAGAGAGCCGCTGTCAGGCCTTTAACTGATAACAGCTTGAGTGAGAGGAGCGCAAGTGAAGAGGAACAAGTGGAAAAAGACAGATAACACAGCGGCCTAAATGTGATTATGGCTCATCATCTGAACATCAATTTGTGCCATCTTCTGTTTATCTGAGATATGGTGAAAACAAAAATAGTGTTCGATAATTGTTTAACAAAAATAAAAAGAAATTCTCTTAAACGCCTTGGACTTTTTAAGGTGTGTGATAGTGTGATGAGTTTGTGAGTGTGTGTGTGTGTGTGTACATATATATATGTATACGTATACGTATATTTATATGTATACGTATACATATACGATATCACGTATACATCGTATATATACATATATATATACGTATATATATGTATATATATATACACGTGTATATATATATATACACATGTATACGTATATACGTATATATATATATATATATATATATATACATATATATATATATATATATATATATATATATATATATACACACACACACAATATATATTTTTATATATTATGACTTCTTTTTGAAACCAGACAAGTCTGCTGCTGAAAAAAAAAATGCAATTTTAAGGTATTTCAAACATAACTGGCTTCACTTTTGAGAACCGAAACATTGCTGCTGGGTCAGACGAGGTGAAGGATGATACAAGTGCTGTGAAAAAGGAAAAAAGGCCTCATCAAATTACACTTGTGATGCATATTATGTTTAACTCAATAAATAGGTTTGAGACCTTGACTTTTTAGTAATGATAATCAAAACCCTTGCCTCTGTTTCTTTGATATTTTTTTACTATAACGTGATAAAAGACAAGCAATTTTAAATGTAATTATGTTGCAATTTGCTGACTACAAAGTTGTGACCAAGGTTAAGTCAAGCATCAAGTATGAAGTCTAAAGGCATAAAATGAAGCACTTGTGTTGAGTTTCATAAACTGATATAGTATATTACTGTATGTGGCAGAAACAACTATTTGGAATAATGTGGCAGCAGAAATTAATTAAAGTCCTGCAACAACAGCAAAGGGGTAAATCCTCTACTAGAGACATGTTTGTAGTGAATCAAAAGCAAACACCTCAGAACAACAGCAACAACCTGGAGACACAATACTCAAACACAAGCATCTATATTCCATAAAGCATATGCCAACCAGCAAGCATAAAAAAACAGCCACTAAAAGAGAGCCATCTACAATTCGTAGCACACAAATACAGACTGGACAGAATATTTTCTCACAAAAAAAAACCCCAAAACATTTTTACCTGGTTGAAGCGAAGCAGTGATCCCTGGTGTCCACATAAGAAAACTTCTGTTGTGGTTTTAAGTCCCACAGTAGACAGACATTACCAGTAGAGCTTACCATGAAACCCATAATACAGAAAATTGTGGGAATAGGGTGTATGCAAGACAATCAGCATGTTAATATGAGCCATTAAGCCAGCTTATACAGTAAAATTGTCCTCTGCTAGAGAGAGACCCACATTTTCACTGAGCTAAGAGGCAACAATACTAACAACCAAGAGCAAAATATGGCATGAAACCAATCCCATGATAAACACTCAAAGTAGGGTTGGACAATATAAAGCAGATGAGGTTTATGAACTGCTATAGTATATGAAGTGGCAGCAACAAGTATTTGAAATAGTGTTAAGGCAGAAATAGGTAAATAGAGCAGCACAGGAGTAAACCCTCTTTTAGAGACATGTTTGCAGTGAATCAAAAACAAACCTCTCACAACAACAGCAACAACCTTGAGTGATATATGCCTCAAAACCTGTTCAGACCACAACTCAAACACAAGTATATCCATAACTGCCAACCAGCAAGCATAAGACAGCAAGCCACATTAATGCCACAGCAAATAGGTATGTAAATGTAAGGTAACAGCACATCAGTGAGAGCAATGAAACAACCAGCAGTGCCTCAGCACACAAATACAAACTGAACAGAGTAATTTCTGGCAACACACATTAGTTTAAAAAAAACAAACAAAGCTCTCTTACCTTGTTGAAGCGAAGCAGTGATCCCTGGTGTCCAGATAGGAATTGCTGTCGTGTCAAACAGGAAAACTCCAGCTCTGACTTTAAGTAGGCATCTGAGGCCCACAGCAGACAGACATTACCAACGGTGAGCTTACCATGCAGCCCATAATACAAGAAAGTGTCTGAGGGTGTGTGCATTGTGTGCAAGACAATGATCCATAAAGGTAGATTCAAATAAGCCTGAAAGAAAATTCAGTGGAAAGCATTCAAAGTAGGGTTGGACAATAAGGCTTAAATTAATAACAATAATGATATTTCCCCAAAATATATCTGTAATCTCAACATGGAAAATGCAGGCAATGTTTTATAAGACAAGCTTGTGCTCTTTGCAATAGATCAAAGTGATATTAGCTGAACCAGTAAAGCTAAAAACACACAACAGTAAGAATGAGGAGCCAAGCATCAATATAAAGCACTGTCAAACAATAAAGAAAAGAAAACTAAGCTCAGTCACTATAAGACAGTCAACCAAAACTAATGCTAACACAAACATGACAACAGCACTTAGCAGCATTTAGCAGCAATTAGCTAACCCAACAAATGGCATGTACTGTATGTGTAGCAGAGCAAAGAACAATGTTACAGCAGCAGCTAAACACAAAAACACAGCCAGGATACAGTTAAGACAACAAGTCATAGAAATGCCATTTGCTACGTTGGGAGGAGACTCATGGTGTGGTGTTAAAGAGGAGCAACAGCAAAGTCAAAGACCAACTTCTAGTTTGAGACAAGACAAACCCATCCAAAGCTAATGCTAAGGTAAATGTGACAACAGCATGCAGGCTTGCTACACTGCAGTGTCAACCAATCGGAGTTGAGAGGTCAAAAAGTCCGCCTCCCTTCATGATACCTCGTAATTCTCACATTAAATCTCCAACGCCAAACGTAAATAAAACATGACTGAGTGTGAAAAGCTTTTGCACACAGTTGTTGTGTTGTATTAAATGACTGCCTCTTTGTAAAGTCAGGGTAGATATAATTACAGCAACTTTAAAAGCAGGAACTCAGAGAGAACATCTGACTTCCGAGTTGTCCTGAAGGCAGCATTACACCAAATTCCCATCATATTGTGACGTGTGCAAGCAATGGAAAAGTAATTTCTGACAGCGTATTGACATGCAGGGAGCTATATTGCAGCAAAAAAACATGATCCTTTCATAAAACTACTTTTATATTTCTGTCTCTATGGTACGACGGGGTATTGGGGCCACGTTGACAAAAACATTTTTTACAGACTTTGAGAATAAAGTTATTATTTACGAGAATAAAGTCATTGTTTACAATAAAAAAGTTATTGTTTACGAGAATAAAGTAAGAAATTTACGACAAAAAAAGAAAAAAATCTCGTAAATTTACAACTTTTTTCTCATAAATGATGACTTTAATCTCATAAATAATCACTTTATTTCCGTGAATAATGACTTTATTCTCGAAGTCTGTAAAAACAGTCAATGACCAAGCAAATCCTTTCTTTAATGGCTGCAACTTAAATTCCTGATCGGGTCACAAAAAACGTAAACACATTGGACTCAGAGTTGAGAAACTCTGCCTTATTGGAACAAATGACTTGTGTTTGTGAGGTGCAGTACAAGCACATCAGGCAAGTCATTTTCCAAGTCACTCACTGTTCACTCACAGTGAACCCACACAGATGATTTTAATTGTGCCTGATTATATGTCCTCTCAGGACAGTGTGGGTGTGACCTGCTGTTTTTCATGGATATCTCCAACACTCTCCTGTTGGCTTTGCTGTACCTGTAAGGCTGTGGCAAATATTTATCATTCTAATTAGTATATGCCTCACAGATCTGCCTAACTTCAACATGGAGCAGAGGAATAATCAGCCAGAATGATTGAAAACACCTGTGTAGGCTTGCAGGGAAGATATCGACAGCATAGCAACTAACTAGGGCTGAGGCTATAACGTGATAGTCAGTAGGTGTTGGAGCTAAATGGTAAAATTTGTTTACGCTGTGATCCATGTAATGGATCACACCTATTGTACGAAACTGCAATTTATAATCCAAGTAATATTATATGCCAGACGAGCAGGTTTATATCAGAGGGCACAGGCTCAAAATTATACTTGACTATCAGTAGGGAGAATGTACTGTATGGAACTATGTGAAATAATGGTATAGTACCAATCATTAAGGCAGAAAGTCATGGGTCAAAGGTTTCTGTTTACAGCACAGGCTCTATACTCTGCCTGGCTTTGTCTAGTTAATTTTAGACTTTGTGCATACATCCTATTTTTCAGAAAATGTTATTCAGATAGAATGCACACTTTTTCTTGTAGCTACTGAGGGAAGAACGCCATCACTCAGTTGCTTTATTTGTCACGACTTTCCTTGTTGGTTCACTCTGGGATCCAACAGCATCCATTTGTTTTCCCTGTAAATCTGCACATCTCTGATGTTTGCATGACACAGTTTGTCACATTGGATAGTTCCTCTGTTTTTCTCTTCATTTCTCTGTCATTTTCTTGCAATGATAAAGGGCCTCTGAGGCAGCTATTACCTTTTTTCTCCCTCCATTTACCATTTGTTCAACTGTGCAAGCCCCATTGTTTTAATTTCATGCAAGACTTAGTTTGGTGTTTTGGTTAAATCAAAAGTATATTCAAAAGTGAAAGCTGTTCAGTTTTCCAGAGCTGGAGGTAGTATTTATGTTAAGTACACATGTTTTATCAATCAAACGTTGCTTTGTTTTTCTTTTTTTCTAAGTACCTAAATGAGGCCAGGATGCAGAGC
Organism: Synanceia verrucosa; assembly: GCA_029721515.1. Classification (NCBI taxonomy): domain Eukaryota; kingdom Metazoa; phylum Chordata; class Actinopteri; order Perciformes; family Synanceiidae; genus Synanceia; species Synanceia verrucosa. The sequence goes on along the minus strand of CM056557.1, from coordinate 12,315,498 downwards.
TTAAAAGAATCAGACTTTTTGGTGTTTTGCAATGTTTCATCTGTGGACAGGAGACAAAATTCACATTTGCATGCTTGCTGAAACCACCCACTCCATATATCAAGCCACCGGGTGATCAAAAGTGGAGTTAATAGGGATGCGGCACAAGGGGGAGTTTAATTACTTACCTAAAATACTTTCAAATGATGTTTGGGTTGGTGCTGTTGCTGGAAGCGAGCGTCTGGCAGTGGGGAAGGGCTGGGTTGAGAGGATTTCTGAGTCAAAGCAGCTGCCTTATTTGTGTTGTGGGATTTTGAAAGCAACTGGAGCAGAGATCAATAAGGTGTAATAGGCCTGGGAATGAAATGATGCCAAAGTGTCCCCATGTCAATGAATCTGCTTATCTCTGTCTGCCAAACCAGTCGACTGGCCTGTGTTAACTCACCTGTAGATTACCGATAGTGAACTGGAGAGTTTGTAGGAGCACTAAATAAGGCCTGAGTTCAACTCTGTGCCCTTGACTTATCTGTACAGCCAGAGGTATTTTCATACACAAGCAGGTTCAGATGTATGGCTCCTGCGCCAAGAGGTCATGGTAAGGAGTTTAGGGAATAATATTTTGACTTTATTTCATTGCCTAGAGCAGAGGAAATGCAGTATCACAGGGGAATAACCACGGGTGGATGTATCAGAATTAATCCTGCTGGCCTAAGGGTTATAAACCTGCATTTTAGTTTTGTGCCAGCAACTGCCCTGTTCACTAGGTGACTCTAGAGTGTACAAGTGTGTACATTTGGAGTTGCATCATGACCTACAGGTATTGATTTCTATCACAAATATTAGATTTTATGGACATATACTTCATAAATGATGTATGTTTTATATACTGCCAGTCCTGCCTTCGCTTTTCTTTCCCATTTGCATCACATGCATATACTGCAATTGTATCTTGTAGGTTGTACCGCTGTAAAAAAAAAAAAGCAGGCTAAACCCTCTCCTGGCATAGTCCGATAAGGCATGTGAACATGCAGCCTGCTATTCTCTTATCTCTCTGACATGCTCAAAACGCCCCCATGCCAGTGCTGAGCGTGACATACGGAGCCCGGCATTATTAGCGTGATTGGAATAGGTCTTCTTATTCAAGGACGTGACGGTCATGACAAATGCCGCACAAACCCGGGCCGCTGTCGTCATCACTATAAATGAGTTTTCCCCTCTTGGAGGCAGGCTGCTTACCGTGGTTGGTCTGACTGGAAAACGTGAAGCCATTGGTGAGTGGTGAGGTAAATTGGAAACTGAGTGACAGGTTAACACCCGTCAAACGCATGGTAGGAGCAGGTGCTGATCTCCTGGCCTGTCTCATTTGACAACTTATGGTGCTGATGGAGAGGGCTGGAGCTTGACTTGAGCTGATCAGCCAAATATGCACTAGAGAGCCTTAGAATATATGTATTTATTCAACAAAAATCTTGGAACGGGGCTGTACTGTTTCTCAGGTATTTGTCACCTTTAAGCCAAAAATGCATTCTTCAACATAACATGGAATGTGAATGGCCTCCTATATTTGCATTCCTATGCAGCAATAGCAGAAGACATCTTTATTTTTCTTTACATTCATTTGAATTCCAGGGACTTGCTGATGTCTTATGATGTTTACCTCGAGACATTTTAACTGGACCATTCTACAGAGGGCTGTTTTCTATCGAGGTGCTTCCCTCTGAAAGTGATCTTAAACTACCTACATTTGTCCTTGGCCAGGCTCTTGACAAATAAATGGTGACTTGGATATTAAAATAGAAAGGCAAGCTGCCAGGTGTGTTGTATTAGGGAGCTTTGCTGTGGATCTCAGCCTTTTATTGTCATGCATTTCTCTCTAGCAGGTCTTTAGACAACTCTGGGTATTTTTTTGCAGCCTTAATGAATGTGTGAGCTACAACACGGCCTTGATAAACACATTGGGCTTGGAATTCTCCTATGACTATAAATGTGTTTTTAACCATAGTCACACCGTTGGATTTTATGAGGAAATACACTTGTGTGACTATAGTTTAACATTAACAGATAAAATTGTTGCAAGGATAACAATAGGAGCTTGAATAACATCATCAATAGTCTATTCATACACGAGGAGTTAATGCAGGATCAATATTCTGAAAATACAAAAGCTTTCATATATTGTGTTGAGAGATTCAAGGGTTTATCATCAATGCAAGAGGTTTCCAGAAGCTAGAAGGGATAAGAGGATTTAAAAAGGGGGATTTAGGTAACAAAAGATGAGGAAAGAATAATAGAATCAATGTATTACAATTCCCTTTTATACAGTAAATAAAAGCTGTGAGATAACAGGAATATGATTCAAAACAGCTTGCTGCTAACATATACATGACATCAGTGATGTAGGCAGTAGATTAGAAAGGACTGCAAAAACATCTTAGTAAATAAATGTCATTTACATAAATATAAAAAGAACTTAAAGAATAGTAATTCATTTGTAGTAACAATTAAATCAACCCCAAATTCATTATTGAGAGGTTCACGTTGTGCTGAAGCATCTTAATTTAAGATTTTCCTTGAAATTATAATTTCCTTAGAATAATCATTTTTTAGGATATATCTCTAAATGATCGTATTTTGATCCTTGGCTCATGTAATTCATCCTAATCCTAAGCAATGCCTTAAAATAAGCAACCAATAAGAAGAGGCTGTGTCATTTTACAGAGAGGGTGGCGGGGGTGGTGTGTGTGTGTGTGCGTTTTTTTAAGTAAGCCTTTTACTATGTTCAAACATGAGCTTTTGCACCCATTGTTGTAAGACTGTGCGTCATGTAAAGGCCTCATGTCACTGCAATCATGCAAACACGTTTCACGTTGCCATCCAGGACTGATTTTATGTCATATGTTAATGTCTTGGAGCAACATTACATTGAACCCTTTCCTCCCATTTTGCCCTCAGCATTGACCAGCGTCATACAAACATGCACAAACAAGCAACTTTGAGGTTATTTAAAGGACAGTGATCAATAATGCTCCTGTAACTCCTACTTAATCTCCATAATGAGCTTTATTGCAGCAATTAATCATGTCTTTGCAGCCAGTGCCCAGCCTCCCACAAGAACGCTGGCAGAATAAAGGCCAGGCCTGGTGCTGCCCACAGCTCACTTCACAAAGACCCCATGGTGCAGAGATCCTGTTCTAATTCTTACAACTGGATTGATCTCTTCAGTTGATAGCTGTTTGATTTTCCACATTGACATTAAGCAATCCATCAAACTAACCTACCATTATATGTGACAAATGTCTACTTTTTTCTGCTACTATAGTACAATGTGAGGCTATCCTCCTCACTTACGGCAAATGCAAAAGATTATTGTTCCACTTGTTTAAAAATACAAAATATATTCAGTAGAACAACACCCAGTTGTGTATATAAAATAAAATACAAAGTATATATAGTAACTCATCAATAAAACAAAACATAATATGCTCTCCTGAACACAATAACACAAAAGATAAACACAGCCCCATCACGATACACTCCATGGATTCAGTGCACAGCTTCCCCATAGAGACTCATTTTTCTAAAACCACAGGAATTTTACTGAAGATGAAAGGTGTCTATATTTGATTTTCCAAAACCTTTGTACTGTTTATTACTTATTAACTGAGTGGAACACTTGCTTGCAATTTAACTCCTTAATCATCCATGGAATGCTTTACCTCTTGATTTCTGACATTTTTATCTTATACTTTGTTGCTGCACAGTTCATAACTTATCTCCTCCAGATACACATCTGAAAGGGTCAGATGATGCCATTTGATGCATTTTGCTTTCATGTGTACTGAAATATCCCCAGGTTCCACGAGAAGATTATCCTGTGTCGGTTGAGATTATCTGCTTTTGTGAAGTCTTAAAATCTTCATGTTTTATTTGGGTAAGGCACCATCAGAAGTGAAACTGATGGCACGCCTACGCAGCTTGATCAACACTTCCTCTTTGGGGGTTTTCACAAATGGATACTCAGTTCTCTTATGCGAGGAGGGAAAACGAGTAAGGCAGGTGGAAGAGGTATTAGGCGGTAGATGAGGTCTTTTATGATGAATGATTCAGCTGCATTTAGAAAACTATCGATTCTGTCCCAGGCCTAACAGAGGGTGATGATGGCACAGAGGTGAATCCATTATCGGGTAAGAAGCTGCGTCAGGTACGCAGAGGGCTAATGTGTGTCCTTTCCCATTTGTCATCACTGTACGCGCAACTGGACGAGCATGCAAGTGTGGAGTAACGGCTGTCCTCTGTGCCCGTAGAAATGTGAGCATTGTCTATAAATCAGCAGCAACTCCCCAAAAAAAGGCCTAAAGGCACTTTGCAACTCCACGTCCTCCTGCTTGAGGAATCTCCATGTCAAACCCAGACAGAAAGAAAGCAAAAGGAAAACAAAGCAGCTGTCTTTACTCGGTCAAGCTCCTCTCTGTCCCCATCTGAAGCAGTTGTTTTCCTGCTGGGAGCGAAGCAGAGGATCCCACACAATCAATAAGTTCTTAGGGACAGCAGTGTGTTTGTGAACAAACGAGCAGCTCTCATGACAGAGCACAATGTACTTTTATACACAGGACCCTTTAGATTAGCCTTTTCAATATAAATGAAATGGTAAAGAAAGCTGAATTGTGATTGGTTATTTTGTACACACTTGACATCCAACTATGCAGTTCTGGCACTGAAAGATTCCTGTAAAACACACCATGTTTGACACATCAAATTATTACTGTTGGATCAATATTCTATTATTGTTCAGTTTTGTATAAAAACTGAACTCAGCCCAAAAAACAATCCATCACAAGGTCAACGCAAGAGGCATCTGGTCACTGCCAACAAGGCTAAGGAGGTGTAGAAAACAAACAAAGTCTCTCTTGATGTGTTGGCTTTTGCCATTTCTCTGGCATAGCCATGGGCTAAATTGCTTCACTGTTTCCATGAAGGTCTTGTGACATTTGATTAGAAAGCCTTTTGGGAGTTCCTACACGCCTTTTCCTGAGTCGTTTGAAGTGTTTGCAGCTCAGTGGAGCTGTATCAACAGCAGCTGTGAGGCCTCTAAGCCTTTTCTTTGAGAATCCAAAAAGGTGTGTCATTTTATCTCCAAGTCTTTTGACTAACCCTCTGCCTCTTGTTTCAGAGAGAATGGGGAGCTGAAGAAACCCGGATCCCTATTCTCTCTCCTATATATTTGATTTTAAACCACTTTGTCTCAGCGCTGGATGCATTTATGATATTCAATTCCACACTGAGGCAGCCTGTGCTTCACAGTTTCTATCATCAAATCGGTTTAGATTTGCAAATTACTGTTCTGTGTAAAACATCTGATATCATATCACTCAGTTTGCATAAATGTACACAATATAGACAGCTATTCTATGTGTTTATTTGATTGTGCACATACTGTGTATTATTCCCTTAGTCTGGAGTGCAACTTCTCTGTCAAATTAATTGATGATTTTCTGCAAATTTAATCTGACAATTCAGCTTTTTGGTACCCAGAGATATGGACAAAAGATTAAACCATTGGGGGTTACATCACCCAAATCATTACTATCATTACAGTTATTTCTTTTCATGACTCTAATTCCTTATTCTGTGCCTTTGCTCAGGCTGTTCTCCTCTCTTTATCTTAACATGCAGCCGTTTGCTCATGGGGATAGTATTTTTAGCTCAGTTAAAAAGCAACAAAAAAACATATGGAGCTTATTTATTGCCATCGTATCATCAAACTGTCAAGAAGCATCTTTTGCCGACTAAACCTTTCGCATATCTGTGTACTCATAATTGATTCTCTGTTATATCGCCGGCGAAATGCCACCAAGATAACTGAGCAGTGCAGCGTGGATGGTATAAAACCCTCACTGAGGTTTGATAGACTGTCACATCTTATCACAACTTTGAAACACTGAGAGGAAGGAGAGAGGGGGTGAATATGCACTCGACTCCTGTACCTCAAAAGGTGCTTCTGTGCTAAACATTTTCAAAGCGTTCTGCCTTGAAAATATCATTTTGTATTTTTTTTTTCAGGTTAGTGGAAATGCACGGATTAAGTGAGATAGAGGTAACAACTGACTTCAAGTGACAAACTTTGAGATTTAAAAAAAAGTTTTGTGTTTGGAACTTTCCGTACAAGCCATGTGAGGTGCAAATGTGGGCAGGTAAGAGAGCAGAAACAATGGTGGTGACTTTCCATTATGTGAGACAAGGGGAGCAACATTTAAGGCCTTCAAATTAACCTTGTTTAGTGTAACTGACCCGTCGCTAAGCCTCAACCCCTCTTAGTTACAGTTGCTAAGCCTGTTGAGCTCTCCACTCTAGAATGGCACCAGTGGTTCACAATAATACTAATGCATTTGCAGTTCATTATTATAGTTGAAACAATGAGTCACAATTTTTGACAGAGACGGACAAAAGCAGCCTCTCATGTCTTGCGTGCAACTGATTGGGAAGCTGCTGCTGGGAGGTTTGATCATCTCTAGCTAACTAGCTAATTTACATTAGCTCCAATTGAGCTGGTTGGGAAAACTCAGATCCAGATGATTTGTTTGATATTATGAACCCTGTAATTGGGTTTGGGGAAGACATAGTAGCCTACAGTGGAGGGAAATATAGCTCAGACTATTATTTTCTTCTGACAGAACTCTAGACAAACACACTTGAACAAACTATACATAGTTTAGAATAGATGTATGCTTCAAACCGTGTGGTTCACTTTTTCTAGACAAAGGCATTGAACACAATCAAGTCATGTCAAGTCATTCTTTTTTGCGTAGCCCAATACCACAAATTACACACATTTCCCTCAGAGGGCTTTCCAAATGACCTGAGCAATTGGATGAGCTGACATGATGCTGTCTCAGAAAAAGTTTGACTGGGGTTTTTGGAACGTTAATATCCTCAAATCTAATGAAAAACAGTACAGAGATGCTTACGTCACCCTAAAATTTAGAGTCTAAACTCTGACATTGAAGCAAAATGGACTGGAGTATACAGACAGGGCAACATTACTTTTCCATAAACTCCAACACAGTGATTCCCACCTGTGATATACCACCTTGTTTAAACCTGACAGTTACACTCCACCAGGTTGAAATCCCGAACATGAAATCCACAAGGTAATTTACTCAAGCCAGATTCTGACTCCTCCATTTTTGATTAAAGCAGAATGTGTGGAATTTTGCTGGAAAACAATTGACACAATACTGTTCCTGACAGATCAGAGTCAGACGAACCTTCAGTGCTGAAGAGGAGGAGGAACTGTCAGTTGAGCCGCAGAGCGACACCACTTCAAGCTGGCATTTACCATCACAGAGAACAAATAACAGCAAGTGTAGTATAAGTGGGTCTGTTACATTGTTGGTATCTGCAGTGGGAAGTGGTACATAACATAGTGTTGCTGTAACATATTACTGTCTGGATTTTTTATTGAATTTACTCAAAGTTACTGACTGCAGCTTTAATAGAAATGCACACAACTTCAGCATGTGGAAAAACTCGACAGGCCTGTCATGACCAGTTACAACTGCTCAGCTGTTTTAGGGAAAGGGTTCATCAAACCTGACTGATAATGGAGCAGCAAGTTCAGGACCATGGACAGCGTTTCACCAAACGCTGCTTGATTCAGTCAGTCACACAACAACTACAGATTTAACACAGATTTCTTGAAAATATATGGATAATAGTGACAGATACGTAATTAAATACAGAATAATGTAATAACCTAATAATAATAATAACTTTTTAGCACCTCTCATGCAGGGATGCAATCCAGCTCTGCAAAACAGAATTCAAACTCTTTTACTGATTTGTTACCTTTATGAAACCCAGCCAGGTTCATCTGCCCTTGAAGCTACTTTGCTCATTTGTGTATATTCTTGTCAAAACAAATTTTTATAATTACAGATGCCAAAAACATCCCATCCTGACAACTTGGCTTTGAGCTGTAAAACACAAGAAAAATCCAAAAGGCTCTTGCAATTTAAAAGCTCTGCGGATGATTTGTAATAACATAAGACAAAAATAAAATGACTCTCAACAGCATGGGTAGTGCTTTTTGATGTTTCTTTTGAAAACTTGCAACATTAAAGGCATGTGTTGACAGTGCATGCCTGTGATGCCCTGCTGTGCTGAGACTGAGAAAAACCCCTCCAACAAAGAATAGCATCGTCCCTCAGCATCACCAGCCACTCTCCTCTGGCCAACACCCAGCACCAAGCTCACCCCCCCTCTGTGTGCCAGCTTTGAACGTCAGCCACATAACTGAGTTCCCGAGTCACATGAAATCACAAACGTCACCCGTCACATCACATATTTATCAGGAAAATGACTCTGACAGAGTTCTGCTGGGTCCTGCTAATCAAGCATGCTTTTTGTCGATGTGTCGCGTTAGAAGCCATCAAATTCTGACTTTTACCGTCAGAATCTCAGAGATTTCAGATCAGATCTTTGACATATCAAAAGTGACTTACTGTAAAATTATGGAATTTTTCTTCATTAAACCATCACAAGTAGTGAGTGGTTTGAAAGTCAAATCTGGTCATATTTATAACAGTTATTATAAATCAGTTTCATGAGCTCACACAATAGACAAAAGAGTGTTTTGAAAAATGACTGATAATCTGGCTCCTAAAACATGGACTAATTTGAGCTAAGATTAATTAGATTAGTAGAAATTTGCATAAACTTGCATATAACTCACGTTTACCTGTGAATCACAGGTTGTTCTGAAGCTCCACTTTTCTCACACACTCATATCTCTCATGAAAAAGCAACACTTCTCCAAGGCAACCTTTCACTCTGCTGGAAACCTGTATGCGTTTGCACTGCAGGGCATAACAAATGGCAACATTACAGTGCGTTACATAATATAAGCCTAAAGTTCTCAAAGTAAACAATACCACCTCACTAGTTTTATGACAGTATACCTTAGAGAAACCTGTGACCTTTACCCTAACATCTATCTCACCCACCTCATCTTGACAGGCTCGAGTTGTTTCACCCTATACTTTTTTTTCTCCTATGTGACTCGCTCACAGTTATGAGTCACCATGTGACCTGTCAAGGAGGTTTAGAGGGAAGTGAACACACCACTGTCAGCCACTCTGCCCTGAAGGGGGGCGAGGATCTCTGTGCGTGTCAGAGGAGGTCTGCTCAACCACCAAGGCTGTTGATGTTACACATGTACACGGGTCCAAAATGTCACGCCTTTAAAGCACATCCTGAATGTATGGTAATAATTTAATACAAAACAGGCAATTATGTGAAAGTATATTTTACAGATTAGTTGGCTATGCAGTAAAAAAAGATAACAAAGAACACAATGCAACTGTAAAAATCCTTCTACCTTTAACATTTCTTTCATTTTTATAATCTGGAAACACATACAGGAGAGAGGAATATATTTTCAAATATTACTTTCAATAATATGAGAATGATGAACCGTTTTAGCAGTCATTTGACAATATAAAAATAACCTTCTTAGAAGCTTTTATCAGCTTGTTGAGAGGATGAAAGTTCATTTTTAACCCTGGAAATAGTAAAAACTCTTAATATTAAGGTTTACCCACAGTGGAGGATATAATTCAAAGCCGGCTATAGTAAGACACAATAATAATCATTCACCAGTTTTTATTCTGTTATTATCACATGCAATAAAATTTAAGTTCAGGAGCTATTTACTACTACCTACTACTATTTTCTTTTATTGTACAAAGTTATGGCTATAGATGTTGTACTTCCTATACAAACCACCTTCACATGATGGCAGTTTAGAATAGAATAGTCTTTTACTGTCATTATACTGGGAGGGTACAACAAAATTTGAGGGTGCTCGTGAAGAGCTACAATACACCACAGAAAGTAACAATGACAACACAAACACAATAATAATCAAAACAGACATTTAAAAGTTATTATCATTTTCTCTTAAAAAAGGGATATGAGAGGGTGATAGGTGTAATATACACTGCAAGAATTGTCTAAAATTCATCAATGAAGTCTTGTCACTCCAGAATCCAGTGTCTTGAAATAAAGCACATACAGACACATTATTGTTCTTGATGTCTCCCATAAGGGCAGTTAACTGTCTGAGCTGTTTATGGGATACTTGGAAACACCAATTAATTTACACAGGGGCAGTAAAACTGTTGTTAAAGAGGTACTGAGTTGTCAGACCCATATCAAAAACCCAAGGTCATGTCATGTGCAGAACTAATGCCAGTTTTAGATATATCGACCTCTTGAGTCCAAACCCCCCACAAAATCACTCTTCTATTCCAATTCATTTTTTTAACATGTTTAATTTTATGGTAAAACACAAAAAATAATGTGCAGGTTAGCAAATGTAAAGTTCGAAATTCCCAGAGAAAATAGCTGTGACTGTGGTCATCAGGACATGAATGAGACAGACAGTAATAAAAGTTTGATTGAGATGGTGAGCAGCACCCTCTCTGTGTCCTACCGTCTGCGTCAAGGGTCACAACATCCTGTTGTGATGGTTTCTGTTATAACTGTTGGAAAACACAGTGAGTGTCCCTGAAAAATAATCAGTAGGAGCACTGGCTGCCTGAGTCAAAGTCACTCTCAGAGCTAAAGACCACCCTCCCCCCTAAAAGCTCCCAGGAAGCTAATTGTCAATGGTACATTTTTGTATGTAAGAGAGCACTTCCCCAAGTAGTGCCTATTACTCCCTGCATGAATTGACAGGGCTAATGAGGAAATTAGGGTTTTATTAATTCACCCAGAGGACAAGCTGAGGGGGATGCTAGGGTGGGGGAGGAGAGGATGGGACTCCATCTTTGATTTAAAGGTTAATTTGGAGAGGAGGGGAGCGGGAGCACAGAGAGTGGTCCTGACAATATTTTGATGCTCCTGGATGTTAGCCAGCTGTCCCGCTATGGGTGCAGCTCTGGCAAAAGACAGAGTGGAGACAGACGAGAGGGAGATAAAGTGGCAGCCAAGTTTGGGTCAAGCCTGGGAATCACGCAGAGGCAATTAGGAGTGTGTGCTTCATCAGTAATGCTGGTGGCTACGTCCAGCTCATAGCATCGATGAGAGCTTCCTGTGCTGTGCACGCTGGGTTAAGGGGCATTAGCCACTCAACACTTGACTTTGACAAGGTCAGACTTGTGGAGCAGCAGGCAGACTAGCATGGTGCTGATGACCTTATAGTGTCATGCTGGTGACCTTGCCATGTTCAGCACTGGCCTCCTCACAGACAATAATCAGGATCACTTCTCTAATTCTCTACACTATTTCGCTGGTGCATCACTGCTCATCAGCTTTAGAGATTAAAGCAGGTATTTGTGTTATTTATATCGCTGAATTATTATAAGCTCAATACTATTTGATGTCCTTAACCACAGCATTGACCTTCCCAAAGTATTTTGTGACTATAGCAGACTTGAATGGAATGGATTGGTCTCATGCATCAGTGGCACAGGCTTTGTTTTATTAAATGTAATTTGTACAATGGTATTTTTTCCTTTGACAAGCAGGGTGACAATATGTGCAGTGCATAATACAGTGTATGTGCATGAGTTGAAAGACAAAAAACTGTCTGGGAGAGGCAATAAACCGTGCTGTACATTTTCAACAACAAAATGGTGCACTGTGAGGAATTTAATTTTATACAACAGAAGTGCTGCTTGAGTCTGAAATTTCATTTAATTGTCATTCAGTGAGTAATTGTTCATACCTTCAATTATTTTGTTTTGTAAGAAAAAAATGTATCCATTGTATCTACTGCATGCAATAGATTCAGAAGTTATTATCATCATATAAAAAATCACCTTCACGTGAAAAGCTATGGGTACGTTATACATTGTGCTAAGAATCGTGCCCTGCTTTTTCACAGTTCAATGTTACTTTTTTTTGGTCTCTACCAACTCTTAAGGAAATTATCCTACTTTTAGCCATTTGAGGCTCTTCTACTATCAGTTGTTTTTCTATAAAACTTTAAAATGACACTGATGAAGGTTGTGAGACAGACCCAAAGCCGCAAAGTTGCAGAACGTAAAATCAAAATTATGATCAGAATGTTGTTATCATGCTCATTGTCACCAAAAGCAACACCTTGAAAGGGACGAATAATTTGTATTTAGGTTTCTCCCAGAACATGTTTACATGCTTTAATGTATGGAAAATCACAACATTTTTCTCATGCTATCTGTCTTAATATGCCTGTATCACCTTCTGTCTTGAAGCGTCTCTTTAGACCGCCTCCCCAAAAAGCTCAATCTGCTCTGATTGGCTGGTGAGAAAAATACGCTGCAAATTTTGAAAGGTAGTCAAGCTGTGGGGCAGTGGTTTTATTGCTAGACCTAAAAGAGTTGAGTTCATAACATTTAAATCCATTAAATTCAGTAATTCTCAACTACTGTACATTACAAATAGAATCAATGGCAATGAGCGTTTCTAATTCTTCACTTTGGAGACACCCCACAGAGAGAGAAAAGGAGATTATGTTCATAGTTCATGTCCATACACCTTGTTAAATAGCAATGAGTCATATTTATACACTTTGTTAAATAATTCACATATCACACTCTCAATTTGAGCTGTGTGGGTTCTTTTAATTGGTCCTTGTGAGAAGTCCTCCATTAAAGAGCAAGTGGAACAAGCCAGGGGTGATGCTGCATGATTTATGGGGTACCTTCATCTGGACAGGGACATCAACAGGATTATACTTCTCTTTATTCTCTGTGTGGAAGGAAGCATATGTGAATTCACATCCCTTCAGTGAGTAAAATAACGTTAGAGGCATAGTTTCAGATGATGCTCTGATGTGTGTTTTGGGAGATTGTATTGCTAATAAACTGATTATATATGTACAAAGTGAAAGCTCATTATCAAACCACTGTTTTCACTACTTTATGTAACATGTTCAGAAAATAAATAGTCAATGCTCTTAACTGTGCCAGGTATATAAATTGTTTTATTGATTTCTATGTACAATATCCTAGACTGTGAAATGAAATCAGCTGGGATCTATGTTCAGATAAATTGTAAAAACATATAAAGAAATTATTTGCTTGAAGGCCATATGTAAGACTGAAGAAATCACCTGTGCCATGTAGGTTGATATCACATTTATGGCCCCCACAGTCATTTGTAACAAAATATGACTAAAAATGTAAGAACAGTCAGAACAAGCATCTATAATGAGTGGCCTACGTTAGACCACCACATTCTGCTTGGATAATACCATATTAAATCTGCTAATGATAACATCTGACTGGTATGATAATAAAATGTTCCTATTTGAAATGTACTGATCCAAATCCTCTGCCTGCCAGCTGAACCAGACGGACCACAAAGAAAAATAAGTGTATACAAGTGTATGAGCCATGGCATATGTGGTGCTCTGATCTAATTATTTTACTTCTCTACCTCTGCCAGGCATCTGAAGCAATCACTAGCAGAGCAAAGATTGTGGTGCATCAAGTCAAATGAGTTATTTATGCTCAGTGCTTACTGTAGATTGGGTTTGTTGTTCTGTTGTGACACTGTCTAGCTTAATGTAATAGCAATTTGGCTTAACGGGTCAGCGTGCCCCGCTGCTATTTCAATTGCAAGTACACTGCACTGTATGCTGTGCAATATCTACTCAGATTACATTGTGCAAAAATGACTCAGCTTTCAACACTGACCAACGATAAACCTGTTAAAGGAAGGAAGGATGCTGTGAATTATAGAGATGTCAGCCATTAAAACCAAAGTATTCATATGTGGCTGTCCTGTGACACATCCACCTCGCTGTGCAAAGACATTTTACACTCATTCTTCTCAGTCACTCTTTTTTTAATTTGTCTGAACACACCTACATAATATCTACTCAGTCGTGAACACTTTCTTGTTTTTTTTTGGTTTTTTTTACAGTATTTGTAGAAAAGAGTCCAGCCAAAAACAGTCCACAGTAAAGAGACTCGTCTCGGCTGTTGGTTACAGTGTGCTGTACTCCTGCTAGTTCATTGCAAGTCATTGCTCCAGGCGGTTCTGCCTTTATGAGGAGACGTGGATGTGGTCCTTATATTAGCATGTCACATATCAATGTCCAAGGGTTATACCAGAGATGTTACATTCTTTTACCCATTTTTATTCATTATAAGTCTGCTGCAGGCTGCTAGATGATGGTTTGACATTTGTCCTTGTGCCTTGGTGTGTTCAGGTGCTGTCAGTTCTGTAAATCCTCAGTAGAATATCTGTATGCTCAGTCAATAACAGCTGTCAACAAACATTTCCATATTAGGCTATAGAAGGTGTAAAAATCCCATTGATATTTTGAAGTTTACCCCACTTTTCCAAAGGATATATACCACACTGAATACAGGTCATAATATCATGCTTTTAGTATTTGAAAATATGAGTTCTTTGCCCCATAATAGAGTCATCTGTCTGAATTCATACATATTAGGGGCTTGCATTTTCCCACACTGTCCATTTTGGCAAAGTGACTTGTGATTTTAAAGGAGGAGAATTTGACCTTCGAGAAGCGTACAGTTTCTCCTTCTCTCCAGTAGGCTCCTGTTGTTCTGCAGTGGTTGAATGCTGCCATCTAAGGATTGTCTGTAATCAGATTCCACTGTGCTACAGGCAGGCAGTCCTTATCCTACTTTCCTTTGCTTTTCTGTTTAGCTTGAGAACAATACACGAAATGTAATCAATCAATGACAGAAAAAGAGGTTTCAGATTATGTTGGAGATGTATATGGTGAGTGCATGTGTGAGTGCAGGGATTTAATTCCAGCTATCTGAAACAAATGAATTCACATCGAGCACTCTTATTTACCACATCAGGTGACTAATTGAACCAGAATGGTTTCTCATTCACATTTCAATGTCTCCATACAAGAATATAGACTGACTTCATTCCTCACAGATTGGACTGCTTGTTTTTCAGTCAAGCATATCAGTCGCTTTTAGCATTTGACTGCTGTATTTATTCTAATGCAGCTTTAAGCCACTGTGGCAGTTTACACTGTAGCAAGGGGCTCTCACTGTTGGCCAGAGTGCAACTTAATGATGGCAGTTGGTTTGGTGGATATGAAAAGACTCTGTCCTGCTGGCTTTGCTGTTATGGCTAAAACAAAGAGCACGTCTGTGTGCCAGGATGTGCACAGAAAGCCACAGCCATCTAGTCTCTCGCTCTCTAGCCGACCATTCTCCCAGGGGAGTGATTGACGGGGGCTTTACCAAGACAATCTGGCCCAAAAATCCACCTTTTTCTCTCTCATCCTCAAAGGGTTCTTGAGTCGCTCCAAACAAGGTTGAGTGCCGATTTTACGAAAGGTATTTGCATTCTGGGCCAGCATTTGCTTGTGCTTTGTGGGGCTCTGTACTTGGTCAGGAATGTCAGACTTTGAATGGTCTTGTTAAGATTTGTGGAGACCATGTTTGCTATTTCCTTTTTCACGGCACAGAGGCCTTATGATTTAAGAGTCAATGGCGTTGAAACTAACTCATCTAATGTTCAGGAAGAAATTGGACATTATAAACCATGACAGGCAAATGTACCAGAAGGCTCTGTTATCAGCGTGGTCCAAAAGAAAACTGCACAAAGTCTCAATTAAAATCTGGACCCAGAATGGTGTAATTGCATCCATAAGGACATAAGCTTGGAAAAACATCCAAAATACTTGTACAAGATGAAATGTTTCCATCAAAGCCTCTGAGGGAGAAATAACTCATTTGTTTTCCTGTCTGAGGTTCAAAGAAGAATCTGGCAGAATAACATATTCTTGAAAATAATGTCAAGTGCCAGATAATCCCTGATTAAAGATCACATCTAAGTGTCAGTGGGTTATTTGCTGGTGCTGTGCTGGTGCTATAATGAGGAGAAAAGCCACTCCACCTGAGGTGCTGCAGCTATAATCTTCACAGTAAACACTTATCATGCATTCGCCATTGATTAGGATGTGCCTCTCATCAATCATCAGAGGCTCGTCTGAACAGATTAATAATTATGACATCTGCACTCAGTCAAGAGCGCTGATTAGAAGGAGGAGGGAGGCAACGGCATCTGAAAATAGTGAGCAGTGAGGTGTTCAGGAACGCCATCATGTTGTCTGGTTTATTTGGTGATCACTGTGGTGCTCACAGGTTTGCTTGCTGACATTTCTATTAACTGTATACCATAATACACAACAAAACAGTGTGACGTACAGATATTATTACTTTATTATTTACTTTGCATTTTTGAAGCATGTGCTAATATCTGTATCTCAGTTTTAAAATCTATTAATACAGCTAACAAAAGCAAATGTTTGAGAGATCTCAGGCTCCTCTTTAACACGCATATTTAAAGGTACAGTGTGTGTGGCATTTGGTGACTTATAGTGGTGTGGTTGCAGATTCCAACCAACTCAGTTTCTGACTGCTAACTCCTCTCTTTCCAAGAACGTTAGCTACTGAGTGAAAGACGCCGTCCTTATGTTACTTTAGGAGCAACAGAAGCCAGATGGAGGCTGGCGGTACCACAATTTCACAAGCGTTCAGAGAACTATGGAGGCCCTTAGGTGAGGTGAGGTTACATAGAGCCAGGGTTTGACTTGTCCATTCTGGGCTTCTTAATATCAGATGATAATACACAAAGCAAAACATATTTATGAAAATTATATTCCATTTATGCTAACTGAAGCCAACCACTCTGCCGATCCTTTACACTTCATGACTTTTCCTAATTTTAAAAGAATGGCTCGTTATCAAAATTCCTAACTAGTGCTTCAGAAGTATGTGCAAACATGTTTTTTTTTTTTGTGGTTTGAAGAATCCAACTGTAGCACATAATTAGATCCAACTGCCTTGTACATGTTCTATATCTGTAGCCTTTGAGTTATGCAGCTGCGCATCAAATGAGGCGTCACATGAAGCTGCCAGGTCGATCCTCAGCTAGAAGTTGTCAGCATTTCTCCTCAACTTTAGTGCTTTTGTGTCTTATATGATACGACATGATATGATATATGATATGGTCTCTTCCCCCGTCAATATGCATGTCATCGTAATCATGCAGGTGAAAAATACAAATAAAAACAAAAGGTTTAGATATATTTATTGTCTGGTACTACGTTTAACATTATGTTTAATATGTCTCCTTTTCTATTTTCCTTCACAGACTAATGGTAAAAAAGTCAGGCCTTTCCTTGAAGAATGTCTGTGAGTGCACTTATCTGGCAAATATTAAAAATAGATTACGGGGCCATTGCGAGGTAAGTGGTTCCATAAGCAGAATTGATGGTACTACGGAGTATCATGGAGACTGCCTACATCACCTTGAGGGTCTCATCCACTTAATGATGCCATGTGCCACACACTTTCCTCCTGAAGAATGGCGAACATTTTGCTGTGGGCTCTGACACTCCACTTAAACTGCTATTCCTAGCAGTTAACAGGAGCACCGGGGCCCACATACCAGACAGCTGGAAGATGGACAACAAGACGTGATGTGGCGGAGGAGTAAAAATGCTCAGAATACACACACAACCATGAATTCAGAGGGCAAATGAAATGGCTTTATTTTGCTGGAAACAAAGGCTTTGATGTTATAATATTATAGGTATGGGACATCAGAGACCAGTTAAAAGTGGCAGTTTATATATTTGAGCAGGGAATACTTATTTGTCATTTGTAGCAGGCAGGAACAGAATTCACCAGAGCTTTGGTCACATAGTCTCTTACCTGAGGTAACATATGAAACATTTCAACATTAAGTGTTTTCATGGCCAGGCAAAGGTTTGTAAAGGAAAGTGGAGTTGTAAGGAGGAAAAGAGACCATTTACAGAATCAAACTTCAGGTGGAGTTTTCCGAAAACCCTTGGTTTGTGCTTCCAGCATGGTTTTCATACAAGTGATGCACTCTTGTAAGCCAGCTCAAGGGAAAGGTGTGGACAGCTGCCAGTTCCGTGGGGTTTGGAGATGCCTTGTGCAATTAGGTTCTTCCACCGTAAAAGACTGCCGTGCTGGTGCTGCCAGCCCCTTCTCCTGGACCCAGAGCCCCTTCTCCCAGCCAGCCCGTCAGTAGACGGGTTGAAAGGTGCCATTTGACCATGGAGATGGGGCTCCCTTCCCTGCCAGCAAGCTTCTGAGCCGATTTGAAGGTGTGTGTCCCTGGACTGGAAAATCTTCCCTATCCGAAAAGTCGATTAAAGCCAACAGCTGCGTTTCAGGCTCTGCCAGGCAACCCCACAATAAACACGCACACATGCACACACTTTGACATCAAGAAGTGTTTGGAGCTGTCAGCTGTATGCACCAACATGAAGGCAACTTTACTGCATCAGCCTTTTAACTTTATCACTGTGTCCCATCAATTAGTGTTCTCTTGTCAGCGAGTTGTGTTCACTTTATTCACAAACTTCATCAGATTCATTAGTGAGACGCAAGTGGCTGTAGATGAAGTGCTGTGAAATAGCCATTTCTACATTGTTTTTCCTCTGCTTCTTGCATGTGTGTGCCCTTCCAATGCTCAGATGAAGTAAAATGGAGTGAAGTAAAGGGGACTGAAATCCTTGATGATTTGGGTAAAATATTTGACAGCAAAACAAGAGACATAATGTGTATTGTTTATTTTCTCTGTGCAGTAGCTCAGTCTGGGCGGCAGTAGCTCAGTCTGTAGTGACTTATCTGGGAATCGGAGGGTTGCCGGTTCAAGTCTAGGTTGGACCAAGTTTGGAGAGTGGACTGGTGGCTGGAGAGGTGCCAGTTTCTCCTCCTGGTGCCCTTGAGCAAGGCACCGAACCCCCAGCTCCCTGGGTGCCTTACATGGCAGCCCACTGCTCCCTGAGGGGATGGGTTAAATGCAGAGGACAAATTTCATGTATGTAGTGAATATATGTGACAATAAAGTATCTATTCTATTCAATATGTGGCAGAGGAATTAAAATGCTATAAAAACTGAAGCCGCTTGTTCTGTTTTATATAAAAACTAAAAAATTATGTCACATTTTCTGCAAAGCACTTTCTTCCATTTTCAACTGTTTGTATCAGGAAACTGAGTACGATTCTGGCCCTCATTACTCAGCAGCCACCAAATAAATTTCCATTGGGGGAAGGGAAATCAATATGTGCATTCTGCCTCTTTTAGGGCCCTTGTAGACTCTCCCTTGTGATTTTAAAAGTATGTTAATGTAATTTATTGAACCTCTTACCCTAATCACACACATTGCCTATAATTACATACCTTGACGGCTGCTGGAAGTCTAATTGCTAATGCTTTTCCTGGAATTTGTCCTCTAATCCTTGTATGTAATGACTCTTAGAGGAAACAAAAGTGCTTTGCTGCTACTTTTTAGCTGTTTCCTGGTCCGCAAGGGCACCATGGTTCAAGCTGTCTCCGAGGTTCCTCTAAGTTATGTTTGTCACTGCTGGATGCTCTGATTATCAAAGGTACACTGATTGAGTTGACAATGTATTTAATAAGTACATTTTTGAAGATTAGAATTGGATTGCAAGTCTAGTAATGTAAAACTAAGCCTTAATCCATGCAAATAAAAATGATTTAAATAAGTTTTCCCCCTCTGTTTTCCTAGCACATGCTCATGAAATCAAGAAACACAGAGGGTTGTTTTTGCTGCAGGTTTGCCTTCCCAGCTCGAAGTCAAATGTTCCCACTGTTTTTCAGATCCACTAAACAAACCCTTAAGCCATTCAGCCTTATTCCATGATAATCAAAGTATGCTTGTAGCTAGCTTTGGTAACCTAATTTCCTATCCATTGACATCCATAGGTGGACACTGTATACTGTCATTGGTTTTCTTCACTCTGCCTCATAAGATACACTGCTAGATTTTTTTTATTGTATTTCTTTGCAGTAAATTTAAAGGCAACACCTTGAGGAGTATGATATAATTTGCATATCCATCATAGCAATGATGTGGAATAGATCTGTTGTGCTGAATTTCAACTTTGTAGGCTCATTAGCAGTCAGGGAGTCACTGAATAATCTCTCTTGACAGAAAATATTCTCCACATTAGTCTCTGTGTCTGAAGAGAAAACATACTGAGCACTTTAAAGCATAATTATAGTTTTCAGATACAATTCCATCATCTACAAGTCAGTGCTTTCTATTCATTTCTGTTCAGTACAAGTATAGGCCTACAGCACACTGCCTTGTACATTGACTAGAAACATGAATATCACCACAGGCAGTGATTGTTTGTCAGGGAGCGTCACTGACTGTAAAACATTTTGTAAATGGCTCCTGCTTAAAACTGAGCTTCAATCTGACAATTGAATAAAGCAAATGTAATGTTTTCGCTGTGAAGAGGATGAGCTGATTTGGTGGGCGGCACATAGCCCGCTGCTTTTCCAGTCAGCCATATTCTTCTGGGTGCAAGAAAATTTGGGCCCTCCCGAAGTCCTTGTTTGTCTTGAGTTCACTGATGTGCAATACACAGAAAACACACTGACAAGCCAACTCTGTCAGATAAAACATTTAAAATAAGACAAGAGTTTACAGTGGATCACCAGTCAAGACCCTAAAAAAAATCCCATGGAGTTCTGGTTGGTTTTCTAGCAGCCAGGACTTTGTCTACCTTCATGTTAGTGAGGACTCCAGGGCAGAGGCTGAAGATGTAGGCAATGAAGTGTCCACAGAAGTGCCGGTGAAGCTGGATTCTGGGAGAGTTGCTCTGAAAGGAGGACAAGACAATAGAGAGAACACAAAAACAGCTTCAGCACTTTGGACACACATTAGTTTGTGTGAGGAGGACAAGCTAACCCAGTAGCTCGGGGATGTTTCCTGTGGCCAGATCTTGGTGTCTCTTCAGGCTCTCCAGAGAAATTATGTGACACATTTCATCAACCATGACACTGATCTGATGCAGCACAACTTTTTTGGTGAAGTTGTATCCTAGTAGTCCAATAGGCACAGTCTGGTTCAGGTGACAAAGGGTTGGCAGGTCTCCTTCAAATATGTCTCAAACTGACATATATTTCAGAGGTAGAAACTGACTGTTGTGGTTCTTTTGCCTATGGACTTTAGGTACAATGACCATCTGCAGATCAGGACTGTGTCACTGTTTAGTGTCACATAATAAGGAAAACCATACTGCCTGATGCCCTCTATGTTGGCCCAGGAACTGCTGACCTTTGAGAGTTCTTTCTCCAGCTGCTTGAAGCAAATCTTGTGGAAGTTGTCTGTTTGTACACATCAAAAACCTATGAGAGTAACATTGAATTAGAATACAATAAACACATACTGCATTACAGAGTCATTGTCAGGGAGTAACAGATTACGTATTAGATAGGATTAGATGTAAAGAAGTGATGTAAGTGAATTATAAAACAAAAACAAATTTAGCTGTAATCAGTTACTGAGAAACATATATATATAATTAAATTACAGTTACTATTTAAAATGATGATTATAAATGGATAAATGTGAAAATATTATTTTAAGTAAAACGCTAATATGTAGAATATAACATTCACTCTGATACCCAGTTCTGAACTTAATTAAAAGTTATTTTGCAGTGCTTTTAATAAAGTTTTGACTGAATACTGTTGTGGGGTTTGTACTGTGTTGTTTAAGCTTTATTGCCCAGATAAAAAAGAAAAATAATCCCTGATCACAGTAACTAAATACAAGTTGCATTACATTGACGGAAAAAATTTGAATTGTTATAGTGTTACATTGTAACAGGGTCACTAGTAACTGATAATCTTCCCAACACCCTGTCAGTAAGTTTTAATTCAGGTAACTATTTCATTTTCATTTTCCACACTAACAACGTCCCCTTCAGCTATTTACCGGTAAGGAAAGCTTAAACTGTATTGTTGAACTGCTTTCATTCCTGTGCATTGTTGTGTCGTTTAAGTATTATGTCTGCTAAAGCTTTCACGGTCAACACTGTGGTGCGTTTGGGTAACTTACTCAAGGCGAAGCGTCTGTTTGTCGTTTTCATTTCTGGTTTGATATGATAAGTATGTTGTTAATTATTTTGTTGTATGTGATTTCCTAGTGTAGATCTGTCAGATGTGCTGTAGGGCTGATGCTGGTGATTCAACCAGGAGCGGCTCCAACTGCTCCTGTAATAATCTGTGGGAGGAAAAAAATGAATGGGATTTTTAATTATTGAGCCCAAGGCAACCAGTTTATCTGTGGACATTACTCTAGCGTCAGTCTATCTGGTACACATAAAAGGCAGACTGTTTGTGCAGAAATAAAAATGCTTCGGCCTAATAATAAATATAATCATGTATGAATGTAGCTGCTTCAGTGTCAGGGTGATGGTGTTGTCCATGCTGGAGCACTGCTGTGACTTACTGGGACATCAGTGATGTTAGCAGGAACACCTGTGCGTTTTCTACTATGAAAAAGACTCATGCATATTTTAAATTAGAGAAGAGGCTGCCTAAACATAAAAAAGGCAAATAGTAAGATCCCACATCATTATTGTAATATAAACAAAGGGAGAGACAGCGTGCGCTTATGAGGACTTACTGTGTTTATCATTTTTAACTTGACAAAACAGTTGGTTGCCACATATGGCTGCTCTGCATTTTGTTCAAGTAATTATATTTTACAGTCATAAATTAATTTTGTTTGAGCTATGTTTGAGGATTTGATTGCAGTCAAACCTTTTTTTTTCCAAACAGGCAGATTTTATAAGTAGCACAATATGTGATTACTTCTCAATTGATTCATTTACTGTTGTATTAAATATCAAAATAGTCAGACATCACAATTTTCCTGAGCCAGGGTGACTTATTAAAATGTCTTGTTTAGTCTGACCAACAGTCCAAAACTCAAAGATATCCAGACAAAGAACCAGCCAATACTCACTTTTGGGCAGCTGGAACCAATGTTTTTTTGATTGATGAGACATAATTACATGGTTAATCATGATCAAAAATGTAATTAATTGGTTTATCAGCTGTAGATGAAAGCTATATTTAAAAAAAAAAAATGTCTCAAACAAATTGACGATTATGTTTGAGAAAATATTTCTGGAAAAAGCTGTCCGGACCATACAGTACAGTAGGCTATACATCCAGAGCTGACAATAAGCAAGCTGTCTCTCTCATAATAAAGAAAAGACAGTATGAGTGAATATGGATTGACTGTATGTTTGACATAACTGAGGTAGCTGCTCCACATCACTGCACAGAAACAGCATTCATTCATGAAAACAATATCTTCACTTGTGAGGATGTTTCAAAACTCAAAAAGATACACGGAAAAAACCGACCTTCCTGAAATCTCCCCCTCAGCCCATTCACCCATGCTGAGAGGCTGATGTCATCCTCTCTGCTTTCCAAGTCTCCTCTCCCTATGTGGCCCACAATGATCCAGCTACACATGACACTGATCCAGTAGGAAGAACAAAAGGCTTATATTTCTCTTTTTTTTTTTTAATTTTGCAATAAACTTGTGCAGATTAGTTTTCAAGTATTCAATAATACAGGAATTTTAATGCAGCACCTAGTCACATATAACTATTACTTTTTTAAAAATAAACTGTGACTCAGAGGGCCTGCACAGGAATTCCTATGTGCCTGGACTGCTGGTTTATGCACAAATGGCAAATAAAGAACTTTGAACTTTTGATAACCATATTTGATTGTTGAATATACATCATATTGTTGGATGTAATATGCAATAAGTCAGTCTTCAATACCATAATCATAATTATCTATGGAATAAGCTGGAGAATTTTTGATACACCGTCTCTGTTAGAAATGCAAGAAGTCCCTTTAAGTGGAACAAAGGGATAAAAATAAGCAAAAGGAAGTTGGAATAGTGCAGATTTTATTTATTATTTAAAACTAGCAAATCTTTTGTGGAGTTATCATACTGAAGCAGTTTTTTTATTAAAATCAGGGAAGAAAACTTCATATGTATGACAAATGTGATATTTCAAGCCTTGAATGTGCTACATGCAGCAGCCATGTAAATAAAACGACACCAGCATGACTGTAGTAGGAACAGGCAGCCACATGTCGCTGAGTGCCCAGTCAGCAGATTTTCATATGAAGGAAAAAAAAAGGCCACAGAAGCTACTTGGTTCAAACTGTCCCAGTAAGAAAATATAACGAAACAATGAAGACAATTGTCATAATTTTTAACTCTTGATTTGCAGATTGCTTACATCTGCATATCAAATCTGGCTGTTTAAATAAGAAGTATTTATTTGTCATGCTGGTTGTGTAATTTAAAAATAGTCGGATTAAAACCAAGTGTCCCTGAATATGGGGATGTCCTTATTAGTTCACTATTTTCTAGGGGTGGGAAAATAATTGATTCTTCAATGCATAGCAAATTCTCTTTCGGACAATTGTGTCTGGTTGCAGGTGAGTTAATCTGAATTTTAAATATTAAATTAGTTTGCCTGCTACAGAGCGCTACAGAAAACTCTCCTCTCTGACTGCCGGCTCTCTACTACACTCATGCACACCAAACACATGTGAGTTGTTCACAAAATTTCAGCTGTGATGGTGAGAAGCAAAGCTGTCATATGGCAACATTTTAGATTTCATGAGGTTGAGGGGAAGGTACAGGGAAAATTAGATACTTTGGAAACACTACAGAGCTGCGAAACTACATTTCTCGTCTCGATACCGCTCAGAATTGGGAGAAAAATGACTCTTTCTTGACGGCAGCCAGAGGACAATTGAGCAGGCGGCACTGAATTCAGATAGGGCCAAAGGGATTACTGGATCATTGCAAATAAAGAAAGATTAGAAAGAAAAGCAAAAAAAAGTTTTTCACATATTTCCATTTGAATGCAAGCCACATTATTGATTGTTCATAGAAAGTCTTATTTGTGACAAGAAAGGTAATTCATTTGTTTATTTTTTTAATGAACATTATAGGAAGTGATTAGCGATCTGAGTTTTATGTACTGATTTATGTACTGTATATACTGTATATATTTAAAAAAAAATAATCATGTATGGAAATATGGAAATAAAAAAGTGTTGCAACAAGATGAATCAATAATCCTCTGAATCAGAAATTAATCAAATTGTGAGGTGCCAAGAGATTCCCACCCTACTGTTTTCTGTGCATTGTAGTTTGGTGTGTCTCTGTGCTTATTCAGGATTTCTCAGCACAGTCTCAGTCTCCTGCACAGGCCACCGTCCCCTTTGTTAGAATTTCACAAATCGACCACTGTCATTTGCCACATCTCAGGCTGTAAGCCTGAAGACGTGACACAGATCGATGGTACTCTCCCATCAGTGTCTCCAGTCTGCCAGATGGCTGGTGGGCTTCAGTCTCCTGACATTCATCAGTGTCTTACAGTCAGATGCTCCCACAGCAGTGTTCTGACCCTGGGACTGGTCCAGCAGACTTGTCTCTTGCTCTCTTGCTCCTCTATGGCAGCTACAGGGGCTTGGTCTAATGATGCCACCAAATGGGGTACCATCGCCTGGGAGCGGTTGGAAATTTGGCCAATATGGCACAGCCTTCCCATACAGCTGTGCAGCGCCATTCTCCTAGTTGGTATGAAGAATGTGTTCTATGGACAGATTGCTGTATCAGAAGTGTTTACAAGGCTTGCATGAACCTCATTCAGAAATTATTCTTTACCTGCTTATTAGCCTCAATTACATCACCCTTGTCCTGTTATCATCATGGGGACCCATACAATGTCATAAAACAGCATCCTCATGACCTCGATGGTGCGTTCAGTGTCATGGAATCTTGTGTTCTTCCACCACGAGTGCTCCTCTAAAAGGGAAAAGCAGTCATCCCCACTAAGTGATTTTCCCAGACTCCCCAGGGTGATAAAGTGCACTTTGAAGATACCCACTGAGACTTGTCCCTAAAACACCCAGCAATTCACAACTGTGACTTTGACAAGCTGGGCTTTTTTTTTCTTTTTCTCAACAAGTAAAGTGAAAGTCTTTTCTAATGGACCCAACAGCACTGCAATGGAAACCAACAAGCCCCATAGCAGCACCAAATGAGCCTTGCGCAACACTGGATAGGGAAATAAATGTCACAAAAATGTAATTTTGCCTCTCAAGTAAAGGGCTCTCCTGGCTCCCACTCTTGATACCTACTGGCATGTTATTTGTAGTGGTGCAGTTCCATAAAGGTTGCACATAAAATGCTATTTCTGTTAGTTGTGCCTCAGTGCTCTGCCCAAATTGGTTCATTTGCACTCAATTGGCTCAATACCATATTCCTTTGTAAAAATGACCAAGGACGAAACGAACATAAAAGTCTCCATACAAGGGTTACAATTATTTTCATGATTTAGCATTCTACTGATACTTGTGATAATCAATCAAATAATTAGTTAGTCAATTGTTTAGTTTTACAACAATTTCAGACCCAGGCGTACTGAAGGTGGGCTGACCTTTAAGGTGGACCAGACAATCACCAAGTATCCAAATGTAAGTACTTAGTTGATCTGAATTTTCAATGCTGTAATTGGGGCCACTACGCTGTCTTTCAAGTGACGTAGCAGGCCACGCATGTGGCAGCGCTCTGTAATTTTTGACCAGTGATGAAATTCTGTTTACATTCGGGGATGATCACATTTCAACCTAAAGATATTTGCTGTAATATTCATGCTTTTCTGTAATATTCATGCTACAATAACTAATCGTTACATCCTGACCACTACTCAGTACACCGGATTGGTTTTGATACTGATCTGTCATATTTTAGTATTGTTTTATTGTTAAATCCTAATTATGCTGTGCTGGTGCAACATGACACTGATGCACAGACACAGATCCTCAGGTATCTCTCATTCAGGCTAATAACGCCACAGGGCCTCAGCTAGTGGAATATCCATCCATCCAACCATCCATCCATTTTCTACCACTTATCCTCACATAGGGTCACAGGGGGGCTGGAGCCTATCCCAACCATGCTAGTGGAATAGCCATAGCTAAATACAACCTCTTCATTAGCTGTTGGCGTCATGAGATTAAAGATTGCCACAATGTGCACTATCAGAGGCCTCACTTACAACACTAAGAACATTTCTGTCCATAGCAGGTGCAGTACCAGGTTTGTATCTCTCCTCACATAATTAGGAAACAGCTTACCCTGCTACTGATAATGCCAGTGCCAAGCTAATCTGTAATTATCAAGCAGACAGGGTGTGCTGCTTGTACACTCAAAAGTGCAGGAGCCATTATTTTTCACCCAAAGCATCAAAGCAGCTAAACAGAGGGAAAAAAGGGAGATATGTATTTGGTTCAAATTGATTTCATTCTTTTGTATGAATATCAAGGTCCCGTTCTTTCCCGTTTTTCCCCCTCACTCCCCATGGTAGCGTATTCAGTGGGACTGCTGTTCCGACCAGATAAACAGGTTTTTTTTGTTTATGGCAATTATTGCCTGAGGATTGTTTTGAATGTGACTTGACTGTCAAGGAGGAGGCTGGCAGGAGGGAGGGGAGATGTGATGAGAGGGAATTTATACGAACCACCCGAGTGCTTTCTGTTGCAGCTTGAGCAGGGCTTTCCACATGGATATGCAGTCACTGGCTAGTGGGGGAAAAAGTAGCCAGCTAGGAGCATGTCCCTCTGAATTTTAGCCCAAATTTGGTTTCCTCTTGCACATTCTAATGTCACTATTCCATCATAAAATTTTGCCAACCTGTGTGCTTCAGACTCTTAACTCTCTGAGTGCCATTGACTTATTTATACATCATTTAAAATCCAACGCTTGAGTGCCACCGACGTATATATACTGTACGTCAGTGTTTTTTCGGCAGCAGACACAGGAAGGAACTCTCACACAGCATTTGAGTAATATTTGGGCTTCTGAGATATGTAGTCAGGACATAAAGAGATGGTATACGCCACAGAGATCAAAGCAGGAAGTGGAGACGATCACGATTAGAGAGCAAAACAAACCGAATCTGGATAAAAAGAGGTTATTTTGACGAAAGTGGCCTCTACTCTCCTCCAGAAAAAACAAGAATGGAACAAGATAAAAACAAACTTTTTTTCATGATGAAATAGAGTCTCTTCTTTCATTTAAGCTATTCTGTGTTTTCAGTGTTGTTTTTTTCATAGTAAAGACCGCGATCTGTGACCCGCTGCTGAAAAAAGGAAAGATGAGTATACTCAAGCGTTCTATTTTAAAGTATGAACATACTCGTCTTTGGCACTCAAAGAGTTAAGATTCCATCCATTTTCTACCACTTATTCTCACATAGGGTCACGGGGAGTCAAGAATCATTACACCTTATTTGTTATT
Organism: Synanceia verrucosa; assembly: GCA_029721515.1. Lineage (NCBI taxonomy): Eukaryota > Metazoa > Chordata > Actinopteri > Perciformes > Synanceiidae > Synanceia > Synanceia verrucosa. The sequence goes on along the minus strand of CM056557.1, from coordinate 12,287,321 downwards.
TTTTATTTATTTATTGACTTTCTCCATAAGGTTTAGCAAGACAGTAATTGTAAATACATTGTTTTAGTAGAAACTAAACGGCACTCTTATTCATCTGGAATAAACAAAGTTATTTTCAGGTTTCATGGTTTTATATCGAAGTGCACCGATCAATCAGCTGCCAAAACTCGGCTAGTCAGACTTTTAAAAATCAGTTGGCCAAGAAAATATCAATTAGTGCATCTCTTCTTATCCAGCCTGTATCATAGACTGTATATAAATAGTGGATGGAGTTATTGTGACGTCACCGGTTAGTTTGTGATCAACGGCAATGAAACCCATACAGAAGTAACTAAACTTGCATTCTCTCCACCAGCCAACAGGGGGCGATACTGGTTTCAAAAAGAAGGCCGTTTGTATTTAAGTCTATGGGAAAATGACCCTTTTCTCTCCTGCTGTGTTACCACTGTAAACACTATGAGTTTTTGGTCTAAATGGTTAGTTTAAATGATGTGTTACTGTATGTTGTGACGTTTGCCCCATAATTTTTTCATCATGAGTGAAGACCTAACAAGCGCTGTGTTTATGAAAAGAACGTCTCTTTCTCTTTTCCTTTTCATCCATTTCACGTTACAAATTTATACAGCTTTAACAATGCTCTTTGGTGAATTGTTTGTTTGCAAAATTAAAGAAGAAGCTTGGATAGATTCAGAAAAGATGGTTAATCTAATTTTATCAGCACGTTTCATCATTAGTTACAACTGCATTGTTAGTTTCCTTGATTTTTTTTTGAACAGAGTTCTGCTTCATGACCTTCCCACACATCTCTGGCAATGCATTTCGGGTAGTTTGTCCAAGTAGAGTTACCGTCATGCATGCCACAAAGTTAACTTGCTACTTTTGACAGCCCTATAAAATATATAACAAAACTTTGCTCGCTCCACATTTGTAGACAAAAGCAAGTCTCCTCACAACGCACAGCATAGAATTACACTGAATAGATCCATCCCTATAGATCTTCTTATTCTTATCTTCAATAATGGAACCGATACCAACACCAATATCGGATGAATGCAAATTGCAAATTGCAAAGCTTCAGTCACTGGTGTCACTAGCAGTGTTGCCACAGTTACTTTTAAAAAGTAATCTGATTACTGATTACAGATTACCTATTTACAAAGTAACTTAGTTTCTTTACCAATTACTTGATTTTAAAAGTAACTAAGTTAGATTACAAGTTACGGAGATGGCAAGGGCTGCGATTGGTCCTCTAAAAACATCACTTCAGGTGTTGTGCCATAGTAAGCACCGCTGGGTTCTCCGTGGCTACGGAGTTGGATAATTACGCACTGGAGAAGTATATTAGGCGTTGGCGCACATGTGAGTGGTCCTCGTGCTGAAAACGCAACTTGTCGCCTAGGCGACTGACTCCACTCCCCCGAGACAAAAACGAATCTCTCTTTTTTTTTTTTGAAGAAAATGAGACAGAAAGTAACCCACACAGTGACTTGGACATGTAACTTAAATCTAATTACTGGTTTGGAAAAAGGAATGTGTTAGATTACTCGTTATTGAAAAAAGTGGATTTATTATTGTAACGCGTTACTATGTAACGGGTTAGTGGCATCACTAGTCACAAGACCATCACTCTCAGTTTGATTCAGGAGTTATGCTTTTTCAGCTAGACAGCTCACAATGGCGACCAAGGAATTCCACCACAATGTTACCATGTGTTCTCTCCATTTTAATGTGTGACAGCTGAGTCAGAATCTGTTGTTGGACATTAGCATGGATGTATACACTTGGTAGAAAATGGATGACTAAGACCACTAATGTCTCGCTTTGCATTTGAAAATGCCTAGTCATCATGAGTTTAACTTGTTTGCATAATTATTTCATAAGCACACAGAAATGCCAACCACATGGTAAACATATGATTCAGGGTTTTGAAAGGCACTTTTTCATTAATTTTATTTCACCATGCAGTGCAATTAAACAATGGGTCTAATATGACATTAACTCATCAAATTAAAAGTAAAAGAGGCACATTAACAAATAACAATAAGAAAAATGGTGTTCTAATGGTGCTAGTTGTCATTTCTCCATAAACATACATGCCCCAAATAGCCAGTAATTATTTTTATTTTCAAGCGTGAATGACCAGGACCTGGTTTTCAACACATCATGAAATGAGAGTGGTGAGCATTAGTTTTCGCTGGCCTTCCAAGTAATTTTTCGTGGGCTATATATGATCATTTCTGCAGGGAAAAGTATTGGAAGTTGTGAGCAGGCAATGGTGGCCTCACCAAGGTCACAAGAGAAAGACGTCCCCCCCAAGAGACAGAGCACCAAGGTGGTTCTGGGTCATATTTGCATAGCTCCAGCATAGTATATGTAATGCAGCAGCGTGGTTGGTCATTGTCTTATGTTGTGGTGCAGGAGTGGAAATTATTATGATACATTCACCTTGGTGATGCTTTGTGATTTGGAGCACCATATATCCCAGTCTGTAAACAGGCTCCATATTCTAAACAAGCCAATTTTTATCCAGAGATTCCATGTTGAAGCAACACTGGAACATAAATGCAAGTCGTGTGATGCTCATGAGAATAAATGTGAACTTAGAATATTTGTGATACTTAATCACTGGTCGGAATAATTTAATAAAAATGTCAGCATGTTTAAGTGGATAGGGTTTGACCAATAAGGGTGTAAGGGAATAGACCTTCATGCCAAAGTAAGGTCAGATAGATTGTTATATATTCCAGCAAGGACCCTTTGGACAATAGTATCTTTTGAACAGTTAGTTGGAAGGCTTTTATAACAATCTTTTTCCTTGGGAATTATTTAGATATTTTAAGGCCTCTGTGTCTGTGCTCTTCAAACTTCCTGTATCTCTTCATTAATTGATCTGCTGCAGCCATTTATCTCCTCATACCATTTGAGCTGTCCCAAATAACACACCAGCTGATTTGCACTCTACCTCCCAGGAGTGTCACTCTGCAGGCAAACAGCTTATTTAGCTTTCCTCCTTTGCTTTCGCACCATTACATACCCTCACATGGTTAATCAAAAAGACCTTTTCATTAAAAACATATAAAACTTTATGATAGACAGATGTTTCCCTGAGAGTCACTTCCAGACTCAAACACTTAAATATGAATAGTTCATGATTGAAAAGTAATTTCTCAAATGTTTGTGACATACATTAATAAAGCCTTGTTATCTGGGAGTGTGTAGGGCTTCACATGTCTGACAAATGATCAAGAAGAGCTTTTAAAGTCATTTTTGACACTGCAATAATTAGATCAGGAAACACATCAATAAATCAGTGTGTTTCTCCGACATTTGTCAACCTGTCAGGACGCAGCGAGTGCTGTCGCCATATTCATAATGTGGAAGCTGCAAACCTGCGTGATGCAACCCTGCAATCAGATGAAAAAGAAACATACTTGAACTTCTAGTTCAGCATGTTTCCATTCTAGAGGGTCTTTCATTCAGTTTGTGTTTGTGAAAATAGTTTGCTTATTGGAAAATCACCATGGAATATACAGCACCATTAGCTAAAACCATAGAATTGTCATTAAAAATGATTGAACTACAATATGTGTACAAAAAAGAGGATTCAACCCATGAATCATTGCATTACATGTAAAACTGATTTATAGTCCAACACAATTACTGTTGAACAGAGTGCAGAATTGCTTATTACTTTTTACCCTACGTGTTGCCCCAATCTAAATGAACATAATAATGTCATGTTAATGCTGTGACATTTAATCAACAAGGGACACTCAGTGCTATGAGTTGGATAACCAGCTGCAGTTCCTCTTTGCATTCAATCAAGGCTGAGACTTGTGTTCATATTTAAACACTTGATATCCACCTCTGGGCGCTCGTAGAGTTGATTTACAAAACAAAAAAACACATTACTTCTAGACGTGTGTGGCCTGCTGGTTTTGCAGGTAGTAGGAGTGTGTGAGTAGCTAATGTTATATCCTGAATCCCAAGCCTCTGTGATACTTTGCAGGGCTTTGTGTCTTTGCCTGGAAGCTTAATGCATGGCTATAGCACTGACTACTGGTGGCATTTCACCACAAGCCAGAGGCAGACCACAGGCTTTCCTTTGGGGATTTGCATCAGAAAGAATGTGTCAGACTTGTTTGCAACCTGTGGAAGTGGCAGTAGAACAGAGAAGAAAAAGTGAAATGCAGCCATGAGAAATCTCTCACCTTACAAATTGATTGTGGTCAGGAAATAGTGGCTTGAATAATGATTCCTTCTCTTTATCTCTCTGTCACATACTCCTTCAGTAATTCAGTCTTGCTTCCTCCCTCTCTTGTTTCTCTCCCACTCTCTCTCTCTGTCTCTCTCTCTCTCTCTCTCTCTCTCACACACACACACACACACACACACACATATAAACGCCACTCACCGAAGCTGTGGCTCAAATACAATATTGATATATTGAGTCAGTATTGAGTATAATAATTGAGTATCATAATTCTCCATTACAAAAGCCATATTTACTTTCAATGTCAGTGAAAAACATATTTCTGTAATATTTACCTCGACCAAGGAGGTTATGTTTTCACTGGGGTTTGTTTATTTGTTTGTTTGCTTGTTTATTTGTATGTTTGTTGGTTTGCAAAGGAACTCAAAAAGTTATGGACGAATTTTGACGAAATTTTCAGGATTGGGCTAATTTAAAATCTGATTAATTTTTGGTGGTGATCAGAACCTATTCAACGTCACCACCAAAAATGAATGTTTTAAGTTAGGCCACTTCGTCAAATACGTCCATAACTTTTTGAGTTACTTTGCAAACCGACAAACAAACAAACAAACAAGCCCTGGTGTAAGCATAACCTCCTTGGCGCCGGGGGTAACTTTAAATAAAAAGTCGCTGCCACCGCCTTGGCAGAGGTCTGCGCGCTTTGAGTGCTTTTCTAGTATTCCTTAAATTCTCCTGAGCTCAAACTTCCTGCAAAGCTGATAAAGGCTGTTGACAGAGCTGCCATTGTGGACATTTGGTGAGCAGCACAGTCCTCACTTTAATTCTGTATGTCTTTGTAATGACGGCGGCAATATCGCCAGCAGAATGCCGACTGGTTGATGTACGTCTGCTGAGGGTGGAGGCTGTATCACCAGGAGACAGGCCAGAATCACAGCTGCTGAGCTGCCCAGATTGCATCAGCATAGAGTGGACTAAATCCTATCAGACAAGTCAGTGAAGGGAGAGGAGTCTGCCGTCGCAGTGCTGAAGGAAGAGAAAGTGAAAGCTAATGAACAGAAATCAGGTCACAATGGCGCAGAGACCATTTACAACAGATGTGTCCAGGAAAAGTCAGAGGCAGGGGTGATAGATAGGATAGAGCAGAGAGGTCACCCAGTTATTCACCGACGTTGCAGAAAAATCACCGTGTTACTGTAACCCTTAATGATAATGTCAAACCACATTGTGTACGCCACTAGTCTACTGTGTAACACTGATAAAACAACTAACCATTCTCCTCAAAATGTCAATAAAGCACACTCCAATTTGTTGAATAGAAGGAATCAGCCTGTCACTGGCGAGCGCCATTAATTTGAATCCTGTTTTTTTAATTATGGGTAATCAACAGAGCAATCGTCTCTGTCAATGAGCAATGCTGCAAAACCACACACTGGCTGCATCCTGCTCAGCGGGTGCCGATTAAAACCAGCCAGGTTAATGAGTGACATCGATCAATTAAGTGCTTCTCTCCTTTACCGTAACCTTTGATGGACTTAACAGATGGATACTAGTGAACGCCTCATTCTCCAAAAAGTCAACGGTTAAAAGGAGTCCAGCATCGTGCATTTCATTTTACAATTAAAAAAGCTTAAGTATTGAGTGTTATGCTATATCATAGTGTTTGTAGTTTTCCTTTATCTGGTAAGGGCACCTATATATTGTCTAACTGTGGGCTGTTTCTGTTTTGTAGCTATCAGTTCAAAATGGTGCAAAAATGTCATAAAGGACACCATTTTCAGACGTTTAGGACCAATGACTGCTGCTATGAACCACTTCTACAGACCTATACCTACAGAGAACCAATGGTCACCCAACACCGTAATCTAGGGCCCAACCAATATAGATTTTTTTAGGCCGATGCAATATTGATATATCGATATTTAGCAGGATCAGGATAATATTTTTTTTTTGTATTTTTTAGCCCTTTAACACGCAACAATGATAGGCATAACACTTAACTTTTTGTCCAACTATAATTCTACATTTGTTGCAAGAACAAAGAAGTGAATTTTGTGCACAAAATTGCAGCAAATCTCTGAAAAAATAAATAATAATGTAAACATAAAATAAGTTATGAAATAAATGAATGTCTCACTTTAACCTTGCAGTCTTAGAGTCCTTATTGCTGCACATCAAACAGATAGGTGCTATAAACATGTGGTAATGTGTTGTGTGGTTGTATAACATTATAAACAATATAACATTCTTCCAAGAAGAAGAAGAACTACAACTCTCAGGCACAAGATAATACACTACAGTTGTACGTATCGCTCAAAAATTAAAAAGTTTCAACTTCGGCCTGACTTCAAAGTCCTCCCCTCTGCACTAGCAACGCTAACGCTTTGGCTCCTGGAGTGTGATGATGGTGCTGGGGAGTAATTAGAGTGGATGCTCCATCTACTGGACAAATAGCGCTAGGACATCATTATTATTATTTTGAAATGGATTGTAATTGGCCGATTAAATCAGCCATCTGATTAAATTGGTCGTCCGATTAATCGCTCAGGCTCTACTGTAAACACATTTTGAATTGTCTTGAAACAGTTTAAGTGCTACTGCTGAAGATCACGTCTTTATTTTCATCACAATGAGTTGATGTGCTTTTTTTCTCCATTTACATAGTTAACCTGTAATTCACCAGACATTCATTGCACAATCTCACCAAGATTTTATTAGACCCATCTTGCAGTGTGACATGCAATGAATCTCTGTTGTGTGCTTACAGCTCATATGAGGGCATTTACTTTGCTATTCTATATTTACAGCCTCATACAACCCCTAATATATTTTCTTGGTAGGTTTAAAATGATCAGCTCTTGAAAATCAAATAGGACCTCAGTTTCAGACAGTTTCAGTGTTCAGTTGCAGCTGAGGGAAAAAAAAAGTTTCACCAAAATCTGAGGACACCTGAGCATGCCTTTGTGTTTGTCTGAGAGAGGGGGAGGAAGGTTGAGGGAGAGAACAAGAGTACTAGTTGAGTACTGCAGTGTGGGAGTGTAACTCGCTCACAAGCTCACAAACGCATTCATTCACTCATTCATGCCAGCGGGCAGCAGATCACTGGCAGTTCCACTCATGTGCCACATGTAGGTGAATAGAATGATAGGATAGAAGTAGCTGCAGCAGTTTTATGTCACCACCTAGAAAAAAAAAAACATTTTTTACTTTTGGTACACATAGGACTGTTGAAAGTTACAAGAATGCATTATGGTGTTTGCTATGAAATACAGTATAAACAGTAATATTTAGTAACATCCTGTTTTTAAAGCTGGACGGTGAAATTTTTCACACTGCAGATCGGCAGCGAGCCATTAAACCTAAGAGGGGGGGATTGTTTTGGTCATCTTATTAATTATTTCAAGGTTTCAGTACTTCTGATGATTCAACTGAATTTTTCCACAAAAAATACACAGACATAAAAGACAAAAGTGTTGCATTATCAAGTGGAATTCAATACGCAGTGCTTATAGCAGACACACCCCTCTTATGCAGTACTGTCCATAGTTGTTTCTGCTGCTCTGTTGACTTGATTTTATTCAACAACAGGCGCAAATCTTGTTACAAAGCTGATCACTGTGTGGTCAATTTGGGCACATTTTGCCAGAGAACAAGAGACAGCCAGCAAAATAAGATGAAGCAATGTGCCATATACAGGAGAAAGGTACCCACGAGCGGGGCTTCAGCAATCTCAGGGGTAGTGCGGTTTGCGGCAATTGTGGGGTACCGGAGTAAACTGCATTGTTTGGGTGCTTCTTCACTGCGGTAATAAAAAAATCTATGCTGTCACAGCCCTAGGAACATATCAAATTAAATGACTGTTAATTTATATTAATCAGTTAAAATATAATATAATCTCTCCAGTCTAACTGATACACAAACCAATATATCATTCTCGTCCTTGCAATAACACACCAAAAGTTGGCTTCATTAAATTACCTATTAATTAATCCCAAACATCTATTAGCCTGGCTCTACGTCAACCCCTTTCAGACGCTGTGACTGAAGTGTTAATAGTCACCTGTTCTCCCCCAACCAATAAACAGTTAATGTGTAAAAATGTAATGTTTTGTCATCCAAATGTTCATTACCAAAGAGAGAATTTAGTCAACCCACACTGCCAACTTTCGTTATCTTTGTTGTCTGTTGGCCAAGTGCATGTGTGAGGCTGCTGGCACTGCGGCTCTGCATTTGTATGATACTGGCTGTGTCTGATTTCAGGTGCTTCACATCAATGACACTGTGTGTCCTTGTTTGCTACTGCACTGCACCCGCTGCTTTCTGGATCTCATTCTCAGCATGCTAATGACACACTGGCATCCAATGCCTGCACCTCAACAATGTACTATGTATTTTCTTTTCATCAAATGGTTGCTCTTTTTTTTCTCCATCACTGCATTACTTGTTCCAAGAATGTGACTGTCACCTTTTCCTGCATGTCAGAAACACAGGGATGTGAACTAGTTCTGTGTAAAGCACCAGGAAGCAGATGTAAGGCACATACATTTGATTTAACAATTCTATACTAAACCCTCTCACTATGTCATGTTTCTTTTAAAAAAAGTGAATTTAAATCCCTGTGGTCAACAGCAGTTCATAAAAATAGTCTCCAGTACATGTCATTCAGAACTGGGATATTTAATAGCAAATTTGTATGCATTGAATGCTGCTGATGCACGCTTTAGTGCCTTAATGGATTTCACAATTTACAAGTTAAATAACTTTACACAGTGCCAGGTTTTGTGATTAACGGTTAATTGTTTTGACTATAAAATACCAGATAATAGAGGAAATGTCAATTACAAATTCTCAGTATCCAAAGGGACAACTTCAAATTGCTTGTTTTATTTTACCAACGGTCCCAAACAGAAATGTATTCAGTTTAGTGTTGAAACTATTTTTCTTATTGTTAAAATGCTTTTGTCCTTTTTTCAATCAAAAATACCAAATTATAAGTTTCTTAAATTTGTGAATACTGTGTCACTTTCTGATATGTGTCAGTAAACTGAATATATCTTGTTTGTTATTGTTTGTTTGTACATTCCTGGGAAATTATAATGGATCTTTTTCTCTTTCTTTCATTTTATTAAAAAGATTAATGGAGAAAGTTTTAGCCAGATTACTTGATAATAAAATGAGTCTTAAATTCAGCCCTACTTAAGTTTACATTAAAATATAAGGACAAAGAATGCAACACGCTGGAACCAGCAAATGTTTAGTAGCTAGTCACAATACCTTGAAATAATGATGGTCATTATCGAACACAGCAGTTTATAGCGTCTGTGGTTCAAAAAGTATGAGAGAGATGATGGCAAAAATATTCAGTGACAAGAACAAAATTGCAGTGAAATTGTGAGGAATAAATCAATTGTGCTTTGTCGTGGAGAGCTGAGCCAAGTGAACAGTCTTGTGATGGGCACCTGGGGATGTGATGTCATAACTCAATATCCAAGTCCAATAATGAACAGGGAATTTTTCTCTGTGACTCCTGTGTTGATTATCAAACAGGCTCACCTTGCCGTTTCTGTGACGCCAGATCGATACAAAAACAACATGCATTTTGCAAAAAAAAAAAAATGCTCTCAATCAAATCAGTATACCACATGAGAGGTTTGGACTTAATTTCGGCATTAGCACCATGACAACCACCAGCCTCCTGAAAAGCGCATCACCGCAGTGACATATTTTTTCGTGTAACCCTCCCCATTTGTATAAATGATGCATCTTTGTGTGGCAGTGCACATAATGACTTGTGCTTTTCTTCAGCACTTCTCTTACTGCACAGAGAGAGTCTGATGGAAAATCTGAGAGCAGGCGAAGAGAGCTAAATCAATAATCTATTCTATTTAATGGGCTGGAGTGTCACAGTAACAAGATAGGAGTGGATGAGTCGAATCGTCCATTGCCAAATCTTAACAGAAGGTTGCACACAGAGACTCTGCCTTTCTCTTCCCATCCTTCTGCCTCCTTCCTCCTTCCGTCATGTGCGGTTACACTTACTGTATGTACATCCTCTCTCTCTCTCCTGTCACACACACACTCAGACAAATCTTTAGTTATCAATAACAGGAGAGTGAGAGTCCGAAGAGAAAGGCACCAGTCTGAACTCAAACAGTGGATTTTGAGAATCTCGAACGAATAGCGTCAGTTCAGAGTGGTGTTAAGAATTCCTGTTCTCTCAGTCTTCCCTGTGCTACTCCATCAATATTTGAATGCTCATCATCCACTGAATATTTCAGTTTTGTAATACAGTATTAACTTGCACTCATGCCACAGAAGCACCCTGGTAATATTTAAAAAGGACCGTCAGCTTCTGTTTACCTCCTTTGTACAGCTGAGTTTAAATAGCAAAGCACTGGCTGTTCTACTTTGCACTGACTTGCACTGTCAAACTCATGCATGGGAAATGATTTGAAGGACTCGAGACTTTGATGCCTGTTTTCCCTCCCCGCACCGTGCTCTCCTCTACCCACTGACGTTTCAGAATCGACTCCTAAATGAATCTCTGTGATTAAGCTACACAGAAAGGTGACGGATTCATTCCTTGTACTACAAACAGGAGTTTTAGCTGTAGTGTTTCTCTGTCGCTCTAAATTGGCAGCGATATTGGCAGCACAATGATTTCATACATGGCTGCTGGAAATTGGAAATCATCCGCTGAAACAACGCTACTGTCTGCTGCCTTTCTCTGAGTACAGCCCTCTGTAAAGCAGCGTGATGTGAGTTCCAACCACCTTTTCCGCTCACACAAATCCCGTTAGTGCTATGTATGGACGCCTTGACCTTTAGGAGGTATTTCTGTCTTGCAATATGTGAATTACAGTGTATGTCATGAAGTCACTGCTGGCTGATGTGAAATATTAATAACAACTACTCTATAATTACCAACAATTTGTTCAGCATCTTAAAATCGAAGCAGACTTGTTGAAATAAAAAAAAAAACCCAAATAACACAATTAGCTCTTTACTATTTAATGACTTTCAACATACATACATATAAATACAATTGCAAAATTATAGGTAGTTACCACGTAATGAACTCAACAATATTTAGTTTTTAAGTCATTAAGTAGTTTCAGTTTCAACTCTCAAGGACTATGAGTATAAAGTAATAAGTTAGTGAGAAAAGTTTGCTAGATGTAAAAGGTTAGACCTCTTTTGCCTTAATTCTTTGTGTCACAGATTCATCAAGGTGCTGGAAAATTCCTCACACTCTCCCATTCCACCACGCCAAGGTGAAACGTTGGATTGAGATTCGGTGGCAGTGGACTCACTCTCATGTTCCAGAAACCAGTTTGAGATGATCTGAGCTTTAGGACATGGAGCATTATCCTGCTGGAAGTAGCCATCAGATGGTCCACTGTAGTCATAAAGGGACCGTTCTCTGTGAACCCGAGAGATAGTTGTACGTGAAAATCCCAGATCAGTAGACTGTCATGTTCAAAGTCACTTAAATCACCTTTCTTGGCCATTCTTATGCTCACTTTAAACTTCAGCAGGTCATCTTCACCGTCTACACGCCTCTGAGTTGCTGCCATTTGATTGACTGATCACATATTTGCATTGACGAGCGGTTGAGAGGGAGTACATAAGGAAGTGGCCGGTGAGTATATATTAATCAATTGCTATCTATTTATTAGTTACCAGATTTATACAGCACTATTCAAGAAGCACCAAGAACACATTCACAGTTAACACTGAATCAGTTACTAAATAACACAAAGTCAATAACTAATGATTAGTTGCTTGTTGCTTATTGATGACTTCTTAGATTGAAAGAAAAAGGAAGGGTCGGCTGACTCCACTAAATTTAGCAAGAAGGGTTGACAGATTACTCACAGCACAGATCATAACAAAATAATTCAAAATAAAAGCATCCAGAGTATTAATTATTCAAATCTCAGTGAATGAAGAAAAATGAAATGTTTCAGTCTCCCTGTTCTGGTTACAGACCCACCCTTTAAACACTATACACTTTAAATGTAAGCTAAGTTATGGTGCGTTTGGCTTCAACAGGGTCTAATCAAGTTTTTATAGACAGAATTTTATCTTCACTTTAGCTGGAATGTGAACAGAATGGCTTCAGATGTAGTGTGATGCAACAAATCTGCAGCCTTGAAATCATCACAGAAGCCTCGACTTTGATTTAAAGCATACAGTACTCCACCCAAGAGCTTTTTTTTATGTCAAATACTTTGGGTGGAAATAGTAAATGTATTTTTTTCTTGCAGAGTACTGTGGTTAAGGGCAAAAGGTATCAACACTTCCTCAATTTTTTTCTACAAGGCTGAAATAAATCTGCAATAATGACATTTTGGGGTCTATAGTTTCACTTTTCTCCCCATGTCATGTTGTTCTTTTCACAAATGTAGGAATGATCATCAAAAATATCATTAAAATGCATAGTTTATATAAAACAGCATCAAAATTTTCACATGTAAAGATACATGTAAAGGAAACAGATTCAAGGATCAAACTGGCACAAATATTCATTTATACACACACACACACACAGAGAGAGAGACCTGACCCGTTCTAGGCAGTGAATAGTATGGTTTGGTGAGAATCCGTGCTGATTGGCAGCTTCTATTTATTTGGACTTGTGTATCTTCCCATCATGAGGTTTCTGGGCTCTTGCCTGTGGAGTGTTCTAGACGAGGAGGTAGAGCAGCTCCAAGGGCACCTTGGCTCAGTGCCACACTTCTTAACTTCTGAAACTGCACAGGCGCATATGCCCACACACACACGCACACACTGCCCACACTTACGGACAGCCTCTCCTAATGAATATTAGTTTAACATAAAGTTTAGGAAGCAAGCATATCTCTGCCTGAGGAAAATACAATATTGATATTTGCAATACAGGCCCTTTAAAGATTCCTTCCCTTCTGCAGTGCAGCTCCATGAAAGGAAACACTGCACATTCCTTTTAACCAGTTGGTTCAGAGATTTCAGCCAGTTTATTGTAATAAGGTTTATGCTCTTAAGTGCTGGGATGTAAATTACAGGGCTTTTAATTGATCATACTGGTGCACTTGACATTTAGCAGGTCTGAGTGTGTGTGTGCATGTGTGTGTGTGTGTGAAGCCATGCCCTGTGCTCCTCCTTGAGTGACATCACAACTATTCAGCAGATTAGATATTAGAGTTTTGAGCACTGCCAGGTGTTTCTATTTCTGTCAGCTCGATGATGTCACTACCATTCAAGATGCAGTCATGAAACTCTGCAGGTGTTTTATTCAGATGAAAATGAAGGCTAGGTTTGAAGATGGGTGTGGTCCAAACAAGGGCAAGGAAAGTACTGGGTAGGAAATTGAAAAGGATGAGATGGTCTCTTACTCCACTGCCACTCCAATCTATTGGGACTTACATTGTGAGCCAGTGTCCATTTCCAGAGTCAAGTCAGTTGATGTTAGCCAAAAGATTAGTTATAGGATAATAGTGTCAGTATTACAGCAAGTGGAGGGAAAAGTGAGTGACATGAGTGACTTGAAGCCGAGCTGTCGGAGGGCAGAGGGCAGAGCAGCTGCAGACACCTCCAGCTGTCTGGAAGTTCGGAGCGGCCAAAGGCTGAGGACACAAATGCTCAGCACCGTACAGAGGAAATCAGCACGTTTCATCAGAAAGAAGGCAGCTGAATGGTCTTTGATAAAAGCTGTTATTGAGTCCTCAGTGATTTTTCAAGAACTGGTTTGCAATGGTGCCAACTGATTGCATGCATTCACGATGTACATCTCATTTCCTGGTCTTTATTTCCAACAAAATGTGACATTTCCCAGATTTTGACAGCAAGATAAAGGTTTTTTTTTTACTGTAAAGCGTTTTTTTGTGCTAAATGCACCCATTTGACTCTCTGAGTAGGGCTGGAGGAGAGAAGAGCATTCCTTCCTGTGATTGAGATGCTGCAGATCTGCACTATTTTCCCTGTTTTTATTGTAATAACCGGGGTGAGGGGAAAAATGATTCATGTGAGAACTTTGGTTCTTATCTTCTGTGATTTGGAACCAATCATTTTTTTCTACAAATGAACCTAGACATTTCTGCTGATGGACAGAAATGCTACACACTGGGGCTGTCAATATGTTCTAAAGTGTTTATTGGTTATAAAGACATTTGAATGTGAAAATTAATACTGCATTTGTAAAAGAGCAACACAACATGTGAATGCATCACATGCTGATTTCACCGCATGACAGAAATCACACAACGTCACTTTCATCGACTGAAATTGAATCGTAACATTCGGTCAAGCTGAATGAGAAGTAATAGTCCAATAACTTTAATGACGGCAGAGAAACCTAACAGTAAGAGATACTGTATGTCAACAAATCACGACATAAAAGATGGGCGAGTAGTACATGCTGTCCTCTGACATTTGTACTTTTCAAACTACAAAAATACCATGCAATATAGGCAACAGAAAGCAGAACACTTCCAGGTGATCACCTGGTGATCCAGCCAGCTGCACCCTAGGTTTTTGTAGTGAAATGAGTTGGTGTCATATAGATTGTTTATTTTGCCTAAATAATCTTAAATAATATATAAATACATTGCATTGCCCTCTGCTTTCATTCCGTAATCAATTTTTAATCTATTAAGATTAACACTTATAACTGTTAAGACTAATTGTAGTATATTCTCTTTCAATCATCACGTCGCTAGTCGATTAGCTCAAACTATTTTTTTTTCCCGTTTTTGTTTTTTCATACTAAAACCAAAAATAGTTCCCATTTAATACTGTGTTGATTTAAATATGGTTGTATTGTAGATTTTGTATTCTGTCTCGACCATACTGTGTAGCTACCTACCAATAAAAACAGAAATAATTAATTGCCATCAACTTTACTCAGAAAAAAAACAAAATCATGAGGCAAAAATCATTAGTAAAGAAGGCTTACTGCTGATTTAAACCAATCCAAGGAGCGTGAAAAATATCATCCTCAAAGATTGCTGCTTCAAAACGTGTGTATCTTTCATTTACACAAAAGAGGCTGATTGAAATAGTGGTTTGTATGTTGGTAGAGAGAGTTCCTTCAGAGAAAAATGTAAGGGAGGAAGCCATAAGAGCACATTCACCATCGCTCCCTTATCGTCTGCCCTCTGCTCAACTTCACACAAAACTAAGTGGGGAGCAGTGAGGGGTATTCTCACGCAAGAAGACAAGATATGACACTTTATTTAATTAAAAAATGGATAAATATTTTGATTAGGGTATTTAGTGTAGAGGAGCTTTAATTAAATACACTCTCACTGTATTATTTTATTAAATAACATGTCCTGGAGTTTTAATGATTTGTTTGAGGTCAAAGTGAAAAATCGGCCGCAACCCAAATTCATTCAAATTATTAGTGACAATAATAAACTATTTTCTGGTTTTAACCTGATTATGCTGTTACTGTAATCTCTGTTGTTGATGAGCGGAAAGGAGACTTTCCTCAGGTGAGGATCACTTCATGCCACAGTTGCTCAGATAATGCACTGTTATTTTTATGGTATTGTGTTCACCACAACAGAAGCTCTTTGACATTTCCACTTGATCATGCTTTTAAAAGGAAATGACAGAATTACCCATTTAGTTCTTGCCTTGGATGACACAAGGGACTATAAAGAGCACTTTATGGTGTGTGTCGAGTTTTTCTTACAGATGATAATCACATGCGAGTGGACATTTATACTCTTTATTCATGCTACAATTTTGTGGCATGTACTTTACTTTTCCACTGTGATCTATAGCTGCTAGCTTTTTAACCTGTTTTTGATTTCAGAAGGAGACTTCTCCTTCAATGCAGCACGGTGATGTAGTGGTTAGCACTGTCGCCTCACAGCGAGAAGGTGCTGGGTTCGAATCCCGGGCCCGGGGCCTTTCTGTGTGGAGTTTGCATGTTCTCCCCGTGTCTGTGTGGGTTCTCTCCGGATACTCCAGCTTCCTCCCACCATTCAAAAAACATGCATGGGGATTAGGTTAATTGGTTAATTTAAACTGACATTAATTCACATTAATTGTGAATGTGAGTGTGAGTGGTTGTCTATGTGCTCTGCGATGAGGTGGCGACTTGTCCAGGGTGTACCCTGCCTTCCGCCCTAAGTCAGCTGGGATAGGCTCCAGCCCCCCCAAGGATGGACTTCTCCTTCAGCAAGACTTGGTTAGACACTATGATGAACAGACCGGATCAAGCGAAAGTTAAAGAAAAATGTCATGTTTCTCTCCAGATTGTTGTAATGTTGTTGGCAAAAAGAAGCACTTTTAGTGGATAAACATAAGGCTGCATTATTATGACCAAAACCACAATATATAACTATATATGGTAACTCTTGAGATAATCACAATAATCCACTGATTTTATGATGATTTAGGTACAAAATATTATTTATTTCACTTCCATGTTGTGCTATTTTCCTGCGCATTCTCAAAGAAGACTGGTACTTGTTCGCAGTGCTACTGGAAGCAAAATTAGAGCTGTACCCGTTGCAATTTTCTTGGAATACTCGTGTTAGGAAATGAAACAGTACACTTGGTATTTGGTTATATTGTCTGATATCTAAAAAGTATGGACGGTTACCAATACCCTACCATAGATTTGACCCAAATAATAAAGGTAAATAGATGTCATATGGCATGTCAGTATAATAAAGATAAACTGTTTTTTTCCTGCAGAATGAACACATTTAATTAAAATTAATTAAATGTCTTATCAAGTTTTACAAAGACACAGTTGTTTTCCAGTAATAAGCACTAGTCTTTAAACCTGTTAAGTCAAGTCTTTATATGTGCTTGCAACTACATTATAAGGTAAGAAAAGCATGTGTGAATTGTTTACATATGGCTTGAAAATGCTGAAGTAAAATGTTACCAATTGCACTCTTTCTTGGGCAAGTCTAATTTGTTTCTAGCATCTGTGACGGAGCATCTGCTGCTTACCAAGGACACAATTAGCTATCCATCAATCAACTCTCTCTCTTGTAGCTAACTCAGATGATTCTCTGCCAAAAAGCATGGGCATTAACAAGCAACTGTTGGCCGTCATGTCCCGGGCCAAGCTGTGCTTTGGCTTTACATCGGAGGAAAAAATGATGTTGAGAAATGATATTCTTGTCTGAAATTGTCGATCAGGCCACACAACCAAATTAACTGTTAACTGCAGCCTGTTATCCTAAAGATGGATGATGCTGTACGCCAACATTCATGTTAATATTGAGCTCTGTCACTGAACACGCTTCACCACCATCTGCTGTCAATTCTCCAAAGTGATTCACATAGATGGAAAACTGATTTGTGGCATGGTGATTATGGTGTTCACAAGTAGTGATTTTTTTTTTAGATGTCCACATTTTCTCTACTAGTTAATAACTCACAGCCCTGCTAGTAAGTGTACAAACACTGTGAATCTGTGAAAATGTCAGAGCTGCAGTCTGTATTGGTGGCCTTGCCTCAAGTTGTAAATCAGTATCACAGTGTCAGAGTATTGGCTCTGTGTGTTCTTGTTTTACAAATGAGGGTTTGACATGTTTGATCACAAATGACTGAACATTAGCAAGCTGAGCAAATAAACATTTATTTTCTTACCTGCTTGAGTACTTTCAAGACTTTGAGGAGGATTTGTGAATCATTTAGGACATACTTATCCATCTATTTTCTACAGCTTATCCTCACATAGGGTCGTTATCTTAGGCTGAAAGCACTGTTTGAGTTACGTGGGAGCCAGTGGGAGCTGAGCTGAGGGGTATGAGCTTCCATGAAGGCAGTAAAATCACATATCTGTGGGGTCTTGACCAACATTTGTTATTTTTATCGCAAATATATTTGTCTGACGAAAACAGACATGGTTTCCAAAAGAACTAATAACACTATAGTAAGTTTATTTGTTATGGAAACATGTCTGAACCCCTCCCCCTCCCTCTATTTACTTAAAATGGTTCAGTCCACTTGCTGTCAGACAGCCTTCACAGGACAACAGACATGGAGGAGGAGACGACAGGATGCCTCAAAAGTCTGGGAGTTAAAAAAGAAAAGACAAAAAGCTCAGACAGGAGAAAGAAGCAAAGTGGTTCATGTAATGGAAAGTTCTGGAACATTAGCCTGTTGGCTATTCTTAGCTTTTTCCAAAGTTTATAAACTAGCTCACTTTTCCCTCCCTATTAGCTCATATTTCTGGGGGGGGGGGTAATTTTTAGGGACCCCCACAAAACTCAGATTATAATTCAAACCCTGGGTGAAAGGTAGGAGACACCCTGGACAAGTGTCCAGTTCATCACAGGACACGTAGAGACAGACAACCACTCACACTCACATTCACACCTAATCCCCATGCATGTTTTTGGATGGTGGGAGGAAGCTGGAGTACCCAGAGAGAACCCACGCAGACACGGGGAGAACATGCAAACTCCACACAGAAAGGCTGGGAATTAAAGCTGGAAGCTGGCGACAGTGCTAACCACTGCAGCACCGTGCCGACCAGAACACAGTAACATGTCACGTTAAACTAATGGTGGAGGAAATCTTGTGTTTTAACCTGTCAGAGTTTGACTGCAGCTGTGAACGCCCATTGGTGACAGAGCGAGGTCACTTGTCCATCATTTCCTCATGACTGGAGCACCACATTCCTCCTCTATTAGCATCAGGCGATCTTTCCCACCTCTAATGAGCTCTCCAAGCAATTATGATCCTCTAGAGACAACCAGATCCCTTATTTGCACCTGATACCACATGTATACAATAAATGGAGCACATTCCTGTTTCAATGCATAACATTGCTCTGGGGACAGAAAGATGGATTTGCTATGACTGGGTATTATCCCTCTGTTATATCCCTTTCAAATAACAACGTCCCTCACCGCAACTCTCCCTACTGAGACAATCTGCAGCATGACGAAGTGCAATTATGTGGCGCATAATAGCCAGTTCTAACCCTAACCCTGTTTAAGACACGAAGGGCAAAGTAAAACCCCGCGGGACACGCTCTGAATGTGGCGAATTGGGAAGGAGAGTATGTGTGACACATTGACTGAAAAAGCCAGCGACAATAGACCAATAATGGAAGGTCACGCATCTGCCTGACATCACCAAGAAGAGGCAGCTCATTCAGGGCTTCTGGCTCAGTGATGAGATGAACACATGCATTAGGATGTGCTGCGACAGCCTCCGAGTTACACTTGTAACTGCTGCGCCTCCTTCAGGGTGGTAAAACAGGCATGTTAGCCGAACATTTCGGGGGGTTTTGAGAAGTGTTTCACATTAGAGTTGAGAGCTCTTGTATAAGAAGAAAACTGCTTCTGTCTTTTTATTATTTGTTTTTGTGTTGTTGTTTTGGGGAGGGGGGTTCTCTTTGCCATATGCTTGGAAATTTCCCCTTGGACTCAACTATCAGAGGACAGCTGAATTTCTTTCCTGCAGACAAGAGAAAGCATAATATGTTGGCAGGATGACAAATCCTTCTATGAAAAGTCTGTGTTTCTGTCCCAGAAACAAGAGAACTCTCCAATTTAACTTTAAATGCTAAAATCACCACGCTTAGAGATGCAAACCTTACGCCATTCTCCATATTCGCTCTACTCCCTCCTGCCCTCCCTCCCTTCCTTTTTTCTCTTCTATTTTTTATATCTTTCTTTTTACACCACTGTGAATTATTTCCATCACTTCTACTTAAGTGACATTTACAAATGAGGGTAAAATCAGGAAGGCAGTGGATCTCAAATTGGAAAAGGCATTGAACTGAAGATAATGCCACAGGCTCCATAATATCACACCAAATGATATGAAATGTCAAATGATGTGAAATTGTTGCAGGGCTGAATTTTATGCTCCCACCCTCATCAATGCAGCATTTTGTTTCAGTAACCCTCTACTTAGGCTCATATAAAAGTACAAACCCGATTGGAATATTATGATTATGGTGCTAACATCATAATCAGCTGAAAAAAGCCATTGTAAAATAAATAAAAGTAAAAGGTCTAATTAGAATAAATAAAAGGTCAGTTTATATAATGCCTCATTTAAAAAGTAATAGGACAATTTGGAATAGTGAATTGAATGCTCCTTACTGCACATTTCCTTGATTATTTCTTTGCCCTCAGGCCAAAAACAAAGGAAATCTATGTGTTGCAGAGGGGAATCACATGCTGGTTTTATTTCACCTACTTACTGCATGCTGCTTTACATGCAGCTCATACCCTAGATGTTGAGAATTTTCTTCCCAACAGCTGCTGGATGCACCATCCTTCTCTAGTGACATCCAATCTGAAACAATGTTTTCCCTATGAATGGCCAATTTCTCAATTACCGTTCCCCACATTTCGATGATGATGGTTGATTTTTTTTTTCTTTTTTTTTTCTCCCGAGTATCTCAGTTGCTGTTATTCATGGTCGGCTTTCGGGGGCTGGAATTGTGGTTAATTTAGGTTAATTTGTGAAACAGAGAACAGAATGAAGGGCCTGGGTCACTGTTTAATGCAAGCAGTCAATTACTGTGGTTCTAATGAGATCAAACTGATGAAAGCCATCAAGAGAAACATAAAGCCTTATCGGTCACAGTTTAATAAAGTCAGTTTGGGCATTTAGGATGTTTGAATGAAATGAAGTTCAGTCTCTTGTGTCTCTTCCAACAGTCTTGAGGTCAGCCTCTTGACCCTCAAAATCATGTTACCACAGTTCTGGACTAATGATCCATATTCACTACAGCTCTGAAACACAGGGCTGTAAACACTGTATGGACGTGCGTTATATAATTAAAGGACTTGACCTTGTAGCCTTTGATATATGCCATGAGATGAGCAGAAAATCCCACCCTGCTCATGTATTCTTCACCTCCCTCCTGAACCCATGCCCCTTGTTCCATTACATTTGATTTGGAAACCCATTCACGGTCCAGCGACTCCCATTTTCTCACAGGATTATCGACAGGGAGCCTCCATTTGTTCTAATCCATCTCTTTGTCATTCAGGAGCCGATTTTGATCCTGTAATTATATTTCTCTATCTCCCAGTCAGATCTAGCTGAATGATTTGAATCTAAAATAGTGAGAATCCAAATACAGCGACTCTGAAAAATCTAACAGAGTTAATTTGATACCTACCGTGTTGACTGTTTTCTTTTTTAAGTCTCTTCACTGATGTGGAGTCAGAGGCATCTGAGTCACTCCACGTCTCCCTCGCCAGATGTGAAACACCCACAGCTCTGGAGGAGCCTCTGTTTTGTGATAAGAAGGGAGGTGAAGGCAGCTCATGTTTATGGCATGACAGTGATGTACTTATATGTGACCCTGGGGCGAATGAGCAGATGCTTCATTACTCTCTCTCGGAAATACCAGGATTATAACAACACGTGGATGTGGAAATGAAGGCTCACAGATGCCATCATGGAGGAGAGATACGTGGCTGACATGGATGTTCTTTAGTTGTGGCAGTATTCAGAGAAAAACATGCATATAGATACATGGATAAATACAAGTATATACTGTATACTAGAGCTGGTAAACAGTTAATTTTCTTTAACAGCAGAATTTCAATAGTTAATTGTGATTAATCACATTTTTTATTGTACATTTAAAATTCTATTATTTTGCATTTCAACAGTTTTCAAGATTATATTAACCCTTTGAGTGCCATTGACTTATTTCAAATCCTTGATCCGCTTGAGTGTCGGATTAGAGTGGTTTTTCAGCAGTGGGTCACCGATTGTGTTTTGCGATTGTGTTGGGGCTTCAGGGAGATGTAGTCGGAGCAAAGAGATACGCATGGAGATCAAAGCAGGAAGTAGAGACGATCACGATTAGAGAGCGAAACAGACGGATTCTGGACAAAAAGTGGCGTTTTTGGTGAATGTGGCCTCAACTCTACCTCTGGTAAAACAAGAAGAGAACAAGGTTAAAACAACAGTTTTTTTTCATGATGAAATAGTGAGTCTCTTCTTTCATTTGAGCTATTCTGTGTTTTCAGAGACATGGTACAAAATATTCAGTGGGTCTTGAAATATGGGCAAAAACGCTGGCACAAGGCACTTTCTATTTAATAAAAACGGCTGTCACTCAAAGAGTTAATAATTGTTTGCACAATGATTGTAATTCACAAGAAGTTAACCTGATTGTGTCTCTTAGTCCAGTCTTCCATGATATCGACTGGTCTGCAGTCAGCTGACACCCATTTAGCAAGTTCTGTAGTTAACTATTTCCGTTTAGTTTCATCCACAGGACTGTGGAGAACAACATAGTGCTTCACCCCTTTGTATCCGCCTGATTAGCTGCACTAGCATGCTTAGCTTGTAGGTGGTGGCATTGTGGTGGCTGTGTGTGCTAACTGTCTGAAATGCAATCAACTGTTTGTTATTGTATCTTTAGCTTTTCGAACACTTGAAGCAAGCACCGCGTATGGTTGGATGGTCGTATGATTGTAGCTGTAGTTTACCTGTTGGCTCTCCATTGGTACGAGTGGAAGATAATATGGTTTTATTGCTGCTGAAAGAACCTGTTAATCTTGGGGTTTTTGGCCCCACTGGACAGTCTTCTCAAGCTCTTTCCAGCAGTGCTTATATCTATTATGTTGGTGCTTGATGGAGTGTTACACATACTTAACCTTATACAGTATTTCCTTAACCGAGCCCCTAATGGTGGCCCCAGGCATCATAATCAATCAATAATATGACTGATCTCTTAATGATCAAAAGTCACTGTGCATGCTACATCAGTCAAACTTCTACAGAAATGGACTTTACCCAGATCACAATACTATTGTGACAGGTGTCATTAGGGCATACTGATTGATACTGTTGATTGAGAAACAAAATAACTAGTACATGTGTGCACCACTGTGATCAATATATGTCCTGCTCACTTGTTAATTTTTTACAAATATTGCACGTACATAACGTCCTATATATGCATCCTATATTCAGGTGTGCTATTCCAGATTCATTCTTCTTAGCTTCTCTCTTCTGTCAGTTTGCATTACTCCCAGCAGCGCATGCAGGGAGCCCTGTGACCGATAGACCTTGTATTTTCCTCTCAGATTCTGCTCAGAGTTCTCACCTCACTAACTTTATTATGTTGCAACCATTCCCAAAGCATTTGCTCTCTGAACCCAAAGTCCAAAGAGATCTCGATCCCAAAGGAGTGAAGATGGACTCCGGAGAAACCGGAGGGTAGACTATCAAAATCAAAAGCACTTTTAAATCTGCAGACTGAAAATAAGGCCTTGGAGGGCATTTGTATTAGACTGTGAGGAGGCTGTGATGAATGGGATGCACTGTAAACATTTTCACAGGGGAACATTATTAATAGTGGAGTGTATGACACGTAGAAAGCACGGATGAATGCAAGAGGTAGTGAAGAGGGCGATTTTTGTGTTGAAGGTTTTTTTTCCTTCTCTTTTCTGCTTTTGAAGGTGCAGTGTCAGCTCACTTCCTGTGAGTTTTGCTTACAGAGCCAGAAAGGCTGGGTCAGCTGCTAGGTCACAGCAAGGCACAGATTCCCTCAGTTGCATAGCGACTGCTTTCAATGTCATTCTGGTGCTTTCAACCTTATCCCCATAAACAAGACTCCTCAATGAGCCAAGGGAAGTAAAATCATTTCATGTTACAAAAGGGACTCTAAATTGAAACAACATTGTGATGTCCAAAACACTGAGCTTTTCTGTACACAGGGTACTGCAAACTTGATCCACGAGGTTAGTTCATTCAGTACAATAACACATAAAGACAACAATAGTTTATCACAAAATGACGGGGTCTTCCTCATATATACGTAGTGGCAATTAGAACATATTAGAGCTGCACTGGGTAAGTGTCCTCAGTGTCCCATTTATTCAGATGGAAAGTGGAAAATCAGTGAACAGGCATGACGATGAGATACGAGCACCTCTTTAGTCAAAACATCTGCCTTTTTTATGATTATTTATATTGCCTGTAGGACTAAAGTGATGGCTGCAGCTACATGACAACAGGCTGATGCAGAAATTGAAATTGGGAAGTATAGCTGTTTCCAGACAGGTTTGCTTCTCCTATACAGGAGAAAGTGCAAATTCAATTACTTATTTGCGCATGTATCTAGCTGCAGGCCAGGCTTCACAATCTAAATGGTAATCGCGAGCCTATTTATTTTTTCTAACGTAGTGTTGTATTGATACCTTGCAAGGACGCTCCTCACCAACATATCTTCATTAGATATGGGGACTCATGGGACGCTTGACATAATGATCATGTTTAATCCTTGGTGAAGCAGCCACTACTTTGTAAGTCGCATAAATAAATCAGTCATTTGGAGATAGATGCTGATTCTTTGTTTTTGTCAGATTGTTTATTACATTATTTATCTTTCAGTTAGCTTAAGCTGTAAAATCTTAAATGTTAACCAATTCAGTCACCAGTTTTGTGCACCCCACAGCCTGGTTTGACTGAGTAACAGCATTCATGGGTGACTTTAAGATGGACAAGTGGTTGGTGTGTTTGTTTGCCCCCAGCTTCACCCTGCCAGGCTGAATACGCTGAGACATTGTTTTGATTTGAGCCCCAGCTCCACTACTGCCTATATCAGATTGTCTATGAAGGGGGAAGAAAACTACTACACCCTGCACTGCAATCTTCACTTGGCTGAAGTAAATTGCTTTCATTTTGGCTCAGCTACCCTTTGTTATAATGTGACAAGGCTACTGATTAGACGGGAGGGAGATCAATAAACTGTCAAGCTTGTGGCTCAAAAGCAGTACAGGGAAATCAAGAAAGAGACTTTCTCCACCCTGTCACCGGTTGGAGTTCACATCAAGCCTCCAGTCTTGAGGGTTAACACCCCCATCTGAATTGGCACTTGGGAGTTTAATCTCATGACTTACCAGTTAGTCGTTGATAACAATGTGGCTGCTACTTACATGGTATTCTATCATCATCATGACTTCATCACTGTTATTGATGTTGTCATTTTCTGGCCAATAGATAAATTCTGTCAGGTATCATCAAACAGTACACAGGAACATTTTAATCATGGCATCATTTTGGAATGAATAAAAAAACAAATGCAACAAATAGAACAAATTATTAAAATCAAAAAGAAACAGGGCGGCACGGTGGTGTTGTGGTTAGCACTGTCGCCTCACAGCAAGAAGGTACTGGGTTTGATTCCCGGCCCCGGGGCCTTTCTGTGTGGAGTTTGCATGTTCTCCCCGTGTCTGCGTGGTTCTCTCCGGGTACTCCGGCTTCCTCCCACCATCCAAAAACATGTATGGGGATTAGGTTAATTGGCTAATTTAAATTGTCCGTAGGTCTGAATGTGAGTGTGAGTGGTTGTCTGTCTCTATGTGTCCTGTGATGAACTGGAGACTTGTCCAGGGTGTACCCTGTCTTTCACCCTAAGACAGCTGGGATAGGCTCCAGCCCCCCTGCGACCCTATGTGAGGATAAGCGGTAGAAAATGGATGGATGGATGGAAAAAAGAAACAATGATTTATCAAAAAAATTTAAGAATTTCAATATTATAGTAAGAGGAGAGCTTAAATCTAAATATGCACTTAAGTAATGTTGCAAGTACCTCATCGATTGTACATAGTATGTGCGCTACTTATAATAGATTAAGTAAGCTAGTTACTTTCCACCAACTTAAGTCACTTCCATTGTAGCTCCACATGCTGCTACAAAGAGAGTGTGCTAAAAGCTGTTAGCGAGTGAGCAGAGAAGTCAGAATATATTCCTAAAAGAAATGAATAAATTTGATCCACCCCAAATGATAGTGGTGCAAATGCAAAAGAGACCAAGTCTACACTGACAGCTTTATCATGCCTTGTTTGAAAAGAAATATTGTTACCCTACAGTATCTATTTATGAATAATATTAAGTAACATCCAGTTTGAAATCTGTATTTAACAGGTGGTAGTTGGTAGTTTTACAGGGAATTATATGTCGGGCTATTTCTTGTCAGGGAGCAGGATCTTGTCAGTGAAGTACCTGCCTCTGGCCAAGAAATAGTCTGGCACATTACAATCGATAAAACCACAAGCTGACATTTTTACAATTAGCTTTGTGCTGGGTGGTTGATTTTGTTACTTTTATCCAGCGTCAGATAAGGTAGTTTCCTCTTTTCTAGTCTTTATGCTAAGCTAATCAGCTACCCTCATGTACCTCTTGGCAAGAAAAGAAAATGTTACAGTATGTATTTAAGGGAAGCATGAACTGCTATTCATCTATTCATGTCAGTGCCAGAGTCAGTCAACGCAGAAACAAATTTGCCTCAGGGCAAATTTCTCGTCACCTCAAGCCATCTATGATGCAATGAAATATTTTTTTCCTGTCTCACTTCACTGTAGGGACTGATGCTCATTGACGATGATGCTGACTGGATGGGGCAGGTGTCCTTTTGGTGTACCCAGCACAGTTATTAACAAGTCATATTGAATGTGAAAACCAATCATAAAGGACAACAGGCAGTAATAGCTGTTGTCTCAGCATAATTGTTCAGAACTGAGGGTGGTGAATGACATGCATGGAGGAGGCACACTTGTGCTTTCTGCCTTCTGAAGATTGTCCATGAGGGGAAACTGGAGCAGCAGGTAGCTATTTATCATCCAATTCAGATTATTCATCAAGAACACACCTGAAAACGGTTTTCTTTTCTTGAATATCCAATACAGTTCTTTAATGATGAAGATAGTGGGGTGCTAATGAATGTTGCAGACTCAGACACGTCCCTCCAGGAAGCAGAAGCCAATCACATTTCAGATCTGTTTATCTATTAATGAGTGGATAAGAGTCTCAGCAATGCCTGCAGCGTAAGCTGGAAGTTTGCCGTGAAGTAATCACCATGTTTAGTTCATTAAGCCAAAAGCGTGGCGAAGCCCTTTCACACAACTGACACAATCCAACACAGTGGTACAAGGGGAGGTTGTTAATGCACAACAGGGATAGACTTCTGTTGAACACGATATCCAGGGAATAACCTTTGATACTTGAATACTGTGACAAAATGTCATGCTTACCTGTGGCGTTGCTGCACAGTGCAAATGGCGACATGCCTGTTGAAAAATATATAGGTTACCGTGGAATGCTGTCGAGAGTCACATGTGTCTTTTCAAAGGCTTTCACAGGAAATTACGTGACATGGCTTTGCGTACATAATACCTGCATTACAGATTATCCCCTTTGAGACTTAAAGAGTTGTTAATGGAAAAGCCCAGGGGGCCGAAGGCACATCCACTTTACTTTGATCCTGACAGAAAGATGGCTGACTCCCAAAAATATCTCTTCTCAGCTTGACCCACTTGTTTGCTCTTATCTTCACCATGTTGAGGGGGAGTGCAATGATATGCTGTTGCCGGTAGAAATTGATTCAGAACCTTTTTCTCTATGCGACAGGGCATTTAGTGGATTCTAAGTGAAACACGATGCCATTTTGTGGATGCTTTTATCCAAAGTGACTTACAGTATCACAAGTGTATGCATTATTAGCATGAGTGGACCCAGACGAAGTATGAGCTAAAATGTACTCAGTGAGCTATACAGGGTTCTGGCAGACACAGTCACTCATATTGAATGGTGGTAACAGATAAGAGTGTTTCAGCTGTCTTTGTCTACCATAGAGCTGCAGGATGTTCAGTATGTGTATGACTACAGGTCCTTGCAGCTAGATCTCTTAGCTGAGCAGCAGCGTGGCTTGTCATGTGTGCGTGGATCATGTATAACCCCCATTAAATCCCATGTGTAAGACAAAGCACTCAGCTCAGATGGCAGAAAGAGACACTTGCTTATGTTTACAACCGCTGACTTTGTCATTGTCACCATCCCAGCTGTGCTGTTTGTCACAAGTGCAGCTCCTTAGCCTGGTGGGTTTAATGACCCTCAGCGCAAGCCTGTAAAATCCAAAGGACTCCATTATTAGTCTTCCTTAATAAAGTCAGATTGTTTTAGAAAGATGTCGAAATGCATTTCTAAATATGGTGTCTATTCTACCATTTGTCAGCCTGATGCAGATGCTCTTATCCTCGGCAGCAGAAACAGTTGGTTATGATCTCAGATAATTGATTTCGCAATGAGTGTACGCCTTCAAAAGATGCGGGAGGAGAAACACTGAGAGACATCATTAAAGAAACATATTAAAAATGTAAACGAGGAAATCTTTCCCCGTTTTCATAATCATCATTGTCAAACAAAGTGCTCTCTTTCTCAGTATTAACTGGATTGTCTGGATTCACACAATAAGGAATTGTTATATTAATTAAAAATAAAGAAAAAATGTGTTTTGTTTTGTTTGGGTTTTTTTCACGTACAGCAAGGGAGGAATCTGAGTGAACAAGGACTGTGCCAGTGAGATAAGGTGTAGAGTCTCTTTTGCCGTCTTATCAGTATCCTCTGCAGTCTTAGTGCTGCCACAGCTCCAGTGGGAATTGACAATAACAACCAACATTTTTTTTTCTTCTTGCTATTGCTTTTTCTGCAGATGGATTTGCGGGATCTTAAAGTATGAAAGCTGTCACCAAGCCCCAGTATTCAACGCTATCTTTCCTCATTTAGTAGAGAAAACGTCTGGAAACTCAAATACATTTACTCAACTTTACAGGTGTTATTGACATTGACACACTAGAAGGATATTACATATTTCCATTAGTCTCCTTACTGACTTTTGTACTGGTCCAACTATTCTGATGTAAGCAAAGGTAGGAGCTGAGATTGAAGAATTCTGTCAAAGCGAGATGAAGGAGTGGCTGGCGCTAATGAATATCTGTGTGGCTACATGTTACTGTTTTTGACTCTTAACACAGTGACTGTGATTAATGTGTGATGTGACATACTCTGTCAATATCTGGCAATGAAATATGCTTTCAGGTGATAATGTTAAGATGTCAATACAATACTTATCCAGAAGTGGACAGTAGTTTATGACAGCAGGGAACATTATCTCATTCCCTTCACACTGATGCCGCTAATATGTGAATTTCATATGCTGTTTGCCAAAACTAAAGAATACGACAACATATTTTGGGGGGAAAACACAAAAATGAAATAATTCAGACTTCCTCTATGACAAGTGATCCCCCAAAAAGTAAAAGTATTATTAGCAAAATGTAAATAAAGTATCAAAAGTGAAAGTACTGATGACGCTGCAGAATGACACCCATATGACAAAACAACCCCATCCCAAGGTCCATTTAGTGGCCATTTGAGCTTTCGATCACATGACCCTCATCATCAGAAGATGGCATTTGTCCCTTGGAATTATTGATTTAAACTCGCATTTTTCTTGTCTGTGTCGGATTTAAGGTGCACTATGATACAGATAATTAATATAACAGCAAACTGTTTGCCATATAAATATATATAAATAGAAGAATAATGTCTTCCTGAGCAGAGAATGAAGTCGCTCTCCCTCTGTGTGTGTTGTAATCCCATTTTCACTGTTCTCTGTAGACACAGCTGTACTTAATTAGACTAAAAAAAACATGTATTTACTAATTGTCTGAAATAACATGAATATGAATTAGAATGGTGAGTGAGCCAGTAAATCTGTCCAGACGACATTTAAAAACTACTTAATATATCTACTACTGTCTGATCTATTTATGAAACTTCATTGTGCTTTTACTGGACTGTAAAGAAATGCCTTTCTCACACATGCCATAAAACCTAACAAGCATCAGAGATATTTAATGATTAATTTCACTGGGAGAGATAATACAGTGGCTCAGGCTTCCCCTCACTCTGCTTGCATGGCTCCTTTTTGTCCTTTGTGGGACATATAGAGCAGGACAGAGGAGTGGCAGAGAGGTGACTAATGTATCAAGGTGGGTCATATCTAGCTTGTTGTATAATAAGCAGAATAGCATCAAATTTTGAAAGTGGAAACAGATCAGGAACAGTATCCCCACCCTCTGTGAAAGTGATGCAGTGACCTTGACCAGACTTGGAGCTCAGCTTTGGGTATTTCGACAGAGGTTACCCCGAGGTTATTTCGCTTAAGCTTTTCACCATCTCCGTCAGTCACTGTGAAGTTAAGTGTTGTGAAAATCGATACAAGCTTCACTCATTTTATTCCAAAATATTCTAAGGAAAACTACTGAGAGACACAGTTGATCACTCTGAAAACTCCCACCCAGAAATGCCTTATCTGTTATTAACCTCCTGACTGACCAAAGTGCCATTTTCTTTAAGCACAATTGGCTGTGAAAAACAAAAGAGCCCAAAAAGATGGATACTACGATAGTGAAATGAAGCACTGAAATGTCCCTCAGAACGCAGCAGTGGATCCAAACAGATGAGCCACAGAGACAGAAGCGCAGTATCACTGTTCTGAGCGACATTTTCACAAACAGCTGCACAGTGCCATCTAGAGGCGCCTCGGGCAGCAGTGGAGAGAAAACAACCAGAGAGAAACAGCCCGAAGTTGAGTCTTGTGCAGGTGTTGCCCAAATTTCTGCAGGTGTGCATTCTGGCTGGGTATCAGAAGGGGAGAGGTGATATCTGTCTCCTGCACATGCACACGTTCAGATCCTCTCCAGGTGAAAAGAAGGCAACATGTCACCGCGTTTGCTGATTCTGTTCTTCCCACATAACTAATCCCTTACTGATCCTATTTGGGAAAAAAATGATGCAACCAAAAACTGGAATGTCTTTACCAGGGCAGAAGACCCAGCGTGTTAAAAAGCAGAGAGCATTAGATACCGAGCACTGTGAAATGTGTCAAGGTTGCGGAGCTGTCAGAAACATCCTGTTTGAAGTGCCTGCTGTTGAGCAGCAGTGCTTTGTCCTTTTTTTTGTTTTAATCACCAGTGGCCACAGTGGCAGTGTGACATCTTTAACACTGCAGGTACAGCCTCCAGATATATGCTGTCATCAATTTTCCTGCCCGCTGAGCACACATTGTTCATGTTCAGTACACCCTTGTCACAAAAGTCAAACCTTGCTGTTCTTATGTTCTCTCTCGGTTAAAATACACTTGACCAGAGACACAAAAATGTAGCACTGTCGCTGATGTCAGTACTAAGGGGGGAAAATACTCCAGTTTCAACAGCAAAACACAATTATCTCCTTGTAAATGCATTCCACATGCTTGGAAGGATGAGAGGTGATGTTTGTCCAGAAATAAATGAGATAAAATTGATCGATAAACACAAAATAAAAGCAGAGTAAGGGTTTGTTCCTGCTGTGGCAGTGGTATTTTGGAGAAAAGGTTTGTTTCCTTTGCCATGAAATGAGTTCAGTCGCAGACAAAGAAATGCCTGCTAATTATATCAGTGGAGGAAGCTTTTCCCTTGAGACCTTGAGCAGGTTTACTGAGTTATCTTTGCTGAGTAATACCAAAACACCATCAAATGTGCAGCCTGGACTGACATTTAAAAGACCTGTTTTTTACCTTGAAAAAATAGGATTAACATGTAATAAGAAGCATTATTTCTTTTTTGAGAGCAGACATGCAGTCATATGATGTGCTTGTGGATTCTGAAAAATGTAGGCAACGAAATGAGAACTTATAAAACTGCTTGAACTGAAACAGTTGGTTTTGTTTTATGCCATTGAGTGTAAGTAAGTACTGTGTGGTGGGTAAGGTAAGGTGAGGAGGACCATATTCTTGAGAAAAAATGGGGACAAAAGTCTAGAGTGGGCCTCAGTCTGAATTAATTGCCAACACCCAAAGCAAATGTAACCTCAATTTAACCACCCGATGATTACAGAGGTCACTGGAGCTCTAGGAGCTCCTGTCCTCATTCTCAGCGAAAAAAAAAAAAAAAAAGTGTTCCTCGTGGGCTTATTGTGACTTTTACCAATGTCACAGAGTTAAAATATTCCAAATGTGGGATCCTTCTAGGACCTTTACATCTGTTCTGAAATAATTATGTATGCATATGAACAAGGTTTGGGGGGTTAAACCTATTTCTGTTGAATTCTCCTCATGTGTGAAATATTGCTATAACAGTATCCATGATGTCCTCATTGGGAACATCACAATAATAAACAAGGATTTATCCAAAACAAAAGTATAACATGACATATAGTCAAAAATAAGATTTGTCATGGCAGGAAAAGAGCCGGTGAATCGAGCCCATATGCACAATACCGTGGCTCAAATCTTAATGGATTGTAGCCATTATTAATGTTAATAATCACACTGTGTTATTCACCACACCTTATATTTCATAGATTTTTTTTAGCCATACTAGCCACAGGTATCCGCCAGATCAGTTATCTTAAAACTATTGGCTTGGTTGCCTTGACGTGTGCTACAGATACCATGATCCCCAGAGGATGAATCCTAATTATTTTGATGATCCCTGATGAGACCTTTAAGTGAACTGTCTAGACAGCTGTAGGATGGTTTACCATGACATTTGGAATTGAAATAAATTTTAAAATCCCTTAACTGTTAATCCAGCACCACCATCTTGTGAAAATTTCAGGTTTTCTAGAATTTTTGTTTCTGCTTAGCATTAGTCTTTCCACATTGTTATGTTGTGCATATATTAGCATACATCTAAGTCAGCATGAGAATGCTTGTATTTAGCACCATTAACCTTTTAAGACCGACAGGAGCGCCAGCACATAGCGACTTTCAAATGCCGGTAGAATCACAACCACATAAGATAGAACAATAGTTATTTTTGCAGAGGTGTTATACTTACATGTAATACATTCAACCAGTGGGTCTGCAGAAAACCGGTAAAAAGGCACGCCAAAACAACAACAACACTATAATCCATACAGCGGTTCTTCACAGCACTAGAAATAAGAATTATCATGAGATTTTCACGTGAGCTGTTTTTTCTGTTAAGCTGTTGTTTTTGCACTTTTATGGATGACCTTTTTTTAATATCAAGACATACATGCTTATAAGTACACACAAGTAGACATATGGTACACTTGGAGATCTGTTTGCACTATTGTAAATAGTTTTTTGTCCTTTTGTGTCATGTAATGAATAGTCTGGTAGACTTTCTCTATGATAGGCAATAAAGGGTTAGGT
Source organism: Synanceia verrucosa (assembly GCA_029721515.1). NCBI lineage: Eukaryota > Metazoa > Chordata > Actinopteri > Perciformes > Synanceiidae > Synanceia > Synanceia verrucosa. Next base: position 12,254,151 of record CM056557.1, on the reverse strand, counting down.
TGAATAAAATAGAGTTCAGTATCTGTTTGGGGCCACTAAAATGTACTTTGGCCTTCAGCAATATCAAAATATCAGTGTACAGTATATCCCTGTTAGCTTTTAGCTCAAAGAATAGCTGTGCTCAAGTACACTCTCACAGAGATGCTTGAATGGCTGTAACTCTTGTTGCAGAATGTGAGGCCTTGTGTATTTTTATATTCCTGTCAGTAGACACATCAGTACAACGTGTGCAGAGACACACAGGCTGGTGAAAGTCTCGTGTTTGTACGTCATTTGGCAGGAGAGTTTTTAACTGATTGGAATAATTAAATGTGATGTCAGGCCACACATTTAGTTTTGATGTTAATAGTGCTGCTGCTGTTGCAGGGGTTTTATGGACTACGTGTTCACATTATAATCATATTTGACAGTTGATGAAACACGGTAAACAGGATGTGTTATAGCCATCTGAGGTTTATGGTTAGAGGATTGGACATCATTCCAGTCAGATGATGCTGCAGTTGACATTGGGGAACTTGGTGGTATAACAGGCTGGACAGATGACCCAGCTGATGTGTCAAATCATCTTCCCTGGGCAACCTGACTCAAATATGTCATATAATAGTGTAATAACTACGTGGCAAGGTGAGAACCCAAATACATAACTCAGAGGCTTGGAAAACTGGACCAGACGATGAATTTCAAACAGCAAATGACAGAGGAATTAAACTGCCAAAATTATTTGCTAATAACCCTAAACTACCAAAGCAATATTTATCCATCCCTGGGCACTGTGAAAATGAAACGCCAAGGCTGCCACAACCAGTATCAATAGAAACTCTGAGTGACCTCTAGTCTACCTCTGATAAATGGAACAGGGTAAAAACAAACATTTTTTTCATGATGAAATAGAGAGTCTCTTCTTTCATTTGAGCTCCCGAGTGTTTTCAGGGACATAGCACAAAATATTTTTGCCCATTTTGAAATATGACTCAAAATGGGCAAAAATGCTGGCACAGGGCACTTTCTGTTTTATAAAATAGCTGGCACTCAAAGAGTTAATCATGGTCATTGTAATTATTATTATTATTATTTCAACTCAGTAGGTTATTTTTGTGTAATGTGGGCTTTGTCATGGTAGACAGAGTAATGAAACCCCAAAATGCTCCCAGCGCTTCCAGGCTTACAGACACAACAAAACATGTAGCTACTCTTTACGTCAGTAGCAGATAGCGTGAATTCTATGTCTGGTTGGTGAGATTAATCTGACATTGGAGATCCAACTTCACGGTGGTTCTGATTTAAATTCTGACTTATTCTGGCTTGGAAATTCCGACATTTATGTATACCTTTAACACACCATGAGCAGAAACAAAGGTAGGGCTCCCAGTGCTGCTGCAGTTACATTAATGCTCCACCTGCTGCGGCTCCGTTGGACAGCTGGAATCGCGAGCAAGATCTTGCGAATTCACGAATAATCGCAGGATATAACGGGTTGTACTGGAGCCTCAGCAAAAGAGAACTACACTGTCCAATGAGAAGAAGGAAATCCACCGTGAACACGGATTATTTTAGATAGATAAAGATAGATACTTTAGTCATCTCAAAGAAATTCACAAATTAATTTTATTTTGAAAACATAGATATTTTATTTTGTGTCTGTACAGGACTTCCTGTCCCATGTGATCTGCTCTGTGCTGAATTCATCTGTTGTGCACCAACGTCCGACAGAAACAGAATCTCTGTCGATTTGTTTAAGCAGTCGTTGGGTCATCGGTGGCGTTCCGCATTCAGTGGAATTTAAACACAATGATTTGAATGGAAACATATCGGGTCCCACAAAATGTCTGCATTGTTCTGCATCCAGTGGAAATTAGGGGTTATGGTGGGAAAGTGGGGGGACGGATCGGAGTCTATGAATCTGAGGGGACATGTCCCCCTATCCCTAGAGATATCTGAGAGCATGAGTACAACATTCTTAAATTTTCTGAAACTGAAAACTTTTTGTACACACTCTCTCCTCCACTCTCTGAGTGTGGTGGGTGTGTCTGTGCTGGTGTGAGGAGTGAGGAGAGAGAGAGAGAGGAGAGAGCCCCGGCCGTAGCAGAGGAGCTCAGAAATGCATTTTAATGAATGTATGAATGAAACAATATTGACACATTAGTCTCTGAAATTACACAAATTAGAGTTAGCTATTTTATTTGAGAAAAAGAATGCTTGTTATAGGCCCCTTTGACGAAAAGAAAAGTAAATAATGGATTTTTTAAGAGAACAAAATAATAGTAGGACTTGAATTTCTGAGTGAGGATCCTGTTGGGGTAACTGTTGGGGTGGCGGGGCACCCTCCCAAGTACACTATAGGGGAAACACAATCAGGGCCAGGGCAGACAATCACCAGACGCAGGACACAGGAGGGCAGGAAGTGGGATGACTGAAACAAATATTACAAAATAAAACAGGAAATGACAAGGCAACATAACTGAACTTAAATAAAAAGGTGATTTAACTTGACATGATTTACAAGACATGACAACTTGTGCCATTTAGGTTCAGGCTGTTCTCTGTAATGCTGGAAAGAAGTTTAATTTCACTTTCAAATATTTAGTTTCCATTCTCACCCAAGATATTACATTTAGGTTGAAACATCATGGCATTATGAATGTGAGAATTAATTTGCTGTTCAGAACAGAGGATTTGTTTTCATATGTGTCACTCCAAATAATTAACCCCTCCACCTCCAATTTCTGTAGAGGGTGAATGTAGTTCAGACTTTGAGGAAACGGCTATGTGAGTTGTGCGTTACACCCTCTCAGGGACATACTGTGGATGTCCCACTTTTGCTGCGTATGCACCTCAATGCATGTGATGTTTTCATTGATATTATGAGCCAATTCGTGTTTCATCTGAAACATCATTGAAGTTCATTCGCATGCTCCAGGCAATTCCTTCAGGGAATAGCCTTGTTCTTTGTCTCCCGTGTCACTGCCTCAGCCTGCAGGCAGCATATCGATACATCTTGCAAATCCCTCGTGCTAAAACTTCCCCTTAAATGGAGTGCAGATGTTTCTGCCACATGTTACTGTTGTCAGGTAAAAAAATAAACATTTTACAGCTATTCTGGTATTTTTATTGTCATATGTTGAATAAGGACTTTATTTTGGTCGTGTTGGAATGAATTCCATGGATTTTGTTGCTCATTATGCATTCTGCTTACGTATAATTTTTTACTAATCTCTTAATGCCCAGCTTGCTGCCCTTAGTGGCTGTGATCTTTAGCTGTTTCTGAATAAAGTGTCAGGGGGCTAAAATGGTTTGCTTGTAAAATGTTGGCATCTTTATGCGAGTCAGCAGATCAAACATGAATATTCATTACTGACAAAAACACCTAAGTATCAGATGAAAAATAATTGTATTTTAGACAGCAGTGATATTTAGGGTCCTCCAGCAGAAGGTTGCTAAACTCTATCATCTGCCTATTTTTGGTGAAGCTGCGGTGCAGAAAGGTGGCACTATGGGCAGTCGTCAAAACTCAGTGTTCATGAATTTGTTTTGGATATGTGGAAAAGTGAGACAGAGAAATCTGTCTCCTTGATATGCCAGATGTTTCCTCAAGAGCTTCTCATATCGCCCCAGGCTAGACAACAAAGAAACACAGAGTTCATTGAATCATAATGTTCTTCTTCCTCGGCGTGTTAACTTCTGCTGCTGTTGTTGTTGTTATTGTTGAACTGCCTTAGCTTCAACATATAAATTATTTGAGAATAAACACTTTTCCAAACAATGGAAATTGAGGAATGTAAATTACATTTGCTGGCATAGACCTGGCATGCATGCAAATGTACAGATGTAGGTTGTTTTCTCTTATTGTGTATAATAATAAGGCAGGATTGTCTGAAACACCTTAACCCTTTGTAAAATTCAGATTTTCAGATTTGCAACGGTCATCTTTTTAATCAAGCCCCAACTTTCTGATTGGAAAAATTCCTACTCCCTCATGTTGGAAAACAATTCGGTAGTTGCAGCCTTGACTTAATATCATACTGACAGTATGTTACCCATTACCCATAATGTTACACATAAACCACAGAAATATGAGTGTAAAAAAGTCAGGAAAATGACTCTCAAGCCATCCCTAGGGAGTAAACAGAGAGCACAATGGAAAGCGAAAAATGTTATCAGTAACATTATTTCTGAAAACATACTATATTGGAATATATGTCATTATCGGGATATAAAATTGGCTATATCAGGATATAAAATTTTGTTCATATCGCACAGGAATGCCAACATGTTTTTTTGAGAAGCATATCTCATCTGAGCGACCCGTTCTGCTGCTGCCGTGATCAGTATCTGGAAGCCATAAATACTGGTCTTCTGACTGCATAAATTCCCATCTGTACCAGTCAATCAGGGCATCCCCACTTCCCAGTTTCACCATATTGATCCATTTGTGGTGAAAAATGTGTCACTTTTTTAAATCACGCAGTCAGCAACAAGAATTACACTTTTTTTTTACAGGAAAATAATTTATTACACCATATGGCCGCAGATTTTGCAATATGTGATCACCATGCAACAGCAGCTTCAATGCCTACTCTGTTATGCATGGATGGATGGATGGATGGATGGATGGATGGTCTTCTGAGGGTTATTCTCTTCCTCAACTTGTGAAGTTTTGCCTGCAACAAGAACTGACAGAGTTGAGTTGGACCTACGAGTTCAAAAAGGCTGATTTACAAAAAATGTGCTCCTTAATACTACATGCTGCGCATAAATACAACACCACACCATTGGTCACGTGCATGCTATTACATAATGCATGTCAGTGTGAATCAAAGCGGCAGTTCATATCAGATAGCCTGAGTTCTGGTGCTGAGGGGAACTTGTGGGTAGACAGTGCAGGTAAGAAGACCTGAGGCACATCATCTATTTTCACTCTGCAACTACCTCCTTATAAATATAGCATCAATAAAGAAGCTGTCTGGTGTTTTGGGTGAGGAGAATGAAGCAACTCTACCTGAAGCCTCAGTGATCTTAGATGAATGGGGTGTCATTCAGGGAATAAGCAGGGCAGAGAGGGTGGACCTGACGGCAGAAGCTGCAGATGCTGGTGAAGGCCGTTCCTCTCAGGCTCAGTCGCTTTCTAAAGCTTAACCTGTCTTTGCACAGCTCTGCGATAGCGCCTTTCACGACCTCCTCCACTCTTGTCGAAAAAAATCTTCAACTTCTCTTGCAAAGAGGACTTAATGTAGTGCTGGATATGTCTTTTAAGTCTTTAGTTCTGAAAACAAATCTCACAGTGTTGTAAAAATAAAGTTATTAAGGTTAAAGCTTCAGTGATATGTAACTAAAATCTTAAAAATATGGGACACCTAATTGAAATAAAAATATTGCATTGTTTTTTTTTCAAGTTGTGTTAACTATTATGGAGGTTAATGGCAAAGGAAGCATACATGTTAGGTTGAAAACTTGTGTTGAATGGATATGCACATGGCATTTATGAAAAAAAAAAACAAAAACAGCCAATATCATGCCAGACAGTTTAACAGGAAAATCTGTCGAAGTCTAGCTAATGTTTTCCTCAGAGAATTATTTTGACTGTGCACAGGTGGACCTATCAATCTAGTGTCTGTTTACATGGCTGCCAGATGTTAGCCACCGGGACCAAGAGCGATCCACAACTTTTAGCATTTAAAAAATATTTTTATTGAGAGAAGAATGATAGTCTTTGACTGAAATCCCAGAACATAGCATTCTGCTTCTACTAGTTTTTATTTCTGCCATTCGTGAAGATTACATGGATTGATCAAAAATAACAACAACATAAGACTAAAAACATAACAAAGAAATAAATATGAAGTGTATAAGAAGAACTTTAACGGTAGCAAAGATAGTTTTAATGAGTTCAGGAAGCCTCTATTCAGCCGCCCACCAGAGGATCTAGTTAACCTTTTACAGGGACATACGCCTGTTATCGTTTACTTGTTTATTGTACATAAGTGATGCTGTGTTTGGTATGTTGTGAAAGTTAATCTTTTTGGGAGGGACAGTCATGGGGACAGGAAGAACTGATATATTTCATTGTTTTTGTTTTATTTGTTTTTTCTCGTGTATGTGTCCGAGTTGTATTTTGTTGCTGTCATAACAAAAAAAGCTTTTCTAACCAATTTATGTATAGTAAAAGATTGCACTTGTATACATACAATATATTAACATTTTTATATTGAAACCAACAAATGAAATTAGCAACACTAGGACTAGATAAACAACACTAGGTAAACATATTATGTATACAATCAGACCTCTTAGTCCTCTTAGAGGGCTGACAGTGTTAATGATATTAAAATGTGAATTCAGGAGTTTTACCACAGTTTATTGCAAAACCAGTATAACCTTTATGATGGGAGGACTGTTGCATTAGACCTTATTATTGTTTGTAGCATGTGAATTGAATGTACATCAAAAAAAGGGTTGGTATCATCACAATCACAGTTTGATCCTTAAAAATAACAAGAATAATAATTACACCGTTTATTTAGAAAGCAATTTTCTGAAAACGCTTGAATAGTGTATGTTGCATTTACCCAAAAAGAATCACAGTACCAAATAATAGTGATCATCTATTGGGCAATTAGTATGAGCGTTTGTAGCGTGTGTTTATTTGTATCACATACATTACACATCTCTCTGAATTATATCCAGAATAGGTTTGATGTGTTTATTTTAACATTCACTCTAGTCATATAAATCGTCACTCATGTTAGAGATCATGCCAGGTTAATTCCACAGATGGTAAGAAGGCACAGGACAAGACAAGACAAGACAAGACAAGACAGGGCAGCACAGGAGGACATGGGTAAACACCAGGTCAAGACACACTGCATCACTGAGCAGGACAGAACAAGCTTCCATGCCACAAGACAGGACTGGGACACAGCAGACCTTTGCACAATGTGCTTGTTTCCTCTGGATGCTGTCAGTTGCAGAGCTCTCAGTTTAACAAACATGAGCTATCCCAGTTTACACTGATCATCGCTCCACATCAACAGTAATTTCAGTATTAGTTTTGCAGGGTAAAACAACAAGAGTCTGAAAAAGTGCAGTGTGTATCAGTGTCGTTTTTCTCTGGGGATTGTGTTCTTCGATCTGTGTTTCTATAGCTGCCATGTTGAGCAAGCTGATGTGTCTCTCTGCCTCCTAGTAGGACACACCTGGGCTCCTCAGCGGCGAAACTGTTTCTAACCATCAGTCTTGGTTTAGTTTTAACATGACATTTTTAAGCCTCTGTACTCAAAGACTCTAGGATGAAGTGATTAGAATATTGCGGTCATTGTGACCTTTTTGGCGTGAAGACTGAAATATGACATTTTTGACAGACATATATAAACTGCAACTTGACCAGCTGACGAGGCATACAACCACAAAGTTGGAATAATTCTAGTTAATTTTTTGGCCAAAACAAAATCACCAATCGTCTCCATGTCTCAGATTGAAAAGTACAGTTAGAGCTGCACATTTTATTGAAAATTCACCATTATTGGCATTTTGATGTTTGCAGTGTACCGATTACAAAAGACAGTTTGATGTGCCAGATATTAACACTCAATAGATGCCTGACCACCAGTGGCGCGCATAGACTTTTTAAGGGCAGCGGCAAAAAGAAAAAAAGGGCACCTACAGTGCATTCTTTCCTCTGAGGAGGGCATTCATCATGTTTTCAAGGGCACTTCAGCATACGTTTTTGCTAGCTAAGAGGGCACTTTAGCCCCCCCCCCCCTGCACACCACTGCCAACCACTATGCCTGCTAGTGACCAAGATAAAGAGCAAGGAAATGAAGCAGAGTTAACAATCGTGATGGTTGAAGGAAGATGGACAAACACAAAAAATGTGGGCGATGGAGAAGAACTGAAACAGCATGTCTCTTATTTGGAAATATTTTGGATGCAAGAGAGATGAAGTTTTGTAAGCACAGGTAGGCTACTATACAAGCCTTTCCATGACTAATCTCCATAGCAACCTACAACACAACTACAAAGATCTATACTAAGAGTTCCAAAAAGCTAGCATGTTAGCAAAATTATGCTTTTTTTCTTCCAGTGCCTGCATGAGCTACTTATTGTCTCTGGTTTATATTTGCAACAAACCCACATTCATTTACCCACTTATTCAACAACAATATTGCTTATTGCATATTTTAACATTGTGCAGCCCGATTCTGAAACTCTTTTATTCAACCCCTCTTTGTCAGTTCAGGTCCAGACATGACATGTATGCCAACATAAAACAGAGGTATTCTTTGATACCGCCTCTCAGTGTCTTCTGTTGAAGGTTTTTCGCATTATGGGGACCACTCTGTTCCCACTTGGTGTAATTTAATTACAGTGGACCTTGGCATACACAGGCTGTGCCCACGCAGAGCGGTGCCGAATGCCAGCTGGGAACATCCTGTCTTAGGCGACAGGAACATCAGACGCGACAGATGGCTCATAAATCATGGAGGTGCGTGCACGGTGTCGATGGGAGGCCTTCCTCTGGAGAACATCCCAGGAGCAGGTGGGCAGAGGGAGCATCAGCTCAGCAACATGAGCACTGGATGGATTACTGCTCTGACTGGGTCTGGTGTCACAGAGGCAGCATCAGGAGGGGAAACATGGAGGACTGCCTCCATGTGGAACACTGCTCACTCTCAGTAAGCTCGCATCTCAACATTTCAAGGTGCGATTTCATAGCGTGCAGGAACCTTCGTTTCAGTTGTACTTTATTAGGATGGATCAGCATAGAGCTATGCAAGCATCACGGTAAAAATAAGTTTGCACAGTCTCACAATCTGCACCAAATGACAGACTCACCTCTTACCTACTGACTGCAAACAAGTGATGCAAACTGATCATTTTGTTCCCTCGTGAATCTTACAAGGAAAAGAGCCTGAATAAAACAGGGTGGACGTTTTGATTTTAATTATGGCAATATTAAAAAAAAAAAAACACTTTTTATAACTCACTATTTTCAGAGCATCCATTATTTCAACATCTCCTTGCAACAGAAAACATGTTAACACATAAAGACATTAAATCCAGGGGAAAACTAATCACCAATCTGCTCCTTTTAAAACATGTGTACATTGTTCAATGAAAATTTATTAAAATTGAATGTTATTGCTAGTCCCCTAAATTTCAAGTTACATGGTTTACTGTGCAAGATTCATCAAGACCAACCCTGTTTCAAAACTCTACTAAGATTAAGAGGAACAGGTCATATTTCCGTGATTAAGCTGTCTACATTGTATTGCACATCAGTTCTCCACTCATGCGTAGTGAAGCAATTAACTCCGTGCACCAGGTTTCCCCTTCACTACGTTTACTCATTTCTCATCTATTTTGAGTTCATTAAGACGCCAGCGCATTAATTGATCCTGATATGTTATTCATTCATAGGAAAAGTCATTTTCCTTTTTTTGTTTGCTAACTGCCTAATCAGTGTTTCATTTTGCATTCACTCACATGAAAGAGTTGATGCTCCTGTGAGCGTAAGGCATGCAGCAGGTGGCAATACGCAGGGGCGTATCCAGGGGGTGGTGGCATGTGCCACCCCTGAAATCTGATTGGCCACCTCAGGTGCCACCCTGTATGATGGACTATCTGATCGTCAGACATGACCTGGTTGACATTTCAACCTCCAATTTGTTGAAATCACATTTCAGGATTTGTAAAATTATTCAAGTTTTTTATTTATTATTGTATTTTTGCATTGTCTTTATTTTTGTACCTTTCATAAAAAATAAAATATTAATATTACACAAATTTTGTCCCATTCAGTTGTGTCGTGATTGTGAGCTCTATTTATATTTCAGTTTATACTAACACTGAAGATTTCTAATTTTAGTAGTCAAATTAATCGCACCCATGCGCAGTGACTGACATATGATATAATCCTGCTGGCCAACCCTGCATGACTTAGTGCCCCACTTGGGCTATCCCTGCGAAAAAAAAGTCTGAACACGCCACTGGCAATATGCTACATTAATAAATAAATATTCTCCACTGAATCAGGGCTTGTTTATTTTTCTATGAGTCCACTTGAAAGCTGTATGTGACTGACAGTGATGTGTTTCAAACCCAAATGACAGTTTCATTGTATCAGTAAAGTGTGAAACTTTGTGTGTGTGAGATGACAGAGATGGACATGGATGTATGTAAGAGAGAGACAGAGCCAGGGTGAGCAGTTTAGGCTTTTCTGTTGTGTGGCGTGGCTACGGCCGACAGTAGCCGGTGTTTTGGTAAAAAAGTTCCATAGAAAGAGTTCATGCCTCGTAGCCTCATTGATAGAGTTGCTACAATACTTTCAGTGCAGAGAAAATAGACTCATTACAGGCTATTGTTGGGCTCACTGCTAATGACAGGCTGTAACATGTCAGTAATGTATCAACAGAAAAACGAAAATGTTGGAATACGTTTTCTGTCTGCAAAACTCCAGTTTGGATGAAGGATAATTGCAAACTCAATGGATTGACTTGTTTGGACTACCGGAAGACAAGGCTGTAAACAAATCGGTATGTGACTGCTTGCACAAACACACTGATTTAACCATTTATCTACTCATTTTGAGTCATACACGCTATGGTGCTGTGTTGTTCGGTGTCTGCTGATGTTGCATATCTTTTGGGGTGATATGTGGAGTATATTAAGACGTTTAAAAAACATAATGAAAATAACGTCCCCGTGGGTTAGCTGGCCAGGCTACCGCGCCGCTCAAGAACGCTGTCAGGGTTGGAACAAATAGTGAGGCGTCTTAGGTACTGACAAATCTAGCATAGCTTGAGCAATACACCTGCATGTTGAAATTGGCCGAAGTTCTCCTTTAAGTGCAGCATTAATTCACTTGATATTGATTCAAAATGTAGAGCTGTCACCACCTTAATGCTGTCATTGATTTAACTTCTGTGAAATATAGTATAATATGAATACAATTGAAATTCAAGATAAGGGGTAATGAATAGGTAATATGGCACAGTGAAATATACTCTAAGATTAATAATGATTTAAATAGATAAGGTGTGTGTTTTTTTTCTTTCTTTGGGGGGGGGGGTGTTCATCCACTTGTATCCCAGTCTAGCTTCACTGAGCAGATGACATCACGAGCACTTAAAATGGTGTTTTTGTTGCAAAAAAATAAGGTTTAAAAACCAGACATCAGCAGATGGAAAAGAACCAGCCCTGCAGATACATATGGTCATCTACTTTGATCAGACAGTAAATATCTCAGTTATTGTGCCTTTAAGCAAAGAGGGCTTAATGAATATGTATGCAGCTTGGCATATTAATTACACCAGGGTCAAATAGTTTTTGCATATAATTAGTGTTTTCTAGGTTTGGATCTGCGAGGAACAGCAGTGAGGTTATCAGAACCGTGTTCAATAAATTAAGCTCTAAGTGGAGAATAGATTATTTTTCACACAGAATTGTGTGGGCAATATTTGTTTTGCAGGCTGAATGTGAATTTAGATGCAGTCATTCTAGGTAAAATAGATTAAATGATTTTATTCTTTTTGTTTATGCGAAGGCATCAATCAATAAAAATAGTAAAGCCAGGTCTGCAGCATGGTCTGTGAAAACCTGCAGGTGAGTCAGATTATGTGTGCAGTGAAACTGGTCATAATATTTCATTATCATTATCTTAGAGCCACTATAACAAACGCCAGGAAGGTTAGAGTGTCGCCTAACAATGAGGAACCTCAGCAAAGGTTATCATATCCGTGCAGTGCACCTGCTTGATCAGTGGGGTCACCAGGAAAGAAAGGAACTGACAGATGAAATATTCAACATGATTTCAATTGGTGACAGGAAAAAGCCTTTGATAAGCCGATACATGGCTAGATAAACAGACTGAAGGATGAATTGATGAATAATACACTAACAGACTTCATAAGTGAGATTGATTCCTCCTCAGCTCAATGCTTCTCATACTTACCTCGATGTGAAAGTGCAGGTATCGCCATTCTGAATCAGAGCACATCAGCGGCTCTCCAGGGAACCCCAACGCTCGTCAATGTAGAGAGACTCGCAGAGCACTCAGCATTAACTCCACTTGAAGCCAATATCACTGGCTCTCCCTTCTCCAGCTGGCTTGCAACACGCACACACACACACACACACACACCCACACACACCCCTGTGTTTGCATACTAATGCCTGTGTGCTAAACACTTTTCCATCATCCCTCTGATGAAATCTCCAGGCTCACAGACCCACAGTTGTTTGAATTGTTTGTTTGGAGTTTATTATTCACTTGTTAATGAAACACAAATGCACACAGCATCTTGATGTGAAGTGTGGCATGCTGTCGCACTCCGTCTGTAACCCAGAATAGTGACATCAAAACTGTAAAATCTCCAATGGCAACTTACCACTTTGAAAGACGAATTGAGATTGAAATTCTGCATAAAAAAGGAAGCCATGGTGAATGATTTTTAGCACCGATTGTAAAAGAACAGTCAATTATGCGGATGGCTATGGTCCAATATTTTGGTCTGGACTGAAATATGTCAACAAATATTGCAAGATTGCAGCGAAATTTCCTACAGATGACTGGTTTTCCCCTTAGTGAAATATCTTAACAAACTCAGGATGGATTACCATGAAATGTGGTACGAATAATCATTCATCCACAGTAGAGCGTCCTCATTTCCTATACTTTGGTTTATGTACCACATACTTGCCATTAGCAAACACTGTCATGCTAACACGCTAAGATAAGATAATGAACATCTTAGTTTTTACATCCTGTGTCTCAGTTACATACAGGTGAACTGCATGAGCGATTTGAAACAAAATACTGTGTTTCCATTATGATGGATTTTTAAACGGCATACACATTCAAGAATTTTCTGTGAAAATATAGATATGTTCTCTGCAAGGATATTCATTCTTATGAATGCTTGCACCCTGCTGTGGAAGATTTGTGCAGGAGAAAAAAATTCCAACAGCCCTCGATTTCCATCTGTGAAAATTTATGTTTGACCACTGCAATCGTTTGTTCAAAATGATGAAGACTGTTGTTATTTCACTTAATAATTAGCCATGTGCTTGTGTTTGTTGCAGAGAGAATTTGTATTTCCAGGGCCTTGGAAAATAGATATTTATTTCTGGGTAAGAGACTGTCAAATGGAAAATTTTCGGACATTTGATGTTAAAAGAACTGTCTGTTTCCCAACGCGTAATAAAGTACAACAAATAATCAAATAAAAAACATTGTATGGCTTGAGATAGCCCAGCAGTGGGATACAATAATGATGGTAATGTAGCTGATTTGTACTTGCTACTGGGGCTAGCCTTAAGTTAACATCACATGACACAAAAATGGGAAATGACATTGGTCCTATCATCCATCCATCCATTATCTACCGCTTATTCTCATAGGGTCGCGGGGGCGCTGGAGCCTATTCCAGCTGTCTTAGGGCGGAAGGCAGGGTACACCCTGGACAAGTCGCCACCTCATCACAGGGCACATAGAGACAGACAACCACTCACACTCACATTCACACCTACCAACCTAAATGTTTTTGGATGGTGGGAGGAAGCCAGAGTACCCGGGGAAAACCCACACAGACACAGGGAGAACATGCAAACTCCACACAGAAAGGCGCCGGGCCCAGGATTCGAACCCAGTACCTTCTTGCTGTGCGGCGACAGTGCTAACCACTACACTACCGTGCCGCCCTGGTCCTATCATGTTAAGGATAACTGAAAATGACAGAAGACGCAAGTTGTAATAAAAAAAAACAAATCTTCTTTTTGGAAAAAAAATCAGCAACTCATATTTCATAAAAAATAAAGAATACTTAAATTAAAGTCTTATATTTACAATGCTGGGAGGAATAACATTCGGCACATCATTCAAACTATCCAGTGTACTTTTTGCTTTGCTTGTGCTGTTTGCAGTTTAGCCGAGTGATGAAAAGGTATTGACTTTTTTTTAACTGGGGGGATAATTTTCCAGAGAATGTGCTGTGATTAAGCTCCACTTTAATGACTCATACACAAGGTGTTTGCTCAGCAATCAAGGCCTGCTCTCCGCCTTTTTGTTCTGGTTTTTGTACCCCGGCTCGTCTCTTTTGTTTGTGTCTACAAAGACAAGCTTGTGGTATACAAGTCATCCTATTGAAGTGATGATTTGAACTGATTTTTTTGAGGAGGTTGTGTGCTTTTCTAAGGCTGAAGCAATTTAGCACAACACACACCTGATTACAAATGACAGAGGCATGCAGGAATATTGTAGTCATAGAGTGACTCATATTAGCTATTTAGACTTGTCTATTTAAAACACTTCAGTAGATAAGTCTGTGTTGAGCCCTCTCTACCTGACAGATGCATGGCAGAACCAAATGATGAAAACAGGATGCCACAGATACACGTGAGTTATACATTTTAGTGTTTTGTGATATTACATTATTGTTGACAATGGCCATGACAAAACCTATTATCCGGACAGCAACATAGCTAATGCCATACTGTTAATTTAAGCTAAACTAACAAACCATTCTCTAATTTTTGTGTCGTCAAGGGCATTGCAAACAATAACCAGATTTCAAAATTATTTATAACTCCCCTGACATCTGTCTATGTGGTGGAAGGGCATCAATACATAGAATTCCCTCCAGTTGTGATGGATGTATTAGACACCAGACGTGCATCCAGTGGGCTGAGTACACTCAAAATCTGACATGACACCATATAAAATGTTAGAGGGGGTGTTAGATTTTCTTCCCCTAGCCAGTAGACATTACCCCACTGTGGTCTTGGACCTATTTGTAACACAAGGTTTATGCAACCCTGCAGCATGAAGCATTGGTGCCACTTCCTGTTCCATGACCCGCTGACTGGTCAAATTGACCCAGCTATGCAAAATCCTTCATACAGTTCCTCATACTCTATCACTGTACGTAGCAGTGTATACATCTGGTCTACGATTATGCTCATTGTTTTTAACAACATCAGTCAATCAGAGCAACTTCTAGTGCAGATCTTTCAAGAACATTGACATGTTTTGTCAGCACAAATAAGACATTGTTCAATGAAGCTGCGGTTGTTCTTGGAGTAGATTTCCGCTGTATTTGCAGTACTGTCTGCTTTCACCACACGGAGGCTGGCCAATTAAAAACTGAAAATGTTTTATTCAGCAAAACCAAATGACTGTTGACTGCTGTTCAGAAACCAACAGAGCAGAGGACTCAGCTTCCTCGGAAAAGTTTACTGGTTAACTTCTTGTCATGGGGTGGAAGTGAGTACGGCTGCAATACATTCATTGAACACTGACTAAGCATTATTAGTCATAACTTAACTGACTAGATAACAGAATAGAACAAAATAGAATAGAAACTTTATTGTCAAGGCAGTTTAGCAGCTCTTCAGTCGATTTAGCAGCATGACACATGCATTAAATGGACAAAATATGGCATATAGAAATAGAATAAAAAAATGAATTGAGCATTGGAATGGATATGTACACACTGCAGATATTAACATGACAGTTATTTACATTTACAATGCAAATGGCACTGCCAGCAATGATAGAGTGAGTGTGGCAGGATGTGAGGGTTGTAGCTCTCCACCTTGGACTGGCAGCTCTAAGGTGGAGAGCTACAGCTTTTCAGTCTGTTTGTGTGAGTTTTTATTGTCCAGTATCTCTTTCCAGAGGGGAGGGCAGAAAACTGTAATATCCAGAGTGTGTGGTGTCCTTGATGATTTAGCTGGCGGATAATATTTTTACTGTATTAATAGTCAGTCACAGTTTTAGAAAAGTTTTCCATATATTAAATTTTTCACGTTGATGATTAATCACTTCTATAACACAACTGAATCTCCCACCAAATTCTAGATGGTTTAGTTGCGTTATGGATAATGTAGGCACAAGGTTTCATAAGGAAGAAGAATGTGTGGAGTAAAAAAAGACAATTTTTGCTGGTTCTCCTGCATCCACTGACTTACTTTTGTCCATGTCCACGTCCATCATGAGTATGACAGTGTTATAACAGTGCAATGCTGAATCAGTGAATCTCTTTTAAAGGAGAGTATAATTCTAAGGATCAACAAAAATATCCTATATTCTATTCTAGTCACAGCATATCTATATTTTCAGGAGCTACACGTGTATCATATCAGTAATTTCATTGGGAAATTCTGTTTTCAAGTTTCATTTCACTTTCATGGCATCTAAGCAGTAAAATGCTGCATGTTGCCAGATCTGGAGGCAGAAGGGCAGGTGGGTGCTGACAGAGATGGGTGCGACAGACCTCATGAACAGAGGAAAGGAGCCAAGACCTGCCACGCATACATAGACACCAGCAAGCCCCCAAATGACACAACATATGGAGTACAGCTGAAAAATCCCTCCACCCTTCTCCACCCGCCACCATCTCATCCTCTTTTCCTGCCACATAGCAGCTCTGTGAAAAAAAACAGGCACTGAAGCTGCGATAGCAAGTGGAGAATTTGAATATCTATTTTTGAAACAATGGCAACCATGTTGGGTGTTCTCAGAAGACATGCTAAATCATAGGCACTCTGCTGAAAACATCTAATTCTGTATAATAAGTGAACCAGTGAAGCTTGTTTAGAAAAAAAAAAAAATCCCTTTATCAAAGCCTGAGGTGTGCTACCTGAATGCTGCCCGCTTGTGAAGACAGGTAGGGATCAGAAAAGCACAATGCGAGTGCTGTTATTTGTGATGCGTTGTTTGTCTGTGATCAATCTAATCGATGTGTTGCCCTCCACAACTGCTGTCCACCTGTCATTAATGAGGCGGAGGCCAATTACCACGGAGACCACCTTCCACCCCTTCATTAAAGGCGCACCTTTTGTCTACAGGCCAAAAAAAGGAGACAATGGAAGGAGTGCCTGACCTTGACTTTCCACCACATCACTTTGGTCAAGGTAGATATCAACAAAAAACAACAACAACTTTCCAGCCTTTCTTTGCCATGAAAAGAAATATTTCAGTCAGGTTTTCAGTGAGATAGAGATGATGGAGGGATCAAGGCATGGCAGTAATCTCAGCATCAGCCATCACAGCCTAAGAGCCCTCCGTCTACGTCAGATTTCTCTCTTTCTTTCTGGGACTATTTTTTCATTCTCGGCTTCACTTCCTCTCCCCTCCCTTCTTTGCCCTCTTTCCCTTGCTGTGCCACTTGGAGCAGCTCCATTTTAAAAGCCTAAAAGTTTTCCACCTACCACAGCAGCATGACTGTGACTGCAGGGCATGTCCAGATGTGCAGTGGATCAGCAGGACCCACACCCACAGACATTTAGATGATTCACATCACAGGGTGTCACAGCCAGCAAATACACACTGCTGACCTCCCAGTTGTGCAAGCTGATTTAGGTCAGAGTAACTTCCACCCTGTTGATGCGCTCATCAAATCCATCCATGAATACCTTGCCTGAACCCTAATCTGGGTATTACAGATGGCACATTATATAATCGTGATATTGTTTTTGTGATGGCTCTTGATGAATCCAGTGCCAAGGCATGACACCACCATGACCACTTCCAGTGTTCATCACTTTTGTGGAGGAGAAGTGCCTGTCACCATCTGTCACCCCCACAAACACACAGACCAAATGGCTTAGTACACAGACAACGTGGGAGTGGTGAAGTTTGAAGTACTGGACCATGACCACATTTTCCTTATGCATTGTCTATTTCATCCATGACTACATTACAAATCCGGACAGTCAGCACTGAATATGAATGAGACCTTTCTATGTTTCGTTATGGTTTTCCATTTGCAGATGAAAAAGCTTAATTTTAGCTGATAATTGTGAGCATAAACTTGAAAGAAACAAAAGTGAGTCCTCAGGGTATTTTAGACAAACAAATTCTCAAAATACCAATAATGAAAAGACAGATGCTCAAGTGATAAGTTCAAATTCTGCAAGAAAACAAAACTAATTTTAGGAAGGAAGATTGAAATTACAGTGCTGCTGCTTATTTGTTGTCATGTTATTATCGTCAATTTGTTTGTGAAAATAATGAGAGAGCTGCCGTGTTTATGAAACAATATGAGGCTTAGAAACTGGTAAATAGACAGTAAACACTGAATACAAATGTGTAATGGGAAAACATGCAGAATATCCAGGTAATAAAAAGTGGTAAAATACACTAATAATTTAATAGAAGACAGTTTACAGCAGAACCTATACAGTGAGTTGCATATAATTAACTGTGGGTTTGATTCAGCTTGTCAGAATTTGCCGCTGAGCGTAATGAGAATTAGGGTGATGGCTTTGCTTGGGTAGCAGAGAAACGCTGTGAGGAAGACACCACTGTTGATCCATCATTACTCTTCCCCTTGACTAGCCCGCTTGGGTTTCTCGGCCTCTGTAGAAGAAGACGCCGCTAATTAATCCCTGACACTGAGCCGAGCATGGGGAGATGGTTTGGGATGGCACCACGCAAAGTGGAATCCACCACATCCAAATGAGCCCTGACAGGTGACTGTGTCCCCAATGCATGCTGGAACCAGCCACGAGAGGCATTTGTTTAAGATATCACAAGCAATATTTGCTGACTGCTCTTTTTCCTAATTGGTAAGGAATTTAAAGGAACCACCCTGGTGGTGTCATTGTTAATTATCCTTTAGGCCTGTTTCCTGCTATGGAGAGCCTGGAGAGAGGGACAGATTGCAAGCAACAGCCTATGTACGGTTAGTTGAAAGATATGGAGACAGGCTCCAAAAAAGCCCAAATTATTTGTGATCTCAAATCACGCTTCTGTAAGCCTCTGTAATGAAAGTCCTATAACCAGGAGATGGATTGGAGGACTTTCTAATGTGGAAATTTATCTTTCTAAGTGTGTATTTTGCCTATTTCTTTCTCATAGTGTGTGTGACTGTTCCTCCTTTCCTTTCCCTCGCTCCCTCTGCTGATTGACATTCGTGCTTTGGAGGCAGCCTGAGCCCTGGAGCTCAAAGAGTTCGGTATCTGTTGTCCACAGCGGTGAGAGGGAGACTGTGTGGAATACAACAATAAAATAATAGAAATGTGAGCGATGAGGAGCCTGAAATTCAGTAAACACTCACAAAATTCTAGAGTGTTCATCTGATTATTGACCATTTCCATGTGAATAAAGGCTGCCACAATCATGTGCTATTATCCACCTGAAACATGACGTTGCTAGCAGCAACAAAAGAAACATAAAGAACCCTGGTAATCGTTTTCAAGCTACCAATCTCACTATAAATCTTAATTACATAGAAGCTTAGCGTATGAGAATATGAAACAATGTTTGTGTCACCTTACAGCCTCAATAATGTGCTTTGTCTGCTATTTAGGTTCTTGATCCTATTCAGTTTCAGCACCATAATGTGACCAATGTACAGCTGGGTACCCACCTGCAATCATATTACAGTATATGTATCATATCTGGATGTATATTTATGGAGTCATTATTTTCTCAGATATGCGCTCCAGTATCAGAGATGACAAAACATGCTTTCATAATAACGTATGTACTTTGCCTTCAGCTGTTTTTGTCTGCAAGAAAATTCGCTGTAGCAGTTAAAACCAGCGAATAAAATGTTTGTAATTTCCAGCTTCCAATTCTATCGTCGCCTGCAAATTCAGTATCAGGATCCTGGAGATAATACTAACATGCAAGACAAATGCACAGAAACATATTGAAGATTGTAAGGCTGCGTACACACTCTCTCTCTCTCTCTGTTTATCTCTCTCTCGCTCTACTTGTACATGCTAACATGCACACACACACACGCCCACACACAACCACTGGAAAAGACACTCTGGCAAGTAGCCTACTGTTTACTGATATGTGGATCGGCTTTAAGAGCGGAACGCTGAGCATTTCAATCTAAACAGTAAACACTCTTAATTGGATTGTGTGCTTACGTGCTTTGATGTGAATCCTCTGAGGACTGTATATTATTAGGCCTAATTGATTCTGATACATATTTACACCAGTTTGGAAAATTAGTCGGAAACAAATGTGAGTGGTTTCATCATGAATGTAATGGCGGTGCCATGCTTGTGATTGAAACAGCCATTACTGAGACAGTGTCAGAGTTCACCGGTCATTTGGCAGTCAGGTGAGGCTGCTACGTCTGTGTCAACATCTTGTGGAAATGCCACCACGGACCACTCGCTCATCACAAATGAGGCCCAGAGGGGATGATGGGAGGTGAGCGAGGGGGCACGTCGTCACCCTCAGGTTGAGAGGTGGAGCACTGATCCTCTGTTGCTGACCTCGTACACCATCACCCCCCTCCAAAGGTTGCATGTCAAGTAATTCAACCTCGTGCCCATGGGATGTATAGGATTTTGCCGATGGACATGCAGGACCCTTTTTGAATGTTTCTCACTGTACTGAAAGTAAAATATTAAAGTTCAAGATGAGTCCAGTCCATCCTAGGCAGCTGACAGATGTTGCAGGAGCAGAAGATTAGGTCTGAAGGTGGTGCCACTTTTTGGCAGCGTGACACCATGGTGGGAAAATAACACAATCTTCTCGGCCGAGCGGGCATTCACATCTTTAGTTTCACATCGCCTTTAATTTAAATTCCATTACTTGCCGTGCCACACTTCAAATAAAGCTCGGGCCTATTAATTACCAAAGTATGGGTTCAGGGTAAAGGTGAACGTGCAATTACAGAATTAAATCAAGCCTCCATTTAGCTTGTCATTTCTGACAGAAATAATTTGAGTGAATTATTAAATGCTTCAGCTGCTCTCAGCTGCTTCATTGTCGGCTGCAAGAATCCCAAAAAATCTGCTCCTTTACGCTTTTAAATTAAAGCAATTAATAGTGTTTTTATTTTTCTTCATTTCCATGACGAACAAAATAAGAATTATCCACTGTTACTGCCATACCTACTGTTTGCTTCCAAATGCTTTCTGTGTTCCTTGAACCGTTTAATAAAAAAGGTCAAGCTTAATGAGACAAATTTGTGGTGGTCATGATAATCATGTATTATCAGGGTTTCAGGTCTAATAAATTAGAAGTTGGAATTAGTTACCTGTTCGGGTCATTTAAAGTTCTGAGGTGATGCTGTTCATTATGGCAGGATTGCACAGTCGATAAGATGGAATTCCACTGACATCTATTTACTGTGCATCACTTTTTCTTTGCTGTTGTGAATAAACTAGAAATATCAATTACTCTGAATCATAAATATTTGCATGGATGCTCATCCCTGCTCGCCATATTTTTAAATGTTTCACCAAAACAAAAAATAACAAAAATGTCTTGTTTTGTCATATTCTCCTGCAAGCAAGCATTTTAACTAATTGCCTGTAATGAAGCAATTTGCCAGTGGCTGACCAGATTCAGTGGTTGAGTTTTGGTCTCTATGACAACCAGCTGTCTGTAATTAGTAAATCAAGCCGGGTTGAGGTTTTGGCCCGTCAGGGTGGCTGCAAAAGAAGTTGGGGGTGGCGAGTGTTTTCAGTGAAGTTTGTGCTAACATAACTGCAGGGATGTGTGTACCACTGCTGCTTTTTCTCAGGTGTTTTAAAACCAAGTATTTCCTGTGGTTAAAAAAGAAAAGTAGCTGCTCAGTGCTGTGCTGTTTGTCTGACAGTGCTTTGTTGTCTTTTGCAGTGCTGTTGTGCTCCACTCTGTATCAGCTGGAGGTGTGTATTGTGCTAAAACAGCCAGAGGTATGTAGTGTGATTTGACTGATGTGACCACTTTTTTATAATTACCCATTAGTGGCTATATTTGATATTTCAAAACAACAAAAAGGCTCACAGAAAAAATGTGGTGGTTTGTTAATACTGTGTGTTGTCCTGCTGTAGCCCGTGCAGCTGCATTAGGTTTGGATTATCCTGGAGACCATGGAGCCCCTGATCTCTCTGGACCAGCTCGCCATGGGATGCGCTCTGGCACGATGCCGTCCAGACCTTACAATAACAACGATCCTGAATGGGATGAGGTTGATCCTCACGTGGCCTCCTACAGACCAGCCCCAGATGACAGAATACACAAACAAGCTTCCCACAGGAGTCAGCATGGCATTTCCAGTCCAGTTAAAAGTATATACACCACCGACCGAGTGCTTAGCCTTCCCAGAGGACCATCAGTTTTTAACCGCAAGTCCAGTTTTGATGAGGTCAAGCATGTTGCCCCTCCAACTCTGTCTGAAGCCCCAGGCCAGTCTGACCTTGTGAATTGGTATCCCCAAGGTCACAACAAGCCACTCTCATTTGTCTCCTATGAGCATGACTTTGTTTTTGATGAGTCTGTCCCAAATAGACGTGGCATGTCTCTGAGTGGACTCCCCCAGCACCAAAGCGGGGGTCACTGGAGGGGTCGCACTGGATTTGGTCTGGGAGAAGAGGTTCCTGTCCTCAGTTCATCTGGCATCACCAGCAAAAACCACGTCAGAGCGATGACTAGCCCAAGTCCTGCAGCTGCTACACCGAAAAGGATTAGGTTCCCTGGCCGTCTCACTCAGCCCCGGCACAGACGCCTCAAAGTCAAACCGTTTTCTCAAAGTAACCCTGTTCTGAGACGTGTGATAGAAAATCAGGTCCGGTTAGAATAAGTCTGTGAGCTAAAGGATCTGACACATAGCTTGGCAGTCTTGTCAAATAGTGTCCCTGTGAGGAGTTCTTAAAGTTAACAGGCAAGCATTTTTGTGAAGGGGGGAGAAAAACATGTGATTTCAGAATCCATTTGTCTACTATTCTCTAACCTTTACTGAAAGAAGCAATGTCCAACTTGTCTCCGTTCAGGTTCCTGCATTGTTGCTTCCTCACCTGTAGCTCAAGTTGCATCTTACATTCTCTCTTGAATATAAAATCACTAACGGTTGTATTTCTCAGTGCCTCTTTGCCCTTCTTTCCCTCCCTCATCGTGAATGTCTCACTGAGGTCTGGATGTTACCAGAGTGCCATCTGTTGGTTCAAATGGGTAAATATCCTTCTGGCGCACCAATGTTCAGCACAGGTGCTGCTGAACAGAAGGGTCAGCTTTTGACAAGTCCTCCAACCTGTTTACAATCTGCTGTTTGCAAGTTCTACCAGTGGTTATGATAATTTGCCCAAATAAATGTGGTGTTTCAATGATGGCATGTTTCACTAGTGGTCTGGCTTTTCTAAGGAGGTGTTAAAATGCAACCTTTAGATTTAGAATTAACTGTCAGTGAATGTTTAATAAGGGCGGCACGGTGGTGTAGTGGTTAGCACTGTCGCCTCACAGCAAGAAGGTACCGGGTTCGAATCCCGGGGCCTTTCTGTGTGGAGTTTGCATGTTCTCCCCGTGTCTGCGTGGGTTCTCTCCGGGTACTCCGGCTTCCTCCCACCATCCAGAAACATGCATGGAGATTAGGTTTATTTTCTAATTTAAATTAGGTGTGAATGTGAGTGTCAATGGTTGTCTGTCTCTATGTGCCCTGCGATGAGGTGGCGACTTGTCCAGGGTGTACCCTGCCTTCCGCCCTAAGACAGCTGGGATAGGCTCCAGCCCCCCCGTGACCCTATGAGGATAAGCGGTAGACACTGGATGGATGGATGAATGTTCAATATTCATCCTTGTGCTTTTTTTTTAATCCCCAAAGGAAGAGCAGGAACTGGACAGACAGGTGGATTTTCTAGACAATAATAATTGGGGACAAGCTTCATGTGCTTTGATTCCACACTGAGAAATGTTTTGAGCATGTGAAATGGTAGGCAGCTTATATTATTCAGTGACTGACCCATAAATCAATCAATGAGGAGCCAGAAAGAGAGTGTGCTATGAGCACTCATCCACAACGTGTACAAGGAAATGAGTGACAGAACAATGTAAAGCAATCAACTGTTTATGGAGAGCGAGCGAGCAGGCAGGAAGGAAGGAAGGAAGGAAGGCAGGCAGTGAGGATTGGCCATACATCATGAAAGGTGTCAGGTTGGGCACAACAAGAGGACATTCAGCAGCTGCTGGAAGCTCAGCAGAAGCCCACCTGAACATCCTGCATTTATTGATGTGGGGCTGAATTCAAAACCTGGGAGAAGAATATTATGGTGCATGAATTATTTCCACTCTGAAGGAAAAATACTTCAAGCACAGCTTTCCAGGCAGTCCTCGCTATCACAGATTGCAACGCACACCCACACACACTTTCCTACGACACCCTGCAGTTGTTCGCCTCCTTACCCTCGATCAATGACTTAATGACCCCTTGTACAGTTTGACAAAGGAGGGCAAAAGTCAGCAGGTAGGAGAATCAACTGTGTATAAACATGGACTGCAGCAACCTCAGATTAACCCTGACTGTGTTTAATAGGCCGTGTGTTTCTCACCAGCAGCTCACTGGTTTAATGTCACAACATAGAATATGGAAAGATCATTAGCATAAAGCAAGTGACATATAAGGCTCTTTATATCAAAAACTCTCCATCGCAATATATAGTCTAACTAAATATTTACACAGTCTGATAAGAATGGTAATTCTGGAGGCTCTAGTTTGTGGGTTTCTACTTCTGTACACTATATTTTTCTGACATTATTGAAGTAAATAACCACACACCAATATTGTGTCTACCTGTAGGACAAAAATTACAAAAAATATATGCCCTGTTGCAGTAGCTATTTATATTTTACACTTTTTCTAGTACATATAATCTCTGTAACTACTCTGCAAAATTCTCACAGAATCTGTTCCTTGCTGCTTGTGCCACTATTGATTTTCATGAGGGTTTTTAGGTTAAGTGTATACAGTCTGTGTATGATCTCTATCACATCTGCCTACATAAGCATTTATTGGTGTCTAAAAAAAAAAACATGCAGACTTTGAGACAATGCTTATTCCTTCACAGCCCTGAACAACGGCTCCTTTTATGCACTGTGAAAAAGGCAAACGGACAACAAACAGCTCCCAGATAGTTCAAGTCAAGAAATGAGCAGCAGTAAATACTAAATAACGCTGCAGACAACACAAACACTCTAGGGCTGTCAAAATACATAATTTTCACCATTTCAACATTATTTTCTTTCTATAATATATAATATTGCCTTTCTGTGTGGAGTTGGTACTCCGGCTTCCTCCCACCATCCAAAAACATGCATATGGATTAGGTTAATTGGCTAATTTAAATTGACAGTAGGTGTGAATGTGAGTGTGAGTGGTTGTCTGTCTCTATGTGTCCTGTGATGAACTGGAGACTTGTCCAGGGTGTACCCTGCCTTTCACCCTAAGACAGCTGGGATAGGCTCCAGCCCCCCTGCGACCCTCTGTGAGGATAAGCGGTAGAGGATGGATGGATGGATGGTTTCTCATGCTGTTATATTCTGTGTGCTGACATCCCCCAGCTGAAATCCACAAAACAGACCAGTTTAGTTTTGGCATCAGCTGGGTCATTGTCCACAGACCTAAACACAGTAAAAATTTATAGAGCCTACAGAGGAAGTCTTTACCACTCAACTTCGTAACCGATGGAGCGCATACTGCTCGTGTTGTCGACTTTAGGCTGCAAAGTTTTACAAGTGTTTTCTCAAAAAACAACTGGAAAAAGTCTAACAATTAGATATGAACATCATAAATTAACCAGTGTTCACATATACAGCCCATGCGGACTTTATCACTGAATGGTAAATATTGTTTTTCTTTCTGTGGGTTGTGTATTCACATGTCAAAACATTTTAATAGTATGATAAGACATGAAATTTACAGCAAAAATGCCAATATTTTTTTCCATTGTGATCCATAATATAAGGGAACTTGGCAACATCATAAATACCTACTTATAAATAATATATGCATAATCAGTTATTCAAATTATATTCAAGTTAAGGATGATAAACATTACCCAGCCCTCCTTCCACAGTAAGCTGTAGCTGTACACTGACTTACTTGCTCTAAGAGCGAGGGTTTTTGGTAACATTAATTGTTTCCTTACTGCTTCGTAACAAATATTCACCATCTGTTGATGTCAAAGTACATCAGGATGTATTAGAAGTACACAAAGTGGAAACAGCGTGGCACCACTAAATCTCAATAAATACCCATTTAACAAACCTTTAACAGGCCTCTAAATATCAGCGGCTCCCATCCTGGATAAACCTGATGGCTCACATATTCATGTTACGCACACTGAGACACATGTAGAATTGTTGAACCTACAGAATACCTCACGCTGCATTCCACATGTGATTATTTAACTGTTTCTGCCTTGCTGAACAAAACCAAACCACGTCCTGAGTGTTGTTACACTACATGTTGCCGCACACGTCGCTTCTAAAGCAACCTTTGCTGTCTTCCTTTACACAATCCCAGACAGAGGTGGCTAACAAGAATGTGTGTTTGTGTGAGATTTGTAATATGTGTGTTTCCTCCTGGTGTGTCTTTCCTCTCCTCTTGTGGCTCTCTGTGAGCCCACTATAGCCTGGTAACACAACTGACCTGTGGTAAGGGGGAAATCAATAGACAATTCCATTTTGCAGCAAGCATGTGACAGGTACTAGATAGGAGTGGATTGGGTGCATGTAAGGAGCAGGAGCGTGAGCCGCAGCTTCGCCACCCATAACCCCCCCGTGTCTCACTGTCTCGCTCGACCAAGTGCAACAACTCAGGGGTGTGTGGACCAGAAGTGTACCAGAGGGAATCCCACGTGATTCATTGATGATACAAGTGCATGGCAATAGACACGTTACATGTATGTGAATTAAATGCATGTGGCAGGTCACTTTGTTCCGCATCTTTGCAAACAGCGTAGTGACGATGGGGGCATGCACCTTTTCAGGACATATGGTCACTCCATCTGGGCAGCTTCACCTTTGCTGCAGTATACAGTTTCAGAAGTTTATATAAAAAAAACAAGACAGGTTAAGATAATATAAATTTGTACTCATCCTGAGGGAAATTCTTGTGTAACAGATGCAATACACAGTGGAGAAAATAAACAGATTCAATATGTACGTTATAGAAATAAAAACTTAAAGCAGAGCATTAAAATTTACAGTATGGAGAATGAATTTAGAGGAAACCTACGCCCCGTCACCTCCCCACTAAAGGATCTATTCCCTTTCAAACTTAAAAATGTGTGACCCTTTTTAAACAGGCTGTTGTACAATTTCTATTTTTCACATTAATGTGATGGCACAATTTTCCCAACAAGGGTCATTCACCTTATAACGCTCTAAAGTACTAAAACGTAAACACTTTCAGTGCTGGTTGGACAGGTCTCAGTGGTGTCAGTAATTGCAGCAGGGTATTGAGTATTTAATAGCACATAAATACGTCTGACTCATAGTTCGAGGTGATAGGGCTGATATGAGAACTCTTTCAGGATTTGTGAGGAAAATAATTAGTATTTTGCAGTGCTGTTAAACCTTGGGTACGGTATATTGGTTTTGAGTGGTAGGATGGCATAGTTTCAACAGAAGGGCCTTAAGTATTTTTAGAATTAAGCATCCATGATTAGAACAAGCCACGATTACAGCAGTTGTGGTTGCAGTTAACTACGGTAATTGTTTAACAGTAGATAGATATGAGAGGATATTCCCAGCAGTGACTAATTTGGGGTTAGTCACATGTCTAATGTGAATAAGGATCTAAAGAGAAGACAGCATTCTATTAAGTACAGTACATGAACGGTAATCAAACCTAGCAAAGCTTCAGCGGTTCAACTTAGCTTCAGGGCCCTCAGCTAATTTTACTGCTCACTGAAACGTAGCATGTAATACCCGGTGGATGAAGAGCGCTTCGTTCATTACTGCTGATTAGGAAAAAAGATTGAGCAAAAAATGTCAACGCATGATAACCAGTTAATGTATATTTAATTAGTGCATGCTTTTCTTTTCTCCTGTTGATTCTTAGTCACAAACCGACCACAGCACGCATTTAATTCCTCCTCCAGCGGCCGCTTGATTAACAGTTAGCTTCCATTATGTTTTAGAGAGTGGCGGAGTGACCGAGCAGGGATGCAGCCGTCAGATTAAAAGTTGAGTGGGTGAGCTCACTGGCTCGCCTCGCACACGCCGTATAAAATGAGGTCTCAGCGAATCATTTTACAATTTAATAAGCTAATAAACGTGATATGGCAAGTAGTTTCGAGTGCCCTTGGGGGGGTCAAGGCACAGTTTACAATCCCATTTAAGAGCTTGTTCTATTAACATGCTGACAAAGGCTTGGATGGGCTTACAGAGGGAGATGACTGTGTCTTGATAGAGCAGATCTCCTGCTTCAAAGGTCACACTCAACACACAGGGGTCAGCTTATTAGTTTTCTTCTTCAAGACGGCTCCTCAGTGTCATGTAGGAAGAGACCATCAAGTAAAGTTGAAATACCTCTATACAAGCAAAGACTTTAATTGCTTCAGGTGAACTCACTATTCTTATAACTCCATCAAAAAAGGAACTACATAATGAATATATCTCACCTGTAAAGAATTATTAACTTTGTTCCAGATGATGATGATTTTTAGTTGAACTTATTCAACTGTTTTTTCAACTGACTAAACACCCCACTTTTCTTCCCATAACTGGGCCCCATCAGTGGTGTTTCTTCCTGGAAAATTGTGAAGTTTCACAAATTCAAAACAAGGATGTTGCTGCTTGGCTAACACACACACACACACACACACACGTCCTTCAATCTGAGCTGCTTTGAGCCACACTGTTTCATCTCGTGCTATCAGGGCTGATGAGAGCCTCTCGTTTTTCTGGGTCTGCTGCAGCTGCTGTGTGGTGAGTGGCAAGCCTCTCCTTTATCTGCACATCAAGCGATTATGCATTTCTTTCATTTTGATAGTTGTGCCAGATCAGAAAAAAGGCAAACTTCACAAAAGTTGTTTCTAAATAACACAGGTTCAGGCTGGAGAGCTGCATCCTTAGCCAATTTACCGCTCAACTTAATTTCAGTGACAACACTTTCTTAATCAGGGTTTTCTTCTTTTATACTCTGTATTGTACTTGTGCCATTTTCTTGTCTAATAACACCACTACATTTTAACAAACACGAATACTGCAGATATAGAGAATCTTCAGATATTTCAGATTGAAAGTGGAAGATAAGATACTGCTTTTAAAGTAAATATATTTGAACTTGTGGTAGAGTTTTAAGATAAAACATACAGTAATGTATAGTAACTTAACCGTGTTGTGAGTTTTGTTGGCTTCTAAATGACCGTGACTACGGAAGTTAGCGTGTTAAGATATGGAAAACATATTCACGTTCCTGTCATCCATTAAAAAAAGAGGATGTGAAACAGATTGCTTTCCTCCTTTTTAGATTTTTGGACTTTTACAATTGCTGACACAAAAGATCACAATTAGAAGAGACAAGACAAAGAACTGTTTAACATGTCTAAATAATAAAAACTGTATATTCTTTAGCACGTTTTTAATTCCTTGTTTATTTAGTGTGAGAACTAAGAGCAAAAAGGGGAAATAGAGGCAGGTTTGTCATCACACTCTGTGTCAAGGATATTGCCAAATCCTGAAAGTGGGGGTTTTGAAACCCCCAACAGCAACGGGAAAGGAAACATATGGTGGCTTTAGCGAAATGGGCCTGTTCACGTAGACATGACATGACTCACTCAGGAGAAAAACATTGATCCAGATTACATATTCTCATTGACACCCATCAGGAACAAAACTCACCTAAAATATTTTGTCTCATATCAAATATTGCTTGTTGTCAAAAACTCCAAATTTAATCTCTCTCTCTCTCTCTCTTTATCTCGATTGCCTTTTGTCAGAGCCACAGGCAATTACCTATTAGTAGTAAGCAAAAATTCTAAAAAGGCAAGCGGGGGAAATGGAGGCCTTTATGCACGCTGCTGATAAGAAACAGAGAGAAATCCCATTTCCCAACACAGACTTCTCCAAATATTGTGTTATTGTGGGTTGTGGGGGCGGCAATCTGAATGTGAGTTTGAGTGCTAGTGACAAATTATTTAAGTAATACCTCGTTTGATTTGACAGTCCAAAGGTAGAGAGCTGGAAGTGGGATTACTAGAAACCTAATAACAAATGAGCTCAATAAATTATAAGTTCTGCGACGTGACAGTAAACATATAGATGTTGCCAACATGTTTAGGCGTGAGGAGACTGAGTGTTACAAGACCTCAGGAAGTTTCTTAACGCCGCTGTCTCACTTAGTGGCTCCCTGTGTGGCTGTGTCTTCACATGCATGTGAAAAGTATCTGTGGTGGAGAAATCAATAAGGGTTATCTGCCACACTGTCAGATTACACCCGAGAGCTGAGCTCTTAATGACATACCATTACAGTTACAATTTTTGGTACCACAAAATAATTAATGACAAGGTTGATCTACTGCAGTGAAAGAAGGTTTTAAAATTATAATTTGAAAAAATAATGGTTGTATTTTCATAATGGAGTAATGTGACAATTATTTTTTATAAGTCCAGAAAATAGCAAAAATGTTTTTAACATTTTCCTAAAGAGCTTAAGGTATGAAAATTCAATTGATTAAATATAACAATCCAGACCCCAAATGTATATTAAAGTAACACAGCCACATATTTGAGAAGCAAAAAAAAACACATTTCAGTGTTTTTGCTTTACAAAAAAATAAAACAATCACTTGATATTACAAAAAAAAATCATGTGAAATATATTGTGAAACATCTAAGCCCACATGTGTGGTATGTGTGGTTCATCACAGGAACAGCTGTTTGCATGTGATAATCCAGATGTGCCCATGTGAATATGTGTATTACATATTTCACATGATGTGAGACTTGTTTTCATGCTGAATGCTTTTCATGTGAAAATGACTTGATGGTGGTTCAGCTCTGATAAATGCACTTTCTTTTGTTAGGGAAACATTTTTGTCAGCTTTCTGTCAATCAGCCAACTAATTCATGGAAACAATTAAACTAATTGTTTCCGCATTATTGCAGACGGATAACTGCTTTGTTTTTTCCTCCCACACAGACACATTGAGGCTGTGAAAGCATGTCTGCTCCTCGTTGCTGTTGCTTTGAGAGCTGATGAGCACAGTTCAGTTGAATTTTAACGTTTCATAATTTTGTAATGGTGAGTATTATCAAAATGAATTTCCACAAGATTTAAGATTCCAACTGATTCTCATATTTAAGAAGCAGGTGGTTGACTTAATGTCAGAAATAATATGCTAAAGACAAAACTCCCTCTTCCACTTCATCATCTGCTATGTTCAACAAGCCTGGTTTACCTTCTAACAACTGGCACGCTTACTCTTTTTATCCCTAAAATGTAATCATATAAGAGGACAGATGCAGCATATATATTTATTCCATCCACAGAGATTTAAAATTTCATTTCATTGCAGTGTGAATGTTACAGAAATGTGGACCCGTTGTCTCATGACTGTTCATTTATACATTCATGAGTGTTCTGCAAACTCCTTACACCAGCAGCACGGCAGCTTTTTCTCTGCTATTATGTTAGGAAGCAGTTCAGAAATGTTATGCATTATGGAGATCACATCCTTGCTCACATCACCCTGGCACACCAAACACTTGAAACGCCACGTTGATGATGTCTTTTGAAGCGACAGACTGTTATCACTCTCAATATCTCCCTCGCATGTCGCTTCTCGGAAGGAACAGCATTTCGAATATTGTTTTGATAGGGTGTGAAAGTTTGTAATTTGAGACTAATGCATTTCAATTTGGCTGCCTAACAGGTTTTATCATCATGCTATCCATATGGTTGCCAGTGATTGTGGCACTGCTGCTGGCATTAGTGAATGGAGCGAGAAATGGTGAGTCTACGAATGAAATCTAAATGGAAATACCTAACCAGCAGTTACGAAGACAGTTGTTGTTCCACCTTTTCTTGCTTTGCCTCGGAGATGATGTCCAAAGTAACTCAAAACTTTTCCAACGTGCCACATCTGAATTCATTTTCACATTGTCAGACGATGTCATGCAGCCGTGTGCAAAGGTCCAGACGTCCAGCTCAGTGGTGCCCTTGGGGTCACCTGTCAAAGCCACCTGTGTCATCACAGACAGCTGCCCTCTGCTCAGTGGACAAGCTGTTCATATAGAGTGGCGCCTTGGCGATCGCCCTCTCCCTGCCAGCCCCGTGGCCAATGACAGCGCCAGGGTTTCTGAAGTTTTTATACCGAGCTTCAATCACACCAGGGAGTTCCTGACCTGCTGTGTCCAGGCCTCTTCTCTTCAAGTCATAGGAGGAGTGGAGATCAGAGCAGGATGTGAGAAAGATTTTCCTCTGCATGTTTGTTCATCAATAATCAAATGATTAGCTTGTTCAATTTCCACTAGAGAAAACCAGAAACAAAAAAATGAAAGACTGGTAAATCAAGAAGGTGTTTTAAGCAAGGGGAGCTTTTAATGTGTTGGGTTGAGCTCAACATAAAAAAACACAGACTAAAACATTTAAATACCTTCAAAGTATTTTTTTTTCTTTTTTTTTTGCTCAGAGATCTGACATATTTTAATGGATCTTTAGACGGATACATGTTTTTGTGGTTTACAGCAAAAGCAGCAGAGATGTATCAGAAGATTGATGCATCATATCAAAAAGAAGAAGAAGCTTCAATTTCTAATGCAGACTACTTCTAAACCTCATTTTCCCAAACACAACAAGTTTTCTTCAAAAACATAACAAGCTGTTTTTAGTCATATTATGTTTATTTATTGACCAAAAACAATCATTCTCAAACAAAACAAAAGGAAAAGATACTTTGGAAAAGATTTGGAAACAGGCTTCCTTTAGCACAAACACAGTACAATAAATAGATTATAAAATAAATGCATCACTGTCTGATACAGTAGATGCTCATTCCCTTAATTCCCATATGATGCTTTTATCTTTAACCTCCTGTAACTAATTGATCCATAGATCCACCAGAAGCACCACAGAACCTCAGTTGTCAGACAAACCTCACCAACCCGAACACCCTGACCTGTAGCTGGGACCCCGGACAGCAGGACACCCACCTGAACACAAAGTACACACTCCACACCGAGATATGGTAAAACACTGTCACCAGAAAGCAAATATCATTTTGGTGTCTGCAATGTTTAGAGCATCATTTACAAAATATATCTCCCACATTATAATTTCCTCATTTCAGGGATTTAAACAAGAATCACACTTACGAGCTGCTACCAGGAGTCCACCGCTACACCATCCCTCGCTCTGGCTTTGTCCTCTTCTCAGATATGGAAATATATGTGAAGGCAAAGAATGAACTCGGAGAAGTGACCTCAGCACATATTATTTTGGAACCTGTCAGTGCAGGTGAGAAATATAGAAAATATGCATCTATTGAGAGCAAGCAGTTACCTCCACTGGGATGTAATTTACTGGCCATTATCCAGTATTTGATAGAATTATTATACTGCCCTGAACGACTCTTAAAGGGCAACTCCACAGATTAACACATCACTGTTTGCTTACAGGTGTTGCATCACTGCATATGTGGAAAAATAAGTTGTATAAAGCCTGTTGTGGCTCCAGACAGAGCTGGGTAAAGCCTGATAAATGATCTCAGGAGATGTCAGCTGAGGCTGAAGATTACAAATTTGAAAATTAAATTAGTCAAACTGTCAGCAGTTATTGTGAGTAACGTGGGTGCTAAGTTATGACAAAGAAGAAAAATGCATGGAATAATAAAAACAAATCTTTCTGGTTCTGCTCCATCAACTTGTATCTTTTTTAAACCATTGTGAGCTTGGCAATATTGTAAACGTGTAATGCTTAAATTGGTGCTGCAGTCTTTTAATTCTGCTCCTCTATTTCTCTTTCATAATCTAACATACCTCTCGTCGATTATCATCATCATGCTCAAAGAATCTTTTAACATTTTTCAAAAAATAAATTCTGGCAATCTTTGAAAAACCAGAAGGTCGTTTAACAACACTTTCTGCTGTATTGAAGCTATTTCCAGAATGCTTATCCTTGCACCCATCCCAATTAAAAAACAGTTTTAACGTGTTTCATATATGTTTCATGTCTGGGTAGTGGGAAATATAAAATATGACATGTTATTTTAAATCAAAAGAATAATACAATATACATATGACTGACAGACAAGCTGTTTAAAGTTAGGAGTTGGAGTCACCATAAATGTTTAGAGTGGGATATTGTGTTTCAACTTATAGGTTAAAAATCTCTTTTTTTTTAATAAATCTTTTTTTTTTTAATTTTTGCAACAGATGGAATATTTTGTCCAGATGGTTCGATGAGTCCTTGAGGATTTTGGAAATATCTTAAGTCTCGTTAAATGACCTATTGTTCAGAAAAGCTTCGCTCTGTTACTAAAGGATGAATCCAGTGTGAACTTTTTGTTAACGGAGAGAAAATAAATGTGATGTAAATGACATCAGAGCTTTTGCTTTGTTGACCATTTTTGTTTCAGCTAAGTTTGACACACCAACGATTCAGAAGGTTCAAGTGGTGCCTAAAAGGTACGGCTGCCTAAAGCTGAGCTGGAGTTTATCTCAGCAGCAGGCCTGGATGCATGACTGCCGCCTAAACCTGGAAGTCCGATTTAAGACTAGCGACAGCATCCAGTGGAGCGGACAACCAGTGAGTGAAACTCAATCCAGTTCAACTTGTGATACAGTATCTTCAAGCACCCGTACAGTACCAGGAGTCATTTTTGTTTGTGCTCTGGGACACATTTAGATCCTGGTGAGCCGGGTTAGACCAACCAGATCTGTGGACCAGTGCCGTCTCCTCCATGGGACTCAGTATCTGGTCCAGATTAGAGTCCGATACCAGCAGAGTCCCTGGAGTGAATGGAGCAGCAGCCAGTCGGGAGTCACCTTGGAGAGTGGTAGGGCTCCGATCAATTCAGAGTGACACAATCAGTCACTCTAACATTTTCCAATCTATTGCCTTTTCTTCCATTTCCTGCTCTTTTCAATATATGCTAATGCCATGTTCTACATCTCCCATTGCCTTGCTCAATAGCACAGGCTGAATTGATGTATCGAGGTCTGCCGCACACTCTGCCAGTGAATCCATAGACCTGTCTTTTGTATGAAAGTTACTTTTTAAAGAGTGAGAAGACAAGTGCAGGCTTTTGACGAGCCGCTAAGCTGACAGCCAGCTCTTTCTTTTCAGCTCCCGCTGGACGCCTAGACTCATGGATGAAGGCATCAGGGGATCACATGCACAAACAACTCAACCTACAATTGTTTTGGAAGGTACACACATCACATGTTTCTTGACACCTTGTCACAGACCGATGTGTTTTCTGTTAGAGCTCTAGTTGAGTGTGTGAGGTCGGCCTTTAAAATGCCATCTTGGTTTTTCCTTTATTTTTAGCCATCAAAACAATTCCGTGCCAACGGCCAAAATGTGTCATACACTGTGTCAGTGAAAAAGCTGCCGGGTGAAAATGGAAAGGTGTGCTCTACAAAGGGGAATTATTGTACTTTCCAACTTCCCGGGAGAGCAAAGAAAGTGTATCTGAGTGCTGTAAATGCAGCAGGGAAATCCTCCCCCACTGAAGTTCGGATTTTACCACCAAAAGGTAAAACTCACAACCTTATAATGGTTTAGAAAATGGCTCAAATATGATACAGTTTCATATATTTTCCCATTATGTACGTACACGATGTGTTTTGTGTCTGTAGCCCATAAGGCGATATCAGACGTCACAGTCATTCCTCATGATGAAAGATCTCTACTGGTCCAGTGGAGAAGCCTGGTTTCTCCAAGTCTCACTGGTTTCGTGGTGGAATGGAGACCTTTGTTACAAGCAGACCTTTCTCTTACCCAGTTTGAAATAGCTGACAGAAACCAGACACACCTTCTAGTAACAGGTATGTTTTATAGCATTTATATCACAGGTTTGAAGATTCATGACCTTCTTATTTTACTCACTTTTTATTTGGTTTTCCTAATCTAGTTGTCATCCTTTACCCTGAGAATTCACTCTCTTACAAGGTCTACTTTTTCCTGTGTACACTGTCAGGAGCTTATAGGCACTGATACACTCTAACCTCTTCACTCTCATCAATAGGCAGCTTTGAGCCTTACAAGCCCTATGGGATCTCTGTGTATCCAAGGTTTAAGGATGGGATAGGCCTTCCTCAGACTGTTAATGCCTACTCGAGACAAAAGGGTAAGTCACCAAAGACACAAAGAGGATCACACAAAGAGCGGGTAGCGGTGTGAGTGTCAGGCTTCCTCAACCTTTGAAGAAGTGAGAAACGACTTTGCCACATGAGTTAAGACGAAATAACATTGTGCAATCTATCAGAAACCACTTATTCATGATGGAATAATGCCCTCTTGTGGATAGAATAGAATAATTACATTTGGCTGGCCTGAAGGTTTCAAATCATGAGCGTAACAGCTCATTCCAGTTGTAATAATCATTATATTTCTTTTTAAAGCTCCATCCATGGCTCCAAAAATACAAATTAAAAAGGTCTGGCAGTCACGTGTTGAGCTGACCTGGAATGAAATACCATTAGAGCAAAGGAACGGAATCATCCAGAACTGCAAAGTCTTCTACTGGGAAAAGGAGGGACCCATTAACGGTAGGAAAGACCTTCATTTCACCATTTGAAAACATTTTCTCATGTACTTGATGCTGTCTGGTGTCTCACTCTTCTTTCAGTTGTGGATGCTGACCTGGAAGAGAGAAGGGTGGTCCTGAAGGACCTCAACACTGTGTCTCTCTATGAAGCTTTCATGATGGTCAGCACGTCTGGTGGTAGCCTGAACGGGTCAACGATTAACTTTGAAACTGAGTCTATCGGTTGGTATAACCATTTTGCAGTAACCTTCTGGAAACATGACGGAGAGATCAAGAGAATTTATTCCCTCAGCAGATGTTTCATTCCAAATGTTTTTTCCTCTCCCTTCAGATGTGGTTGCTGTTGTGGCGATTTTATCTGTGACGGGTGTTGGATTGTTAGTTGTTATCTTCATAGTCATTACTTGTTTCTCCAACCACAAAAGGTGAGATCGACTTGCCTTAAACTTTGAAGCTGTCATGTCATTTCCCCTCTAAATATTTTCTGTCTTTTGCAGACTGAAGGGGCGTTTTTGGCCGGCTGTTCCAGACCCAGCTAACAGCAGCATCAAGAGATGGACATCAGACTCAACCCAGGTATGGAAAGTTAACCTGTGCAGCATTAAACGATTTTATGTGATAACCCACTTTAGGTTTAAGCTGCTATAGTTAATATTTTTATTAATAATTGATCATATGACGATGTGGCTCAAAGTGATGAACCACAGAGAACCTTCACCATCTCCCCAGTTCGCATCCTTCTGACATCCAGCTATGATAAATCCTCTGTACACAACCTGCCTAGCACCAAATAATATTAGCAGCTAGCTGGTGAAAATAGTTACGTGTTTAGCAGATAAAGAGACGCATATTTCTCAAAACAGAGCAAAAAGAAGAGGGAATATTGGACTCTATTGCTAAAACTTGTCATAACTTTATATGTCTGAGCAGTGGTTACAGCTTTATAGCCAAAAATGCATAATCATAAAAATATGTGTTACAATTCAGGTCTGTTATTATTTCCCTTTTGCAGGATTCTTATCTTGCCTGGGAGGAGCCCAATCCAATGTACCTCTCCCACCTGAGCTTCCTGGACCTCTCTGTGAAACAACGTAAAGAGGATGATGACCCATGGTTAAACAGTGGAGAGGACACCAGTGACCTGGGAGAGTCTATTTGTGGTTCACCATTCAACCCCGGCTACTCTGGTTCAAACAGCGACTCTGTTCCTTACGCCACTGTGATCTTCTCTGATCCGTGCAGCAGCCCCACACCTAAAGACCCTCATGTCTACCTGCGGTCTGAGTCCACTCAGCCCCTCCTGGAGACCGAAGAGCCCTTCAGTCCAGAGTGCTACCAGAACGTGACATCTGATGGGATGACAACAGAGCAATGTTTCTTTGGACCATGCCATGATGTTGCACCTGAAAAAGGCGTAGATTTGGGCATTCCATGGGATGAATTTCCTTTTCTACAAGCATTATCTTTGAGTTATACTCAAAATGACTAAACTACTTTGTTGATTGTAAGAGCAGCTGTTGTGCATGATGTTCATGTGGGTCTGAGTTTGTAATTAGCCAATTGTGAGATGTTGATTCAGCAGAGCACAGCTGTAAATATCTGCTAGATTGAATGCTAAAATTACTTTTGATTTTTGATGACTGTGACGTCAATATATGTCCGTACTATGCTTTGTAGATATGTCACCTCTGTAGAAAATAAAGTTTTTTACTGAAGAAAACGTGTATTGTGGAGATGATGTTGTTGTAGAAGTAAATTTCTCAAAAATATGAGAAGATAGAGTTATAAGTATTTGAATAAAAGAATGAAAGTGTACAAAGTCTGAAAAGAACTGACTGATCGCTCACCACTATACCTCTACTAGTAGCATCATCTCTGTAGCCAAATAAATCCAAATAAAGTTTATTTTTAACTTTTTATTTAAATAAATCCTCATTAAAATTACTAGTTATCTAAAAAAAAAACATAAACACTATGCTGGCATGGTGTTTTGAAATGATTAAGTGCTGGTAATTGTAATCACCTTCTGTAATTGTACGACTAAGATTCACTTTTATTTGTATAAGATAGAGGTAATGGAGTTTGGGCTGATTAAAAGACCACTATAATTAACAAACATTTCCCCTTTAAACTACTCTCCTTCTTTATTTGTCAATTTATGTAGGATAATTAATATAAAACATAAGCTATCACTGCAATGGTATAGTATATATCCATATTTATATAGTTGATAAAGCTATCTATTATTACATGTACACAATGTTATATTCATTGACTTATTGCTGAATAATTGTTTTTTTAAAATAAAAGCACATTTTAAACTTACACTCTTCACAAACGAAACCCTTCCAAATATAATATTTTTTATAATTAATTTGTTTATTGATATTTAATGTATAAAGAAACAGCAGCAGAATAAAGACTAATCTGATTTCCGTTGTTTGTCCTATCGATGTGTTCTGCGATTGTTAGCGTAGTCTAGAAAAAAAACAGCCCCCATCCTTGCTCAGCTACTTTGGTCTACTCAAAATGGCCGCTCTTATGTAGGGGTCGAGTGTGAAGAACTGTCACATTTTCATAATTTTAGGGAGGATTATTCTCCACTTTGTGAGCTATCCTGACTACCATGTTCTCAAACATGGCTCTGCGAACTGTTCTGAAAACGTCGGTGGGTGTTTTGCGAGAAAGCGGCGCTCAGTGCTGCGCTCTGTCAGTGAAACCCTGGACATGTAGCTCTGCTTCACTGTCAGGACCGAGAGGCAGCTGTGGTAAGTGGAGGCGATATGGTTAAAAACAGCTAGCTAACGCATTAAATCAAACCTAGCCGTTTCTTGCAGGTATACTTAAATGCGTCATATATAACTACCGTGAACAGCGAGGTATAATTAATTGTGTTATATATTTAATCTAAACATCTGGGTAAAATTAAGCACCTTGTGTATACCTTTTGGAAACAACTAGCATTATTCATACCTGGCTGTTTACAGTTTTGCATTTTCACAAATTGAGTGCATTTACAACTCGGTTTTTTTACTAGCTAGCTTACCACCTAGCTTACAAAGTGGCATTACTGTACAGTTAATATAATTTATATCGTTGAGGGTAGACTATAAGAAATACCTGAACATGTCATGTAGTGATTTCAGCACATCACCAGCTACAAGCTAATGCCTCCAACATAACCACATGCCTGAATCACCATCTCTCTTCTGCCTGAACTGTGGCATAGATATATAAATATTACACCTCCATATAAAGTAGTTAATCTAGGAAACATACTCATAGTACAGTTAAACAACAAAGAGTGACATGTCTACTTCTAGCAGTTAGTCTAATTACTGTAAATTAATGCTCACCTTTAGACTGTAGCAACACATGACTGGCAGCTAGCATGATGGCTAGTTTGGTTAGCAATAATTTTTTTTAAAAGTGGTGTGATAAATAGTGTTAGACAGTCATAAACTGATAAATTGTTGTTGTTTATGCTAGCAACAAGTCGAATAACTTGGTACTTATTGGTTTTAGCACAAGTTAAACCAAATGTTCACAACAAACGGAAAACATGTCAGTATGTTGTGTAATAGACACTAAAAGCTTTCTGGGTGGAGACATAACAAAATTAAATGACAAAAAAAAATAAAATATAATTTTAAATATATTTTAGGAAGACTTGGCTGAATAATGTAGAATAAAACAAAAATAAAACATCTGTGTCCAAGTACATTACTCAAAAAAATTAAAACTACATTTTTAAAATCAAGCAGTTTCTCAGACCTTTCAAAGTCCACACATTGAAACCAACCAACATGCTGAGGAAAGACATGTCATTGTTTTCAGTAATGTTGCTAAATATTCTTCACTAAGCCTGATGGACCTCATCTCTGCAGCAGGCTTGCAGATTTCCAAATTCACATTTTTAAGACTTCCTTCAGAGTCTGTCTGCACAATCTGACACACCATCTTGGTTCATCATCATCTTATTAAGAACATCTGGAGCAGCTGTACTTCCATTTTTCTTTCAAATCAGCAGAATGTTATTTCACACCATTGCATCCTAATTTCAACTCGCAGACAGTCTCAGATGCACCAAACCTTTATCAGCAGACCTAAGAACATCATCTCGCAGAACACTTCTCTCCTCAACTTGATGACAAACGCAGGGAAATCATAATTCAAATGATGTCAATAAATAATTGTTTTTTTTAACCGGACCTCAGAATTCATTAGGTTGGGAATACAGTTGCTAGTCTGAGGACAGAAATGAAATCACTGACAATATCATAGGAAATAAAACACCAGTTTCGCAAGTGGGTTTTTTTGCAACTTCACATTATGTTCACAGCTAAGAAAGCATTCTGTAAATTGTAAAGAGTGTTTTGAGAGCACTGAGACACCAGAGCAGCTGCAGGGCACTATCATGTTAGCTGTGCATGTGTTTGTGCAAGGATAAAGCACCACTGTCAAGAGGAAATTGCATACATTGGTGATTTGATAATAATGATACTGAAAAACCGCTGCCCTCTCCCCATCTGATATGTGCACAGTTTTGTTTTATCTGAGGTGAAGGACAGCCGTGTTATGCAGATTATCTCGGTTGTGCTCTCTGAATCACGCATCTCTTTAACTTGTGGATCAGTTGCATCATCCTTCTGTAACTTTCCCATCACAGCAGAACAGAAAATATGTTTCACATGCTGCAATGGAGACTGCAAATGTAAAATCCTGGTGTTGGGTGTTTTCCTCTCTGCAGGAGTGACGAAAGATTCATGCTTCTGAAAAGAATGAAATGAATGAATCTCCAGTTATTTCATCTTGAGGATGAGATTAAGATTTCCACAGAAACCACTCATTGGAAACAACATCAACAACATATCTTTGTCTTTGGATGTAAAGCTGTATTGTTTAATTTTAAGGCCTAATATCAAACCATGTTCTGTGTTTAATTGTTAATCTCACTAATTATATCTTTGTGTGCGAGAGATCCTGACTTACAAACCTGCTTTGTGAAGGTCACAACATGTGTTTTTGTTGAAACTGTGACACTGATATCACTTAAGCATTATTTTAGAGCTGCATAATACAATGAGCAGCTATTTTGATGAATAAATGTTCAGTTGTTTTGAGTGTTTTTTATGAAAAAAGTAAAAATTCTCTGAATATTCTGTGAATATTTTCTGGTTTCTTTACACTCATGTGACATTTACTGATTATCCTTTAAGTTGTGGACAAAACAAGACATCAGAGGACATCATCTTTGGCTTTTGGCAACCCTGATCACCTTTTTTTGTTTTTACCATTTCTTGACATTTTATAGCCCAAACAACTAGTTATATAATAATAATAATCACTTAATGGAGAAAAAAAAAATCATCAGATGAATCAAAGTTTGCTTTAACTGGCCACTACTGGAAACCATTTTCATTTGTCTTGCAACACTGGACCACATCACTGGTTTTGTATTTGATCCACCTCTTCTTCAGGCCCTACCTGCCTTTTCTGAGCCAGATTAGCTACAGTCCTTTTTTTATTGTGGATGCTTTATTTTTGGTGTTTTCATTGTTCTCTCTCACTCTCTGCTCTCAGCTGCAGGCGGCTTTGCTGTTCCACCACCAGTGAGGCATTATGCACGGTCGGCAAAGAAAACTACGACTGGTAAGATGAGGCTGTGTTGTCACCACGCCATGTTTTGACATTTTGAAAACTTTGCTTTTCGTTCAAACATTTTGTTTCTTCCAGGACCTGTCAGCCAGCTCAGTGATCTTACTCCAACGATGCTGAAGCTGGATTATGGAGCTGTTCCCCTCGCCCAAACGTGAGTGTACATTTATACCCCTACTTCATATGAAACAATCCATTATAAATCTGCATTGTTGTATTTATTGACATATCTCTTTTCTCTTAATAGGACTGATGATATTGTCAAAAGACTTCTGTCGTTGGAGTTGGCGAGTCATGTGAGTTCCAGTGTCCCCACAATCGCCTCATCATGTTTTACTCTGCTTTCTTGTTTTGCAATATTTTTGATAGTAATGATTATTTTTCCTGAAACATACACAAACAGGCAGTGCTTAAAAATGATTAAATCACCACCCAGTGTAAGGTGTTTGCCACCTCTGCCATAAATTAACAGTACTGCTGATTATATACTAAAATTATATTAATCCACCAGTATGTGCAAGCTCTTTAATCATAATGATGTCTTTAATGATGAAATATAAATTAAATATACAGTAAAGTGTAATTATTGTTGTTTTATATGAATTTTCAAATTTACAGTTTTACAAAAAAAAGAAAAAAGAGAAATAGAAATAGCAAAGCACATGATTATTAGTTGATTGAGGTGACAAATTAGTTTACTTTCTTGAACAGAAAAAAGTGTTTTAGTTGTTGTTTGTTATTATTGATTAATTTCTGACTCCTCAGGGAATTCCAGTGTTCTGGTGGATTCAGTTTAAATTCCTCACTCCTGTTCAAAATGGTGAAGCGTAGGGAACTCAGTGAGAAAGAAGGAATGAATTAAAGCTCTTCGTGATGCTGGATGCTCTTTGAGACTAATAGGGCAGGTAGCCTAATAAATTTGCACGTTACAAAATGTAATCTGGTAGTTTAATATTTGGGTGTTCATGTCTTCAGAGAGAGAAGCTACAACTGAAAAAGGAACAGCTGGTCGCTAAAGTTAAGAAGGACAAGAATGATCGCAGCTCAGTGGAAGTCCAGGGTGAGTACCATTTCTTCAGTGTTGTACATGTTTTCACTGGATCACAAACATACAGTAGCCTGGTTTAACTGTGTATCAATTCAGTCTCTGTTTTATTTCTTTTTCCTCCTCAGTGGCTATTTTGACAGCAAGAATCCGAAACTATCAGGAGCACTTGCAAAAACATCACAAGGTGAGTGAGGGAGTAGAACCTGTGTCATTTTTCTCCCCCCACAAACAAGGCGGGACCTACGATGACGTATCACACCACAGGTTGCTTGACTACTTGAACGTTGATGTGTGAATACATTTCTTCACATTTCCTCTCTGCTTTCCCCTGGTGTGAGGCTTGTGTGTGCTACAGGATATCCTGTGTACTCCCCCGCATCAAATAAGAGCACGCATAGCCACGGTCACAGGTGGAAATTTCCATGTTACATCATGCACTACTACATTGTAGTCGAAATTGACACAGATAAGGAGTAGAGGTCATAATTTTTGAACTGCCTCTCTGGTGGCTTTGTCATCTGCTCATAAGCTGGTGAATGTTTAAATCACATTTCACCGTTCTTTTATGTGTTTTTTTTTTTCACTCCAGGACAGAGCCAACAAGAGGCGGATGCTCATGGCCATTGACCGAAGGAAAAAGCTTTTGAAAAACCTTCGGTTGGTTAGCTATGATGCGTTTGAGAAAGTGTGTGAACAGCTGGGCATCACCTACACCTTCCCCCCAGAGTACTACAGACGGGCCACTCGCCGCTGGCTGGCCAAGAAGGCCTTCTGCATTAAGGTATCCAACAAATGACCCCTTAATGTGATATTTCATTTGTATTTGATTTGTCTATAATAATGGTATCAATTGGAGAATAATAACTGAAGATATTACACTTTGATTCCACACTAGCGAAACAGTAGTACACATTGTTTGTGAGGGCATTACTCAGGC
This sequence comes from Synanceia verrucosa, assembly GCA_029721515.1. Classification (NCBI taxonomy): domain Eukaryota; kingdom Metazoa; phylum Chordata; class Actinopteri; order Perciformes; family Synanceiidae; genus Synanceia; species Synanceia verrucosa. The sequence goes on along the minus strand of CM056557.1, from coordinate 12,210,064 downwards.
TTTCTGTAGGCTGGTGTGTGCACTCATCTCACTGACAAACATGTTGAAGGTGTTACTTGGTGCCTCTGCTGACACTTGGCCATGTGTGTCTGTTCTCAGGTCTTCAAGGAGGTGCAGAAGCAGAAAGTAGAGCAGAGGCTGAACATGACACAAAGTGCAGTCTCCACAGACACCAAGGCAGCCACGATAAAACCTGTTTAGACCCAATAAAAGACAATATACTGTGTATCACAACTGGCAATCGCCATCTTTCCTTTCACACCTTCAGGCATGTGGATATGTGTGTGTATATATATCTGCCTTTGTCATGTGTTTCCGTCATACAATGTTCTTTTCTTTTGCTTTCAAGTTGATGTCAGAATTAGATGGAAATAAAATGCTGAAAAAGTTGTGTTTAACTGTAATTTGGACATTTATTTGTATAGAGTTATGTGACTATCAGTTAGATGTGCTTTAGGGCTCACTCATTTATGCATGATGTTAAGTAAAGTAATGAAATCAAATAACCAGGTAATTAGGTTAAAATCGCCAAAAATTTCTTGCTGCACTGCTCTCTATAGGCTGAACAAGTCCACTGTTGCAACTCTTGTTTTTCTATAAGCTTTTTCTATAAGTCTAAAGCAAAAAATCACGTTGTTTCATCATTTATCTTACTAATACAACACAGATTTTCCAACAAGATAAGCAATCGCAACATTTGTGTTTTGTTTGCAGGCTTTGTGCAGATTTGTGAGTTACCATTACACCCACACCTTTCAGTATCTGCTGATACAACACGTGATTCACCTTTTCTTAAACACGGTTTGATCGGCATGAAGTCAAAGGTTTGCAGAGGATTTTATATAAATAAATAAATAAATAAAAGGATTTTATTTTATCTTTAGTCATAACACCAGAGCTAAGAACAATGTACCTGCAAAAAGATGTTTGAGAAGCTTATCCATGACAGCAACAAAGTAAAATATTGGCAAAAGTCATCATTTAATTCCATATCTGAACAAGCTGGATATAGTAAATTTCACAGATGTATATTGTATTTTTCTATTAATATTACACATCATTTATATCTAATCTAACTCTTGGAATGCAAACAGCAAATGCAGCATGCATGCTTCCATAAAACAGGAATGTCCAAATGAACATTTTGATTCCCTCAGGGCTTTTAAACTTGCAGGATTTTTTTGTACTTAATACTTTTGTATATAAACGTTGAGTAAACATGTCCGTACTTTCTGCAAACTGCAGTGGTGACGTAATATGCTGGTTGATCAAAACCTCAAGCTGTATGACTATTGGAACGTGATGCATTTGCGGTTGTTATATGAAAGTATGTTCTAAAAGACTTTGAAAACTACCTAAATTCTCTCAGCTGTGCTCTAATGTGACACTGAAAGACCCATTTCATTTGATGCCTTCAGCTCTACCTCACCTCTATATACACAGTATTCTTCTGATCAGCATTCATGAATCTCCCTGCAATGCATGCTGTGCATCAACCAAAACTTCTTCCATCCATCCATCCATTATCTACCGCTTATCCTCATAGGGTCGCGGTGGGGCTGGAGCCCATCCCAGCCGGCCCAGGGCGGAAGGCAGTGCACACCCTGGACAAGTTAGCCAATTAACCTAATCCCCATGCATGTTTTTGGATGGTAGGAGGAAGCCGGAGTACCCGGAGAGGACCCACACAGACACGGGGAGAACATGCAAACTCCACACAGAAAGGCCCCGGGCCCGGGATTCAAACCTGGTACCTTCTTGCTGTGAGGCGACAGTGCTAACCACTACACCACCGTGCCCAAAACTTCTTCCATTACATGGAAAAAAAACAATGGTGTGGGGGCTTTGAGAGGTTTTGTAATTGTCACATAAATGAATAATTCTTTCGCATGGTTCTTCAATAGAAGTAGTTAAATTTAAGTTCTACTTGTATTTTAACTAAATATTTTTCAACACATTCAGCTACTAATGTCGCTTGTGTTTCAAACTTGAGCTGACGTTAAAATATCTGAAGAATGGCATATCATGTTATTTTGCATACTTTCTCTTGAGGAACATAGCATATATGTGTATAGACTACATGTATGTCTATTTGTGTATAGTCTAGAGGACAGCAGTAGATTATACCCACTATCAGCCTCAAAGCAAAGCAGCAATTCTCGTTAATCGTCTTGAGTTTGTCAGTGAATGACCACAGATCTTTGTCATCCTCAGAAATAGCAGTCTGCAGGCAAACCAGCATTTCTCAGCTCAAGCTCGTCATAGCTTCCTGTGTGGTATGCACCGAGTCAGTTTGAGCAGGACAAGTGTACGCTGAACACTCTTCTGGTAAGTGACACCTTTTCTTCCTATCGCAGTAGTAGATTAACTTAACAATTCACTATTATCTCAATTAGACTGATTTGAGAATCATTCATATTATTATAAACTCCTTTTGACAGCACTAATGCAAGGTAGCATAGGACGCATAGGAATTTGTCCTTTTGGTATATCAGGCAAGGTAACATGCATGTAATAGTTTAAATAACAAGCAGCACATACATGTATGTATGTGCTGCTTGTTATTACACAGATATTACACATATCTGTGTAATATAGTATAGTCATATTGTCTATATAGGCTACATAGAGACTATACATTTTCCTCAAGATAAAACATCCAAAATAACATGATATGTCATTCTTAAATTTTTTTAAAATTTTCATGTCAGGTCTTGAAACACAACTGACATTAGTAGCTGAATGTGTTGGAAAAAGCTCTAAGTACAAGTAGAACTTATATTTATCTACTTACATTGAAGAGCCACGTGAAAGAATTAGTAATTGATTTATGTGATAATTATAAAATCTCTCAAAGCCCACACACTATTGTGTTTTGTTCTGTGTTATGGAGAAAACTTGATGATGCATTGCATGCTTCGTGGGAATTCATGAATGCTGATTAAGTATCAATAACACATACATTCAGTGTTGCAGTTATTCTCAAATGGAGAACAGTAGAATTTATTTACATATACCTTTGAATTATTCCACAAATAGTGATGCTATGACATTTCCTACTCTGGAAATGAATATTACATGTAAGTACACATGGAAAGATTGATTTAGGTTTCTGCTGCAGCTTTTTCACCTGCAACAAGCTGCACTTTGCTCTGGCAAAAGCAAGAAGGAGATCCAGTAATCAAAAATGTCCAACCCAGTGGTCACCCATCAACCAGGCACAGTCAGCTATGGCACCAATGTCCAAACAGGGGAGTGGAGCACTGGCTTGTGCTCCTGCTTCAGTGACTTGTTTGTCTGTGAGTACCATTCAAAATACTTCAATTTTACATTATTCAATTTTCATCCCTATGTCAAAGACACACTCAGGTGCACCTACATACTTTTTCTCTTTCAAAAATTCACAATGAAATAAACTTTATGACGCAGGTGCTCTTGGTTGCATCTGTCCACTTGCACTGAACTGCTACACAGCAACTAAGTATGGAGAAAACTTTTGCTTGGGTTGTGTGCCAGGAGGCACAACAGCGATTAGGACTCATATGAGACTGACCTATGGCATTCAGGTAAATGACTCACATTGTTATTGTGTATTCTAAAGTCTCTAGAAGACCATTGCTTATGTTTTGGGTGGCACTGTAAGTCTCATAGAGGAAGACTGACATGTTTCAATAACTTGTCTCTTGTGAAAGACATATTTCATAAATGTAGGAAATGTTGGGTGTGTTGCTGCAATTGAGAAACTACATTTCCTCACAGATGGTTTGGCGTTTCCTGTTCTGATTTTGTTGCTTTTAATCACAGGGAACAATAACCAATGATGCCTTGATGACCTTTTTCTGTGGGACTTGTGAGGTGTGCAGGATGGCGCGAGAAATCCGCATCAGGAATGGAGAAATTTAATTTGAAGAAGACAAAAAGGAGTCCAGCCCACTATACACAGTATTATGTTTGTTGATTAACAGCTGTTGAGGAAGTGATTTGTCTGTTTCTGCAGCAGGCCAAGCTGTCATGCAGACAACAAAGAAGGATCAGCTAATGAATTATGTCTGTTTTACCTGTAGCTTTTTTAATAGTATGTATGTAACTGCCAGTGTAACTGTGGCAAAGTGCGAGGACTGACCTGATTAATTACATTTAAGCATGAAACGTGTAGCTATAAATATTCAGAACCGGTCCTCTTTAACATAATTGCATGCCAGAGAGATGCCCTCACAGGTTTCACCTTACGCACAGCCACGTGACCTCGCCCCTGTATTAAACGTCATTACGCACTGCGCGCTGATTTGCTGCTTACTTCGTGGCCTGGCAACCAGAAGAGTCTTCGGTAAACACAGATAGGCCCTCTAACAGCAAGTATTCGAGCTAGCGACATACGCTAGCTGCCAACGTCCTCTGGGGAAACTCAACCGTCCAAATACCACCATGTCCTCAAGAACACTGCCTCTGCTATTCATCAACCTCGGTGGAGAAATGCTGTACATCCTGGACCAGCGGCTTCGAGCCCAGAATATCCCTGCTGACAAAGCTAAGAAAGGTAGCTGGCTTAGCAACCATCGTGACGACTAACAACACAAATGTCACCCTGTAGATTCATTTCAGTCGGTTTTGTCCGTTTACTGGTTGATGGATCAGTAATAAGTTTTGATTCATATAAAGTCCAGAGTTCAAATCAATGACTCAACCTGTTGTCTTTTGTAACTTCACATAATTTTGTAAAATCATAACCGTTACTGTTGTATAGGACACTGAACCCCAGAGCAATATTCAGTTGGTAGCGAATAACCAATGCTCTGTGCATTCTCAATACATGACAAACTGCTGTTCTATGTGTAATTTTGGTATGTATTTAAATGGAGTATATGCAACATCATTGTTGAAGTCTTGAAGCATTTGTCATTCAGCAGACTGATTTTTAGAGCATCATTTAATGTATCTATCTCCTTTTAAACCATACATTTCATACTATAGCTGGCTGGATAGAGGATGACAGAAGGAGAGGTATTATGACAGAGCTTCAGTATGTTCATGCACTGATGCATTAGTAGCTCTTTGCCCTGCTTTGGCCTAGACTGAAGCAATGTGCTGAATAAATAATAGGACTTGGTGGGACCTCTTATGCAAATATCTACTCCAAAATAATAGGCAGTTAGCTTGAACTAGGTTGTCTCTTCTTCCAAGTACATCATTTAAGTGGCTGGATGACTCAAATGCTCATGTCGTAGCCTCTGGCTTTTTATTGGTTATAAGGTCTTTATAGCCACAATAACAATGAAGGGAGTTGTTTTAAAAACAATGACCCATATCTGCAAATTATTGATTGTTTAATGCGATCACCAAGGCCTGTATGACACAGCATAAACTATACAGTATGTTACAAGTGTATTGCACCTGTTTATTCTGTGTAGCTTTTATCAAAAAGGTCATCTGAGGTCACCACAGTCTCTGTTCTGAGAATAGTCATTTTTCGCAGCTCCTTTTTTTTGTAGTTGAGCTTCCGAATAGATATGTGGCACTTAACAAAATTCGACCCAGCTTGTCTCTCTGTTATGCAAGTTTATTTTTTTTACTGTTGAGCCAATAAAACATGTATTTGGATAAAGTTGCAACAGTGATTGTGATCACATCTGTCAGTTACAACAGTGATTGGTGGGTGTAATCGCAACTTTTCTGAGGTGAGAGCAGATGCAAATATTTTCCTACGTGGCTACTGCCCTACTGTGAAATAGGTCATGTTGTTGGCTTTCTACGCTGCTGCTTTATGAGGGCTTCATTGGGATACATTTAGGATGAAATGCTAAAGCTGCCTGCTTCTGAGCTTACAGTACAGTGTGGAAAATAATCGTCCACATATATCACCTCAGTTAACTTTGGACTTTTCTGCTGTACCATTTGCCTGACTAGTTATGAATGACATCATCACCACCATGTTCAACAAAAAGTTCCTAGAAGAGCTTTTCAAACCACAAGAGCTTTACTCCAAAAAGGCCCTGCGGACTGTGTTCGACAGACTGGCCCATGCCTCAATAATGAGACTCAATCAAGCTAGCATGGATAAGGTATGTCATCATGTGTACAGCCCTCTGTACTGCTCTGTGTTGTTTTGTGTCATGCACAAATCCACACTTATCTCCCATTCTCATCAACTGCACAGTGATGCCAGTTTGTTTTACAGCCTCCTCAAACGCACTAGCTGTGTGCTTCAAGTTAGTGATTAGATAGATGCACACATCAGTCAATACTTTAAATTCATATAATAAGTAAATATTGGATAATTCTGTTGCCTTGAAGAACAGAGTACAACAGTAATTCTGAACTATAAGAAAGATTCATATCTTCCTGTGTGTGGCTCCCTCTGCTGTTTATTATACAGCTATAGCTCTGATTTTATTTTGTCCCTCTTCACAGCTCTATGACCTGATGACCATGGCTTTCAAGTATCAGGTGCTTCTCTGTCCTCGGCCAAAGGATATCCTCCTTGTCACCTTCAATCATATGGATGCAATCAGAGACTTTGTAAAAGACACTCCCATCATTCTCGGCCAGGTTGATGAGACGTACCAACAGCTCATAGAGGTATGAGTGACTTGAACGTGAAGTAGGTGGCAACATTACACATGACTTTTTGGGGTTTCCTGCAGTGTGCTGTAAGAGCTTTGATTTTTTTGGTGGTATGGCAAGACTTTTTAATTTTAATTTTTGGGTTTTTAGATGTATACAACCTTGTCTAGTGGGGACTTCCAGTTGATCAGACAAACTCTTCTTATCTTCTTCCAAGACATGCATATAAGAGTAAGTCCTTGGTGTGAATCATGGGGGAGAATAAACTGGATCATCATTCATTCATTTATTTATTTTTCTCACAAGCCCATTTCAATGTTTCTTCTATGCCAGGTGTCTATTTTCCTCAAGGACAAAGTGCAGAACTCCAATGGCCGGTTTGTGCTTCCCACCAGTGGGCCTGTGCCTTATGCAACACAAGTCCCTGGCTTGATAAGGTACCACTTTCACTCAGATCCAAAAACTTCCCTCTAAAGAATGAAAGAGATGACTGAGCTCAAACAAGTGACTTGAAAAGTAAAATGTACCTTTGGTCCTTGCAACGATAAGTAGGTTCATCTGCAGCTAAGAGCATTACAGAGGTTTTGTTAAACTAAGCAGTTACATTCTAATTTTAGATGTGCTGTTTAGCTTAGATCAAATCACTTCACAATTGTGTCTACACAGTCAAACATTTTATAAATCGAGGAAACAAGCCGACATGTAGAACAAAAGAGTTACAGCAGTGTTAAAATATTCAACGCAACAGCTGTGTTGAGGTTTCCACTTAAGGGAACTACTTTCATTACAGCAAAAAGAAATTGCTGTGCATAGAAAATGCGTTAAAGGTGTGCTCGTCCATAATATTTTGTTGTTTTTCTTTCTGGTATTTGCAGGATGTTTAGCTGCACTGGTGAAGAAGTGTCCAGGGTGCAGTTCAATAATGGAGGAAACTATACTGCTGCTCTCCGAAAGGGATCTTTTGAGCTATTTGGAGACAGGGTCACCAAACTAGGCACCAACATGTAAGAAACTGCATAAGTACGAAAACTGCATGAATACTTAACGTAACAGCAATGGGTCGATGATGCTTTTCTATCATCCAGCTCATGATATATATTAAAAGTCTGCAGTTTATGGTGTAGTTTTGACAACGCCCCTAGGTAGTAAACATGCAGTATGTGGTTTGATGTCCCATAGTTTCATTACATTATGTTGTGCACAACCTTAAGAGGATTAAATGCCTCGGACTTCCCACCAGTCAGTCAAACTATAAAGCCTACTAGATGAGTAGACAGTTTGTTTTGGGCTTTATGTTGCATTGAAGTGATGAAGTATCTCTGTTTCATCTTTTCACTCAGGTACAGTGTCAGCCGCCCAGTGGAAACCCACATGTCAGGAACATCGAAAAATTTTGCCCAGCACACAAAGGTGAAACGGACGAATATTCATAAAATTCATTCACACTGGTTACATTTTTACACCATTTCTGATGTGTTTTAACTCACTCAATACATATCCACAGTACACAACATGAGCAGGAATTTATTGAAGTGACCCTGATCCAGAACCAGACTCCTGCTTCTTGGTGCATAAACATCAGCAGCAGGATCTAGTAGCTTCAGCACCAATATCCTGAAGTAAACAAGCCATTGTGTGTCAACAGGTCAACACTGCTCCCAACCCTCTGGCCAAAGAGGAGTTGAATCTGCTGGCCAAGTTGATGGGAGGGTTAGACGTTCAGAAACCAGGAAATGCAGAAAGCGGCTTTCGAATCAACCTCTTTGCTACGGATGAGGAAGAAGAGTGAGTCATGTTTTTTGTGTGTGTGCTGTCATGAGTGTTGTATGACATGCATGAAGCTGTTACTAGAATTTAGACATGTAACTTGTTTCAGTTACTCAAAACCAACATTTGGACTCATTCTTTTATCACAGAGAGGCGTTAATATCAAGACCAGATGGCCTTTCATATGGAGTCATAAACATCCAAGCAACAAAGGTAAAGCTTAGCTATCTGTCCTCACAAGCATTTAACAGGAAATACTAAAAATCAGATGTCCAGTATGTGTAATGACAATCTAAACTTTGGTCTGACCACACTGTCAGTCATGAATGAGCCATTCTTCCATCTCTTGTGTCCACTCAATCTGCCGAATGACCCCATACTCTCCCTTTTTGCATCTATGGTATTTGATTAGTGTTGCACTGTCTGTCTCCCACTGAATGGATACTGCCCTCCGCTCATCTCACACTTTTGTCCAAGGTGCCCCATCTACAAATGCATTTTATTTTTGGATGTGATGAAACCAAACATGTTACCTTTTATTATTATTAAGTATGTATAAACCTTAATGGAAATTTTTGTAGTGTGTAAGGTTGATTTTGAGTATTTGAAAAGACTCATTGTTTCTTATTTAGTAATGTTAATTCTTAAGTTTAATATTGCTTAATTATATATTCATTTATACATGACGTCACTCTGCTGAGGTACTAAGCCGCGTGAGTGACATACACGGAAATGAGTCGATCTCCTGTATAGATGTTTTGTACTTGTAATTTGAACATTTTGATTTGGTAAACTGTTGAAAGTTTAAAAGAAGTCTTGCGTCATTGACTTAAGCTCAAGGAACTGGTCATAAAAACAAAATTAGAAGAAACGGCAACTACAAAAGTATTAAAAAAAACTGAAGTTACCCATCTTATCTAGACTTTTCTATCTCAGATCTTAGGAGTTTGTCTGACAGGCATATTGTGGCAAAACTCATGTTATCTGCAATAAAGTAACCTCAGTGATTCGTCTCTGGGCCAAATGTTACTTATCTCAACGATAGGCATGAGGTTATACTGTCAATGATCAGAGTCATGAGACTTTGTCAGTCTAACAGGATTTACTGTAATTAGCTATAAGTCCTTGTAATGATGACTTTGGCACTGTGATTAACAAATGTCCGCTTGTGACCCAAGATGCATGTTAATGCCTGGTGTGAACAGGGCTGTTGTTTTTCAGGACCAGCAGACCAATGCAGAGTTGGCCAAGATCATGGGGGAGTTCACAGAGTCTGGAGATCAATCGCCCAGTGCCAGCAGCAAAGGAGACGACCTTCTGGCCATGATGGACGGCCTGTGACATGGTGACTCAGAAATGCCCAGTGGTGGTGGGGCACAGTGCATCACCAGCTGTACTCCACTGTAGATCAGTCTCCTGTCTGTACCTGCACACACACTGCAGCAGCCTTTGTTTGGTGCATTTAAAATGTGAGCAGATGTTTCCATTCAACAAAGAATGTGGTGAGCCAAGCTTTAAGCTGTAACACACTACTAATATGTTTGCTGTTGGTGCATCAGACAGCCTTGTATCAGTGTGCTGAACATGTGAATGTGTTTGCATAATATCATGATGCATTTTTTAAAATCAGTCAGGTGTTCTGCTGTACGCAAAATACACCTTCCTTTAATTTCACACAGTGTAATTAATTTTACATGTCCATAATTCCATAATGCAGAAGGGGAATCGGAGGTAACCCAAGTGCTCTTTCTAATGTGATTTGAAGTCCCTCAGATCTTTATTTTGGTACAAAAATGTTTCACTTACATCACACTGTACTACCTTGAAACAGCAGGAGAATCTGCTTGTAAGGTATTTATATTTCATAATGTCTCGAGTGTTGAGACATGGCCCAGAATTGTGCTCATTCAAGAGTATGTTATTATGATGAGTGATGCAATATAAGTAATTGTCTAACATGTAAATATGTTTATTGCATACTTTATTTAAATGTGTGATTATCTGTGTATAGAAAAGCGCATATTGCTATAGTTAAATTTGTGAACGTGTGTTCTCTGAGTTTTAATAAATAGATGAAAAAACAGGCCATTATTGTATGAACTGTATTATCAGCTCTGGCACTGATGCAATAGAGTGTTAATAATGGTATGAACTTTGTAACTGCTGGTTGTTGTTTAAAAGATGTAACAGTAGGGGGAGCTGTGTGATTTTTCTAAACACCATGTACTGTTGCTAGCCAGCTACAGTGCATTTTAGTATGCAGCCATGCTGCCAAAAAGCTGGTAGGCAATCAACTCGTTGTTTTCACTGACCTAGGAGTCACTGAAATGTCAACTGATTAATTGGTTGTCTACAGTTCCATATTTAACCACCAAATCGGAACATTAAAAGCAGTATGTTTGAATATCATAACCAGTTGAGCTCCTGTCCTCCAGCACTGACAGTTATTGGTGTGCAAGATGTTTGTGAGCAGTGTGCCTGCAGACAGGTCACAGTGAGACTGTGGTAGTCTGTTCTCTCTCTCAGTCGACCACACTCACACACACATGGTGCGTACTATACAGGCAAAACATGCTGAGACATTTCTCTGAATTGATCTGGGGGAGGAGGATTCTGGTGAGGTCTTCCTGAATGAATAATCTTGGCATAGGAGAGATGAGAAACACTACGTGCCCTGAGGATACCTGCAAAACAAACAGAAACCAGAGCTCATGTCAGTCATCTATCAAGACTGTTCACTTGAGCCAACCCAGTTCACTAGAATATAACATTTCATCATACAGATATATATTTCATTATTTTCATTCTATTATATTGGTATACTCAAAACAACATAAATGTCATATCAGAGCTGTACATACTGTTTCAAATATAATAAATAATAGTCACTTTTTAAGAAGAGATTTAAGGTTTTTAATAAGATCATAATTTGTCCCATTTGGGACAGGAAATATGAATTTACCAACAGAAAGTTTTTAAAGTACAGTCAACCTTAGTTTCCCTCACATGCCAAAAGAGCCACTAAAACATGTTTCTCTCACAGGCCTTGCATTTTGAGTAATGATTCAGTTTCCTCTTTAAAGACTGTGGGCAGGACATTGTAGAAGCCACAGGCTGACAAGTGTTTCATGTGGCTGGGGGCATATGCTCTGCTGAGTCAATGCAGGAAGACTAGAGCAACTCAAATAAGCCTCTGCCATTCAGTTTGCCCTCTGTCTGTTACACCTGCCCACTGGTTTGAAACTGGTATGTGGGTGGAATTTATGGTTAATCTGGGAGTCTAAAATGGAAACATGTGGGCTTTACTAAATGTCACTGCTATTCAAAAAAAATGCTTCCTGAGAAAATGAGTTAATACTATCAATTATGCTTTAGCAATACAATCCTGCCTGATATACACTCAAAGGTATTGATCCAAAATATTCTATGAAGTAAGTGAACTCATGAGTCATGTGGTTATATTGAATGAAGTACAATATGTGTCTCAATCAACTCTGTGAAGCAAAATAAACAGAATATTACTTAATATTCCACCATTTATTATGACATCTACTGGTTAGATGTCTGTAAAAAACAAAAGGATTTTAGCAGCTCTTCGTGGCATGTATTTATTGAGATTTTCTAAATTTATATGACACAAAGCATAACTACACACACTGACATTTGCAAGTAATGTTGTCTCATAGCACAACATTTTTAAGCATATCAAACTCTTCCCGGACAGACAGCTATGACGTAATGCTTTTTATTTAGCAACTTTTATTATGCAAAGAATTTCATCATCATTGCGCAACCATTTACTCGGAAAGAAAACAGACAGGTACTGCCATTGGTCGAGCGCTGCTGTCAATCAAATAAGCATGTGCGTCATTTCCGTTGTCAGGTGGTGCTGTCGCTGTGGAAAGATGCGATCAGTGAAGAGCGGAGGCTTTTCCTTAATTGCTCATTTCGGTAACAGAAGCTAAACAAGGCAAAACCAGTTCTCTGTGGTGTCTCCTGTTCAAGTGAGGTGGTACGCGTATCCACCACAGCGTTTACCCAATAAATATCCATGTTGTAAGCAGACAGCGCAGACTTTACCCGGCGGTTTTGGCTCGAGGTAAGCGAGGTGGTGACTACATTGCTATCTAGCTTTCTGGCAAAGCTAGCCAGCTGTAATATTACCTACTTTGTTTAAATGGCCTCCCGGCAGTTCTGTAGCCTCCGGCTTGACGTTAGCTAACGTAGCTCACCGGCGGTCGTGTGGAAACAACCGTGGCGCGTATGCGTACATATGCTAAAGTAGCCATAACCTAGCTAACGGCTGCTCCGTGTAGTTTGCAACGAAAGCCCAACTCCTTGTTGTGCTGTGTGCCCCTTTGTGTGGCCGGTGTGCCTGTAGCTGTGGCAGCGTCTTTATCCGAGTAATTCAGCCAGCTTTGTTGTCGTGTCGAGTTTGTGTCCACTCAATCTTAGTTTTGTGTTACCTTACGTAAACATTATAAACTAATGTGAACACAAACGTTCATTTAAATAGCCACCTCGGGCAGATGGATTTTAACAGTTACATTAAAGCACGCCGTGTAATGCGGTTTAAGGTGTGCTTTTTTAAAACGTCTCCAAGTGGTCAAATAGTAATCGTTGTGGGTAAAACACATTAGCACTTAGCTACTCAAGTTGTTAGCTGCCATTGGAGTGGTCTTTGCACAAGTTGTAGGGCATAACGTCAGCGGTTTACTCTACGACCTGGACGGTGTCCAGACCTTGTGGCCCAAAATGGCACCAATCAATGTGTGACAGTCTGTGTGTGCATTTGTAATGATTTTCGGTTTGTGATATTGCATTGTGTCTATGTGTGTATGGACTTGCTGTGCGGTCAAAGCAAAGGACGTTACTATTGCAGTAATGTTGTCAACAAGTGCAGTAATAGGTAGGCCAGATAGATGTAAATGTGTACGAGCTGACATTTGATTTTGACAACGATTGATATTTCTTTCAAGCTGTAGGACTGAAGCCTGCATGACCTTCGAGTTGTATTATACCTCTTTGTCCTGACTTTTGATCTATTGGTGGATCCATTGATTTGGATCATCTCATTACTAGTGTCTGTGTTATTTTTTTGTCCAGCCTGATACTACCTTGATTTTGCAATCAAGCTGTTCTTGCAGAGTCAGACAAGTGGCATGGAGACTGGTGAGTGGATCTTGAGACACCAACGTGATTGTTTTGTTCAGTTACTATTTAAGGAGCCCACATTTCTCGTGGGCACCGGCAGCGTGTCTCTCCTCCTTTTGTGTGATATGATTCAGAGGCTGTATCTGTTCTTTTCCTCCCTCTGGTACAGTCAGAGGCAGAGGCAGTCTTGCTTGCCAGATCACTGGCTGTGCTTAGAGGCACAGCAGTGTCAGAAAAGGATAGCTGTGTGCTGTCATTGCGCTGATGTCATTTAGGTCAATGTGCGTTAGTTGGTTGCATTGACCTTTGCTTTTTAGATGTGTCAGGGCTTGGCTCCACAGCACCACAGCTGGTGTTAAATAGGTAGATGAATGGCCTTGGGTCCATTTGCTACATGTTGTTTATCACTTGAGTCAGTTAAGTGTCATGAATCCAAGGAACGTGGATGAGTGTGTTTTTAAATTAAAAAAAAAAATACTGTATGTGACAGGAAATGAATAGAAGGTATACTCACAGATTTGTCTGCTTAATTTACTCAATTAAGCCTTCCTAGCACTCAAACAGTAGTTTAAAATGAATCTGGCATCACTGGGAACATTATGTACGTTGTCGACACTCTGTTAACCACTTTGGCCGCAGGACAGACAACGTTGAATAATTTTTCTTTCCCAGGAGCCTCGTGATTTGCTGTAGCTGATTACCCATTGCTTTGCCATGCATGCTCTAGAGTAAGATGCTCTCTTACTATTGGCAGCGTGACTTGGTGTCACTCTAGCTTGTGCCATAAATGTTGTCAGAAAACCTCAGCTCATCAGACTCAGTGGGTGATGACTAGTGGAGATGGAGACGGAGACAGATGGGTGAGAGACATGATGATGCCACTGTCTGCTGTCTGGGATCACAAAAAGCCTCATGGAAGTGAGAATTCATACCAGCCCATACTGACTGCCAACTGTCCTGCCTCCTCTGTGCCCAAAAACGCCAACTGGTGAGTGGCGCACGATTAGTTTTGAAACAGAAAGATGGCCTAATTCATTGAAATGCCTCTAGTTTGTTCTACTTGAGAGACTGGTTACATATTCTGAAGTTGTTTTTTGGCGTTGATAGCACTCTGCTCAATGTCTAGCAGTTCATAAGGTACTTTGGATGCTTTTAGTTGGAATCACTCTGGTGAAGTTGGCTAAAATATGCACACCACAGTTATATACTCTAACATTTTTATTTATGTCACTCTGCATTGCCTTTTTTTGTCGTCTTTGAGGTGCTTTCTTTCCATGCTGCACATCTCAGAGGCTTAGCGGCACATTTCTCTCACTCTTATTGGTGTCATCACCTGGGCATTTAAGCATCTCTGTCCAATGAAATGCAGGACGACACTTCCTGGTGAATCATTCCTCTCGGTTCAAGGCACTACTTCCCTGTTACGGGAAACAGATGGGGTTTCATCACTTAGGAATTCAGTAAACAAAGCATACCTTTTGCTCCCTGGGAGGTAGATGTGCTGTGGCGGTTAAAGTAGTTTGTGTTACGATGATGTGTCACACTGTGTCACTGGTTCTTCTGGCATGTGAATCTAGTTCCTTATGACAGTGTAAGGACTTGGCAGTTTTTTGCTTCAGCCTTGTTCGAACACGCATATCCTTTCCGAGGAAGGTCTATGACTCTGCACAGATAAGCCAGCTGTACAGATTTTGAGATAAAACATGAAGATTAAGACCGGAAGGATTTTTCTAAACCCATGTCCACTGCAGCTGGAGATGGAGATGTGGTTCAGTGCAGAGGCACTCAAATTGAAAATGCTTTTGTTTAAAGAATTGCATGCTAGTGCATGCATTTACATGAGAGTTTTCCATTTTAAATTGCTAATCGTGGCACATTCGCATTGCCTGTTGGGGAGATTGAATCTGAGGTGTCGCCCTTAACACCAGCAGCCATCATTCTGAATGGAGGCAGATAATGGCCTCACATTCACACTGAAGTGTTGGTAAATGTGTGGGAGGGATATTTAAAATAGGCTGGGAGGAGCTGCCCTAAGGTTTACCTCCTCTCTCTCTTCTGTTCACTAATCAGTGCACACTTGTCCAGCCTCTGGTATTGCGGCTGCTGTAGCTCAGGGTGTAGTCTTTATTTTTAAACCCACTATTTTTAAAACAGTTGTTTGGTTACAGATTACTGTTGCTATTTTTTTCTGTTAAGAGTTTTCTGTCCTTGCAGTCACATGTATGCACTTACCACTTGACTAGCTTTATCCCATATACTAATCTGATTTATTTGCCTGTAGAGGTCCAGTATGTCCAAGCGGCGCTTGTCGGAGAGGGGGGCTGGAGAGACATCAGGCAGGGCCAGCAAGCTCCAGTGTCCTGGGATATCCGGCAATAACGCCAAGAGAGCCGGGCCCTTCATCCTTGGTAAGGAAGCCACCAGTGTTTTCACAAGCCCCAAAAGTATCTTGGTCAAAAATGTCTGTGTGACTGAGATTGCACCTAGTGTCCAATTTTGTGAGCATGTGCAATCTGGTATTTGTGTTTGTGTGTGAATGTGAGATTTGTGGGGTGTCTGTGTATATATGCACACATGCCTGAGACAAGAATGTGAAGAATTTTGCTGATCCCCACTGACATGGGCCAGAAAGGGCTGTCTGTGTTGGAGCAAGGTTATTTCCTTCCTCTGGAAAGTGTGTCTCTCTCATATTCTCCAACTTGTATCTTTTCTACTACACGACTCCCTCACTATTTGCAATGCAGAGTGCCAAAGAAAACATTACACCAGGGGTGTTAATGGGTACGTGCTCATGCAGCCTTTAATGAGTTGCAGTGAGAGCATACACTCCGGCATGTAGCCTGCCTTTTGGTCATGCAGCTGTTCCCTTTTTTATCCTTGCAGGGCCTCGCCTGGGCAACTCACCAGTGCCCAGCATAGTGCAATGTCTAGCCAGAAAAGACGGCACTGATGACTTCTATCAGCTCAAAGTAAGTCTGGTGGGTCTGTTACACTCTTGGGGATTTTCTTAACCACATGATTCAATGAATAAATAAGCTTTTAATTCAAAACAAAACTATGATGTCCTGGTAGACATTTGAACCTTTGACCTTCCTTTGTCAGTGTTCACTTTATGGCCCCCTGTTTTTAGTTGGGGCTAAACAACAAAATCTCAACCGGGCAATCTGTTTATTGGGGCTATCCAGTGTCTTTTACGCACAGGAGGGGGCCCAAGAAGGGGGGAAAGGAAAGAGAGGAAGGTAGCGCCCCACCTGGAATGTCGACTTTTAACCCCCACGACCATGTAGTGAGTCAGTGTAAGACCCTCCCTGCATACCCCTGACTGAATCACCTCAGTGTCTGCCGCAAAGCTTGACTGCTTCACATATCATTTAAGCGTATAGTGTCAGCACTGAAGATTAGCTCTGTACTAAGTGCTTAAAGAACTCCTTCCGCTATCTGATCCTGTATGAGCTCTTTTCTTGTGGACTCTAATGTTTGCTCTGTTCTCTCGCATGGTAATGGCAGATCCTTACGCTGGAGGAGCGAGTGGATTCTGCAGGGGAGACTCAGGAGGAAAGGCAGGGGAAGATGCTGCTGCACACAGAGTACTCCCTCCTTTCTCTGCTGCACAACCAGGATGGGGTGGTCCACCACCACGGCCTCTTCCAGGTAGTGCACACATTTAGCAATTTCTGTTGAGGTGCATTGTACGTTATCAATCAAATAAACAAGAAAGTCTATATGTTGCATTACTCAGCACTGTGTGGGCGAGTATCCTGTGCAACTGAACATGATGAATACACCAATATTACCATGAAGTGTGTGTAACTTGGCACGGTTCAGAACATCACATGATCATGTTAATAAAAGTAGCACCATGGTCTTATCATCCCAGTAATAACAGAGGTGAGCTTGCCATTAGTCCAGCCAGCTGCTTGCATTTTCCTTATCAGGGTTGTTTCAAGAGAGAAGTGGGAGTACCATTTAAAAGCCATATTTATCTGCAGTCATGCCCTTCTCCACCCCTCCTCACCTGTCTTCCCCTCAGCCCCCTCCTTTAACTTTGTTATTGTTCCATCTGCCAGTTCTCTCTCTCTCTCTCTCTCTCTGTCTCTGTCAGGGTCTCTCTTTCACATCCTGTCTGTTCCACCCTGTCGGTGTTCTCAGAATAGCAGCAATGAGCTGTGCACTTTGATTCTTGGCCTGCAATATTGATTGGATTATTATAGTCCATCTCCACTGTGATAGAACCAGTTAATAATTTACGCTGTCATAGGTGCCGACTGCATCTATTTAAAAAAAAAAAAAAAAAAAAAAAAAAGACAACCTGATGTAGAAATCAGTACATGGTCTCTTCAAAGACTGGAGTTGGAAGAAGAGGAATGAGCATTGTTATTCGTCCTCCACCACCACCACCCAGTGTGGAGGGGTGGAGGGTCTTATTCATGGGCCGCATGCAGGCCGGAGATTGATGGCCTCCTTGAATCTATGCCTTTCTAATCAGAATGAACCGGCCTGGTCATCTGGCATAGTACATGAATCCATTCAGGTTCATGCACTGATGAATGCCTTAAACTATATTGATTGGATGCTGTTGGAAAGTGCCTCTAAAATGCATCTACATCTCTGTCCACTTGCAAAGTAAGTGCCTTCCTGAAGATTGCTGCTCATGCTTCTCTTTCTTGTTGCTCCCCAGGATCGAGCCTACGAAATAGTGGAGGACATGGAGGCCAACAAAGTGCGCAAGATGAAGAAGCGGATCTGCCTCGTGCTCGACTGTCTGTGTGCTCACGACTTCAGCGACAAGACAGCAGATCTAATAAACCTCCAGCATTACGTTATAAAGGAGAAACGACTGAGCGAGCGTGAGGCCATTGTCATTTTCTACGATGTGGTTCGTGTAGTGGAAGCCCTCCATAAGGTGAGTGCAGAATAGGAAGAAAAGGTGCACTTGTGCATAAAGGAAAATATGTCTGCATATTTTATGGTCGCTTTCACACTAGAGTTCGTTTCCTCAGATAGTCCGCTTCATTCGGGCATTTGTGAAAGCTCATACGAACTCTGGTGGGGACCAAACAAACAAACTCTGGTCCGCCTGAAAATGGGGGTCTCGGTTCGTTTGCAGGTGAACCCTGGTGCGGTCGTATGCAATGTGAAAGCTCACCGGGCCAAACACAGGACCAAATATACACAGTGCATGTACAGCAAGTACAGCGTGCACTCCAGACCACAACAAACAACGAGTGACCACCGTTAGCAGTTCGCTAGCTTAGCTCAATCGTCTGAACAACATAACCAATAAATTCACAATTTGACGTATTTGAACAAAATTAATCACAACTACCAACAGTCACAGTCCTTAAACTCTGTGCTGATGTTTTGTTATATTGTCAAAGTTAGAAAATTAACAGCTTCAATCCACTATTAGCATTAGTGGCGGTTGCGTTCACTAGTATGTAGGTAAGCAACGTTAACATTGTAGCATTCCCTCAAATAATGTAGCGAAGCGCAATACAAGACTGCCGTTCCACCCTGTTTGTAGTCTGTGAGGTTACATACCTGACTGTTGATGCTCAGAAAGTTTGGTGTGGTTCAGGAATGGCAGTGTGAAAGCAGAACCGAACCAAGTGATAAATGCAACAATGTTGCTACTTTCAGCCCCCCAAGAGAACCGAGTCCACTTGATTAGGTGTGAAAGCGACCTAAATTCAATCAATGAGGAGAGCCTGGTACTACAGTGTTTTGTCAACTGTAGGAGAAATTGCTTTGGTATTTTAGTTGCACATCCTTTCTGATTACTCATCCCCCATGCCAGTGTGCCACTCTCAAAAACAAACTGATTCACTGAGCATGAGCTGACCAAACATTTTTTTTTCTTCTCCTTCCTGTGTGCAGAAAAACATTGTGCACAGAGACCTCAAGCTGGGAAACATGGTGCTGAACAAAAGGTAAGCTGAAACTCATTCAGTTAGCTGGCCAATACCCTCTCCCAGTATACAGGGTCAGTCATTTTAGCCCGCCAGTAAGCCATTCTGTCTTGGCTCACGTGTGTGAGAGGCTTCAGCTGTCCCCAGCAGCCTGTATCCAGTGTACATTTTGGCTTTAAACCCAAGCAGGGATCACATTCTCAGACTGAGATCAGTCAAAGGAACTCAAAGCCTTGCTCTTGTGTGCCTGATTCTGTGTCTGTGTGTTGAGTATAGGCTGATGATTCATTCCCCATGGTTGGATTTTTGGGAGTGGAGGGTGCAAAACAGAGCAATGGATATGCCACTGCTTGTTCTTGGTGGGAGTGTACAATGTGTACAATATCCATACACAATATATATTATACACAGGACCCTGGATTGAGCATGGAACCTGTGCAAGTTTGCCTCGAAACAGGTCTGCACACACATTCTTAGAGACTCTAATATTCATCCCACGAAGTTGGTCTTTTTTTTTTTTTTTGGGAAGGACATGACTAATACCAACACACACACACACACACACACACACACACACACAGTTCTTACATTCTCTACACATACCTTAGCATCCAAGTGTCTTGTATGCTTCCATCATGCAACAGTGAATGTAGTCATGGAGTTGTCCCACACACCACTTCTCATACACGACTTGCAAGTATGAGTATGTGCTTTGACATTTTTGGATTATCCTTTGACCACATACCAGCAGCAGTGGCGGCAATAGTAGTGATAGTGGTGGTGATGAAACAGGAGCGTGTTTTGGCCAGGGGAGGAGGGTGGCGAGGATAGGAGCAGACGAGTGGAACACTGCGTCCCAGCTGGAGACGAAGGAGAGGCCTGCCAAGGCCCCATAGCTCCAAGCTGACTCACACCACACGCGCGCACACACACACACACACACACACACACACACACACACAGTCATCATTTATTTACCCTCTGCTCTGCTTTTTCTCATTTTTTTTCTATTACACCACAGTCCCTTTCCTGGTTTCATTGTGTTTTTGTTTCATGCCCTTTGTCATATCCCCTTTTTCTCTTCACTCTTCCCGTCTCCTATATGCATCATGCTTTGCTTGCTCGACTGTTTCCTCTGTCACTCCGCCCTGGATGCGCATGAATGTACAGTCAGTACGGGAAGGATGTGGTCAATTTTAGATGCAGGCCTATCCCAAAATCCCCTCTCCTCCTGTGCTTGTCGTCACTCTGGGAAATGCTCCGATGCCATCAACATGCTCAGCAGTTTATGCAAGGATGATGTGATTTTTCTATTGCAGAGTCAGCTGTTATGAAAGCAGGGTATCATAAATCAATCTGCAAGGGTTTTGCGTGTCAGAGCTTTGTTGACAGAGGCGTAGATGCACTAGCGTGATTTGTCTTTTTGTCTTGTTTTGGTTTCTTTACTATATTGTCTTAGGGATGGATTTCCCCTTCTGATTAAATTAGAAACTTCTCAGTTTCTTTTCTTGATGTTGCAAGCAGTAGCCATAAATCACTAATTCCAGTCATATAAATTACAGCAAAATATTTGATACTGTCAAGTTTGGGTACCAGTATAACCCTCCAAACTACAGTTGTGAGAAAATGATCTGTAGACACTGCCCTGAGTTTAACCTCTGTTCTCGTCAGCTGCTGTATTCTCAGAAAAATGTTGCGGGAAGGAAATAGAAATTAGGGGGAGGTTGGTTTCCTGACTTGCCCGTGGGTCACATGACCAGGAAGCAGAGATGGTGTGGTCTCTCGTCAGTCCCCAAGGGACCCTTGCCTCATGAGGCAAACATGGTATTTCATTTAGCCAATCTCCGGGGCAAGAATAGATGCCTGGGTCGTGATGCATGCGGACAAAAGAACAGGCTCCTCCACAAAGGAAGCTTTTATGTCAAGGGTCCTTGAAGCATTACACTGTTCTT
Source organism: Synanceia verrucosa (assembly GCA_029721515.1). NCBI lineage: Eukaryota > Metazoa > Chordata > Actinopteri > Perciformes > Synanceiidae > Synanceia > Synanceia verrucosa. Next base: position 12,188,721 of record CM056557.1, on the reverse strand, counting down.
GTGTGCATGCGTGCACGCGTCTGCGTGAGTTAGAGCAGGGTGTGAAAGTGAGAGAGAATAGGGGAAGCTGTTGACCTCAGGCTTTATAGAAAGAGGATGTGGGTGAGGAGCGTGATCCAGAGAGGACCCAGGCTCTAGACCGTGGCTGCTTTTGTGTGCTCATGCATTTTCACATGTTCCCATAGGAGTGATTGTGTGGGTGCACTTGAAGTTGTGTGCTTGTGTGCATATTTAAAATCTTTGTGAGCTTCATTTTCACATTTGCCAACCCATCACCATGCAGGCTTAGTCATCGAGACAATTATCCCAAGCCACAAGTTGACTCATATGTTTGTCAAAGTGCGGCTTTTCATTTTCTCTTTTTCCGCTGAAAGAGCACAGTGATAGAGTGCAGTCCGTAGTCCCTCGGCTTTAATATTGTAAGGTTTCACTCCACCACAAGCTAAACTAAATTTACCTTTATGACTCAGAGAAAAATCTTATAGTGCCACGTTGTTTCCACCGAAACCAAATTAATCAAACATCGCTGGTAACATCAGTCTGAGACTTCGAAGCGTGCATGTGTCTGGAGTGGTCTTGTTCTTGGTGTCTCAGGCCTCATGTAGGAAGATGGACATCATCTAAAACTGTGACGTGGACCATAATTAATGTCATGTAGAACTTTAGAGGTTAGACAAAGCTTAATTGGTACAAAAACACAGCATGAGATCAGATGACACACATTAAACCTGAAAAAATACCTTTCCTTTATCCAGGATTATATACAGTTATTTATGACTAACGATTAAGACAACACTTTTTTTTTTCCCCCAGAGATTGGGAACATTTGGACAGGGAGATGTGACACTTTCAGATGCTGGCCAGAATTTTAGATGAAAACTCTTTTGACGAATCGTTAAAGAAATAGAAAACTTATGTCTTAACTGCCAGCAAGATCAGGAGATGGGAGACTTCTAAGAATATTGGCTGCGCAAACTCTGTTCTGCATCTGGCAGTGATGAACTACAGATATTTTTTAGGCCCAGTGAACCGTGAGATTATTAAAACAACAAGGCATGCCAATGAGTTCCTTCTGTCTACGCCAGCCTGTGTTCACTTCATGCTTTGAGCCATGAGTGTGCAGTTTCACTCTCTAAACTTACATTTGTCATGATGAAAAAGACTGACTGTGGTTTGATCGAGTTAAAGAGGAGATTACTGTGGAACACTGCTGTGGAATATTTGGCTCATTATTTTATTTGAATTAATAATCAGAAGTAGTAAAGTTATTTATCAGGCTTGTGTGAATATTTGTCTTCACAGGACTCACCGCATCACTATCACCAACTTCTGTCTGGGAAAGCACCTGGTCAGCGAGGACGACCTGCTGAAAGACCAGAGAGGAAGTCCGGCCTACATCAGCCCTGATGTATTAAGCGGTGAGTGAATAGTGTTTTTTTTTTTTTTAAATAGGACATGATGCTTGTTTTGGTTTGTTGCAAACGGTCACATGTTTGTGCAGCAGCTTATGTGTGCACGGGTATGAAAACCTTCCCCACTTCCTTCAGTTTGCCATTGTCCACCTTAATATTTGATATAGGGTTGTGAAATGCAACAGTACGGCATTTCAATTCAAAATACCAGACCTGGTTCTGCGTGACCCATGTAGATCCAGGCCCAGATCCTGAGATTCTTTTTTAGAAACGTTGCGTAACATCAGTCTTGTTTGATTTTCCGGTTATTAGGCTACAAGACTGGGGTTATGTTGCAATCTCGGACAGCTACTTTTTTGTCTTTATTCATGTAATCATGGTGATGTTGCATTTTTTTCAGGATATGTGCCTGCAGAAGAAGCTACTTTGCTCTTTGTGAACCATTCTCTTTATCTGGGGAAAAAAAAGCAGAAATACATTTTTATTGCTTAGCTTCACAATGCTCATTTGTCACAGTAAATGTGCAGACTTGATGCGCGCGCACACACACACACACACACACACCAAGTTGATGCTTGAGCATGCACTTCCATGGTAGACCCCAGTGCTATCTATTTATATACTGATTTCCAGAGCATCCTCCTGGATAGTGTACAAACTGGAAAAGAATGATTTCAAACAGAAATCATTCAGCTCCAAACACTCAAACTGTAGATGAAACCCGGGCGTGTGTATCAGCATAACGTGCCAGGCACACAATTAAATAGAGCTTCAGTGACTCACGCACTGATGACTCACTGGAGGGAAACTACTCCCATCTACCCCCCTCCTCTCCCATCCCATCCCCTGCGTGCGTGTGTGTGTGCGTGCATGACAAGCTTTAACATAATTGCCTGCCGCTGTTGCTACCGCCTGCCTGACTGTAACAACACTGCCTATGGTTATGCACAGCATGATGCTCCACCCTCCATGGCTGATTTCACAGCTTAGGCTTGATCATTAAAAAAAAAAAAGATCTCCCAGTTACCATTTTAAAAGTCAGCAGTGGGATGCAAATGTCTAGGAAATGTAATGATTTGGAGTCATTGCTGGTGTTTGCTCATCCTGTTAATCATTAGACCTCTCGACTTGACAAGAATTCACCATCCTTATGGTTTATCTGATTTTTGAGATAAGGGAAGCACTCGCCGTTTCAAATACTATTGGTTGGTTTCAAATGCTGATCGAGATAGTTTCAAATGCTGATCCACATTGCCATCTCCTTCCTGTCTTCAGGTCGGCCGTACCGTGGGAAACCCAGTGACATGTGGGCTCTTGGCGTGGTCCTCTTCACCATGCTGTATGGCCAGTTCCCCTTTTATGACAGCATACCTCAAGAGCTCTTCCGCAAGATTAAGGCTGCTGAGTACTCCATCCCAGAGTGAGTAGTTGAGTGGAAATATATTCAAAGCTATGGGATGGAACAGTCACAGCATGTTAAAAGCATGACTAGTAATTTTGCATACTCCATCACTGAGTATTTAACAAAAATAAAGAGTCCCTTCCTGTTCCTCCTCCTCACAGGGACGGTCGTGTGTCAGAGAACACAGTGTGCCTGATCAGAAAGCTGCTGGTGTTGGACCCTCAGCAGAGACTTACTGCAGGAGAGGTGCTCGAGTCTCTCAGTGGCATCATCGCCTCATGGTAATTGCTCCCCCTGTTGGATATTCAAATCATTACATCAAATGTGTTGATTCCCAAGTCTAAATATAGACCTAAAATATCTAACTAGCTGCCTTGAGTTTTAATAGATTTCATTATGTAGGCACTTAAATCGTCCGCACATACATGTATCATGTATACAACCATTCCGTGATTCAACAGGTCCTTTCAATTTGACAACCACACAGATGTTAATCACCATCATTTGGTGTGTTTCCTTATTACAGGCAGTCTGTTTCATCGTTGAGTGGCCCTCTGCAGGTAGTGCCGGATATTGATGATCAGGTCAATCACCCAGAACATCTGCAAGAGGTAATTACTGGACAAACATGACATAAATCCAGAGTTGTCAACAACTGGAGCTGCTCAAGATAGAAACTTGGTTGGTTTTGCTTCACCAACATAACTTTGGCTCAGATGTTGCAGCGCATTGATCAGACTACTTTTTTCTTCCCTCAGGCCAAGGTGATAGAGGAGTCTTCACAATATGAGTTTGAGAACTACATGCGCCAGCAGCTGCTGCTGGCTGAAGAGAAGAACACTATCCATGAGGCCAAGAGCTTTCTCACCAAGCGGCAGTTTGGCAGCATCCCTCCTGTCAGGCGCCTGGGCCACGACGCCCAGCCTGTCAGCCCACTAGACGCTGCCATCCTGGCGCAACGTTTCCTCCGGAAGTAGTCCCCCAACATCCCTGACCTCCCCAAGGAGCTACAGAAACCTGTGGAGTCCAAAGAGGACTGAGGAAGATGAGCCCCAAAGCTGAACTCAAACAGAGGAGGCCAGGGTACAGACGGCTCCATTCGTAGATGGGCTTTGGGCAAGCTAGGTGAATGTGGCTGGTGTGAGGAGGGCACCAGAACAAACTGCCTATTTAAAACTGAACTCCTCGTGTCTGGATGGTCCATCAAAACATGAAAATTCATGGAGGAAGATCTGAACCAAAGGTTCCTTGCCCTCAGGTCACCCACAGTCAGATGTCACTGTGCAACCAACCTGATGGCAGTCACACATGGGGCTAACACAAGGCTCTGCCTGCAGTGTTGAAGAGAACATTAACCCCATATTCCTCTTCTTCCTTTCTGATCTCCCTACTGTAACAATTTCCCCATCACCTCTGTATCCCCTGAGCAATACAGGACCAGAATCATGTAGCATCCCCTCTCTTCCTAGTGTTTAATGGTATTGCCTCAAGTCAGTTCACCTGATCACAGATGTCACTTCGTTATACCTCCATTCCACCCTCCTCCTCTCATTCACTCCTCTTCCTCTCTACTGTTTTCCTGTCCCGAAAAAGACCCAGACTGGTTTGTCTGTAACTCTGACTTCAAATCAATCTACCTCTCTGTCTCTTTTCTCTATTGGTAAACCATGCTCACTGTTCTGAGACAAGGGATTGTAACAATGGAGTCTTGATGCCACCAGTGACATAAAGCATTAATGTTTTCTGTCAGAGTGATAATGCTTTGAAATCCTTTTTCAGTGGTTTCAAAAAATCCGAATAAGCTTTTTATCATATTTACCTTAATAAGTAGCATTTCATCCCTAACCTTTGGATTGAAGATACCGAATATCAATATCAGAGTATGTGTACGTGCATCCTTTGATATTTGCTGAATGCATTGTCTCCTGCTTTCGCTCATCCCTGTGGAAATCTATTTTTTTAACATCTAGGCAGCTAGTGTGAGGTACCTGGAAGTCACAATGCCAAGAACTGAATGGGAAACACTGTTGGATCCTCCCTGCCAAGGCATATTGATGGTAACGCTATCTCAGTGCCATTATAATGGAGATCAGGCACTGTCATGTTTCTATTGCCAAAAATCATGCCTTTACTCTTCGCCAAGGAAACTGGTACCCACAGTCTCATTCAGAATCAAATGGCTTCCAGGTATTCCAACTTCCTGGTTTCTCTTTATCAAGACAGATCATGGGACAAGTGTTTGTTTTTTTTTTTTTTCTTTCAGTATGAATGTGAAAACAACCATTCTACGCTTTGATAAGTCTGCAGTATCCATGAGTGTGTACGTGTGTTTTGAGACTAGGTGAAATTGGAGTCTGCGGTGGCCTGTTGAGCTGTTGACCTCAGCCACGGACCCTTGAAGCTATCCTCCAGTCATTGTGTTCTGTTATTTGGCCTGCCTCAGTGGCAGACACTGTGAAAACCAGCGCAGGCTTTGCTGAGACGGGGCTTGACTGAATGTTTTGGCAATCATCAGGATTGCTTTTGTAAGATTTGGAAAATATCCCATCCTGTTGCCATTCTCAAGCCCTCTCTCCAGCTCAACTTGTACATGCTTGTATTATGTCACCATGTCGGCCCTCTGTACAGAGACTAGCTGGTGGCCGGTAGTTGATACTGTAATATTTCATAGAGAAATGAAACTACAGACTTATAGATTTTAAATTTAGTTGCTGGGTCTTCTTGGCTGTTGGTGCATTCTAGTTTGTGTTTTTTTTTCTTCAAACAATGGCAAAGCTACTAACCAGTGACTGTTACACTGCATCTGTACACTGCAACTTGCCTTTGCGTATTGGTACCTGCTTTAGTCTATCTAGACTTCTTCCTATTTATATCAAATTGATTGCATGAACATAGACTCTGGAATATTTTCTAATGTCTTTACTCGTTCTTTTTTTTCCCCTTGTAATTTCATGTTGATTTATTTATTCACTTGTGTAGACACCCCACCCCTAAAGTAATGGGGCTTGTATCACAGACTGTTCGCAATTTACACCAGTGAAAGAGGCCCTGAAACTCTTTGCTCTTTCAGCTTTAAGAAGTGTTGTTAACTCCCAACAGCGGTTCTCACTTAGATCCTTTTCAGCCACATTCATGACTAAGATCAAGAGTAGCATCTGTTTTTGTGTTTATGTTTTTGCTAAATTCCCTCAATCATTTTCTTGCCATTTTACCACAAAGTCTGTGGTCAAATTAAGCTACACTAATAACTAGACTGACTTTGCATAGCTATATTTTTTTACAGAAAACAAAATAATACTCGCACATTGTCTTGATTTATGGGAGTTTTTTCCCCCTCCTGTCATTTACCCCAAAAATCCCCACACATGGCTGCACTATCTGGTCAGTATGTAAATATGTACCATCATGACTGCGCCTGTTGTATTGTATGTAATCCCACCCACTGAGATGCCAACTCTGTTTCAACACATGCCGATTGACGTGCATTATGGGCCACGTTGGCCATCCACCACCACATTCGGAGGCTAGAATTACACTTAAAGAGAGCTGTCAGCTTTCTCCCACCTCAATGTGAATTCCATGGGTATACAGCAGTATTGTAGTAGTTTAGAAAAGGGTGCTTCATGAGCGCCATAGTCATCACTGAAAGCTCACATGAAGTGATTTGTGTGTGGAAAATGTCTTACGCCATCTTCCATGATGCCCAACTACAGACTAGTAACTACAGGTTCAACAGACCCTTGATGTAGACCCCCCCCCCCACCACACACACACACACACAACCACCAATCAAAAAGTATTTCACTTTCTATCTAGTGAATTGTACCACATTCAGTGTTTGTTTTACACAGTTGTATTGGTAGACTGCAATGTGGACTGAAAAGCATGGGCATAGTGTGAGGTTGAACTCTGAGTAAAACATGACTGTTGCATGATTTTAAACTTGCAAGGTGTGCTAGAGCAACTGGTCAATAATTTGAAGAAAATTCACTTTTCTGGGTCCAACAAAGCGAAACAGATACACCTTTTAATTGGATTACCAGTAAAGAAAATGTTGTTAATTTTCCAAATACTAGGTTTTAAGGTGATTTATTTTTTTCCCCTGCTTGTAAAGTCCAAAGTCTTCAGTGTACAACCAATATATTGCTGACTGTTTCAACTGGAAACCTGGTATAGGACATGAAATGTGGTGTAATTTAAACCCAATGGGATAATGTGTTGTAAGCTGCTTGGTCAGAAATGGGCATCTAGATACAGAAAACCGCTTAATTGTACAGATGAAAAACATGTTTGTATAAAAAAAAAAAAAAAACAACAACATATTTTTCTACTTCATCAAATCTCTACATGCATGTCAGCAATAAACTTTGATATGGAAACATTCATCTCTGTCAGGTCTTTGTCCTCTGACACTTCCTTTTATGGCCAGAAGGTGGCACACTTCCTCAAAAAATGAAAACCAGCAAGAGGACCAGTATGATTAATGTTGGCACTTGTGGGACACTAAACTGAATGTTCTTCTTTGTTACCTTCCATATACCACCATGTGTAGACGATACAATCAAAAGATGAAAAATGTTCAGCTGCACAGTGCCAGCAGTCTGAAAGGGCTTTTACATGGTGTGTTCTCGGGCCTCCCAGGGTGAAACCTCTATGAAGAATATAGAATAACTGAGTCTCTGTGTGTCTGTTCCACCTCAGCTGGATTTGGACCAAAACTGAGGTGGAGGTGCTCAAACAGGAAACCTCCTGCTGACTCTGATGAGCTGCGGGACCCTGTGGTCTGTTCCCCCACCTCACCTCAGGCCTTTCAATGCACGCACACCGTCTCCAACTGGGCATTACTTCCATTAAAAACCATGCCATGTCTGCCAAAATCCACACAGATACACGTGGAAATGTCATCATTCACAAGCCTCACAGATTGTGATAATAGCATATGCAAATGTTTCATGAACAGTCACTATTTTCTTTTTTTTTTTTTTGGTCCTTTTATGCCCCACTGACACAAGTAAATCCACAGTCACTATGGCACTGAAGGACGAATTAAACTTCAGACATACTTGCTCGTCCTAGATCAGTTTCAGTGAATAAGTATTTACTAAAGGAAAATCGAAAATGCTGCGCCAATCTTTCCCACTCTTCTGAGATTCTCACAGCAGAGTTTGTCTCAACTCCTCCAGATCATCACACCCCTCAGGGGTCAAAGTTGCACAGATGCTTTGTCCCCATAAACTAGAACCAGCTGGCCTTGAGGAGGTCCATCCTGGATTCATGTGTGTCTCAAACAAACTATTGTTCATTGAAGACTACGTCAGGCCTCTGCGATGCTCTTGCTTAATTACCTTGGAGAGCATTACGTGATCGGTTTTACTAGCAATAGGCTGGCTTTATCCAGTTGGTCATGGATGACAAAGGATAAACAGGGGTCCACATTTCCAGCTGTGTGTATGCAGCAGTATTATTGTGTTTGTATACTTTACCGGTAGCAGTGTATTTAACTGTTGAAAATGTATTAGAAATAATTGATACAAGTGCACAGCTGCTTTGTAGTTATTAATCTGTGTGTTTATGTCTGTTAAGAGCATGTGTCTCCAGCTGTGTCCAGCAGGCCAAGGCTTTATTTCCCCCCTGATGAGACATTCCAGATGTCACACAAAGCGAAATTTATACTGTATTTGTGCAAAAAAAAAAAAACGTGATTGCAAGATGAGTAGTAGATAATGTTCCCAGAGCTGCCTACGAAAAGGACACATGAAATAAGATTAACTAACCTCAAAGGGTTAAACACTTGACTTCTTGCTGTTGTGAGTGGTTAGCGACTGATGTGCCTCACCTGGATGATGATCCAATCTCTGCTATGTATGTTCTTCTTACTGTCTCAATCAGGAAAAAAATAAGAAAACTAAAAGGAATGCTCACAGTGACAGAAAAATTAGCATTCGTAAGGAACCTTTTGGGTTACAATGAATTCCAGCAAACTGAAAGTGTTGCATGAGACAAGAAAAGCAGTGATAATTTGGCAAATTTTAGTAGAGCAAATGTCTCATTTTTATGATAATATAATGTCAAGAGTCTGTCCCCAAGAGAGCATGAATTAGTAGAGGAAACCTCATGACAACATCTCATGTTATGAAATGTCATATATGCTATGTTGACATTTTGTCGAGTACTTCTTGGGACAAATTGGTTTCCCAAAGTAGCACAGGTTCAACCTCAGAGAAGCATGAATGTACACAGCTGCATATGTGTATTTATTTATCTGGAATGTTTGACATCTTAAGCTCTCAATACTACTGACCCAATGTATAAAGCTATTAACCTGGTATATCCTATTTGAAGAGGGAACTGAACACAAGCATTTCCAATTTTACCACCTTTTAACATGCATGAAGGAGCTGAGAAGATGGGATTAGCAGTATTATGATTTGTACTCACAGACTTGCTGAACTTAGTTCATTTTTCTTGGCAAGCAGTCGTGGCCACAAAACAGGCCTGAAAACAGAATGTGCATACGTTCCCCATGTGAGCACATTTTTCAGAAAACACAAAAAACAGAACCAAATGTTGAATATATGATATTTATTAATCACTTCACTCACTTCACATTAATCAATAGATGACTATTGACATAGTAATAACAATGTCTGTCAATTATGTTATGGAAGAGGAATAAATGACTGAGGCAAATTTTTGAACATGCCTTTGTGACTTAAGCAATTTTAAACCTTCAAGTCAATAATACCACATATCTAACAAACTAACTAAACATATTGCCAAGGAGGTATGTGCATCTCCTCACTTCTACCTCCAGCTCTTCTTTGCTGGGTTCATGACTGATGCCTGTTAATGTGGCAAATTGTCAAAGAAGTGATGACACTCAGCTGGCATGACCTGTTTCATTGACTGGAGATCCTGGAACTTTCTCTCCTTAATTGGCAGGGCAAATGGAAACATTCTTATCCATGCCATTAGCTTATTTGGCACCTTGTACCCACTGTGGCAGTGTTTCCCACGCAGAGTCCTCAGAGAAGGACAGCTTGAAATGAGCCTTGCCTTCACTGCTAAACCCAAGAGCCATGCACAGTCAGATCGCCAGCTTTTTGCCTGGGCTGATGCTAATGAAGTAAGATCATTCAGTTTCAGGAAGTCATCATGCTTGAGCACCTTCACATGGTAAAGTGATGGCCTGATTTTTGCCGTCTGAAGTATGATGACGTAGTCTCCTAGCGTGGCATGAAGATATTTGAAGAAAGTAATTTTTTTGTGTTCAATATGCTATCACATTTGTGTGTACCCTGCAACAAGGTATTTCTGTGTGTTATTAGTACTCCATATTTTCTTGCAAGCTCAGAGAATGCATTTGCTACATGGTTGTGATATCCACAACCATCGCTCCACACTATGATCTCCTTGAGTTCTGGGTGGTCTTTGATCACTCCATCAAAATGGCGATACTGAAAGTGTGCAAATACCTCGCTACTGAGGTCGCCCTCTGATTCGTCCCAAAAGTACCAGTGCCTTTACTTTGATCTCAAGTCGAAGAGGGTAAAGTTATGGACCTGTAATTTTGTTTTGCAATACAGACTGCTAGCTTTTTTTTTGAGCACAGCAGCACAGCTTCAAGTCCACTGACCAAACAGGCTTCTCATTATTCACAGAATCCTTGTCATGGGATTTCTCTTGCCCCACTTCATTTTCTTGGTGACATGTGCATCATATTCGGCCTTACTAACATTACCATGTGTGAATGAAACACGAACACCATGCTGATCTTTTCGGGGAATGAATATGGAATAGTTCTCTTCATGGAACACATCTGTGAAATATGGTATTCTAACAGGCCTCACTCCAGCAGTTGCAGCTGCCTGTTGATATTCCCAGTGTAGCTGGGAGATGGTTGTGTCTGGACGAAGAAACTTCTTGTCTTTGTACCTGTAGATCTCTGTGCTTATGCAGCAGTGTTAATCAGCAGTGGACAGGTCCCTCAACCAGTCCTTGCTTGCCACTTTTAGGTCCAGATTTAGAGTGGTGCTGCCCCTTGTCTTTGTTTGACCAGTTTATAATGGTTCTTTCAGGGAGACCAAATCTGGAGGAAAAAGTGCCTTGCACATTTTGAGCTTCGTTCCATCTTCAAGCTTCAGTTGGTAGGACAGTGATGAAATGCATGGGGATCCCTCAGCAACTTTATTTTGCTTCTGAAATATCTGCTCTTCTCTAGTAACTTGACAGTCTTGAGTTCAGACTTGCTGACAGAACTTTGAGCTGCAGGGAGGATCTATTATCTTTGAACTTATGTCTTTGCCACTTTTGCTCTTGTATGACATTCCTTTGACATGTTTCTTCTTGGATTCATTCCCTGTTCCCGGAATAAGACGTTTATTTCTTTTCCTTATGACATATTGTTTAAATCAACATCCTGCTGTTCTGGAGTCATTGCTACCACAGTTAGGCTGTCTTCATTTTCAGGATCGGGGGACTCATCACAGGATGGGATATAGTTTGGATCACTGATGAAATCGTTATCAGATATGTCCTCTTCATGGTGTGTTCATGTGTCTTCCTGGCACCTTCAATCAATGGGAGTGTTAAAGAGATTTTCACACTCCTGTGGCCTGGTCCATGCAGCATCATCTCTTCAGCAGTCTCATTGTCATTTTTGGTGGATGAGGACTGATTTGTGTCAGTGAATCACCTTCCAAAAAGGAAAAACATTTCAATCATCTTGGATTTATTGTCACAACTGTGTGATCATTCTGAAAAAAAAAACATTCACTGGCATGTGGTCATTGTATTAAACCACATCAGGAATTCTCAAAGCAGTGTGCGTGTGCACAAGCTGCAACTAGACTCTGCACATCAGGCATAATATACATATATATATAATTAATAATATGGTCAAATGATGTTCTGATTACTCATTCTGATTCCTGATTGCTCAAGTGAGATTTTCACTGAATAAAAATAAAAGCGTTAAGTCGGTCCATTTTAATTTATAAATACACATAATTTGTATCTGTTTGATTAAAATATGTTAATTAATTAGGTCATAATGTGGAAAAAAAGGAGAAAAAAACTGAAATATTGTTTGAGAAGGCAGAAAAAAGTTAGCAGAAAACGTTTAACAGCCACAGATTCTGGACCCTTTCCACTCTTTGCTAAATGCTAGCTAGCTTCATGGACTTAGCTATTTTTCTGACTAAAATACTGACTAAAAAGAATAAATAATAATGCAATATTTATAGCCTATATTATAGTAAACCTTATTACTTGCTAACAGGGGACGAGTCCTGAATCATGGAAATACGTAACTTCAGCTGCAACACAGATTTTTCTTGAAAGAGTCACCTTCGGAGCCTCTCTTGACCCTAGGATATTTTTTTATCTCATTCGAATGAGATAGTATCTCTTTCCCATGAGTTAGTAGCTTGTTCGAAGGAGTTAGTAACTCGAGGGAACATGTTACTAAATCATTCGAACAAGTTACTAACTCATGGGAATGAGATTAAAAAAAAAATCTCCTAGGGGTCTAGAGGGGCTCCGTAGCCATCTTGAAAATCTTTGTCACATTGTTGTTTGACTTGGGCAAAATCGAATGGCCACTCTTGACATAGGCCATTATCCTCTAAGGGCAGAATAGCATGATCTGTTCAAGTGAGGATGTAGGCAGTTTTACCAGAGGTGGGCGACATGAGGAGATGATATAGGCAAACAACCCCAACATTTTTTTTTGTGAAAAATTGACTTAGGCCATTATTTTGAGAAGGTGACGATATAAATTATCTGAATCATCCAGATAATCCTTGTTTTATCCATGTTTTAATGAAGTAGTTGATTACAGAAGCACGCTGCCGTGTTCTCTTAACATGATATCTTCATTTAAGACAATAAATTAAACGAGGTAACAACATCACTAGTCCTCAAAGCCGTCCCACAATAAAGAGTGCAGTCTAACCCAGTAACAGACAGTGACTTTAGATGTGGTTGCTAAACTGGTGCCAGCAGAGGCAGACTTTGTTGTGGCACTTGGCACACATGGCGCGCCCTACAGCGACGCAATCTGAGAACTGTCCAAATCTAATACAGATTATACTTGTTTTCCTGATCTGGCCATTTCTCTCAGTGCTTTTTATTTTCATGTAAAAACGTGTAAAATGCTCAAGTGAATCATTTCATAGACCTGAATAATAACTTCAGTCAAGGCTGTAAAGTTACACTGGATTAAATTAGTTCAACATTTTGGGCAAAATGGTTTCTCTTGGAAATAAAGGTTGAGATATTGATGACATTGTTTTTCTTGTTTTTTAACAAGGAGGCAGTTTACTGAACTAGCATAAAGCTGCTAGCATAAACAGCTAACACCAAACACCTCTGAACATGTTGCCGTCTCTTACTGAGCTGTAAAAGTGTTGCTATTTGTAATATTTTCAGACAGATAGATACTTTATTAACAGTCAGGCTAGCTGGTTTCTCTGCTTCTCTCATAAATACCCTAAATCACCTTGTTTTGAGTCTTCGTGCTAAGCTAAGATAACCTCACAGTAGCTTCATTTATCTTTCAAACACAAGAGTTGCATCTACTATTCTCATAAATCCCGATGTACAAATATATTAGCAATTTTAGCTGAATTGACTGCATTAGCGCTAATATTAGAGCTGCTGTGGTTCTTTTCATCATTGGAGAGTTAGCTGCTAGAAATTCCTGATATCTCTGACATGGAATTACAACCAGGAAGCTCAACTGTTTTTCCAACATGGCTCCTCATAACAATGAGCAATGTGATGTGGAAGTGGCCTAGGCGAAGCTAATCGCCTCCTGGCTTCAGGTCTGGGGTGAGGTGGATCTTCTCACATAAAGAAAGTGTCTCATAATTTATCTTCATGTATTGTTGTTTTTTACAGAGTATTGACTTACAGAGTATTCTTTTTTTGTCATCTACAGTCAAAAAAACCCTTGTTCTCATAATCATCTGAAACCCATCAGCCTGTAGCAGCAGATTGTTTACAGCTGCTCTGTGTCTCCTTGTGACCTTGTCCTGTTTCTGTGGGAGAATGAAACACCTCTGTTTCTTGTCTCTTTCAGAATGACATCCTGGGACATACATATACTTTGTCATCAGTCTTCAGAGTGTTTGCATTTGATGTGATGCAGAAGGGTCATGATGGTCCATTCAGTCTTGCATACTTTTCTGACACATGGCTTTATTTGGTGTTGAGACAAAGCCCCCATCAATCTGGAAAGGAAGACACCTAGGAGACTGTGGGGTCGGTAGGGAGTAAGAAAGGGAGGTTTGCTTACAGACCTGAATTTTCAGTCTTTTTAAAGTTTCACAGGACACATATTGAGCAAATTTGACTGAAGTCCTTCGTGTTTCTTCGCCTCCTCAGCTCAGACAGTAGGAAAGTAGGAAATCAAAAATGGCGCAAGAGTGAGTGTGTCATTTTCAAACTGCCCTCTAATTCTAAACATCTGGTTGTGCAGGGTGGAGGGTGACCCTGTCAATGGGACCCCTTGTCTCCCCTGTCAACAGTACGAGTCAACGGCCCGCCACAAGGTGAACAGGGAGGCATGTGTGTGGTTTCAAATGTGTGTTTATGGGCCGACGCTGTTCATACAGGAATGATGTTCAACAGACATCATTAAGACTCCCAAATTTGTGGAAGGCACTACTGTAATTTGAGTTTTTCTTCAATCTGCCCTCAGAGTAAGTGGCTAAATTTGTATATCATATGTGTTCGTTTAACTTGACAATATTGTTGAAAACCTGTTGATTATTTTCATGACACTATAAAAAAGCCTTCTGTTTACATGTAATACAGAGGCGAAACTGAAATGATTTAATGTGCACTGATGCCAGACCACAGACAGGCAGCAACAATAAAAAAAAAGCACTAAATAAATGAATCAACAATACACAACTGCTGCAATAACCAACAACATAAGAACAATATTTCACAATGATTATCTTATAATAAGGAAAGTTTTTCACATGTATAATGTGTCCTAAATTTTACTGGAAACATTAATTAAAAATATGAATTAAACCTGTTTTAGAAAATATGTGTGATAGTCTACTTTTTATATTGTTCTTATTATATTTTATTTTGTGAAAAGTAATACTTTTTTCTGTATATTGCTTTTTCTGTTTTTCATATTGCCTTTTGCTGTTGCTGCAAAATATTTTCCCAGGTTGGGATCAATAAAGTAAATCTATTCTATTCTGTTGTGCAGACCACCTGCTGCACTGCTGGATGTGAGGTTTGACTCCTAATCAAGAACTGAGAGCAGCTTGGTGCATTTCGGCTCTTGGAATGACAACATCTTTTGTTGATGGCTTAAGAAAGGTGCAGAGGACTCTATTCTGATCTTTCCTTTACTTCATACAGACATAATTTCTGCCAGAAACTTTGTGCACCAGATGCATCTTGTTGCTTAATTAATTAATTCACCCTGGCCTTTTATTCACTACCAACTGTTTGTAAACTGGCGCCTGTGACAAAAACTAGTCGGCTTACTGAAAAACAAATTGGCCCTAAAAAAATATGTATAAATAATTCCATCATATTCCTTTCATTCACAGTTTGACAGTCCCAAATGGTAGTCAAACGTTTGCTTGAACACCACCTTTTATTTTTTGTTGTGGCAGTTAGATATGGAGATTGTAAGAAATCATTTTTCTTTAGTAATTCTCTGCTGCTTATATTTAAAATCTTCGCTCCCTGTGCAGTGAGATTACCTGCTGGAGAGCAAAATCTGATAGAGTCACCATTATGTGAATTGGGACACTGCTCCTCTGAGGCGGATGAGGTAATGTATTCTTTGTCATTAAAAAAACAAGACTCAATCAATGTAATATCGGTAGATCCAGTCATACATGGATGGTATATAAATTCCAAATGTTGAAACGTATGACAGAATCTGGCCTCTGGGATACTTTTGTTAAGGAACATTTAACTGTCTAACCATACCGTCTCATATCTCTGTTTCCTTTACTTTACCTGCCTTCCGAATGAAACATACGTCTAATATACAATCAGTAAGAGTTGTGGTTTGACAGAGTGTTAGTTTGGGAAAAGAGCTGCCGTCCATCGAGGGTGATTACGACTTCCCACAGCTGTCTCCACTCAGCATAGTCAATAAAGAGACAATGGCAGGAGCAGCGTTAATGTATGCAGCAGAAAAACTCAGGAATACTTAGATGTCTGTCTGCACCTCTCTGTCTCTAATGGTGTTTGGACTCACACCAATTTCTCAGTCAGACATTGAGACATAAACAGTAGAGACACATTGTTAAATCAGACACTGTACTTGATGGCAGTCGAAGTGCACAGAGTGTGATGACTATGCTGGGAATATACGGGGTCCATTCGATCGGCTCAAATTTTGGATGATCCAGACGTCAAGTAGATTTTTGGCAACGGAAATCTTGACGTGTCTGTCGTTGCACCACTAAAATATCTCAACAACTATTGGATGGATAGCCATGAAATTTTATCATTCATATTCCTTCAGGATGAATTATGACTGTGATGAACCATGAATGTTTAATGTAGCGCCATCATCAGGTCAAGATCGGAACGTGTTCAATATCAAATACCTGCGAAATTACTGACATTCCTATCATCATACTGTGTGTTTAGAGCTAAATTGCTCATTAGCAAATATGCTAAGATGTCAAATTAAAATGGTGAACACGGTATATATTGTACCTGGTATATATATCTGCACATTTGCCTGCTGATGTTAGCATTTCGCTTATTTAGCTAGCACCACTGCTAGCTAATCCATATAATATATATGTATATATATATATATATATATATATATATATATAATAATATATAGTATATAATATATAGTCCATGTAATTCTTATTATATTGTGTGCCTTTTTGAAACAAATGCTTATGCTCATGTTCATGCAATCCACCCTCATTATGGAATGAGTTGTGAAAGGAAAAAAAACATCTTTTTTTAAAAACTACTTTCAGCACTTTTTAAGTGTGGAACAACTCTTTTCACTTTAACACTTTTGTTGTCAGGAGGCAACAAGTTTTGGCATCAGTCGTGTGGGCGTACAGCTGAATCGTTTACAGAAATCAAGTGATTTTGCTCAGCATATGAGAATGTGGAGGAAAATAAAGCCCACTAGCCCTGTGCTGAGAAACCACAAGGCTTTATGCGCATCATTATGCCAGTAAAGATACCAGAATTACCAAAACATTGAATAAATTCTGACTCTCACATCCTCCTCCTCTTCCTTTCCAATGCCTCCCACTCCTTTATCCTATATCTGTTGGTGGCAAACAGCCCTTGGATTTCCTCTTGCTGCCCCATCAAAAGCGAGCTGTGGTGTGGGCGGTTGAGAGACGTCTCTTTCTCTTTGTGTGTGCTGTAAATATTTTCTCCAATCAAAGAGTCAAACTTCAGAGCTCAGTCTAATCTCCACGACACACATCAAAGAACAGGATAAAGCAGATGAGTTAAGTCAGAGAGGCAGTGAGTGCATGTGTCTTCCACATAAGACGGAGTTTATGGTTATATTCTTGCAAATCACAAATAAACAGATATGAATTACACCATATTGCATAATATTTTTCAGTGCCTTAAAGAGAGAATGCGACTTTTGAAAGATGAAATTAGTTAGTAGTAAACTCATTCAAATTAAAAGCTAAAATCATAAGCACCATTATACAATTACATTTATCAGGTCTTCAGGTCATAAAATGACTATTTAAATATTAAGTTTCTATGTATTAATTTCAGATTTTCTCAACATCTGATTGCAGAAGGAAGTGCAGTCAATCATCAGCTCTTGAGATCTAATTATTAATAGTGTGTTATGTACTCACTGTATGGTGTATTGAAAGGGGACCCCCTATTATCTGTTAGACTGCTGAATGGTAATAAAGGTAAAAAAATGCAGAAGGTGAAAGTATACCAAGATAAAACTTGGTATTGTCCTTTGGAGCCATACAAGCGTATCAATCTTCGCTTTAGGCCATAATTTTATCCTTTGTTTTGTGCGCACCTTTATTTTCAGATGTCAGATTACAAACTAGAGCATTGTGGCCATGCTTACTGACAACCACAGCGCACATATTTTGACTGTATAACAATTAAAGAACAGAAAACAAAAACCCACCTCCAGCAGTACTTTTCTACCTACTGTTTCTGTCTCTGTATGAGTGTTCACTCTTCCCACAGAAAGTCAAGTAGAGCCAGAGGTAGTCATTATAGGCTTCCCAGGGTAATGCTTGGATGACTGCTCAGGCCTATTCTTGCTCAGTCAGGATGAAGTGGGTGCACGGTGGTTCTTATAGTAGACACTGGGTGACAAACATTCATACAGGGTGTAATTCTTGCGGTTTTGTCTCCAACCCCAATGAGGCATGGGTGGAGTGCCACTTACTAAAACCAAACCAAGATTTCCCAAGCAGTGCCATGCGGCCATGGAGAAGAAACAAGTCAGGACCATACTCTAAATACATGCTGGCCCAAACATGAATTCCACAGGGGTTTGGTTTGGGATCGGTCCTGCCTCGGCTGCTGGTTTGCTTTGCAGTTTCATAGGAACGAAGTCTCCAGATGTCTGTTATTAACACAGATTACATCCAAACTTGGATGTGCACTGTCTGCTACCTGACTGCTGTTAATCATCAAACTGTTTGGTTTTTTTGGTCATGTGGTTGCTGTCAGTCATTCTTGAGGTTTGGTTCTTTAGGGATCAGTCTGGACTCTATCATGACAGGTCATTGAGTCTCCAAGGAGCAGCTAACAGTGTGTTTATGTTCTGCTTGTGCTCTGCAGCTGCTTTATCTAAAGATGTAAAAAAACACACTCCTTCCTGTCAAACTTTGCCAACATTGCAGTTACATTAACACTTCCCTTATCAAGCTGTGTGACATGCATTATTCATGTCGCACACATTGTTTAAAAATAATTAAACTTTTTTTTTTGGCAGAAATAGATGACAGCACAGCTACGGGTGTGTGCTTTGGCTATGTTTACATTTAGAAAATTAAGGTCTGCTCTTTTCATGGCTGTTTAAAACATGGGTCCTGCCTTTTGCACACTCTGAAGTGGCTGAAGTTCCTGACTGGCTATCATTTCCCATGAGAAAATGAATGTACTTGAAAAATGTGGCAGCAAAGCTATATCATCTCTGGAAGTGACGCACAGTGTTCTGTGTGAAGTACACTGAAATAACATGGATAAAGAAGCAGTTTCCGAAGCCTGAATATTACGCAGATAACATCTCTTCCTGCGTTAATTGAATTCAGAAGCCAAAAGAGCTATTTCATTTCTGGGAACACTTGAAACAGTGCCATGCCCTTTATTGTGTATTTTACTTGGAGTCAAACACTTTATTAATTTGATGTCACCAAGTGACGAGTCTCATACAATAACAGAACAACTTAGCGAATGGACATCCAAAACAGTGATGATAAAACAGAAATAATTGTCTTTGGAAGAAAGAGCTCCACTTTAGTCCATATTGTTGGGGTCGGGGAGGATAGATGGTAAAAAAAAACAAAAAACACTGGAATGTTGTCAAGGAGACTAGTGTCTGTGTCCCCTGTGAAACCAGAAGTCAACCGTGATTTATTTGCATGTGACTTCTGTACTTAAGGTTCTTGGGTTATTTTAACCCAAACTACCAAAATACTTACCTAAACCTAACCAAATATGTTTGTTGCCTAAACCTAACCAAGTTGGCTCTTGTGTCAAGTTGAGACATATGGCTGTAATAAGCAGAAACTGACACATTTGCTGAGATGTGCAACAGCATTGCCTTCCATCCTCTCATGTTCTCTTGCTTTATCAGACACAACTGTGTTTTTCAATTATTTCCATCATCGTTTCCAATTATTTCCATCATTATTTCAGCATTTTTTTCTGGGCCTGAGGACAGAAGTAACTAACAAAGGAACAATCTCAGTTCCTTCTCATCTCTGTTGATACTTTGAGTAGGAACCCTGTGTTGGTTCTGAATGTTGTTGTTGTTGTAGCATAAATGCACTGATGATATAATAAAGAGACTGGTGCATGCAGACTTGCATTCACATGATACACAACTTAGTATTTTAGGATTAGGTATTATTTCCGAGACCGGTGTTGGAACTTCTTCATAATCTTGTTATCGTAATAATATATTAAGGATTAAACAATTTATGACTCAACAGTAGACTGTAGTCTCTACAAAACCCTCATCAGGCACCTGCTGCATATCCTCACTGTAGACAAGAAAATGGATTAAATCAGTCCAGTTCTCAGAGTTTTATACTGGCTTCATGAGTGTTTTTAAAATATGACTTTTGTCAGAAAGCACTCAATATTTTAGGGCCAAAACACTGTACATCCTGATCTGCTGCTGCAGTATGAAGTTTGTTTGTCCAAGTCAAAATGGAGCACAGAGGCATTCAGTTTCTGTCTATCATTTATACTGTATATATCATTTATTCATATAAACATGCCCTTCCTTGGCAGTCTCTCCACACAGTCTGACTTTGACTCCTACTTTGACCACAACAGTAAGCCCAGAATACATTTTTTGCTGCAGTGTTCTTGTTTTAAATGAACCCCAGTACTGTAAAATAAGCTTTTAGAGGGCCTGATTGTTATTAATCACGCTCCCACCGATCCCACTCCTCCATCATCGACACACTCGCCACCTCAGCAGCAGGTTGAGAGGCCTTTATTCCAGAGCATCAGGGTTAGGATTAGGACTTCAGGTGACACAAGGAGAGATTAATGTCCTGAGAAGGTGAAGGGTCAGTAAAAGAATAACGACATCTCAATCTTCTCTGAAGATCATTTGAATAGTTTTTGTACTGGTGTACACATTTAGGCTGAAATATTTGCACCATAATATTGTAATTTATTTGTTTAACTGGTGCCTCCTTCAATCAACATGTTCATAATCAGAGGGGTGACTGATGCGCAGGCAAATTAGCCAATTTTTTTTCAACTTTGACAAGGTGTCAGCTGTGTTTATGCTCCAATACGTATTAAAGCTGGCATAACAGCCTGTGGTTTGGAGTTCAAGGCTTCAAGCTGTGTTTATTGTTCCCACTGCACACTTGCATGCATCATCTCTCTCTCTCACACACACACACAGACACACACACACACACACTGCCCCATTGCTTCCAGTGAATTCTTTGTGAGCCCGTAATGGTTTATTTTCTCCACTCTTATGTCCTGGGGTGAACTCAGCAATCAAGCTCTCCAGATTGCATGTCTGGTCTCACTAAACATTACCACTCTGTACTGTCCACCTAAACAATCATTCATTCTATTCTGGATCCTGAAAATGATGAGACGATGTGTCAACCTGAGCTAAAAATGGTGACAACACACTTTGGTGTTGACCAAGAGCACTCCTACGTGATTTTTAAGTTTATGTGATGTGACGACCCTGGGGTTGCCCTTTGTTTTGCTGGTTTATACATGATTGTTTTCTGGTCTGCAGGATCGTCAGGAGAGATGAGGGACACCCGTGCAGCCTGTCTCACCTCTATTTAAGATGGCTGCCAAACCCTGCTCAGCCTCTCTATCACCATGCTGCCACCTGGGGACCCTCCCGATCTCCTAGCTTCTGTTTTCTTTTGATTATTGTCTTCACACACACCTTACACATCCACACATTCATGACATTACTGACCACACTGATTTCCACATTTTTGGTTACATTTTCTGTTCAGCTGACCGTTGAAAAATAAAAGGGTGAAGCAAAGGTTTGTGTGACCTTCCTCTTTTGCTACAGGCCTGAGCCAGCTTGTAATAGTAAGAAGTAATTTTTTGGCCCATAAGGAGAAAATTGAAGCCTGCAACTAAATGAGGTATTAAATATAATGTCATTTTATCTAATTAACATTCATTGAAACCTATTCAGATGAAACTGTTGGCTTTGAAACCCACACAGAAGAAAAATCAAGGTAGCGTCATTATTCTTGGATGTGAAAGGCATATTTTACTCGGTCCAGTTAATTTCCCGTTGATACACTGGCTTCATCCTCAAGTTACAGCTAATGCTAGGAGTTACAGCTGCTAAGATTGGATCCTGTGGAGGTGCAGTCTAAAAGCAAGTGTGGGAGCAGTGAGAGCTTTAAACCATCTAGGAGGGAACCATGCAGCCTTGCCCTGCTTGCTTTGTAGTCAGACACCACAGCTGGAGCTGGAATTCTCTCAGAGATATTACATTCTTCCAATGAAGCAAAAAACAAATGTGCTTGGTGTGACTGTGGATGAGGAGACGTTTGCTGTGTTTGCTGTGTAAGTGAACAACTTTTGAATGTAAAGAACTCTTTCTGATAGCCAGCAGGGGGCGACTACTCAGCTTTTAGTAGTTGGATTTTATAGAAATCTGTGAGAAAATAAGTCAACTTCTTACTTGATTTATTACCTTAGTAAACATTGCAAATGTTATTGTTTACCTTGTGATTGACTTGTCGGTACCACAGTGTTGTCTGTTGTCATCTTAGAACTTTAACCCTTTCACTTTGTGTTTGGTTAATTAAAATTAATTGTAACATTTTGATCACCTAAAATTTTTCTTTCAGCATTCACTTGTCACTTCTGGTTGCAAATGCTCAGGCTTCAAAACGGTAGTCCACAAACCAATGAGTGATGTCACGGTGACTACGCCCACTCACAGTATATCTAATCTGGGCGTTGCCCATCTGATTGTCTCCTTTAGGTTATGTTTTTGGTTTAGTTTGTTTGTTTATCCACAGGTTTATTTGGATGAAGGTTGTAGAAGGAGCCAAGGAAGAACCAAATCAATTTTAGCGTTGATCCAACCCATCTTTCGTTATCTTCTGTTACATCTACAAACAACAGCACTTACAGGAGGCAGTTAAATTGAGCAGCGTTTGCATGTGGGCAAATCATTTTGGCTGTTTCTCAGATTTGCCAGTCACTCATTACATCAGTGATAAGCATCGCACTATGCGGTGGAAGCCAAAACTCTGGGGATTTGAACAGGAAACTGATTTATGAAGTCTTGCCCGTTCGTTTTCTTCCAAGCATGCAGCCTCAATGTAAACACCCTGACACTGCACAAGCTGATTACAAGTGAGGCAGATGGTTTCCACTCCAAGGGAGTCATGTCTTTTGCATTCCCATGTCATGGGAGAGCTGAAAAATGCAATGTGGCCCACATGCACGCTCACATGCATGCACTGCATTCATAAGGATGTAAGCACACATATATTCACAGTCAGTTACTTCTCTCCTTATGCTCGGTGCCTCTATGTCAATGCCTTCAGTCAAAAAATAATATCTGTGAAAAGCAGAGATTGTGAAGTGCTGCATACAGAGATTTGAATCTTGCATTCTCTTTGAAGCTTTACCCTGAGCAAATTATAGCTTTTCTAAATCACCAAATGTGAAATTTGAGTCTAGAAGATGAGTGTCTACATATTCCATACACTATATAGATCATCTTACTCTGACCTGTCTGTGTGACAGACATGCTATCATGCTCAGAAGAAATGATTTGTGAACTCTGTAGCTCTACATTTTGAATGACAGTAATATATTCTCTGCTGCGCCTGAAGGAAGCAATGGATTATGGTAACAGGGTGCTTTGGTATGGGGGGAGACTGTGTACAAAAGATGAGATTTGTCCTGTACATGTCAGCTCTTGCACCAGTGCCTCATGGGAGGAGTAAGTCATTAAGTACTTTAGTTTCTAAGTGGGAAGGTGTGCATGCATGAAGATGAAGACTAAATGATGATAGATTGAAATCTTTGGGAACTTTTTCACTCTGACACGCATATGTTGGTTTGCAACCAAACACGTTTTTTTAGGTCACACTTATCTGCAGGCTAAGTTTTCTGAGGACAGAGCATGGAAGGACACCTGTCTCCCCCTCAAAAAAAAAAACCCTTAGGTTTTGAGAGTAGAACTTGTGACAAACTTGTTCTGGCACATTTACAAGCTGTTCATTCAGTTTTTGACACCATTTTTGCTCCTCCAACTGTGCAATGGTGTCAACGTGCTTGTGTTCCAATTCAAAGCAGCTCTGCTTTGTTATCACAAGTGTCCATGTGTGTTGACTATGACTGCAGGGGTTTGTTCCGGTGAGGAGGTAAATGACCAGCAGGGCACAGCGGTGACCACAGTCCAGATGGATGCCTCAACGAAACTGCTGATTTAGTCAACCATGAGTAAACAGTTCCCAGCGGAGGGGGAACGGCAGGATGGAGGGACAGAGGAGAGGAAGTGCAATGGTGTTAAACGATTACATGGGGCTTAAGCTCCTGGGGTGGAGGCAAACAGGAAGCGGATGCCTGAGTGATTCAGAAACAAAAAAGTGACCAAGTGATGCCAGCTGACTGCTGTAATTATTATAATGTCGGTGGGGTTTCATCAACCTTTCACATGTGTCTGCTCTCTCTGCTGGCCTGTTGGGTCCTGTCTTCCAGAATGTGCACTCTGACTCTCAGCAGTGTTGACTTCCAACCTGGCTCAGCTCCACAGGCCCCATCAGCAGCTGTCTGTGCAACCGTGTTATTATCTCGATTACACTCCTCCAGCTCACTCCTCTGGGCTCCACCTTAACGAGAGGGTGGCAAGAAAAAAAGGTAGCATCATTGGACACACATTTAGATGCGTGCTTGCATATAATGGAAATGCCATAATGCAGATTGGTGCATGTCTTCATCCTCATAGCAGCTCCAGCTAATGTTCCTCCACTGTGGGAAAAGCATGAGTAGAAACAGATTGTTTGTTGACATATTATTAATGCCAGTTTCTATGTCATTATGTGCAGGATTTTTTGAGAGTGAAGCGCTCCCAGGGTTGCACAATTTCTTGTGGTTTATTGCCAAAAAAGCCAGCTTATCCCACATTTGTGCTTGATGTTTCACTTCAACCTACTCTCAATAGTCTTACATACCAATGAGGGTTTGTATTTTTAGTTAGGGCCTGTGGGATAGCTCAAACTCAAATCTAAAAAAAAGTCTATCTATCACTGTGTGTGTGTGTGTGTGTGTGTGAATATACAGTGTGAATAAGGATAGGAGTGGCTGTTTTTATAAAGGGGATGACTGTGAGGCTGGGCATCCTTTGGGAAACTTGTGGTTCCAGGATGTGTATCAAAGAGGCTTACGGGGGAGGCGGCTGTGTGGATTTATTTGGCACCTGATTTGCAGGTTCAATCCCAGGAGGTGACTATTGGCCAGACTGGCAGGATGCTTGAGAATAGAAATATTGTCTGTTTTCATAGTCTGACATTTTAAAATGTCCCTGTCATCATTTTTCCTTCGATGATAGCTTGCTTCAACATGAACTCATTGACCTCAGTGCGCACATAGGAATGCAAAAGAACAAAAATCAATTGTACCTCTTTCTGCCAGAAGAACAGACGGTCATTAGAAGTCTGTTTGTGCCATTAGCTCTTTGTCATCATAAGACCTTCACAGATATAAAAGGACTTATGCCAGAATGAATTGATGACATGCTTCTATGCCTCTAAGCCACAACCTTGAGGAGGGTCGTTTCATTGGGAACAAGTGACTCTTTAATTGTGAAGTCTTTTTCAGAGAACTTGTTAACCACAGGCACTGATCTTCCAATGGGCCACATATAAAAACATCCTTTGACGTCAGATAATGAAGTACACTGATCCCAGTGTGAAAGTTTGGGTAACAGTACAGACAATTTGACGTGTCTGTGGTGACTAGAACGGGTCATCGTTTAAGCACAGTGTTGGTAGTTGGACCCCCGGCTCCTCCTGACCACATGTTGAACTGTCTTTGTACAAGGCTTCTAAACTATCCTGACTCTTCTTTTCCTTCTTTTTGGTCCTTTAAGTTGCCCCAGATTGTTTGTGTGTAAACAAAAGCGGTGACTCTGAAAAGCCCTGCGGCACCTACAAGTTAACTGATGTTGGCTGCAGTTTGGAGCTAGCAACATGTGTGGCTCTCAGCAGTGGTTTTAAGCCTGGACTTCAGTGGGAACAGGAGGGTGAGGGCTTATGGAACGTGAAGACGTCATGTTTAGATCTCTACATAGATCTTGGGTCTTGATTTTCCATTCACAGAGAGTTGGAGTCATTCTCACCTCCTGACCTGAGAACACAATGTGGACATCTTGTTAATGTTATACTCAGAAGAAGTGTGTGTGTGATCTGATGTTACGTAACTTTAATTCAATTAAGGCACAAGGCGTCAAAGGCCAGCAGAGAAATCTGAGCTCCATTTTTCTTCTTATGATCCTGTTGTTTTTCTCACTTGGCCAGTTGTTACACTGACGCATTTGTCATCGTGTTGCTATTTTTCTGAAAAGTCCATCTGTCAGAGTGTTTGGAAAGTGTCTGTCTTGTTGTGCTGGAGGCAACGAGCCGAGGTCAAAGGTGGAGGCAGGGTTACGTACGATCGGCTGGGGGTCAAAGTTGCAGAATACTCTGAAAGCAGCAGCCAGAAACAAAAAAAAAAGTCAGCAGCTGCTAGACAAGCAAACTGGCTCCAGCTTGCTCTGAGAGTGATGCCTTTATCAAACCATAATCACTACTCTTGGTGTTTTTAGTGTCGGCCTCAAATTTGATACCTTGTATGTGTCAATGGCCGTGGTTGTGCCCCATAATATTCTGTGCTGTTCTGTAAAAAAAACTGTAATCTACAAAACATGCTGTCTGCAATTTTCCTGCCATGGCTGCTAAACTTCTGAAATTATTAAAGAGTGTCATATAACATGTTAAAAAAAGAGAGTGCTGCAAAGATCTAACCCTAACCCTAATCCTGCAGACTGCAGACAAACAACTCCTTCATCTCTTTTTGACATTATAGTCCATTGTTATTATGTCTGTAAAATGTTTTATATTCTGGATTGCTTTGAAAACTATAACTAATGTAGTTTGAACAGCTCCCCTATTTTTGTTTTCTACCTCAAAATAGAAACAAGTGTTTCCATAACCGAGCATCACCAATTAGCTTTCAGCAATTTTAGACATAAACACAGTGTAACATTGTTCATACTTATTTTGGGGTATATACTTACCATCATTTACAGTTCCCTGCACAAGAAAGCCCGTCATTATGTTTCATGTGTAAACAGATGGGGATATTTGGTGTTGCTAGGAGTGGTGCTGCTGGCAGAAGTGGCCAGAGGTGGAAATAATTCTTCATTATCTCAGACTAGAGCTGACCAGATTTCTCTCTGCTCAATGTGACTCTCTCTGCGCTCTTAGCAGCCTGACAGTGAATTAATGTGATTGGCTCCTAATAAACCTGTTGTTCGAGGCCTAATCCGAGTTTATAGAGGAATCCACTGCAGGGCTTTACCAATATATCCTCTATATCCAGCTCTTCAGGAAGCTGGTCAGTCACATAGTTTCCACAGACTCGCATGCACACAAAGAGCTATTCTTGAATATGCAAAAGAGGACTGGCTTGTAAAAGAGACGCTGCAGTCGAGGCCTCCTGCCTGGGTTGTTCTTCAGATGTGTATGTGTCTTTTGAATCAAGATATGCTCTTATGTAATGTTTTTAAATTGGATTTATGTTTCATCAAACATGTTAATCTGGGATTGGGAGTGAAAAGTATTGTGCGTTTAAATAATGCAAGGCTGCATTTTTTTCAGGGCTACTGTCTATGTAGTCTGAGCAAACTATGGCAAACTATGGTTGGTGTCATAATATAAAAGTTATATCCTCAAAGATATACCTTTTAATTTATTTAGGATAAGAATAGTGAATCCAGTTATTATGTGAGACAATTATAGTTACAGTTTGTGTATATTTTATTATTATTATACATAATTCAGCATGTTAAGATTAGCTAAAGGCACTAAACACAAATTACAGCTGAAGATGATGGCAGAAGGGCTTTGGTCTTGCACCAAATTATTGGACATATTTGAGTTTTGTTCTGATGATGGAGCTGTATGGAAAATCAAGATTATGCATGTTTGCACCAAATTTCACTGTAATCCATCCAGCAGCTGCTGAGACATTCAACTCTTCACCACAACCTGCTGGCAGAAGATTTTTCCAACAATCCAACAATAGTTCATATAATTTGTGGCCCAACAAAACTAACACACCAACATGACTATCTCCTCACTACCAGATTATAGGAAATCATATGTGCTTATGATTGCAAGCTTTCATAAGTTATTAATCTTAATATAGTCAGCAACATACTCTCATGATAATGAAAATCTAGCACAGTCTCCTACAGTGTTAGTCACCATTTAAAAAACCTGAAACCTTGCATTTTGTATTGATTTTAATAGCACCTAACTTGACACAAGGATCATCATCATGATAAGCTGAGCAGGAGGAAAGTGACATCACACAGTGAGGCAAAAGGTTGTAGAGGAGGTAGGGAGGAAGGCAAACCTGTGATTGAAGAGTCAGAGAGCGCCATGACCAAGGTGTAGAGATGTTTGTGTAAGCTCACCCCTTCTCTCCACTTTTTTCAATCCCTCCGTTTCTCCTCCACTCGTTTTAATCTCCGTCAGTTTCTCTGTTGGGTGGGGGTCAGGGCGAACACTAGGGCCTTATCCTGACCACTGCCTGCTCTGTGGACGGGCCGTCTCTGCCAAACACTCGACTATTTCCTGCCCCAGGCTTCCCGCCTAATACCAAACAGACTCTCCCTCAATCTTCTTTGTATTCAGCACACTGAACTGTGTGCTAGAAGTGAGATATTACCCTCTTTTTCTTGGCTCGCTAATGACAGTTATTATGGCCCTGTTCCATTTAGGTGCATGCAAGTTCACTCAGTGACACACTGGAACCATAATTATTTTATCAATCACTGATAAGTTGGTCCAGCGACATCATGCTACATGATAGCTTCAACAGAAAGTTCCACATCAGCTGCAGCTTTCTCTTGATCGTTTTTGTCCCAGTGGCACTCTTCAGTGTGATCACCATCTTAAACACGACTCATATTAGATAAGTGTGATAGTGATTGGCCCATCAGATCATAACTTGCTGGAAATCAGTCCAAAGTGGAGAGGGATCAGATGTATCTACCAGATAATACAGCACTAACTTGCAGAATCTCCTGGTTTCCAAAGAAGGAGGAAATGGCACAGCACAGAAAAAATATGTCCCAGGAGATTGTGACTGACAAGTGCTGGCATGCTGTTCATAGTTAGTTCATCAGTCCATTAACTTGTCCTGTACATAGTCCCTACACCAACATTGGTGCAACCAGGTCTTTATGGGTCATTGAGATAAATGAGAAATATTTTCATTTTAACCTTGTTATACAGGAGGGTGGTGTATCAAACAATACAATGAAGATCATAATGAGTCAGTAACTACAGTACACAGTTTATGTCTCTATATATTCTAGTGTGTTCCTATGTGCCAGCATACACCGATAAGGCACAGAGAGGTGAAGTGAATAACACTGATAATCTCTTCATCATGGCACCTGGGATAGATAAGGAAACAAATGAACATTTTGTATTCAGATTTGATGTTAGAAGAATTGGAAAGGGTGAGGATTTGAGTGATTTTGATGGTAAGAACCAAACAGATGTCTAGAGGACTGGGTCAGATCATCTCCAGAACTGCAGCTCTGGTGGGGTGTTGCTGGTCTGCAGTGGTCAGGATCAGTACGTTCCAATAGACAAACTATTGGAGTTAAAAACTGCCAAAGAAGTTAATTGTGGTTCTGATAGAAAGGTGTGAGAATACACAGTACATCACAGTTTGCTGCGTATGGGGCTGTTTTGGCAGAAAAACATATCACAATATGAGCCAGGTGGTCATAATGTTATCCCCGATTGGTGTATGCACATGTGATTTATTATTTATGCATGCAGAGGGAGTGGAAAATCACAGCAGGAAGGAGATCAGACTTATGATCACAAAACAAGCCCCATGCACATGAGCTCCCTGCTCTGGGATCCCATGTGTCCCATAAAGAAGCTTCTGCTGGCAGATGCCTCCAGTGAGCTTTTTAATGTGGGGGCACCAGGGGCCAAAGAGACATGTGTTTTCATGCACTGGAAAGAGGGTGTGGAGAGTACCTGAAAGTGAAGACAGAGACAGGAGCCAACTGCAGGTTAAAAGTTTTAATGAGCAGTTAGTGAATGCCAACATGTTTGTACTTTGACAAGCTTAATGATAGCCTACATTAAAAGGTGACAAATGTTTCCTCTCCTCTCTCCTTAGTCTGTGTTCATTCTGTCTTCTTTCTTTCTGTTATTTCTTCATTGTCACTTGACGTAAGCTTAACTTCTTAGCAACATGTGTTTGCAGTTTAATATCTCAGTGTTTTTCATTGAAAAAAGAACAATGCTAGCTATTTCAGGGCACCCTCCTAATATACTAATTTCTCTGTTCAGTGTACAAGTGAATCATCTTTGGGTGGAGCTCTTTTCTCCCTCTCTCACTCTGAGGTTGAACAAGTAAGCCAGAGCTATAATAGTTTTTATTCCATGTTTATTATTAGATTATTAGCTTTGTTGTGGAAAAAAAATCACAGTGGATAGCATTGTGTTTGCACTTGATTTTCTGTTTTTGCAATCTGTCCTCATCAACCAAATTCAGCCTCACTGTTCATTCACACGGCCTCCACACGGTGCAGATGCCAAACAAAAGCTCTGTGTGGCAACCTTTGGAAAATGAGTGGGTGAGGCGACTCTCTCATGACTGCAAATATTAATCTCGGTCCAAGACAATAGCTTGCTTTTGTTCTACAGAAACCCATTTGGAGCGTATGTCCACGCTTTACACCAGCTTTGAGCTTTGTGAGCAAGTGCTATCTTGTTTAAATTTCCCCACCATCCCCCCACTGTATACCTTCACTGTCTGTTTCATCCATTCTCACCTGCAGATAGACTCACCCTGGTCAACAGCCTCATATCCCACCCCCTTTTTCCGCCTCTGCAGCAGCTTATCATGATATACTGTGTATTTACATTGAACTCCACAGAGGCATGCTCAGGTTTGTCTGTAATGATCCAGGAGAAGTCTGCCTCAAAAGCTATACAGGTGCCCTGTAATTACACTGCTCTCATTTCTCTTTAAGCCTCATTTTCACCTCCTTTCACCGCTTTCTTTTTTGCATTTTCTTCCCTCTCCTGCTTTTCTCCTTTCCACTCTTGGTCTTCATTCCCCTTTCTTATCCACCCTCATCAGACCAGCCGAGTATAAATCAGCCCTAGGGACAGGTGGACATCTGCCAGCCATGAGGAGATCCAGGCAGGAATGTGATCACTGGTGCAGCTCAGAGAAACATTTAAATCCTGGCACTAAGGGGACACAGCTCTTCCCAAAACTCAGGCTCCACCAGCGCCTACACCTCCTCCTCCTTACTGATTGAGGTGACGGGGGGGAACCTGGAGAGATGCCTTCTGCTTTCCGTTTTGTTATGCTTGCATCCAGGATTTTTTTAATGAATGTGTAGGGAAAAGCAGAAATTTGAGAAAGAGGTGGTGGGAGGATGTTTGATTTGGAGCGATGATGCTGAAAGCCCAGTGTGTCCAATATGCAATGCAATCCCAACTGAAGTGAGACTATCACAAGACTTTATGGCTGCTCAAATTCAGGCTGCTCAGGTTGGTGAGAGGGTTTATGGATGAAATATGGGGGATGGAGACTGAGATGTTCTTTCAAGCCCCAGCAGTGTGTAGCACAATAACAGCTCAGCCTTAATCCTTTGGAAGAATAAATTGAACACTTGATTTCACCTCTCTCAGCATTACTTCCATACTTACCAGTGAAGCATAGGGGCAAGGTAAATGAATAAATACCCTGCAGAGCACATGGCTTCAATAAAAGTTGGAGCTTGGTGGACATAAAGATTTACAGCCGAGCCCACAGAGGTGATGTACGGCTTTTACAGTTGGAGAAACGTTCATTGTAAAGCTGGTTGCAAAAGATGATAAGAGGGAGATTGTGTGCTGTGAATTCAGACATATTGAATCTAGAAAAAGATCATCGTTGTCAGTGCCTCAGCTGTGTGGTCAAATGCAGTCTACCAGAAGAGCTTTTTCAGCTCACAGCTGTTAGCAATTAGCACGTCAACTCCTTCAGCATGAGAGTCGACATATTATTGTGATTACATGTTTACCATGTTTGTGTGAGGCTGCTTTCACCATTACCATACAGCCTTCTCATAATCACTGCACACTCCAGTAATAAGTTACAAATGCTTGTTGAATTTAAATTCAAATGTAAAGAAATATAAAACTTAAGAGATTACCGTAGCACCATGGAAACACAAGATCGCTATTGAGACATACAACTATACATTTGCAGAAAAGCTCTTATGGCACTTTCTGTCAGCACATTGTTGTGTATAGCTCATAAATACACTTGCATTGTGACTGAGAGTTAAATATCTGGAGGATAATTGAATATGGAAAATGACTATTGCAAAACCACATTTACAAAAATGTAGGCATATACATGATAAAAAATGTCCATTTTAAAGGAAAATATCACCATTTGCATTTATTTGCTTTCTTGCTTGGAGTTATGTTCACACTATGCCCAAGCATCACCAGCTACATTGTCACCGCGTCACCTTTGAAGTGTTGCTCAAGTGTTCATTGACGTAGTTACATCTTTAAATAGCACTGGGAGCTGGCAGCACTTTAGACAGAAAGCAACAGGATGAAACAAAAACATATGATTGGTTGATGCTTCACTGTGCCAAAAAAGCTCAACTTTGATTTGCATTGCGTTCCCATAGCGACAAGTGTCAGGTGTCCCTTTGTAGCTTCCTGTCACTGCTTTTATTGTTGTGTCGCTCGTAGCCTGGGCACAGAATACCACTCCCACATCCGTCCAGCAAATACAGAGCTGCAGCCAGTTAGCTTAGTTTAGCATAAAGACTGGAAACAGTATAATCTGTTGCTGGTGCTTAATGTGTAGCATACAAGTTGCAAGAAAGCAAATGATTTGTAAAGCAACTCACTTTCTAAAAGCATACACAGCAACACATCAGCTGTATGTGTGTGTGTTTATTTCTTGTTGTTGTTGTTTTCCTGTCTCACTGAACTGTGTATGGAAAACTTGAGTTGCTTTTTGCCTGTTTCCTTAACAACTGCCCCCCCACCTATACACACACACACACACACACACACACACACACACACGTTGCTCTCCTCCCTCCCCTTTTCCCCGAGCTTGCCCTTTTTAGGCTGTTCCTTTTTTCCATCTGAAAAGTGGGATAGTATGACAGCTTTTCCTGCTTCTCGTGGATTGGAGCTGGGAGAAAAAAAAACTCTGTTACTCACTCTGTCTCCAACTTTGAGAGGAAGTTACCACCTCTTCCCCAGACTCTGCACACACACGCTCACACTTGCTCATCAGGACTTGACCACAGCAGCAACAGAGAATGAACTGAAACAGTCTGGACTGCTTGTAATGCTGTGTTTCTTTTAAAATCTGGAGAGAAAAGAAGACTTGCCTGTAGCTTTCTGCGTGGACTGACCCATTTCAGGGGGACGTTTGTTGTCATCACAGACCGGTAAGTTTGACAGTTTATTTCAGTGAATGCACAGAATATATGTATGTGTCATAGAAACAGAGAACCACTGCTTTTCTGTAACTGTGCTTTGACAACAGAGGAACTTTTTCTACAGTTTTGTACAGGTTTCATGATCTGCATTTCACTAAAACATAAGTTTGGCAGGCTTGTTTAGAGATTTAGAGGTTTCATGTGTATTGATTTTGATATCTGGTTTCTATCACAGCAGCTCCAATGAGTTTTTCTTCGCATGGAATATAAGTTCCTTGTGTGACTGTTCATATTTTAATTATAAATTGTGATTAAATATGACAGAAGTGAATGGATTTTAGTAACAGCACAGTAAATACTTTGTTTAAACCCTCTTACACATGATGTTGACTTTTGTTTACAGCAACAAGCTTATTACAGTATAGCTGTCCAGAACTGCACTAATTATTCATATCCACTCAAGCAGTGTCAGTGCATCATAGTGTATCCCTGCTAAATGTGTGTGTTTTCAGCATGTTGTCCACTGCCAAAGAGGAGCTGATGCAGCACTTAGAGTTGAGGACAGGAGAGTCTGGATATGGCTTTCCTGTGCAGCTGCAAATTATTGGCTAACCTTGTGGAGATGAATTAGTTATCACCTCATCACAATCAAAGCAAACATCCGGTCGCTTTTTGTATTTTTGGTGACACCAGAAGGAGCAGGTGTCCACAATGTTTTTTGCATGAACTCAAAGAAACATTCATGTCGGACTGCCTCTCTCTCCCACCCCCAACCAAACCCCCCCACCCCCCACCCCCACTGGACGCTTGTGGTTAGCACCTCTTATCAGGGGGAAAGCGAGATGAGGAATGATTTAGTTGATGGGTGGAGGCTGGAGAGGGCTGGGCTGCTCTCAGGGGTCTCTCCTTTAATTTACACTATCTGAGTAGGCCGGCAGCACTTTAGCTGTGTCTCCTCCAGTCGATCAGATAATCTTCTATAGGATGAGTGTGAATGATTGGTTAAGTAACCCCTTCAAGGATGGCTGGGACAAGTTGACTTCTCTGTGACCTCTCTGAGCCATTCATGCCAGCAGATTTTCCTTTTTCCAAATTCACAAGCTCACTTATCAGTCAGCCTGTCTTATCTATCCTGAGGATGGTTGTTAACTTACTCTATTTACCCAGAGGTCAGAGGTCAGACTCTGATTTGAACTGCTTGTCTAAACTCCCAGGGTACCAATCTGTTTGCAGGGAGAGAAACAGACAGTTTCAGCCCACACAAAGATGAGATAATTCAAGCGAAAACAACCCTATGTAGACAACTGTGACAAGAAATAAACATACTGCAAGACAAGGATAATGTGTTGTTTTTAATGTTATTCACAATAATGCAAAGTAAATATCTCCTTAAACCCAGAAACCAGAGTATATGATGAAGCTATATTGTAGAATGCTCCACAAACAATGAACTTGGCTGATTTAGCAAAAAAAAAAAAAACCCTCAACTAAATAGTACTAGGGCACATTTTCTTAATGAGCAGTTCCTTTTATTTTCACTTTCTCCTTTAGCGTGAGCACTATTATATTAAGAAATAAATCTGTATCAGTTAAAGACAGCACTCATATCAACAAGGTAATTTGCAATCAAAATGTACGTTCAGCGATTCAGATCATATACATACAGTTTGATGTGGTCGCTCAGTATTACTTGGACACAGAAAATTCTGCATCATGGGTTCACTGTTGGTTGGTCAGATTGTGTGTTGTGCAGAAATCTAGAGCAAACAGTAAATGGAGAAGATTTGACACACATTAATTAGAATTAAAAAAAACATTCATGTTTAGTCCTTTTCCCAATTTTGCAAGACTCTAGCTCATCAGTGGTTCACTAATACATCCCAGTAATATGTACTTTGGACTTTCCATTTTTACTTCAATCACAGACTTTAAAGGACATATTGGCGTCGAGTGGAGACCACCGGTGGTCATGTGGTCAGAGATGAGTAAGCAAGCTGAAAGAAAGAACAAAGAGCCATCACAAACACACTGTGATGAATTAATGTACGAAAAGTGGAAATACTGTCATAATAGATTTCACAGAGCATATTCAGGCAATGACGTGACATCAGCTTATCATCAGCTGATCTCTCTGAAGCACTCTTTCCTATAACAGAGGGATCCATTCAAACACTTGGCTCTTTACATCTAATAGTTACTGCTGCTAACTGTTTTCTG
Source organism: Synanceia verrucosa (assembly GCA_029721515.1). NCBI lineage: Eukaryota > Metazoa > Chordata > Actinopteri > Perciformes > Synanceiidae > Synanceia > Synanceia verrucosa. Next base: position 12,153,245 of record CM056557.1, on the reverse strand, counting down.
CCAAAGCCTGCCATATAGTGAAAAGTCATCCTTATGCTCTTTTTGAGAATTTGATTTGGAACAAAGTTTCTTGAAACACGAGTAGTAAACACAAATTGTGTTTCGCAAAGCTCCCATCAACCACTGATGTCTTCCAGGGCTTAGCGCTCTCTGGTTGGAGCCTCACTGGTCCAGACACTCGCCTGTTTAGACTCGGCCAGATGTTTGACATGCTAAGTCCAGTGGGTTTGCCTGATCTTACACTCCTATCTTGGATACAAATGCCTACACACACCCACACATTCATGTAGATATATACACACACATATGAGGAGGGCCACACCAAAAAATGAAACCCACACAAAAATGCAATTAAGCATGCACATAAGTGGTAGCCTTTCATTTTTTCCAAAAGAAACAGGATCCAACAGGCTAACACTAAATAGACAATCATTTTTAGAGTTAACATCTTAGAAGATCGGAACCAATGATAAAGAAGATTTTTATTTTTGTACTGTTGTTTTGGAACAAAATTCTTCTTCCGGATGACAATGCTATTTATGTTTTCCTAATTATTACTGGTTGCTAATAGGGGTTAGTAGAGGTCATATAGGCCTTTTAACTACCTGAAAACAGACCTCAGCCTTCACTTTTACAACACAAACTTAGTTCCTGACACAACAGCATTTCTGAACCTCTTAAATCTCGTGGAGTGCCACCATGTTCATGGGAATGTATAGAGTAAATACAGACCCAATCATACAGAGGGCAAACACATGTTTTGAGTCACAGAGTAATCCGTAGGGTCCATGTAATTGATACAGTATGTGGTGTTGGCGTGCTGCTGCTGGATGGTGGCCCAGATCAATGAAAAGAGTGAGATCATGGCTCGATCTATTTTTGGAGCCCTGGGTTTAGGATGCTCTAGAACCAACTGTGTTTTTGAGAATCATGGAGGAATGTTCATATGGATCAATTTAAACATACAGGAACATTCACAATAACTGCTGTGGTTCCAATGTGGCTTCCTACTGCCATGAGCGCAGCTTGATGTGCTTGATTGGTACCGTGATAACGTCAGTATGAAGATGGAACATGGGATACCTCCTCTTAATTTCCATAGTAAAGCAGTCAGACTGCCTCACATCAGGAACACATCTGGGTGCTATTAACCACTTGCCCCAACCCCAAGCCCAGGCCCATATCTCTATTACCCTCCTATTACCTGCCATAGCCTAAAAATATAGTCTTCACAGGACAAGCAGGACACTGTGGTTCACTCTTCATGACGTGAGGATACACAGGGATTCAGTGGGGCAAGGGTTGCAGTTACTCTGGCCCAAGCTGGCGTCACATTGGCATACTGAGTCATGTTGAATTTACATAGCCTCGTTGAAAAGTGCAACAATAACTTGCCGACCATGCCTGACTAGTTTGATTCTGTGTTTATTTCTGGAAAAGTGTTTGTCCTTGAAGCTGAAGCTGTTGTCCATTGAGTCGATGTCAAATAAAGTGCATGTCCAAAGCCAAATACATCAACACATGACTAAACAAAGCTTTCTTTCAGCTCTATATCAAACACTAAACCATAGTCAAGAAGTTTGGATAAGACTCAACTGTCTAATGGGAAAAAAAAAGTTTTATTGATGCACAAACAATTATTTCAAGTTACAACCTACTCATGGGGAAACTTAATACATTAGGCGAGTTCTAACTTTGTATTCACTGGGGCTGCTTGTCTCTGCAGCTGGCAACACACTGTAGTTCAGACTAGGGTCAAATCCAGTATGATTTAAAATATGTTTGTTTGGTGGGTTTTTACCTACAGTGAGTGTTTCACTGGAAAATGTAGTGCTTCCTAGGTTTAGTTTCCTAAACCGAAGTCCAATATATGCTGTCTCTGGCATGTTTTCAGTGGCATCTCAGTGGTCAGAAGATGCAGATCTAGGATTTTGTGTCTTTGTTATGCATAACCGTTGAGGCTGACAGTTCATTGTTGGAAACAGCATAAACAGTTCTTCCCTCATTCTATGCTTGTTTCATTAGGTGAAATCCTTGGTTTCCATGACAAGTGAGAAAACTCCTTCTGCTGATGAAGAAAATGTGTTGTGGTCAAAAGGCTCCACCAAGCAACTGAGTGGATCTTTTGAGTTTGAGCTTGACTTTTTTCAACCACTCTTTCCAAGATCAACAATGAATGGTTGGCATTGGAAGAGGCAGGCTTGCACCCCACTTTTCTAACTTTTTGTTGAGAAAGGTGAGAAAGGAGTGTGCGTCTAAAATTGACCTCAAGATCTGGACAATAATTTGCAGAAATCTTGTCAGACATTTCATGTTCTGCTTCTCATTTCGTCTTTGAATGTAGCCACTCTAATGTGGTATTTGCAAATACTCTCTGACCCATGTCCGTTTGAGGTCAACCTCACCTGGCGCTCTATGTCTCTGTCCTGATGGTAACCACATGCCTGTCTTATTTCCAAAAGCAACAATTTTCCTCTCAGTCAGATACTCTGGCAGGCCTTGACAAGGAGGAAGCAGCGCTAACGGTTTGCACAGCTTGAAACCCAAGATCTTCATGTCAAGAGAAACTGGGAAGAAATGTACTCATACTTTCTCCAGAAACGTCCTTTGCAACCTTCTTAGATGTGAAGAAAAATCGCTGTGGCTTCCTCAAGATATTACCTTCATCCTTCAGGACCTTCTTGAATACTTTCACAGACACTGTGAACAGAGATCTCGGTTTGGACAATGTTTCTGTTTACCGGGTGGAAAGTTATCACCTGCACCTCTGTTGTTTAGGGGAGAGCTTGAAGTTCCATTATGTTTTGGTGCTTGGATTTTTTTCTGGCTAGATTACAGGCATGTGATAAATGGATTGCAAAAACATCCAGCAGATACTTTTTTGACTCAATTTCAGACTCCTTGACAGTTTCAAGGTTGCTGTTAACCTTTCACCAGCTAATGAAAGAATGTCTTGATCAGCGAGAGAACAACTGAGCTAAGACCGAGCTTTGACTCAGTATATTTATTTAAGAGGAACACACAGAGTTTCAGAATGTGCACTGCAAGCTGAAAATAATGAATAAATTACACCGACTGGCTTGTTTGATACTATGCATCATTAAGTCCAGATATTCTTTTTTTTTAAATTTACAGTGGTAGCAACAAAATCAAAGTAGGAGCATTTTAATGAATATAATCCAGAGTGAAGATGTAAGATGTTATAAATTCTAACGGCAGCTTTCTGTGATCTCCCTCAGAGTCTCTGTATGGACTTTGGTTTAAAAACAATGAAATGTGATTACATTCAAATCTGGCTATTTTCATTCTGTGAGGCTTCATCTCAGACGAACCACAGAAAGACCATCCGCCAAGACCATGTTGCGGCTCCTGTGAAATTCAAGGTATTGAAAATATTTCTCTCCCTCTGCGGTTTGGCGTGTGTCATTACAATGAGGAAATAACACCGTCCTGCTCCCCTTTGTCATCTGAACTTTTCATCTTCTGTGTATAAATCAAATGTGGCTTGACTCCCTGCATAAATTCCACTGGAGGGTTATGACTTAGCTTTCTTCATTGTAGAAAAAGTGTTGTGGTTGGATGGTTTATGAAACACGTACTGCTGGTGAAGAATTTGGGGAAAAGTGTTTCTATTCCTTACAGCCAGCTGACATCTGTGTACAAAAGACAGCTCAGTCATTCTATCTATATACTGTATGTGTCTTAGACAATGGCTATGCTGAAGGAGGGCTTTGACCTGGAAGTCGTCCCTGCGGAAAGGGACCACCCCTGTGGGAAGGAAAGGGCCTCTGTGGTTATCTCCTAGCAGATGACAACAAAAATATCATACCACATATTAGTTTTCTTCCACTCAACTCCTCCATCCAAACCAAAGTAAACAATGGTAAAATCAGAAATAGTGTTTGACCTCTTCTCAGGCCTCCACACCACACCATAATGTGTTTATGCTGGCTTTCCTCTGAACACATTTTCTACACTGACCTTACATAAATAACGTATCGCTGACTGGCAGATTCTGGGACTTAGCTGAGCTAACTTTATTATTTGTTGTTGTTATATTTTGCTTTGATTTAAGATAGATAGATACTTTATTGATCCCTTTCGGGAAATTGCCTTGTTACAGCAGCTACAAAGTGACATAAACACCCCAAAACCAACACAAAGACAACCAACATTCCGAATAAAAAGAGTCTAAGCAAAATAAGCATGAAGATGAAGAGCTGTATGCATATGTTCCGACACAATTTAAGTCATGTCAAGATGGTTTAAGTGATTATTTAATGGTCAGCAGCATTCAAAGCACACAGGAAGGGGATCCCTGAATGTTTGACCTCAGGATATGAGGCCAGGAAAGACAAATGACAAGCTAGCTAGAGTAGGGACAAAAACAGGACTGAACATTTACATTATAGGAGCTGCGACGTGATTATGGAAACATTTTAGCTGTGTTTTATTAATGCTTATACATAAACTGTATATAGACTGTAAATGTAACAATATGATATTTTTAATAACAATAAAACATTGTATAAGACAAGTTCACTCATTTGCTTTGAAATTACTTTTGAAAAGTGTCATTTTTGCAGGTCTGCCACACAATACCACCATATGGAGCCTTGATTCTTGCAATATTCTCACTTCTATTTCAGAGCAGTTGGTGTGAAGGCTCCCACCAGTCAGCACTCCCCAAAAACAGTTTAGAGTGTGAGAAGTGAAGTGAGAAGCGTGTTTGTTTGTTTGTCGTTTGACTTTTGCTAGTCATGAAATTACCAAATATCATTTGGGGTCTGGTTTGCTCTGCCTGCTGTTTTTGAATAAAGGCTCATGGTTGGAGGCAATATTTGATTTCAAGCCGCCATAATTTGAACTGTTGTTTTCATTCAAAACATTTAACAGCCACTTTAAGTTTGAGTAAAACATGATGGGACAAATTGATACATCAAACTGCAAATGCATGAGACTTGTTTTCATGGCTGTAGGGTCAGCAACATCTGCAACAGAAAAACAAATTGGGTCACTTGGAGAAAATTACTGAAAGTTGAGTCATGGGATAGTGCTGGGGAGGGGGAAGGTCTGTTAATAATTTCCTTCTTGAGGTAAAACAAAAACACAACACAACAACAGGGAAGGCTAATTAGTGTTTAGACAGGCTTTAAACAAGGCTCCAGTTGTCACTAACCACCAGCAACAGATGCCTGAGAGCTGATGAAGCTCAGGTTTGCTGCATTCCAGTATGAGGGGCCTGTTACTGTACTGTAGGTGTCCAGTCATTAGCTTTGACCTTGGCTTTAGGAACAGCAGTAGTCATTTGAGCCGTTCACTTTATTACCCTTGAGACAAAAACAAAATATCTCTTTGAAAGCCCATGTTGTCCAGCTCTGCTTGGATAGTGATGAATAGATTCCATTAGTAGGGAGAGATCAGACTCAGCGGGAGAGAGGAGATGAAGTTGTTCATAATTGAAAAGAAAGGAAGGAAGCTCGACAGAAAGACAGTGCGAAGGTCCATCCCTATGGTGTGCTGCAGAAACAAAAGGCCCATCGTCTTGCTCCCGTGGGGGATTGAGGGGTGGCCTGGGAAGCATGTTACCATAGTGACCGTTCTGTCACTTAGCCCCGAGCGCTGTCTCGGTCAGGCGCTCTGTAGTGTACATAGGATCTGCCAAGAGTCAGCAAGATCAAAATCTGCCCTGGAAAGCACAGAGGCTCTGTTAAACCAACTACAGCTGGTAGAGGAGCTTTTTCCTAAACAGGACTACACGTTACAAAACTCCACAGCACAGCGCAGCATTTTTCACAGCCCTCGATCCCCCACCTGGCATGTAAGGCACTAACCCCCGCACACATTATAGCCATTTTATTAAAGTAAAATAAAGGAGTAAAGGAAAGTGGCTCTGGGACTTGTGTTGTAGGATTTCTGTCAGATTGCTGTGCTTCAAGCTGGAGAACTTCAGATTTTAAACTAGTTGGGATGTTTCCCTCCCTTATTCTGCATTCCTGCAACAAAATACATAATTGTCTAAGTCTCACTCATTTTTTGCATGACAACATATAAACATCAGTGACACTGCAGTTATTGTGCATTTTCTTACATTTTCAACGGTCTGTGGCCAGTATACTGTATATTCCTGTTTTTTTTTTTCAGCCTGTTCGGACTCAAGACAGCAGCACAGTTAAAACAGTGAAAACTGAAAAGCTTGCCTCCAGTCTATTGCTAAACCGTTCATCCTGCAATAGGCCTGTCGTTGTTTGCACTGCAGACGCCTCACTGAGCCTGGATCTAATGTGGCTTGACGTCTGTGTGCGTGTGTGTGTGTGTGTGTGTGTGTAGTGTGTGTGTGTTTGCTCTTGTCTCTCAGGGTGGCCAAATGAACTGTTTAGCCTGAGGACCAAAGATCACAGGCTCTGATCCAACAGCAAGGGAGAGAAGGAGCGAGAAGTGTGATCATTTTGCATCCATTCTCCAACTTGTCATTGCACCATGAGCTGGGATTGAGGAAGTGCTTCTTTGTTTCATTTTGTGGTAAGTTTTATACTTCATCTGCACTCCAATTTATTTCTCCTTTTACAAGAGAGTATTTGCTGTGTTTCAAAGTTCATTAGTAAGCCACATAACATAATGGTTTGCATGTGTGTTTCATGTCTAAATTTGACTGGAGGCAATAGCGTCAAATAGGCAATATGAGGTATTTACACATCATGACACAAATCAAGCACTGAGGTTACCAGTGGGTGCAATTTGGAGGTAAATGCAAACACAAACACATGGATTGTGCAACCTAAACACATCCATATAATCTGTGTGTGTAGAAAATGTGACATGTGTTTTGATTTAGAGAAAAGTGTGCACACGTAAGAGTGGGATGGCTTCAGAGTTCATCATCATTTCACATGAGCAGGGTTTTTTTCCACAGCCAGCCACAACACAAAGCACATGTTAAAGGGGAATGGCTCTAGCATTGAAGGCACTTCCTTTTATTCTGAAGTGGTCTCTCCTTTTGTTGCCATCAACACTCTTACGTGTCTCATGGTGCGACACCATGATGTCATCAAGCCAGGGAGGTGGAAAATGCTCACAAAATGGCAAAGCAGAGGAGGAAAAATTCAGAGTCAGCAGAGAGGGGCTGCAGGGTGGAGGATGACGGGAGCTGAGGAAATACAGAAAGACCCAGCAGCACTGTTTGACCCTGGTTTGGTATGCCATGCAGGCAAATCCAATAAAAAAGAAATTCCAGATGAGAAACAGTCTTGTTTCTCCTGAAGACAAAAGCTACTGAGTGAGGAGGCAGCATGAATTAACACAGAGGATGTAGATAATTGCTGAAAACAAAAAACAAACTGTCTAAGACAGAATGAACTTGAACTGTTCTTTTATCTCATCTGGTGTACGGCTCCACAGGTTTTACTTTAAGAAAGACTTCCTTGGTTAGGAGTCAGGGCCGCACACGGGAACGGTTAAAAAGACAATAGAGCTCCTCAGACTGACAGGATGCCAGGAGGACAGACAGCTTAAATGTCAAGGACACAAAGTCCACACACATAAGTCAACAACACTGATCTCTTCCTCTGAGCTCCACAAATTGATCTGGGAGTCCCATCAGGCAGGAAGGAGACCTTTGCGGCTACTTGAAAAATTGACTCTTGACCTCTTTAATGGAGGACAGTCATGGTTCAGAAGGAACGGCAGAGGCAGAGTTCCATGTGCCAAATGCATTATGATGATCCCACATGAAGTCAGTGCTTTAGGACAACACAGAGGAACTTTTGTTTGACACTTGGAGGCCTCATCCCACCCACAGCCAACGGCATATGAAAAAGAAGTGGTCAGAGGGTTTGACATCCTGGCGCTGCACAGACTGTGACACTTGAGGAAGGGTGGCTGGGGATATTTCAAGGGCTTTTAGCACATGGAGAAGCATTAATATGCTGCTTACTTGTATTCTACACCTAAGTCAGATGGTGTTATATATTTGTTGTTTTTTTTTCAGGTTGGAGGAAAATCAAGATCACCATGGATGTGAAGAAAAAAGAAATGGACCTCCTGAGCAACAGCATAGCTGCATATGCACACATCAAAGGTACATCACAGCACAGTATCTCCCTGTGTCAGTGAACCTATAAAAAATTAAGTAACAACATTTCACTCTATCTGATGTGTTCATGTTGTGCTTTCCTCAGCAAACCCAGAGAGCTTCGGCCTTTACTTTGTGCTTGGAGTGTGTTTCGGCCTGGTACTGACACTCTGCCTCCTGGTCATCCGCATCTCCTGCAAGCCAAGGACCAACGTTGCTCCGGCCACGCCTGAGAAGAAACAATTGAAGGACATCAGTGAGGATGACGAGGAGAGTGAAGATGACGAAGATGAGAATGGGGACGATGTAGAGGCGCCTGTCCCTTTGTCCAGCACAGAAATTCCTGCTGGTAATCATTCCAGCCAATCCAATGGGACACTAAGTGTGAACGTATTCACTTCAGCTGAGGAGCTGGAGCGTGCACAGCGACTGGAGGAGAGGGAACGCATCATACGTGAGATCTGGAGGAACGGCCAGCCTGACATCCTGGGGTCGGGAACAGGGACTATTGGAAGAGTGCACTACTACTAACATACTATGAGGCTTCAAGGGAAACACTGTAAGCTCTGTGAAATGCAGAAATTGACCTTTGGGTGTCCCTGAATACTCTGAGGCTTTTGTTAGATACAATGCAACATCATGGGAACAGGACACATTGATAAGCCGGCACTATGTGATATTGCACTTCCCATGTAGCAATGTTCTTTTCAACTGACTACATGATGTTAAAACCAAGATGTGTCTTAAAACCCGATCCGTGAGGAAAAGATGCAGCATGAACGTGGTAGCTAATGGACACTAGAAGTAATCAGTCTATTAAAATGTATGGCGCTTAATGACAAAAATGCACACAAATAGGTTTATGTATGTATGTAATAAAGTATAAAATGGAAGCATATAAAAGGACAAAGTATGTACTGTATGTTGCAATGAAGATTATTTGTTTGAGGATAATTCTCCTCCAGGCGAGTGAGTGTGTGGAGAAAAGAAAACACTCTCAGGAGTACTGTTAAAGGAAATTACATTGTTTGAAGAAGCACACAGATCAGTTTGGGTGTTCAGATTACAGTTTAACGTAAAGACCATTAAAATTGGAATCTTTAAATCCACGTCTGTGTCTATGTCAGGGATAATTCAACCAGAGGAAATGACAGAATAAGGACTTAAAGTGTTATACTGAAATAATTTGTTTTTGTTTCTCTTAATAATGTTGTGGTATATAAATACACAACACAGGTAATGTTTGTGTACCTTTGGGCCATGGATTTATTGTCAACATAAAGAGAGCTACTCTGCTAATATAAAGTCACTCTTTGTAAATTATTATTTCCACTCTGGTATGTGCCTTAAAAGGTTAATAATACAGTTTTCTAATAAAAATTCATCTCCAGAATGACAGTAAATGTTCTGACATGGCTCTGTTGCAGTCTTTAGGGCTGTAAAAGGAAGATAACAGACAGAATGGGATAACGTGAATGAAATAAATTCAATTTCCTCTTTAAAAGGAAGGGAAAAAAATAAAACAAATAAAGAACAGTCTGAAAGCTCCAGGTAAACCACTTGCTTTGGTTCTTGTAACGCACAGCTGCGTCAAAACTGCGCAGCCTTCACAAAACGGGTGCGCAGTTTTTACGCAGCATTTAATCCAAACACCTGGTCACACCTGTGTTGATTGCGCTTCCTGTTGACTAGTGTTTTGTTACTCGAGTGTGGTTTTGATTCATGGATTAAAAAAAGGAAATGCATCGCTCGTCCTGTATTGGCACTTTCACCTGTTGATGACAACATATGACTGCAACGCCTCACCAAGATAAGTGCTGGAGCTAATTGTAACTTGTGCTGTGAAGGATGCATTAGCTCTGTTAGCAGAGATAAGCAGTTCTGCTTGGCAGTGTTTTAGCCAAACCACATTTGGTCAATCCACTGTGACCCAGATTGAAACACCTCAACATTGATTGCCATGACATTTTAGAACAATAAACAGTAAAGGATCCCAGATAAAATATTTATGTTTACTGGATAAACTGGTTCCTAGAGGATGCATCCTAACAATTAGCCCTGATTTTTACCTCTGGTGCAGATTCTCAGACATTCCCCACTTTTAAGGAAAGAGTGTTTATTATTTATAATATTATTTCTTATACATTTCCAACATTCAGCTCAAAGCACTGCTCAAAATGTAAAGCTGTTAGTGTGGCTTTTGTTAAATTGTCTCTCTTTTCTCTCTTCACTTCTGCTGTTGACACATTGTCTGTCTGCTGGTTGAATACTTTTCTGCTGTTAAAACTATAAATGTGTCTTTATGTTGTTGATATTTGTCTGCTGGCTGAATTTGTTCTGTGTTTATATTGTGTATACTGTCTTCTTTTGAGCTGCTGAAATGTGCTGGTTGTTAATTTCTCCTTTTATGTTTTTTTGTGTTGGCTGCCAGTTTCTGCTTATAGGCTGTTGATAACTGTGTGCAGTGTGTTTTCATTATAATAACTGGATTTCTTCCCTGTCAGAGTTTATCTTCTTGGTTTTATGTGCATCGTGATGCTTTGATGTTTTTTTTTTATAGGGGCTTAATTGGTTTCGTGGTGTGTTTCCTTTATGTTGTTGACATTGTCTTGGGTCTTTCTGGTAGTGAGTAACATGACTGTGGTCCTGCATGCAGCCTGTCATGTCAGCCATGTCGAGCCATTTCTCACATTTTCGTCTCCTCATTTTAGGCTTAGAGAAATGTTTAAACTGTTTTTTGTGACTGTTTTTTCTCTGTACAGCTGCTGCTTCTATTGTTACATCACTGTCTCACTCAGCGGCCCTCGTTGAACAAATGGTAATGTGCTGCCAGTCTCTGCTACGTAAGCTCTCAGTTTGAATATTCCCTGATTGGTGGTGCTTTGTTTCACACAGGAGCCAGGTGCTCCATAGATGGTGCTTCATTGTCTGTGGTGTCCGGCCCACACTGGCTCTATCTACTGTGGTGCTTTCAACAGAGCTGAAATGAGGCCAATATCATCTGTGCATTCACATATTAAACCAGGTCCACATGAGTTTGCTGACAGAAATATTGTCTGACTGCCAGTAAAGAATCACAGAACACTGGGCGAATGTTTGAACTGGACAGAGTTACAAGTCTGTAGTGGTTCAGTAATTTATACGTGAAGTTGTGAATTCTTGGTATGTCAGTAAGAGAAAAAATACTCATCAGTGTATGCGTGGAGCCCACACTGTCTTCTCTGCTGAGGCCTTGGAAAAATCTCTCATGTGGTTACAAGCTTCCAGAAATCAGTGGCATTGTTTCTTTGAAATGGCACTGTAATTATAAACCTCGTGTGAATGGCATCTACCTCAAAATCCATCCATCCATAGCACCCAAAATATTTCACTAGAGCCATTTGTCATTTTACAGGATGTAATCAAGACATACATTTAATTAGAATCTCATCTTAGCCTTATGAAAATTGTACAGTTATGAAACAATACAACAATAAAGTGATCATCAGTAAGAAGGAAATCCACTTATGGAAAAAAAAAAAAAATCTATATCTGAACCATAACACAGTGTGGGAAAGATGTGTGCAAAGATGGATATGGTGCAGACTGTCTTGTCTTTTGTGGTTCTTTGGCTGATTCCACAAACCAGGCTTTAATGGCATGTATGGCTACATTCATGCTGTTTAATCACCACTTTAATTAGGCCACATCACATTTTATCATAATGGCCTAATAAACGTTTTTTATTAAAGTTGCATGTTATGATTATGATTCCTCACCAGTAAAATGCTCCATATTAAAAAGACATTTTAATATGCCATTTCCCATGAGGTCATACATATGTTTTTTTTTTCTATCCACCTTCTTTCTTTGACAAACTGTTCTTCATCAGTTCAGCTCCTTTCTCTCTATTTCTAATTTTAACTCTGATGGATTTTTTTGTATTTGACCTCTGAGCTTTAGCTCTCAACACTCAGTTTTCAGTTCTCCCAACACTTCCATCTTACATTCCTCCTGTATTACAGTGCGCTGAGTCAAATATTCATGAAAGCTGTGTATCGTTAATTTATAGCAGCACTCACTGTCATCTTCCCTTGTGTTTGCAGAACTTTACAGAAAGGACAAAAAGTAATTTTTCATATCTATAGCAATAATTCAGCAACATCAACTGACCCTTTGTTTGTTTAGTCTCATTTATTTCACCCCTTGTCCAACGGAGAATGTGTCCTATAATGACAGTTTTCAACAGTTTTTAAAAATAGCATGTTCCCATGGAAGTTTCAGAAGCAGCAGGTCCCTGATGAGCTCCAGATGTCGTCCAGATGTGCTCTGCAGTGGGCAACACTAGTAGGCTTAGACAGGAGCAAACATCCACCGCCGCCAAAACCAAATCTCTACTCCTCACTCTGAAGATGGTCAAGTTAAATCGCTCTCTCCATAGTGGGAGCAAAAAAAAAAAATCTTATTAATTCTCTTCCCACGTTCTCTTCATCCATCACGATGAGTCACTGTTTTCAGCATTGTTGGAGTGAGTCAGTTTTTCTCGGATTGACATGGGATGCCTTTTCCACTTAACTGCAAAAAATGCAGCTGACCACAAAGTCTGTTTAACTCCTGAAGTGTTTCAATGGCAGGATTTTAAAGATTTTGTTTCGTTTCCATTGACATCAACTGAAACAGTTGATGCTTCTTTTTATTTAGAGTAGTCTTACAGTGCCTCCTAGTGGATTTATGGAGAATTACATTCTGATGATCAATCACTTGCATGTCAGTCCATGATTTTGATAGTTTTAACATTCAAGTAACAATCCCCCTTTGGATGACTTAATAGTATATTTTAGGTCTGTGCAAAAGACAATATTTCCTCCTATGTACAGTTGTTTATATTACATATTCTGTATATGTCATATGTGTAGATATTCAAAGTCCAGCAAATCCATAAATACTATCAAGAATAACCCATTTAAAAACAATAATTGTGATTTCTAGAATTCAAATATGTCCAAACTTTAGCAGTATCTTTTGAAGTCTTTTCTAGGATGAAGTTTCTCCGCTCTATTGCAGGATTCACTTCATCCCACACCCAACTATGCTTTCTAATTTAGCCCTTGCTCGTTAGTCTGCCGTGGAACAGCTCGCTTGTCCTCTCCATACCCATTCCACAGCAAAAAAAATGTTCATCTTGTTTGAATTTGCAGTACACAAGCCAGCATGGCACAGTTTCAGACAGGCATCCCAGTCCCAGTCTGTTTTGGGATTAATGCTTCTTCGCCAGACTGTGTACTTCCTCCTGCATGGGAAAGACATTTATTTAACAGTGAATTACAGCACAGTCATGATCTTGGGAACTACAGCTTCTGTATTCTTTTTCTTGAGGTGAGAAATATGCAGCAAGCATAAAAAAGGAATGCATGCAAATGTCAAGGCATGCCTCACTGACCTGCAGTGCCACTCTTTTGTTTCTCTCCTCCCTCAGTTCTTCTTTCACTTCCTGCATGTCTCGCCTGATCAAAAGAGACAGAGACAAAAATATGACTTTGCAGACATGGGTAAGCCTAAATAGGTCAAACTGTACACTAGCATCCATCTATTATCTACCACTTATCCTCACATAGGGTCGTGGGTGGCTGGAGCCGTGGACAAGTCTCCAGTTCATCACAGGACACATAGAGACAGACAACCATTCACACTCACATTCACACCTAAATTAGTCAATTCACCTAATCCCCATGCATGTTTTTGGATGGTGGGAGGAAGCTGGAGTACCTGGAGAGAAGCCACACAGACACGGGGAGAACACGGGGAGCAAACTCCACACAGAAAGGCGAACCCAGTACCTTCTTGTTGTATCTACTGCACCACCGTGCCACCCTGTACACTAGCAGTCAAGTTAAATTAATAAATGAATGTATGAAGTTAGAATGTTACTTATAGTGGGGATGAATTGATTGGAAACAAAAATGGCCTTGATCTGGATCACTCTAATCAAGTAGTGAAAAATCTATCTTTATTAATACGTTTTGAAAGAGGTTAATAACATGTGACAATGAAATAATATAAACCTCCTTCTTTCTTTTCTAGTGTGTCTCAGCTCATTGTTTATTTGCCCCACGACCTTAAAATGTGATGATATAAATATAACAGCGGTAGTCTTAGGTGGCACAGTGTAAGACAAAGCTCACAACAAGGAAATGCATGCTAGTATTACTGTGAGGAATGAAAGATTATCTCACAGACAACCTGACAACACGTCCAAAGCATTTTGCCTTGACTAGCTGCAAAATCACATGATAACTTTACCAGGGTCTCTAGTTTGATTGACAGCACCAGAGTGACTTTTAGTGACTGTCCCTGACTATTTACTCTTTGAGTGCCATTGACATAATAATACATCAAAGTGTTTTTCGTCAGCGGGTCGTCAATCGTGGTTTCCCGCAGCCTGTGAGTAATTTTGGGGCTTCTGGGAGATGTAGTCAGAACATAAAGACGGTATATGGCACAGAGATCAAATCAGGAAGTGGAGACGATCGCATTTAGAGAGCAAAACGGACAGATTCTGGACAAAAAGTGACATTTTTGGTGAAAGTGGCCTCTACTCTCTTCAGAGACATAGTACAAACTATTCTGTGGGTCTTGAAGTATAACTCAAAACACTGGCACAAGGCACTTTTGATTTTAAAAAAACGGCTGGCACTCAATGAGTTAATCTGGAATTCACCACCTTTTTTAAAATAAATTTAAAAAAAATAATAAAGAAAAATATCTTCAAATTGGTTTGATAATGTTTGACAAAAGGACATTTATGATATAACATGAAGGCATAAATAAGTTTAATTTATATTAGAAAAAAACTCCTAAACGCCCAACATAGGTGTTTGATCTGATCAGAATAGCTAATTCAACATTTATATTGGGTGATTAGATCACATGATGCCACAAAAATTAAAAAATGGGTTGTTAATCAAGCCTGTTTTTTACATATTTACACTGATCAGACAAGATAAGTGAAATCAACTATGGGTGTGTGGAGTCTGTAAGCAGATGTATTTTTTTTTTTTACATAACATGCCATTCAGCAAAAAAAGGAAATATGACTTTCCCAAATATGTGACCTTGTAGATATTAAATCTGCTCTGGTCGTGATCACATGTTGAGGGCTCCACATGGTTTAAGAGGTTTGTTAGGCAGGAAATGATGTGCACATGGTGCACAATGCCTGGCTCATGTTTAGCAACTAGGCCTCTGTGATGTTTCATATCGAGGCAAATCAAAGAAAAGATCTAACACTGTTGAGTCCAGCACTTGTGTTTATTTTGTATTCATCTCTTAACTTTTGATTAGTCACTTCCTGTGTGCACAAACAACACCAGAAAAATTCATTTGAGAAAGGAAGCTCTGTCTACACTCTTTTAGTTATAACGTAGATGAATATTATTAAGTCCTGCGATGTGAGTCGAGATGATACTAGTACTTTATTTTACATTTTAAAGAGTAAGTAGCCCACATTTTCTTTTAAACAGCTCAACCGATGAAGTTGCTTTAAAATGAGTTGTACTCACTCGTGCCGTGTCTGCAGCAGCTCCAGAGCCATCCTCAGCTCTTTGATCTCAGCCTGCAGGCTTTCCACAGTTGCTTCTACTTTATGGGTCACGGTTCTACCATCCACAACTACTTTGGGTGGTGCTGGTCGAATCGGAGGCGGCGTCTTTGGCCGATCAGGCTTTGTGAGAGGTGGCAGAAGATTTTCTGTACCCTGCAGTAAAATTAGGAAACATTGTATACAGACATTCAAATTTACTGGCGCAATGAAGGAATATTTACACATCCTAGAGAACTGTAAAATGCAAAGTACACTGCACTGGCACTGTATGTTACATATTATCTCTTTTTACTGAAGCATAAGATAGTTTAGTAAGCTTAATAAGCTTATTTCAAACTGGTTAGGTTTCATCATAAATCACACCCAGATGAGCAATCAGTGTCACAGACCTTTTGTAAGCCAGGTATTTTCTCTGGCTGAAACTTTTTTGGCGATAATTCGGGTTCTGTCTGGTCAGTGGCAACCTGGGCCTGCAAAGGAGCACCATGGTAAACACTGCTAGTCATCATTCCTCACAGCCTTCACAGTCTAGAGCACAAACCATAAAAGGATACTTGAGGTAATGGAGTCCTTCATGTCCCACGATATCTTTTGATAAACCCCAGGAGAGATCATGTCTGAACTTGTTGCTGTCAGTGTGAAGTGAGCAACTCATGACAACCTGGCTCTTTTTTCTTGCTCAAACACATCAGAACTATTGTGAGTGCAGAAACTGTTATCTCTTTCATTCTTACAATGATTTGTCTTGAAACTAAGACGCTTGCAAGTATGTGCAAGCAAAATGAGTCTAGCAGATGAGTCATTTGGAAAACATTCTGTTACTGAACTGCAAGTTGTGCTGGAAATAACTTCATAGAAATATATCACTACATGTGAGCTGCAGAAAAAGAACGCCAAAGAAAAAATTGTCCTGTAAATGTGAATTAATTCTAAATTCCATTTAAAGAAAATATGCACAAGATAAAGTGAGGAGTTGCCTCGTTGTTGCAGTGATTATCTCCAGTTGCAAAGGTCAGCCACAGGTTTAGCAGGTTTTCTGTGGTTTAAGCTAGTTAAGCATTCGTTATATAACTCCTCACTCATTAAGGTGGACGTACTTGTGCTGCTGTCACCAGGCCTGATGGCGGTCTCCTCTGTGGGGGTTTGGCTCTGTTTGCTGTGGGATGGCACAGCTTTTCAGTCTGAACATCCACTCCATCAAACTGGTCAGCCTCTGTCTCCTCCAGTTGTTTTGGTGAAATAGGAGCCACATCACCATTTGTTCTGCTCAAAATAAGAGCACAGTCTTAAAAGATTGAAATTGATTGAAGTAAATGGGGTTCTCTTTCACATCTTTTGTGAAAGAAAACTGGTGCACAGCATGCAGTTCTCATTTTCAAAAGAAAAACTTTGAATCTAGTTTCCCAAACTCTGGTGGCTGCAGGTGCAGTGCTCAGCAGCTGAAGTCTTATTTTGTCCCGGAACATGTTTCACTTTCACAGCTCATGAGGAATTGATTGACTATAATAACTTTTATATATTTTATAGATCTGATATGTTATAAATAATCAGACTTGAGTTAGAGGCCTGAGGTAGAGCAGGAAAGGTGTCCCTTCTAAGCATATTTGCTTGGAAATATTTTTTGAAAAAAGCTTGTTCTCCCTTAGCTGCCCCCTCAAGACAGGGCTGTTTTTGTTTTCCCAGTTTGTGTGTATGTGTGTGTATGTGTGTGTGTGTGTTTGTGTGCCTATTCACTCAGGAAACAGGAAATGGGCTGCTCTCGTCTGTTTAGGCCTGATCTGACTCATCCCAGAGTTTCCACTGAGCCGCTAAAGGTCGGGCATCCTGGCATTCTTCTTTAAGCACACCATGACAACTGGTGGCAGCCACCAAAACCTTTAACATCTAAAGGCTCCACTCTGGAGAAAGTGTTCCTGACATTTCCTAAAGGCCGTTTGCTTTAGAAAGGTTGCAAATTAATCACTATTCAAGTCTCTGGGTTGGAAGCCATATTTTCTGGTAAATCCGAAGTGGTTGTGCATAGAGATTAGTCGTGAAGGCATAACATCAGAAATGTTTGGCATCACTCACTTGGATGAAACCTTGTTGGGTTTGTCTTTGACTGGAGGCGGGCTGGGCTTGTTGATGGACGGCAGCTTGACTTTGGTTGGAGGATTGCTTCTCAGGTCCTTAACCTCTGGTTTATCATCTATCATGAAAATTCATCATTGTTACTCCACAGCATTGTTTATATTTACATAGGAATGTGCCACAATACGGTCATTATGAATGCCACATATACCTTTCGTCTTTGCTGGACCACTTTTGTCCATCACTGAGGCCTCTGTCTTCACTGAAAGAGCAGTAGTGAATGAACAGTTATCGCAAAGTTGCATTATGTAAATTTTATGCAAATATCACAGCTTTTCTTTTGATAAAATATTAAGAGTATTTCATTGAGATTTTGTTCAGACAGTTGTCACTTTGATGGGCAGCTTAAAAATGTTTCCCTAAGCACCTACTTTTGAATATTTGAATACATATTCTCAGGCTGCAACAACATATAGAGCAGGTGGCTGCTGGAAAGAGCATGCATATTCTGCCATCGAAAAATAAAAGTTAGTTCTCACACTTCATGCCGGTTGAGGCTTCTCCTGTTATGTATTTAAGTACTGGTAGACATTGTTTTCATTTACACTTTTAGAAGTAAACACACTATTAAATCACCACTGGCTGATTTTATTAGTACATAAAGTCGTATGGTTTTATGTGGTGATGAAAAAGATGCTACTTTCAATTAAACTGTAATTTAGTTTATGAGCTGTGTGCACATCACTGGAGCAGACCAGGACACATCAGTATCCAACAGCACTGCAGTAACAGCTCCCAAAGGTCTCAACAAGGTTACCAGGGACAGCCACTCTGCCTCAGCTCATAGAAAAAAATGGTCCCTGAGAGGCTGCGAGAATAAATGTTTGAATTATGAAGCCTCGGTGAACTGAAGGTAATCTGAGGATTCCTGTTTGTCATGCAAAAAGTGATGAACCTGGTTACAGCTCTGCTGAATACATAGAAGCACAAATCTATCAAGTGCTCTAATGCATCAAAAAGACCATAATACTTTGAATAACGCACAGACTCAGAGATGAATAACGGACCAAATGAGAGCACAGGAAGCCTACCTTGAGTGTTCAAAGCATTGTGCAAACCATCCTCACAGCAGTAGTGGCTCAAGTGCTGCTTCTCGTGCTGGTTGTGAAAATCTCTGTGACAGAGCTCTTCCCCCCCACCCCACCCCCTTGTTTCCTCCAAGACTCCTGAACTGTGTCACATGACCAGTCTAACCATCCCCCATCTCACTATAGTCTGAGACCTCCTGTAAAACTTATGTGGTCACAGTGTTGATTATGAAACTGCGCTGGGATTCAGTTAGTTCAGGGTAGAGATGTTCCAATACCATTTTTTCCCTCCTAATACCGATTCCGTTACTTGTGCTGTGTGTATCAGCCGATACCAGGTACTGATATTATTATGTTACATATATATATATATATATATATATATATATATATATATATATATATATTCTTTTATTTTGTTTTTGTTTTTTTGTTTTTTTAAATCATACTACGCCTGCATGGCTGTGATATGATTACCACTGTGGTGTGAGGCCTGGCTCAGGTTAAAAACTTTGAAAAACATGAATGAATACAACAAACTGAAGCCATTTATTTTTTAATTATTATTTTTAAATAGAACAATATAAAAAACAAAATGGTGCAACAGCAACTTAACTAAATAAATCTAGGAACAATTATGAAAAAAATTAAAGTGCAGCCACAATTTTTTTTTAAATAAAAAAGGCATTTAAATAGAACATTGTAAAAAACAGAAGTGTAACAGCAACTTAAATAAATAAATAAACCTAGATTATCACGTTGCTATTGCCACCTCTTAAAATTTTATCATTGCATATGTTGCATGTCGCAGTGTTGCTGTAAAATATTGCCACACCGCCGACATGATTACCCGTTAGCTCCTGATCAGTTCTTCCTCGCCCCTCTATAACAGCAGGCTGCAGATGGTAGGACAGCACAACTGTTTTAAGAGTGGCAAAGAAGAACTGTGTCAGAGCTTACAGAGCTTAATAGGATAAAGGTTCCTATTTTAATAAATTAGGTGGTATCAATTCGGTGACTGGACTCCAGTACTCGCCGATACCGATACCAGCATTTTCAGCAGTATCAGAGACATTTCCAATACTGGTATCGCAATTGGAACAACTCTAGTTCAGGGCACACCTTTGAATTTCTGAGCACTTTGCGTGGCACTGTTTCACTTGCCTGTTGCACCACAGTTGTTTTGAATAGCATGCATTTCGAATCTTGAATCAAACGATGAGTTGGAGGTCTAAATTTATATTGGACAATTTTGTTTTGTCTGCACAAAAACCTACAAAATTTGCAACTTGCACCACAGACAGCACTCCTTAGCACCTTCACCGGAAAGCCACATCCTGCTCTGTTTTAGTTAGATTTGACTTTGACATAATCTTGATTCAAACGCTATTTATATTTATTCTTTTTTAATCACAGAATGTAAAGAGAATAAATACATTATTCATTAACTGAGAATACTTTAAATCTATGACACAGAAATACACCAAAAAAAAGCATGTAAATGTACTTTTCTACCACTGAGTAAATGAGCATGGCAGTAAATGGAAGAAACCACATGCTGAAAATCACCCAACCAACACTGCTGCCAATTTCTCCATCTGCTGAAACAACAGTGCATCTCAGCTCACTGCCAGGCTAAACACCACTGCAGCCAGAAGTCATGAGTCAGAAGAAGATGTCGAGAACATGAAGCCTCACTCTCTCACCCGCTTGTTCAACATACATGTTTGTGTCTTACCTGAGAGTTTCTTGTTGATGTTGCGTGCAGGCGGTTGGCTCGTGCTCCCAGACTAAAGGAGGAGAAATGAAAAACTCAGCAGGCTGGCAAGTTGGTCCCTTTTGTGAAATAAAGGCACCACTATTTTACAGTCTTTCCACTGAGGGAATTTTCAGTGAGTAATTCCAAAACAGAGGATGTTAAAGACGATCCTGACTCACTGCTCAGTGGCTGCTGTCTTGCTAAAGTAACACAAATACCAGATTATGTACGTTGTGTTTTGAGTCATTAAAAAAAAGTAGATATGAATTACTATAAAGCACGTCCACGGCTTCATGGTAGCACAATGCAGTTGTCAAATGTTGAATATGGGGAAGGTCCAGTCCAACAGGGATATTCTTGAGACTGTGTTTTAGTCCACTCACTTGCAGATTGTTCATTGGTGGTATAACCATGACAAAGTTATCAGGAAAGAAGCCATGGCGTCCGTCTAGCTCGCCCTCCCACCAGCCTTCATCTTCTGTTTCCTTCAGATGGAGATTAAAGAGTCACATTACTGTAGAAGCTCAAACATGGCAGCGTCCTTTGGGACGCCAAATTGCTGCACAAGAGGTTACCAAATGGTCAAGCAAGATATGGCTGCTGTATTATAAATTTAGGAAGTTTTTAAAAAAAAATAAAAATAAAAAAAAAATCAGTGGTATAAAATCATTCAATCTGTATGTCACTTAAAAATGTGTTCTTTGAATGTGACACAACTGGTTTGGCTGGATGAACAATATGATACACCTGCAACTTCTCTGTTAGAACAGTGGCTGAAGGAGCCAAAGAGCATGATGGGAAAACATGCTAGAAATGATGCCTGAAAGCAAAAATCTAATGTTCTCAAACCTTGCTCAGTATCACCACCACGTCTCCTATTTTCAGATCCAGCTCATCGTCTGCTTTGGCCTTGTAGTCAAACATGACTTGGCAACACTCCACCGCTGAAGACACATAGTATGAGAGATAACATGGTTACAAACCGTACACAGTCTGACCATTATAGTAGATGTGTGACGCGAATAAGAGGTTTTAACAGTGGTGACTCATCTTATCAGCCTTTCATGAAACCTTTACTGACTCAAAGAATAGGTGAAAAAAATTAATGACAAACTGGAGATAAAAGTTGTAAACCTTGATCCCTGATTACATCAGAGTAGACTATCCCATTCTACTCTGACGTAACTTTGACGTTAGCCACACAACTGCAAGTATAGATATTATATCATATACGCCCATTGACTGTTCAGGTAAATGCTGTTTAAAATAGAAACAGTGTCTAATATGAGAGTATGAACTATAACTTACCACTTTGTCCTTTGTCCCTCAGATTTGTCTTTTGAGATATCTTTATGGGGACAAAAAGTCCATTTAGTCAACGGTAAACAGTTCATGCATTTCAGAAATGTTATTGTAATCATATTTCTGTATTGCATACTTCCTTGTTGAACACAGCGTCGGTGAGCTTGGGTCTTGCCTTGCCCTCATTGTGTTTGCCATCTGTAAAAAAATAAGTAAATGTAAAAAAAGCAGTTTGGATTACATGCAGCAAAAAGACCAATATGTCTGTCTTTACCAACCTTTAGGAGAAACAAAAATTTCTTTGACAAAATTTGATGGAAATGCTCCCACTTTGCCATTTTTCACCCCCATCCACCATCCATCTTCAATCTGTTGAGTAGATTTTTACACAGATTAGTGCAGTTTTACAGTGTGAAGTAAAAAAAAGCAATTAACATCCAGTAGACAGAACTAGTCAGATCACTTCAAGCTGTAATTTGTCTGTCTGACTGCCAACATAAAGAGAAAGGAATACCCAACAATTAATGAATGCTTCATGAAAAACACTTATTTGCCAAGGGCAGACTGGTCGAGCAAACATTTCACCAACGCCCAGATTTACATACAGTGCTCAGGTACTGGGATAAGAGGAAACTCTACCTCTCTGATGATCTCTATCGTCTCCCCAACAACCAGATGCAGCTCATCTTCATTCATGGGGTCGTAGGCGAATGCTACCTCGCATTTCCTCGTCTGTTTCATCCTCTTCGCTTAAAAAAGACAAAGAATCAGTGGACAGACGCTAGGTTTGTAAGCTCCTGGAGAAGCTGGAGCTAATTAACGGTGTCTGTGTTTTGGCTTGGCAAAGTAGTCAAGTCTTAACAGGATAGAGCTCAGACTGCAAAGCACTTGACTCCTTTAACGTGTCTAATCCCTTAAAGATTGTTTCATGTGCTCCATTTTCACGTTATAATTTGGATTTGTGTGGAGAGGATGTGGTTAACATATTTACAGTCGACTTGCTTGCTGCACTGTCTTACCGAGTGCATGCACCACACTGACCACAATTTTAAACAACATTAGACAACGTTGCGATAGAAAAACCAACCTGTTTTGCATAGCACTGGCAGACATTGTCATTGTTTATTTGGAGTCCCCTTAAGCATATTGCAATATGTGCGTATTTCTTACAGAGTTCATTCAATGTCATATAATCATTTCTGATTTAGTGACACTGCAGTGTCACAAAGGAGAACTCTGCATCACACACATTTAGGCAAAAAGGATGATTTGCAATTGAAGAGTTTCATCAGACTTAGCATTGTACTTTTTCTAATGCTCCGTGGTTCTCTCTGGCTGTCACCCATCAAATAGACTGGCACCTCCTGAAATGAAAAACCAAAACGTGGATGCGCGTGGATGAACATAAACAACACACAGTACAGTAGCAGGACTTTACTGGGCTCCAAAACGTTAAGTGACCTTGGCAAAGTTAGCAGGGAAGATGCCTCTCTTTCCGTTCAGCTCCCCCTCCAGCCATCCGTCCTCGCTGGCCTTGGTGACGTTTTTGACCACATCCCCTGTCCTCACTGTGATCTCGTCTCCCATGGTGCCCACGAAGTCCATCAGCACCAGCACCTCTGCGGTGTCCCAGTAAATGGGGCAGAAAATTTGATTCTTTGCACAAAGGCTGGTGTGTTTGCTTCACAAGTGATGTGTCCTGACATTTCAAGATAAACCTCTGCCCAGTGGAGGCCAGACAAGGATATGGGCTTTGAGTGAGTATAGATTATTACAGATGAACTGTACAGTTTTCTTTCCAATTGGTAAAACATTTTCAATTTTAAATACTTTCTTCCAGTGCAATAGTAAACCTTTTTTTCATCAAATAAAAATAAATACTATAGATACTATGCAGTTATACAATGGCATCCACACACAGCACCACTGCTTCAGTTTTATTTGCATGCCTAATTGTGCAGACACAAAACAACTCAATCTTTTCATTACTTCGCATTTACTTGTTGTCTTTCACCATCAAATCCAACAAGCAGACGCACCAAGATATTCCAGCAGTGTATAAGAAAAAACAGCTCACCCATGGTGTCTTCCTGTCTTTCTGTGTAACTCCTTCACGAAGCAGAAAACAAACTATCGAGCAGAAGGAGAACTGAAAGAGTGCGGTTGTGTTGAGAGATACGGCAGCCAAGGCCCTTCTTCCTACTTGTCAAACATTAACATTGAGCAACTTTTCCTGAGGCTAGTCATGGTAAGTCAGCAAGGAGGAGGATGGGTCAAACAGAACAGAGAGAGAGAGTGAAAGAGGGGGAGCAAGAGAGAGGAGGAGAGCAGGAGGGAATGAGGAGGAGAAGAACAGGTAAGACAGGTTTATTCTGAAAGAACAACGCTCATAAGTGACGCTAAGAATAGAGCGTTACAACTAGATATGTAATATTAGAGGACAAAAGTCAGCATTCACATGCAGTAAAATCACACCAAGGTCCAGGTCTGCTGTGCTGTTTCTTACATCTCTGTACTGCATGGTGTCAATTAGCTGCAGACTTCTCAGTACCTCATGTATGTTTGCTGGGAGGAGCTTGTTTGAGTGTCTGTAATGTTGTTTTTGTACGCCCCTTGAGGCACGGTGTCTGGCCAGTTACAGAAAGCAGAAACAGGGCATGCAAGACAGAATTTCATAACTCAGAATAACACATGGCCCAGAAGAGTAACAGACATTATATCAGAAGATAATAATGCTGTTGTGGCTGCAGTTGTGGTAAATCAAGCTCTCCCCCTTTCTTTTGCTCAATAGGTCACTGGGCTAAATCATGCTCAAGTGCTTCCTCATCTTCCCTTTTGAATGCTAATGAGTCTAGTCAAGATGACGGCTGTAAAAAAGCATAACTACAGTGTACAAATACATGACAAAGGGTACAAATTGCCCTATATCCAAGTTAGAGAATTCTTAACAAATGTATAAATGTTACAAAATAATCTGATTATTACTGTAAATTCTGATAATTCCATTATCATATCATGGTGCAGTGGTTAGCACTGTCGCCTCACAGCAAGATTCCGGGTTCTCTCTGGGTACTCCGGCTTCCTCCCACCATCCAAAAACATTCATGGGGATTAGGTTAATTGGCTAATTTAAACTGTCCGTAGGTGTGAGTGTGAGTGGTTGTCTGTCTTGAGTTGTCCTGTGATGAACTGGAGACTTGTCCAGGGTGCACCCTGCCTTTCACCCTAAGACAGCTGGGATAGGCTCCAGCCCCCCTGCGACCCTATGTGAGGATAAGCGGTAGAAAATATATATATATATATATATATATATATATATATATATATATATATATATATATATAGTGTCTTTTATGTAACATGTTTTTACGGGGTAATCCAAAAATGTCAGACATGCACAGTTTCTTGACTCGCATGACTCTGAGTGAAGCAGGTCATCTTGCCATTTTGTTAAACAGAGAAGTATGCAAATCGGGAGTCACCACACCTTGAGATGCTCTGAACTGCAGCATAAGAGAGGAGCTGCAGTGTGCTTGATGAAGAATCCCTTCGTGTAGTTGTTTTCCTGTGCAGCTGGTGCATTATGTAAATGTACAAAGTGAAACAATCTGTGAGCTGCCCCTGGGTGTCACAGTGTTTTCAGTGCAGACAGGATGGTGCTCATTTTGATGTGAGTACGTTTGGTCGGAAACAAGCTTAACCTCTTACTGATGAATGTCTTCTGGCAGAAAACCAGGCTGTTATATGACATCATCACCATCAGTTTGGCACTGGCCTTGTTATGTAGATTTCCTCTCTGGTCTAGTCTCGCTGTGGACAGGCATCAAGCTCAAAACCGCTGCTGTAATGTCAAATGATAAACCTGAATTACTGTTAAACCTTTCTGGAAATAACAATAAAAAAAACACATTGAGGCAAACATTTAAGTAATCAGTGTCTCTTTAATTTACAGTCTCTAAGAAAAAAACAGTAACAACACCTATTTGAAAAAAAAGCAACAAAAAAAAAATAAAAATAAAACAGCACATCACAGTACACTGTGTAATTCAGTTGTGTGTGGGCAGTTAGCTGAACAGAGATGAGTCTAATCCTAAAAAATCACTGGAGATATGCACTGAAATAATATTCCTATTCTTGGATCAGAAATATTGTAATCCTTGTTCTATAAACTACCCATCATTTCTCTTTCTTACAAACTACAAAGAAACAATTTTGACTCAGTTGAACATAATTTACATATTTGATTAAATCATTGGCTGGAGAAAAAGTTTGCAAAACAATAATAGTAATTCCTTTACAGACAGAATCCTGCCTAGCCATGAATAAAAACTATGATGAAAATAAAATATAATCACTATCAATATTATACATTGATTAGTGGTATCCCAGATAAAAAAAAGAGCTATTGTAATGTATAGAAGTCTTTGATGGCAAAATGATTACTGAGCAACAACATTAAATGCACAGATAGTTATTCTTATTAAAGCAGTTTCATATGGTGTCAGCTGGTATTGTTGACCTGTCAGATGTTGTACAATGAAAGACAGTAGAGTGTAACCTTTGACCCCATACAGTTTGGTCCCATGTCAGATCAGGGTCATTTGTAGAGTATTGACCTGGCAAAACAGGTTTTTTTTCTTTTAACGTCAACATAAACTACAGTGTACTTATTGCTGTTATTTTAATCCAGACAAGACACAGCTCAAAACAACAAACCTGATTTTCTATTTATCATGTAACCCCCTAAAAAAACAAATACAAGGCACAAGATTTTTGATCTACGGTGTGATTTTTTTTTTCTTATTTAAAATTACAAATGTCAAGTAGAGTATTATTTTTTTCAATCATTCCTGTGAGAAAAGTGTAAAATTTCCCTTCAACATATAAAGCAAAAGAGCATGTAATCTAAATTTGTATGAGAAACAGCAATTCAACCATAAACAGTGCTTCTACTAGTGATTAGTTCTATCCTGATATGAATAAAATCATTGTACAGAGTGAGTATCCAGCGCTGAAATTAAAGCATAAAAAAAGTCTTAAAAATTTTAAATCTGCATTTCTGAATCCACCACGGTGGATAAAATCACTGAGTCAAATCCTCAATCAACACAGAAGAAAATTAAGAATTTCAGCACTGCTTCACTGCTCAAGTATTCTCAACATTGATTTCTCCCTCTTTGTGGTCCTGTTCTGTCTCCTCTTCCTGCACGTCACCTTGCTCCCCGTTAATGTGGAACTTGTCATGAGCCCATTTGGGGCTGTAGGTGTTGGGGCCTCCGGTGGCTTTGCGGATGATGAACCGTGCTCTTCCACGTGAGAAGCTTCCCCGTCCTCGTCCTCGGTTGTCCACCCATTTGCACTCCGCCTCTTGTTCTCTGTCATCATGCTGAGGGGAAAAGGATGGAGATGTGTGAAGACAACAAAAAGTGCAAACCCTGTTTACAACTAGATTGCAACTAAATGTTTTAACTTTTCACATGTACACCTAAAAGAGCTCAGAGGAATCCTTGCTTCCTTGCAGTCGGCCATTGTCAGAGAGGCAGCGCATAATGCACAGACACACCAGCCTAGAAACACCATTTTTTAGTGGAAGAAGGCCAACAAACATGACTTAAAGACTGACTCTCACACACAGGGGGAAGAGGAGAGGAGACCTCCCATGTGGCCAAAGCTTTCAATATTCACTGTGGATTACCACCAAAGCTCCAGAGCCCAAAAATTTGTGCTCAGTGTTGCTACAATGAGTCCCTGAACACTTCTGGGGGTGGTTTGGTTGCACTTTCACATGGTCCATCACTGTCTGATTGCAATGCCAGGTGTAAAGGGGATCTGTGACACCATGTGGTTAATTAAAACAGCTGGAATCATGAATGGGGAAGAGATTGACCCTACCAAGTAGTATTTCCTGCTCTTGGGTGTGAACTCTGGATCCCAGTCTTCACTTTTTGGCTGTAATGTCATGTTTGCCATGGTGTTACTATGTGAACCATTTCCCTGATAACTGCATCGGTTCCAGCTCCTGCCACGAATTCGGACTTGCTGTAATTAGACAGAAAGAGAGCGCTGAAAAAGAGCAAAATCACTGATTCACAGCAAGCTGTGAAAGTCAAAAGTAAACTTGACACAAGCCATTCCTCTTAACTATAGTGATCTATCAATTCATCTTCATGCCTTAAACTTACAAATCCTCCACGTGGCCTTCCTCTCTCAACTGGTGCTGGTGACTCGGTCCGACCCAGTTGGGCTTTGTTAAAACCTTTATCTTTGGGATCTGGTAGATCTTCTTTTTGGGACTTGCAGGACGAGGAAGATGAGGACGAACTTGAGCGAGAGCGCTTTTTCTTGCTTTTCCTAAAAGAATGAAATGGTACATGCAAAATCCATTAGGACAACTGTTTATCATGAAGAGTAGATGAACAACAGTATTATTCATCTGTAGATGATTTGAAACAAACATGGAGCAGTTGCACATACTTTGATCTGTCGTGGCACTTGGACAACTTTTCCATAGATCTCTCTCTACTAGAATCTGGGGAATCTCCTGCATCTCTTCCCCGATCCTGAATATAATCTCTGTCATGGTATTTTTTACGGCGCTCAATATCCAAACGAAGATCCATCGGGTCACCCTTCATTTTTTCCCCGCCGTCCTGAGCAAATCAAAAACAGAAGACAGCGTCGTGGACAGACTGGATTAGCATGTAGATGCTATCAGTCTGCTCTCAGCCAAGCTGCTTTATTAACTGAACAGTGAGGTCCATGGGTAAAAATTTGGGGGAGGAGACCCGGGTAACAAGCCAGCTGGCATGAATAAAACCAAGCCGTTCTTCTTGAGTGATTTTTCCAGTGGCACTTTCAGGGCCAAACCAGTAGTTATGCATGTTTTAGGATTACCTTCAAATCTGAGCCATTCTCCAAAGCATATGTTTTTAGTTTGATTTGTCTGCCTTCAAAGCACCTACTTAAATATGGTTTGAAAATCAACTTCAGGTTGGCAAACCATCAATATTTAGTCAGCTGTATTTATTGTTAAAGTGAAGTTGGTCAGCCGTCAGGAGGGTGTGTTTTGAAAACCTCCTTACTGGTGCGTTCAAATGCTTGTGGTAAAGTCCAGCATCCAAGGCTTCAAGAGTCTGTTGCACTACAGCAACAAAGAGCACCAGCATATTTCACATTTTCCATGTGTTCCAACACGACTCCCAGCAGCCAATTCTCACATTTTGCTTCATTGATAGGGTGCTGTCAAAGTGTTTTCCAAACAATCCGTTTCCTGTTTCAAACAAGTTTAAAGTCACCATAAGTTGATTTTCATACTTTACTGACAT
Source organism: Synanceia verrucosa (assembly GCA_029721515.1). Lineage (NCBI taxonomy): Eukaryota > Metazoa > Chordata > Actinopteri > Perciformes > Synanceiidae > Synanceia > Synanceia verrucosa. The sequence continues at coordinate 12,124,051 of CM056557.1, read as the reverse complement.
GAACTGAAATAGCTGCCTGGATGGTAGGAAACCAATCTAAAAACGATGACGTATGCTTTGGGAAATATCGTTGTTTGTACCTGCTAGTGTACACATTTCATAGTTGTTGCACTAGTGGCAAAACGGCTAGTATGGTGAAATGGTGAAGGAGAGGGAGATAGGACAGTTCATGCTCATTTACGTTGAATGTATTTTTATAGTACTTTGTCTGTACTATCATATGTCCATGCTCATCAATAAAGAAATATTTACTCAGAAGGTTAAGCAAACAAATTTAAGCACAGGTGCATAAAGGGCTTGCTGTTCGTTATTTCCGTTCCTTATTTTTTTAAAAAGAATACTTACGAAGACAATTGCTTAGCGTCCTTTGAACAGCTTTGGCACAGTTCCATTTCTGAACTTATATGATTCATTAGCCTCGGTCAGGCTTGTGCCCACAGTCTAAGCAATTCACCATGTATGAAGGTGACATATGACAAACACCAAAGTCAAAGTGCCTTATTTTGCATTTGCATTTCTCAGACCGTGTGTCTCCCTTCATGGAAAGCTACAGGCTTTCAGAGAGGACAGTCTAAAGGCATCAGGCTTGCTCACTTGTTCGCGGCTGTTTGTTTTTTCCAACATACTTCATACTGCAAAATGTTCAGTCACCTTGTAAGTGCCATCCTCTGAGCTTTTCATCGCCTCAAAAAGTTGTGAGTGTTTCTTAAAAGCTCTTGGTGAAACATCAATTCTCCTGTGAGAGAGAAACACATTTAAGAAGAGATGATTTAATGCACTTAAAAACAGCCATGGTACAGGTGAAAAACATCAAACTTTGAGCTACACTGAACTGCAAAGATACACAAAAAAAGAGAAGAGATAAAGAACACAATGGTGGGAAAATAAAACTGACCTCCACCGAGCATGAGAACAAATAAGCCAAGATAGTCTGTTGATTTTCAGGTAGGAAAGGTGAGAGAAATACCTGAAAGCTGTTAAAAGAGGAGGTGAAGCCACAGCACACTGAAGGTGAGAGGGTCACTCAATAGGCGACTCTACCTGTGTATCTCTGGGCTTTTTCTTGGCTTCATCATTTCCTTCTCTGCAGCTCGTCTTTGGTACACGGTGAATCGCTCGTTTAGAGTCATTCCAGAGGATGGAAAGTGCTGAGCTGTGTGCAGAAACAGGAAAACAGATGTTAGAGCAGTAAATGCTCTAGTGTCTGTCACTTTTCTATCCAACTGTGGTGCTGCAATGAATTGAATATTCAGAAAGTAAAGGCCTTGTTTTACTGACTGCTCCAAAACATAATGCTGCATTTGTTTGCAGAGAAACTGCAATTACCACAAAGTTTTTCACTGATTGGAAAGGTTCCAGTGTTAAATAGCTTTAATGGCCAAATCTTACTAAACAAGTCTGGTTTTCCCATACCTGGAAAAAAAACTATTACGTTTTATTACTGAAACTATTATTTGATTAGTCCACACTTGTTAACTTTAATGTGAGCAATAGACTGCAAGAGAGTCGAGGACTGACCTTTAATGTGGTGAACGATGGTGACGATGTGTTGAGCAAACAGCTCAGAGGGACTCCTCTGTAACTGAGCAGCCTGAACATGTTGAAAGATGGAGCGAAACTCCTGATCTTTTTTTGAGGACTGCACAAGGTCCTGAGACAGCTGTCGCTCCTCAGCTAAAATATCAGAGCTGAAAATGTATTTAAAAAAAGGTTAAAGACAGGATGATGTACAGTATATTATCAGTTTCTTATCATCTATTGTTGCAAAGTCTGCAACTGGCTGTACAGGTATGACATCTGTCTCACTGTGGGAAAACCCAGTATGGGACCAGATATACGATGCTCACCTCATTAGGCTATCTCCTAGGAAATCCATTCTGATGTTTAATTTAGCTTCCTGTTTTCTTGAGGACATGAAAGGCGAGTCCTCTCCCCTGAGCTCTTTGTCAGGGTTCCTCCTTGGTGGTGGTGTTGGTGATGGGATGGAAGGAGATTTTGCCATCTTCGTGGCTTTACCACTCATGTCTGGGGACAGTTCCTCACATTTTCCTGCTAACTCCCTCTTGGTGAGGGCAGCAGCAATGGCCGCTGTTTTAGCTTGCTTTCGACTGAGATAAATGTCCTCTGCCATGGCGTCAAGGTCACTGTTTTCTACCTGTGAATAGGCCATATTCTGCCATTTGCTAAAGCATTCATCAAACAGTTCCCGGGCTGAGTGAGTGACCTTGATCTTTGCCTTAGAGGACTCGTCCCCATTGTGCCAGTGTTTGTGAAGTGACTTTGAGTGAGGCTTGATTATCATCTCCTCCTCTTCCTCCCCGTCAGCAGACAGAAAGGGAGAAGCTTTCAAAAAGCTGTTCAGGGACACTTCACCATCATTGTCCTCTTTGTACTTTCTTGACACTGAGTCAGAGGTAGTCGCTGATGCTTTGCCATTCACTTTCCCTTGTTCCATATCCACATCATTTGCATCTGCGTTCTTTCCATTTTCCCGAGCGTTAGCTTTTTTATTTTGCTCCTCCAAAAACCTAAATAATGACAAAGAGATAAAGAGCTGCGTCTAACTGGGCATGCAACTTGTGAGACAACTGATTATGGCACGATTTCAAATTCAAATATTTTCTAAAACAACAGAGAGGAAAATGTGTTGGATAAGCATTTTATCTCTTAAATGCTGTATGACATATGGCAAATATTTTAAATATCCCTAAATAATATTGAATGTGTTATGACAACTACACTTGACTATCTGAAGATTGCAAGCTTGCAATCAAATTGTTTGAGGAAATTTGAGGAAAAAAAAGAGGAAAATCAGTCTTACTGTCTGAAGGCAGCAGAGATAGCTGTCTTGTCTCCATCCAGGTATTCCTCGTTGGAGAAGAAGTCAAAGCTGGAAAGCATTGGATTCAGACCTTCACGTGTGGGGTTTTTTGTTGAGGATGAACTGCACACTGCTTTCCAGCAGGAGGCGCCATTGCCGACGTCATTTGTGATTTTAGGGGAATGGCTAGACTGGTTAGCGGTTTGGCTGTTCTCACCAACAATAACAGCAGAGCTTGCCAGAGGACTCGTTCTCTTTGGACTGCTGCTGCAGTCTGTCAGGCCCTGACAGTTCCCCTCTGTTTTCCCACCGCATGCGCCTTCTTTGGCTTCTCCTGCCAACGCCCCGACAAGCTCCACTGGCTCCTCACTTCCACCTCCTCCCTTTTGGACCTCCTTGGAGGCAGAGAGCTCCTCTTTCACATCTTTGGAGTTTTGGTTAGTCAGCAGCAAGGCTGGCCTCCATTTGGGAGAGGAGGAGTGTGAGGAAGAGGAAGAATGCTGCGAGTGTCTCGATACCGGCGAAGAAGATCGGTCAGAGTGGTGAGAGTGACCACGAAGGGGGCTTCCTGAGCGTTGCTGGAGATTGTGAGAACGTCCTCGTGAATGGTTTTGCTGCTGCTGTTGTTGTTGCTGTTTTTGAGGGTACTGCTTGTAATTTTTCCAGTTTTGGCGGAAGTTGTTGTTGTTGTAGCCACCACCCCTACCACCACGCTGGTAGCGTCCACGTGGGAAGTAGCCCCGCCCTCGGCCTCTGAAGTTGTACGGCCTCCGGAAGCCGCGGTGGTAGCCCCGGAACTCACGGCCGTTCTGGTATTCCCTCGGATATTTCTTCTCCCGGTTATGGGATGGAGAATGGGATCTTGACCATGACCGAGACCTTGAGCTGGGAACAGAGGAAAAGGCAGAAAAGAGGCACATAGTTATCACTTGATTACCAAATACATTTTAATTGAATGATAGATTAATAGAACTAATTTTTAGATATTCAGCACTACCTGAAACTATAACTTACAGTCTCTACACTTGACAATTCTCACATTCATACATGAATACCAGTATACAGGCAAAAAAAAAACCACAGCAATGACCACTGAAAGCAGAATGCTGTAAACTGCCAAACACATAACAATAAATACCACTTAGACTGCCAATTAAACCAGTTTGCTCAGATTTCTTAAACCCATTTGGCCTGACATATGGAAAAGACCTTAGTTTTACACTTTCATAAAACACATGATATATAAAGACAAGCAATTGAAATTGACAAAACATATGTTATCATATTGGAGTCCAGAAGAGGAGCACTGCATGTTTAAAAAAAAAAAAAAAAAAAAAAAACAGAAAGAAAAAGAAAAAAAAGCAGGGCTTTCACTGTGTTGTGCAGCGCCAGGCTGCAGGGTCGGACCAGACCACATGGTGGCTCTGCTGCACTTCTGATAAAAAGCTTGGCGTCATTCTCCAGCCTGAACCTTAAATACAGTCTTAAGACAATAACCCTGATACAGCATGTTCTCTACTGTGATTTAATCAGTCCAACATGCTCTGTTTTAAGCCTGACCACTTCTACGACATTTTGGACAGCATGAATAAATAACTCAGCAAACTAGTTGCTCAGCTTTTTCTCTGTGGCTACAGCCTCACCAGCTTTAACTCTCTAAGTGCAATTAAATAAAAAGTAAATACTCTGCTGGTTTTCCTTATATCTATATACCTTATATCTGAATATGTATAAGACCTGCTAAAATGTGAACATATATTTCAAATATATATAAAACTTACAATACAATGCAGCACAATACTCTCAATGGGCAGAACAAAGCAGCACCACACTACATGCACAGATATGCGAAAAGCCATATAAAAAGGCAAAAAAAAGACTCACCTAGTGTGTTTTTGCATTGGAATACAGAGTGAGTAAAGAAAGCAGCGCACTGAGCAGCACTGCACACTCACAGTGCGAGCTACAGATACTACATCTCCACTGGCCAAGCAGAGAGTCACATGGACCAAGAGGGGGAAAAAAAAAAACTTCTAACCCAATCCTTTGACTCTATGCTTGCCAGCTATACTGCCTGATCATCCAGTTTAGTTCAGTGAGACATATTCTCACTGTTCCACTAAAATACTGCAGATATCTTAATGTGTAGAATACACCACAAGCTTCTCTTATTAAAAAATGAGATGAGTTACTGAGGAAAGTCCAAAGTGAATGTTTTGCTGAAACATCATTGAAATACTGAGGTGAAGATGTAGGGGGAAAAACAATTTTTTTGGTGTTTGTGCACACTCAGACCACCGCATTTCCACTGTGGACCACAAACCCAAGGTGGGCACAGAAAGCGTAAATCTTTAGATTCCTTCCATGTCTCTTCTTTATGCTAGTTTCAAATGTGCTGCGACACTGCCAGCAACTGAGTCGCCCTGCCATTTTATTGCCACGCCACATTCACTCTGGCAGAAACAGCAAAGGCATCAGAGTGAAGCCTCACTTCACATCATAGCCAGCAGATAACCCCACGAGCAAAGCAACTGACGACAAATGCTGCTGTTTTAATTAAAGGCTTGATACAATATTTTCATATGCACTGAGGGTGCCCTTATGTGAAAATGTTTTTCCATGCAACACAAACAGCGATAATATTCACATTAACTTAAGTAAATTCACAAACCAGCCGCTGCACTCTCTCTCAAACATTAATTTCCTCTTCATACAGAAGCTGACTCCAAAGCCAAAGCTCGACCCAAATCCATTAATACGCTACACCAACTTTCCAGAGTTCATGAGACCCAAAGTAATAAAGTCCAGGACAAGACAAGGTCTTGCAGACGGAAATCAACAAATATGTGAACAGGAAACACTGATTAATATCACAGACCACAGAGCTGTTCGTTGACATCCCCCACTGTCATCATATATTAATGTAAAATTCAGCACATTGCTTAGTAAGTCCTGTAAGATAAGATTTGCTAGCAGTGGAAAAGGAAGTTAGCAGGAATTGATCTCTGCTGATATCTGTGCTGAATGATGCAACACTTTCCCTGCTGCACCCGCTAGTTTTCATTCTGGTGGGTCTTCATTTATGATACATATTACACATACACCGTCTTTCAAGAATCAGCTAGTAAGTCTGGTCCGGCAACATAACACAATACATCCAATAGGTTGTTCAGAAAATGGGACTCTTACCGGTAGTGGCGCTTCCTGGACCTGGATCTAGAACGACTCCTGGAGTGAGAGGTGGAGCGGGATCTTGACCGGGACCTAGAGTGGCTCCGGGACCTCGAGCGGCTCCGAGACCTTGAATCGGATTTTATGGATCTGGACATCGCTGCAGCCAGCCCACCTCAAACTGTCACACATGATATAGAATGGATATTAACCACCTGGATGAACAATTATCACAGACATTTGAAAAGAGCCGAGAGTCAAAGAGTCATGAAATACAATATCTGACTGAGATGAGTCATCCGAGATGCACTTCAAAAGCAGTCTTAATGCAAAAGCTGAGTGAAGAAATGGAACAGCTGTGAAAAAGGAAGACGGCAATAGTGTAGGGCATCCAAACAGAACCAGTTTTATTTGGTCGCTGGACATTTGCATAGAGGGCAGTCTAACGTCAGTCATCTGACCACTTGACTGTTGAGCCCACTATTATATTTATGATATTTTCCTCCACTGCAGAAGATAGAAACCGGTGACAGACATGCTTGTTTTCAAGTAAGAGTCTTGCAAGAAAAGACAGTTTTCAAATAAGGTGAGAAAAAGGAAGCCAGCATTTTCAGCACTAATTCTTCTAATTCTACTAATTCTTCAGTCTATCACTGAATCATTCATTATACATATAAGACAAATCATCTGTGCTATCTGTGCACGCATTCGATATGTTAAAGTCACCATATTTTCCAGTTGGTTAAAACTTGTTAAAACTCCACCAATGAGCCTTGAGATTGTGACAATAATAGAGCGTTACTGATGTGGCTTTAAAATATTTAGTGTAAAAGACTGAGCTGATCATTTTCAGAAGGTAATGAAACACCATATTATGGTATATGCATGTCCAACAGAACAAAAAGCTGCTAAATTTATTTTCACATCACACGTGTAAGAATGTTCACAGGTTTAATCTAGTCTTTGGTTGTTTTATATGCTTCATCAGATGTGATTCAAGTTACTGTTAAACCAAAGTTAGATACTTCAAGTTCACATTATTTCCTCTGTAGCTACTTAACCGTGTCATATTGGATCTGTTGTGAGTCTGTGACCACAGAGATGCTCACTTTGGACTGCATGCTGAGTGCACTCAGACCTCAGTGTACTTTTCACTTCAAAGGATGTTTCTTCTCGACTTCTCTTTATGGCAGGAGCATCCAGTTTCCTCCAAGGTCCACAAGGCATTACCTGTGACATATGATCCTCAGAGTGCAGGACACGCCAGGGATCAAATAATTGTTCTTTCAATATAAGAGTCATCTTCAGGGACTTTGGAAGGAGGAAATTGACGACTGCACATGACAGGGATTTGAAAACCAACGCACGCCATCACATGATGGTCCCAGTGTGCTTCCATAGCTACTATTTTGGAGAGCACTGAAATGGATCTATTTCCCCACCTCCTCCTCATGCTCTATGAACATCCCACTCTCCTCATTCTAGCTTGTTGTTTTTGGCTTTCAGAGAATAATTTCCTCAAGTTCCAGCCTCGACCAATCATCAATTCAGCTGACTCTGCACATTAAAGGAATGGCATTCAGATGTGCCCCTTCACAGCGTGGGATAGCTCAACAGTAAAATACATGAATTGCAACAGCTTTCTTAGTTTTGTTTTATATACTTGGGGAAGTTGGCCTTGGTGGAAGGTGGAAAATCTGTAATGAAATGTTTAAAATCAACAAATCTACATTTCAGGCGTTTTCATATGGCTTCTTTATGAATGGTGGTGGACAGAAGCTGTATACAAAACAACAATAAAAAGGTTCCCCAGTTAAAGGAGCATTGCTTTTTATGTACAGTATATGTGTGTAAGAGAGGACCTCTGTATTCAGTATATAACCTAGTTGGTACAGTGGGATCTGTTTCGATAGCTTTGCTTTGAACACTCCATTGATAACCAGCTGCAGATGTCCCAGCTCAGCACACTGTGTGGTCGGCAACCAGCCTAATCACTGAGATTTCAGCCTCTCTAAGAGGTCGTGGTAGGCCTGGTCTTTAATCGCTCACTACTAGATGTGCACAGTTACTGACACACGAGTCTGCACTCGTAAGGACTTTTTTAAGTTGATTCAAGTTCTGTTTTCTCACCTTTACTGCTTTCTGAAACTGAATTAACCACTTGAACTGCAAACCTCACCGATGTGCTTGTCAACCACTGAAATGCTGTTACTATTAATATCATTGCACTTGTCAAAGCTGTGCCCTCTCTTACACAAGATGACGCAGTCATAAACTGCAAAAAAGATTAACATTTCCTGGTTGAAATTCCAACTCCAGACTTCCTGGGGTTTTTTTTAAGATGGATAAACTTAGTGATTAATTAACCATTATTAAATTACCCTCTCAAACTTTTTGGTGTCTTAGTGGACAATGTTGATCACACTATTTTACCAGGAACAACACAGTATTAATAGGAACAAAGTAAAAAGTAGAAACAAGTTTTCAGCATTGCAGGATTGAAGGGTTAACAGACACATTTTTAAATAGTAAAACAGAATTAAACTGATAATGCTTCTCACTTGAATAGAAGTTCAAGAACGCACACCCAACCACGCACAGCAAGAGAGTCCCCACCCCCCTTCGTGTACGGAGCAACAGCTGTGTAATCCTCATCAGCTGTTTATTTCATGTAAAAGTAGCGCCGATCAACAATGGTCCAGCAACTTGATACATGGCTTAAAGCATACAAGAAGAAACACACCACTCAATCAACTGCCCTATCATTAAGACATGGCCGCCATAGTGGCAGCTGGAATCACATTTGCTATCTATATGTGCCCCTGAGACACCCCGCTCGCTATTTCAGAAAAGCCACAGCAACTGTCACTGGCACAATCTTTGGTTGTTGAAATGTGGCGGTCCCTCTTAGTGCTCCCTCAAGACACTTCACATACTGAGGCAGTTAATGGATAGCAAAGCCGTTGGTGGAGCTGTTCCAGACAAGATAAACCTTTTAGCTTCCTTTGTGGGTTATTAAATAAAAACACAAAACCTTCTGAATGGCCTGATTCATTCCGTTAAGTCTGGGTATTAGCTCAGTTTTTTGTTTGTCTTCAGGGATCTACTGTAACTACTAGAGAGACAAATGGATGACCTCATACATACGGTTTGTGCAACATTATTTGCTAATTAGCTCCAGTGACAGATGAAAACACTGTTCAGCTTGGCACTGAACCTAGCCACAAGTTAAATGATTCCATGAGCCCAGTTGCAACAAGCTTTCTGCTAACTACAGCAATTCAATATTACTCAGCGAGGGCTTTTTGACTGATTTGTGCTGCTTTTAATCATAATCAGTCATTAATATAAAGTTATTACTGTAAGTTATTTTTTGGTATCAACAGTTTATATAAGGTGGTGTCTGCTACTGCATGATTTCTAGGCTACTTTTGCTTGGAAAATGTCACACAGCAGAGTGTCACTGAGGCATCCTCACACCGACATGCTTCTCAGCTGTCTGTCATCACCATGTTTGTGGAACTGCGCTGCCTACAAGAGGGAACTCATCAGCTAAAGGCTCTCTATTTTAGTCGAGAAGAGACTGGCCAGTGATGAGAAGATGTGGTGCTACATGTATATGTCCAAACTGTGCGGTCGTTGTGACATTGTTGGTGTGACACATGGTTGCTGTTCATGTTGTGATGATGGCATGTTGCATGACCAGAATGCCCTCATTGGTGATGTACCAGTACACTGGTGCATTTGATTAACAATTAAAATGCCACCACATGGGTTAATGTTGGCAACAAGCCACAAGTGTGAGACGAAGTATCAGTATGTCCTTACAAAGAAGATGGCACACACAAAACTGTAAACCAAATGTTATGCATTGCTACTTCAGTACGTGCCAGCATACTTACGTGGGCACTCCTTTTCAACTGTGTGCTTTTGCATCACTGGTGTTTGTTTAAGAGGATTAACCTCAACCAGGACATGGGAGGCCAACAGGAAATTGTAAGATAATGTTTTTAAACTTTTTTTTTTTTTTTTAAACGCATCGTTGGATGCCAGACATAGTTTCATATTGGTCCAAAAAACCCATTTAGATACACGTTTACAGGAAACTCAAGTCTAAGGGACAGTCTTTGTTGCTATGTAGCTGTATGTAGCTGTTTACAGTAGGTGGAGGGACAACTTAGTGAAATGAAACCTGTAATCACAACAGTCACTCACAGTCATCGGGCTAACCACCAAAAACAAACGGTAAAGTTAAACAACTGGTGTACTGAGCTCCACCTTGCAATCACTGAACCATTAGACAATGTGAAATATATAGAAATGTTGACCAAGGCTGCAAAGCTTCCAGCAAATTATTCAGTGCTTACTTCAGAGATATTTTCACTACTCTCAGCCCAGATGACATCACTTTACTCCAACGGAAAGCATATCAAAGCCAGTGCATGGGGTCATGTCCTGGATGGGATGGACTGTCCTCCTGGACAGTCCTCACCATAACGCACAATGAACGCGTAATAAATCTATTAGAAAGACGCACATCAGGAGATCAGTGAGAACGATACTCCCTCTGAGGCTCAGACCATTCATATATTTCATATTTCGTATTTCATATTTGTTCACAGAAATGCCATTTCGGTGCAGAAAGATAGTGACAAATAACATATCATACAGGGACTTTTCCCCCCGATCCCCGTGCTGCGCAAAGACTGTAGGCATCGCTCTCCGTGTTGCTCTTTGCCATTGAAAATATGTAGCTAAATATAATATTTATATATATATATATATATATATATATATATATATATATATATATATATATAGAGAGAGAGAGAGAGAGAGAGAATTACCTATGCATTTATTTCGATCACAATAAACTAAATCACCATAATAAAAATAAACTACTCACCGGTCGGCGTTGTCGTTCAGTGTTATCGCGTCACATTCAGGCAGCTCGATGCAATAAAGCAGTTAAAGACAATTTCTCCCTGGTCCTCTGTGTGTCTGAGCTGTTGTGCCCAGTTTATGTCAAGTGTGTGTGTGTGTGTGTGTGTGTGTGTGTGTCGGCTGCCGTCTGCGGTGTTCACAGAGAGGGGGTGTGACCGCTTCATATTTCCTTCCGCCTTCACTGCCGCCTGTCAAACACATCGCAGTGAACTGACTGCAGATCAGTTAAACCCTGCAGTCTGGTTCAAACTGTGTGAGAGACACAGCAGGATGAGCTGTCCTCTATTAACGTCATTCTCCCCTTGAGAAGTCGCTGTAGTAAATTTTGATTAAAGAGGACAGCTACTGTGTCTGTGAGGTGAGGTATACTGGAGTCCGATGTGACATTTAGTGTTCATTATGTTTCTTATTCATAGGAATCCATTTTCTTCTTCCTACTGGCTCATCTCCAAGTTATTAGGTACCCCTGTACAAATACAAGTCAACAGTCAACCTACACAGACATTGTTTGATTAATATATCAAATATCAATAACTATAATTAAATCATAAATTAATTCAAATCATTCCTTTTGAACAACTCTGAGTTTCAACAAAAAAGAAACACTATAGGTGTGAAAAAGTAGCTTAATATGACAGAACAATGGGAGTGCATTGAATCAGATGCACCTTTAAAGGTGCTGCATCTGATCACTGAAGCTCCAATACTTTAACTCTTAAGCCATTCATGCAAGTGTCATGACATCTGTAATCAACAAGTGAACATTTTGGTTGTCAAATATAAGAGTGTGTTTATTATGAAATTGATTGAGCCTTTTCTGAATATTCCAACCAGTTTCATCAGAACAGATCAAAGTATGGCTGACTGGAAATGAAAACCAGACTTCTAATAGATTACAGTTGTATTTATGACTAAGAGCGGAAACAACAGATCCATTCATTTCTCTGAGTACTTACAAGTTACAGGATAATCTGTGCCATATTTACATGTGTTAATGATTAATTGTTTTTTTATTCATCTACTTAGACATGAATAGTGTACTATAAGTGGTTTAAATGCAAAATGTATGTTTAAATAAATCATCAGCAAACCACATTGCACATGACGCGTTGAGTTCAATACAGGAAATAAACACAAGCCCAAACTGTTGCCTATCAATGCAGTTTTGTGAAAATGGTAATATTTATAACAATCCAAACGATAACAAAGGCAGTGCATACCAGAACCACTCCTTCCTTACCTTTCACAATAAAAGCCATGGATATATAATGTTCACAGACAAGTATTTCATAGTTTCAGACTTTTATTTGTCATTCCCCAGTGTGTGTATGCCTCCAGTTAATCACTAACACATTGCTTTTGCTAAGATTCTTCAGGAAGCACTCTCAAATCCCTATGTTAATACATACATTCTTTTTACTGTTTGAGTGCCATTGACGTATTTTGACGTCATTCAAAATCCGACGCTTGAGTGCCATCGACGTAATAAGACGCCAAAGTGTTGTTGTTTTTTTGGCAGCTGGTCCCCGATCGTGGTCTCCCTCAGCCTGTGAGTAATGTTGGGGATTCTGGGAGATGTAATTGGATCTTAAACAGTTAATATACGCCACAGAGATCAAAGCAGTAAGAGGAGACAATCGAGATAAGGATTCTGGATAAAAGGTGGCATATTTTGGCGGGAGTGGCCTCTACTCTACCACTGATAAAGCAAGAATGGAACAAGGTAAAAACAAAAAAAAATTTCATGATGAAATAATCTCTTCTTTCATTTGAGCTACTCTGTGTTTTCAGAGACATAGTACTTGAAATATGACTCAAAATGGGCAAAAACGCTGGCACAAGTCACTTTGTGTTTTAAAAAAGGGCTGGCACTCAAAGAGTTAATGCTGGTGTTGGCATCATACCATCAGTTAAGAATATCCAAAGATGCCCCAAACTTTGAAAAGGACATTAACTTACCACATCAGCATAATGAGAGATGCATTGTATTGTTCCCACTATATGAAGTGTACTTTCTTTTTTATAAAATGGATGTCACTCAAAGAGTTAAAAATTACAGAGAATCATAAACTATTTCATGCTTTTGGCATCAGTCTTCTATCCCGCTAGCTTAATTTCACTGGTTTGGGTTTCAGCTGAGGTGCTTTTGATCTGGTTCAGAAGCATTTGCATCCTGCCAAGAATAGATTTTTGGGAAAAATGTAAAATCTTTGTACAGTGATAGTTTGGCATTAAATACCAATCTTTGGTATTGGTGTGAAATACTGGCAGTGGCTGAGGAATTAGTGGTTTTTATCTCCTCACTGAAACTTGCTTTGTAGAGCAAAGACTCTTGGAGGACTGGTTTCAGTTTAGGATTTACTTACTTGGGATTTAATTACTCTATGACAAACAATGTGTTAGTGTCTCTTTCGTAATATTCTACTGAGTTGACTTAAATGTTTGCAGTATAGCTTTATAAAACTGGTATTAGTCTAGTTTCATGAGTTTCTTGGCTTTGTCACCATCAATATGGTCTATATTTAGCACATTCCAGGGGAAGGAAATAATGTGTTCACAGCAGCCACATGAACTCTATACCCTGGATGAATATAAAGCTATTATACAGCACGCAGTAGCCAACAATGTCCACTGCAGAGATACTCTTCTTTCTCAGTCTTACTGGGAACAAAATTGTTGTTTATCATGCTGATAACAGAAATACAATTTCATGTCATGTTTTTTGTATATATGCATCAAACCTTATATGGGTGATATACTGCTATTATCTGTTATCTCTATCTAGCCAGTTCACTGTCAAAAACAACATAAACTGGGACTTCTGGACTTAAAGTGAAGACATCCTCTTGGATTTGGACCTTTTGATCTTTTAATAATCGCCATCAATCTTAATGTAGACCAGACAACTTTTACAGGGTGATAATATTCTTGAAAGCTATTAGCAATGAGAATGATGTCTGTGCTGGATTTACAGAAGTGTAATTTGAGACTTATGTGACAGCACAATTACCTGTAAAACGGCTGGTCTGCATGGGGATGGATGCATCTATCTTGTGTCCAGAGTGCACTTTTTATATTTAAAAAAAAAAAAAAAAAATCAAATCTTTTTTTTATCCTCACATGACCTCATATGTTATGATTGGAGAATAAAATGAAGAAGTATGAAACACACTATTTATGCTTTTGTCTGTTAATGTAAATTGACCAACAAATCCAGCAGCACAAACTGTTCATTCAAATAAAGCTCTTTAACCATTTAGCAACATGTACTGTAGGATATTTATCTCGTGGTCATACATCTCCCTGTCTGTCGTGCCAAACTACAGCAGTGTATATTTGCATTGGAAATACATTCACCCATGAATGGCTGTGTGTGCACATCCTGGGAATGTCTCTGAAGTGCTTTGTTTTATTCAATATGTGACTCCCAGGAAATTGACTGTAGAACAAGTAAGCTCAAGTAGCAAAGTGGAGATCAGAAACATCAGTGTGGCTGGAAGATGGGAGCAATGGAGATTAGGCAGGAAGGGGTGTGTTTGTGTTTTTGTAAATTCATAACGTCAGAGTTAATCCTTCACAGAGCTCAGGAGGCTGTTTGACTCCACAGGACAAAGCCTGTACTTAGTTTGAGAAGCTTAATAACTTACAGCTAATGAGACAAAACTGCTTACATTTGTCTCGGGTTATTTATTCAAAACAATCCCTAAACCACATTTAACGTAATCATCAGGTCAAAATTTGAATTTGTCAAGTAGCCTATTAAACAGTGTCGCCTCAGAGCAAGAAGATACAGGGTTCGATTCTCGGCCCGGGGCCTTTCTGTGTGGAGTTTGCATGTTTGTATTCTGGCTTCCTCCCACCATCCAAAAACATGCATGGGGATTAGGTTAATTGGCTAATTTAAATTGTCCGTAGGTGTGAATGTGTGTGAGTGGTTGTCTGTCTCTATGTGCCATGCATGGTTGTAGACTCTTATTTTATTTGTTATAAGGAACAAACAGAGAAAACAGAGGTTTTAAGAATATAATACATTTTTTTATAATACAGAATTTTCTGGCAAATTCTTTGTGACAAAAGGCTTTCAGGAGTCTCTGGCCTAATAATTCTTCAACTCCAATTTCCCCTTTCACTTTTGATGTCTAATGAAATTACAATGACATTACCTTAAGCAGAATATAAAACACTATTGGCTGCTTTTTCGTTTAAATTTCCCTGAGGGAGTCATCCCAAGGGGATCAGTATAGTTAAGGATTAGTCTTTTAACCTTGACATCGTCTTTGGTGTCAGTCAGTTGTGGTGTGGCCCCTGGCTTAGTGCTGTTAGCTCGACGTCATATGGCCACTGTGAAGACATCAGGCAGATTATTTTGGGCAACTCCTCTGACACTTTCTCCCTCTGTGCTGGGATAAAAGGGTTCATACTCGCCCTACTTCATGTCCTTCACACCTGTTGGAGCTGTCCATCGTCTTGCTGACAGGTCTGAACACACAGAGCATCGACATTATTTCTAATTACTGCACCCAAAATCCCGCCAGGCGTGATGGACCTTGGGCCACATTTGGCTGTCTTTTGTATAATGTTTGTTATGCTTTTCCCTTCCTCCTATAGCATACCATGTATTTTTGTGGATTTAAATAGTCTGCAATGCTTCAAAGCCCAAAGTCAAAAGTGATAACACCAAGTAACACACTTTGCCTATAGCGGCTAGTTTAGTGCACCCTTTAACAGAGTTAGTTAGAGTGGAGCTGGAGTAGAGTCCAAAGTGTTGCAACACATACCTGTTGTGCTGACAAAAAAAATAAAAAATAACATGTTCTAATAGAAATACAAAATACAGCCATGCAACTGGAAAGAAGGTCCTCTTTAACTGTGCAATCATGAAAGTTATTTTCTCATAAATCACTAAACTAAACTTCACAGGATGTTTAACTGTTTGTTGAGCAGGATGTTAGAGCTTTTTTTAATATGTAAGTAATTTTTCATATATTTATTTTCCGTTGAACAGGAATATTAGGAATATATCTTTTGTGTGTTGAAGTTTTAGGTGCACAAAGACAAACAGAAACTAACAACTGGTTTACAGGCCATTACTTTTGCATAATATAGTCCCATCTGGTTGTAGTTACGTCTCAGAAGGAGCCAATCTTGTCTTAATCATGCCGCTGTTTGCTGAATCATTGTATTATTCAAGAGCACTGTGGTGGCAATTCATTGTTTCAAGATAAAGAATCAGTTGTTCTAAAGACGAACCAAATGCTGTTAAAACATCACTGCTTGTGAAAGCACATGGCTGGATTCAGTATGACTCAACAGAATGTGTCTGTGTCTAATCCCACATTAGATCCAAGTTCTGTGTGGACTCACTTTTTAAGATCTACAACCCTGGCACTGATATAATCACTGGGTGTTTTTACAGCTTTTCCACAAACCAATGGGATCCAGAGATGAACTACAAAAGAAAAGTAGAAATGCCTGCTTTGAATTTAATGATTTGAGGAAATAATAACTTATTTTCTGGCAATCAAAACCTCAAGTTTTAGACAGTGATGGGAGAAATATTTAGATCATTTCCTTAAGCAAAGTTCCAGTGCTACTATTAAAAAAAATGCCTTGTAATGAGTGTCCTCATACATAAAATCCTACACTCAAAATCCTACTTAAGTACGATATCCACTGATTTTCGACAAAGTAGATCTTCCATTGGCAACTTGCTGAACGTAATAATGTGACACACAAGGAGTTCAAACCCTAGAAAATATGTCAGTTATATATCCTTCAACACTTGTATCACTGTCAGATACACCTAGTGTTTACGATCATATATATTTTGGGGTTTAATCTCCAGTTTATGTTGGTACAACGCCCTCGCCAGGTTATCTGACACCTCTCAAGCACAAGATGGATGTCTCTCCAGTCCACTTTGTTGTCAACACAGCCAACCCAACTGGCCAACTGGGTCTGATAAGACAAACACGTAAGCAAGACAGCTGCCTATGCCTCCAGGGGATCCCATGACCCCTGTCCAGAGCCTATTATCACCTTCTAGATGTTTCTGCAGGGCTAGAAGCCCAGTCTTAACCATCAGGCCCATTATCAGCAATAGACAGCGATAGATACTTTATTAATCTCAAGGGAAATTTAAGAGTAATAAGATAAGGGAAAGATAATAGAGGCTCAGATTATGAGAAAGAGCATGATTTGATTAGTAACAAATAATGCTCCAAAAGTCATGAAATGTGCACAGCTTTCCTGCTATGCAGATGCAACAGCACACAAGACAGTCTGTCTCTGCAATACTGTCTCTAAGATAACATATTGAGCTGGTTTTCCCTTTGTTCACCAGTGAGAAGAAGTATGATTGACTGTGACCAAGGACTGATGTTGTGAATCTATTTGCTATGGCAAATGTTTTGTGAAAAGATGTGGACACAAAAAGAGTGAATAAAAATACTACCTTTTAGACTCCTGGTGTAGTTCTTGGGCAGAATATTAGGCACACTTTACAACAGAATATAAGGAGTCATCACCTTTGGCTCACAAAAACAATATGACCATATAGTGACAAAGCATTTGTTTATTTCTGTTGATTTACATTGTGCACATATTGATTTTAGATAAAATACGTTGGCATCTTGCTGCAGAATAATATTCGCTGTGAAAGTAATGACTAATTATTTGTCCTTGGGGGAGTGCTTCTTTTTGTCAGACCTCATATTATGTAATATTGCGTAGTTTAAATCTGTAAAAGTAGCCACTGGAGGGGCAATATTTTTTTGGGATATTATATGATATTTCTTATAGTATATATTTACTTTATTATTGGACTTAACAAATTAACAATTTGGAATTAACAAAAACATTCTGTTGTCTTTGATTCTCTACAAATACAGTAACATTTAATGTTGATAATCTAGATGGAGAGTCAAGTTAGAAATTTTGCTTCTGTTTTGTATTATGGGATCATGATCAAGCTACTAGATCTCAAATAAACACCAGAGCATGGAAAAATATGTTTTGTAACAGAGGCTGGTGTCTTTCAAAGATACCTTTATCATTGAAAGCATATGTCAGACACAGGATCCAAAGGAAAACTCCAGCAGCTCTCACTGGGTTTCATTTTCACAAATTTATTTTCTCCAAAATAAAGTACATATTAACTTAAGCATCATGACTGGCATCATTGTGAATTATTAGACATAATTACCATATCAACCGGAAATGAACTTAAAAAAAGTTGGGAGGTGTTCAACTTTCCCATTATGATTCACTTAGCATTTTTTTCCCATCACTGTATTGAAAACCACATACATAATTTCTGTACGCTTGTCCTTATTTCAGTTTCAATAACTTGAAATACAGCATGGAGCAATTTCTTTTCTCTTTGTTCAAGAGATTGTTGCTTTGGTTTCTGGAAGCAAACCCATTCTGGCCTCCGATCAGATCCTACCAGAACATTCTCTCCTGTATCCTTGCTGTCTCCTCCCTAAACTCCCACTGTGTCAATACAGAATAAAAAACAGCAAAATCCCAATGGACTGCTCTCACTCCTTTCTCTGGTGATCAGTTTCCCCAGCAGGGCTTCTTCTTTCAACTAAATTTGGTTCTTAAGCCCCTACTTAGTCCATGCCAGCAGTCTAGACCTAAATAGAATAGCTGATTTGATGCAGCACAGCAGTCTCATAAAAGAGGAACTCTTCCTGTGCATGTTGATCACACTCGCAGCCCAGCAGCTGGGTCAGTTGGTGTTACAGTTATGAGCAACCTGCGTCAAGTGGGATATGTTGGTCGGGGGGTGGGCTCAAGGTTTCCATGTATGAGGTTTTGATGAATCAGTATCTGGGGGACTTGGAAAATATTGTGCTTAAAGCGTAAGCCAAATACATGACCAGTATGAGCTGCCAAGCAGTGTTAGTACCAGTGGAGAAACTGCGGTGGCGCAATTTTTCTCTCTAATGCGATTAGATTTATGACAGCTTCATTTGTAACTCAACCCAGGAGGAAGGAACAGCAGGTGGCTGGGCCGGACAAACAGCCAATGATGGCTTCTAAATGACCAGAAAGTGAACCAAGTCGGGGTCTAAGGCCACATGACACCTTTAGTGGCATCTCCCCAAATACTTAACAAACTGAGGAACCTGATCCAGTTTGTCAATTGCCCTCTGCCGCTTTACAGCTTCTCAAGTTTGATATCAGGCAACTCAGGGTTGGTGCAGTGAGCCTGGCTGTCTGGGATCGAGATGCTTATTATGCTCTAGGTGTACTAGGTGACTATGGCAACACGTTGGCAAGCCTAAGAACATTTTGCCACAGAGATACTATAAAACAGATGCTGTGGTGGGATTCATCCCCTCCAGCAGCTGACACTTAAAATTTCCATCCATGCTGTGCTGACAGAAGACATTCAGCGGTGCATCACACTTCCAAATGATGGTAATTAAGCACAGATACAAATGATCAGTGCCGTCTACAAAGTGGTGAACGGTTTGTGCATCAGACTTGTCATTTGCTTACTTCCTTTACCTCTGGCAAGATACAAGGCAAATATCTGCTGGTTAATAACAACCTACAAATGCAGAGCTGTGTATGTGAATATGCGCATGTAACACTCTAAACCACACGGATTTGTTTGTGTGTGAAATGCATGTGGGAGTTGATGGTGCATAAGGAAAAACACTTCAGCTTCCATCACAGCCGCACTCTCTCAAACCCAAAGGAGGTGTCCCCAAAGGCGGCTAGATGCCCAGAGGATCATCTTTGTCATGGAGAACAGCTGAGGCAGCCACTCTACAAACATCCAAGGCTGGAAGGCAGATTGTGATCTGCTACATCAATAAAAAACATAACAAGCTCCACAGCTGCAGTCAACAGGGCTGTGTGAGATGAGAGGACAAAGGGCTGGCCTGCTTTCATACTCGTGTGCATGCACTTTTTTTTTTTTTTTTACACAGATACTGTATATCGTCTTTGTAACGCTAATACAGGTGCACTGTCCCGCTGTGTATCTTGTATTTGTGGTCTTTCATGGATAAAATTAGTGCTTGTGCAAATCCCCCAACCTTTGGTGACCCATCTTTCTGAGCTGTCACTCAGTATTACAGGCTGTCATCGGTTTCACTTACAGTTAGCGTTCCGATGGGTCACTAGTAACATGAGAACACAATCAGGAGAAAGGCATCAGAGAAAGAGGCTACAGAGTCTATCATAAAACGTGCATATGGCATCCTGACACCTGAGAGGCTGCTCAGCATATTCCCTTTACCCTATTTTCACCCTGCTGTAAAAACACATTCAAATTCTAAAAAACATAGGTGGCAATGAAAACTTAATAAGTGGCTTATGCAATCATAGGGTTCAAATAAAGTGCATATAAGTATATGTTAAGGTAGCGTTTCCACTTAAGGGCATTTATAGCATTAGGTATGCTGTTTTTGCAAGCGAGAAATATATATGGGGTAGTTGACATATAAATTATATTTATTTGTTGATCTTTTCCTTCTGGCAGTTATGGACCTGCATTTTTCAAAGGTCATCTCCCTAGCTGTAACCTAATCATAGCAATGAATGGATGGTATATTTTATATCCAAGAGGTAGAGACTCGGGGCGTTTAGCCAGACTCTTGAGGTCACGCAACTGAGTAACATGGTGAGTTGGAAGTTCAAATTCACAGAGCTGAATAACATCTTCCTTAAACTACTGCCCTTCACATCCAGGGAAACACACCAGATATCCCTCACAGGCTTGTTGCTATGGGCAGTACATTTTCACTTAAAGAGATGGAACTCTGCATGTGAAAACTGTTATATTATCAAGGACTGTTTCATATCATTAATGGCATTTGTGGGTAAAAACAGGATTTTATGGGAGTCCCCAGTACCTTGAGTTTTTGGTCAGTTTGTGAAGTAATATACTGTGCATGCTAACTCTTCTGCACTTGAAAAAGCTGATTATATAATTCAAAGCTGAAGTACCTTACCCCCTCTGTTTTGTTTAAGAATAAAACTCCCCCTTGGAGTGAATTGAATGTTCGGTTCATTAAGTGAAGGCAGATGCTTGCTGCAGGCTTTCAAATCAACTTGCACTAGTACCAATGGAGGGGAAACAAGAACAAACAGTACAATGAAAGTTAAAACTCTGACAAATAAAACCAATAACTTCCACATAATTAGATGCATAACGAAAAAAAAAAATCAACTGCCTTTGACTCCAAAAAAGGCATTCAGGAAATGAAGGGCAACAATGGAATGAAGACCACAGTGAGTCACTGTTGGTAGAAACACACTGCCAATACCACTTGTGTAGAGACAGAGAGGGGAAAAGTATGCCATATATCTCTTTTTTTCTGCCACAAAAACCTTCTATATATTTTAACATATTTGAATATTTAGCATATGAACACCAGACAGACTCACACACTAGCTGTTGCCTCAAGTTTCTATTGTCAGACCGTGTGGATCCATTTAGCTTGTGGCAGAAATGGTCATATTTGTGGCCAGAACACGATGGCTTTTGAAAGCCTTGTCTGACAGGGCATGCTGCATTTCGCCTACACTGTCTGGACTCAAGATGTCTCCTGGGCCTCGAGGCATTAAGAGTGGTGAACTGTAGGCCTTTACAGCCTTCAGTTGCTGATGGGAGCAACATTTTTCCCACTCAACATGAAATGGGTGGATGAACGATGGTGAGACCAAAAGCCTCAACATACACTCAGTCATGATAAGCCAGGTCTAGCTTTAAGAAGTCTTTAAATTACTCAACTGGAAGGTGCTTTGTTAATCCATCAACAGCAGTGTCAATGTGGAAGAGTGTGCGCTTATAAAGGGAGGTCTAACCAAATTTTGTGTGTGTGTGTGTGTGTGTGTGTGTGTGTATACTGTATAGATAATTAAAAAAAATCTTACTTTAATTTCCCTGTTACTTTAGGGTAATTCCGTTCATATATCATTTTAAAATTTTTCACTATGAAACTATACACCACGGCAATGTACGGTACCAACCGTAGTCGTGGCTCCTCAAATTATGTACAAAGATGCACATGTGCTGGCAGAGGTGTGCACATAGCCTACAGCCTGTGACAGGAGTATAAACGACTGTTGTTATTTTCAGGATTTTACAACTGTTAATAAATGGTGTGGTCCCTCCTCCATTACATGACTTTGTGTATACTCACTCTCTAAATTGTATTAGATTCTCTACCATACCATTTATCTGCACTGCATTTGGACAGTCAGGTTTCTGGAACATGTAAAAGTCACAAATCAGTGGAGCACCCTGTCTGATGACGTGAGGAGCTGCAAATCAATCAGCACTTTCAGAACCAGCTTAAAAAATCTGTTGAAATCTGCTCAGCTCTGTACTGACCTTGAATTCTGACTTGATTTTATCTGACAAGCATACATTTGTAAACTATTATGTATGTTTTGTGTCTTTTTTCCTCTAACATTATTATATTTTTACTGTGTTTCTTTGTTTTGACATGCTAAGGGACTACAGATGCAAATCAACTCAATCTATCAATCTAGCACGAAATGCAGATGTTAATGCTTATACTGTACATGATCCCTTTCAAGTAAAAATAAACAAATATACTTTATATGACTCTCATCTAATAAGGCTAAGACCAATAGCCTTCTAATATGGGGTCTCACAGCACAAGGTAAAAGTATCCTGTGGAGTTTTTGACCCCTAGTAGCGTTTTGAGCATTATTTTAAGAGTGAGTCGTCATTTTACAAGCAAGCAAACAAGATTTAACAAGTTTTAAAAAGGCTTTGAAAATGTGGTAATAGTAAAGAAATGCATTCAACACATTTGTGAGGCCTCCAGGATACACACAACACATTTTGGCAAGTAACACTGACTCAACAAAAGAATGAGTAGATAATTCCCAACTAACTGCATACCTAAATACCACCAGTGCATTTTTTTTGCATTACACTCTAGCATTATTTCAATTCAGTGGCTCTCTAGAAAGTTTTAGAAACTTTTCTGCAAAGTTTGTGCATTATAACTTGCATTCAAACTCATTGAACTCATTCAGACTTTTTCTGCTCTATTTACTAGTCTTTGGAGTTGCTGTTCCATTTACTTTGGCCACGTGAATGTTACATGTGGACAAACTGCGACCTGAGGATAAAAATGAGGTTTGTTTCAACTGTGTAGACCTCATGTGCCAAATTAGCTTGTTGCTCACATATTGTACATTTGCTACTATGTGAAGGAGATGAGTGCATCACAAATTTTACACACTGTACATGTGTTCATGAGAGGAGTTCATGCTCCTTTCAAGTCCCCCATATTCAGGGAAGGTCCAACAACTACAGACAGTGCCGATTAGGAGTTTAGCAGTTTCCTGCCGATCAGTGAAGAGTCCAGTAAAGCTCCTTTCTTAAACGTACATTGTGTAATATTTTTAATTTAAATTTTTTAAAATTTGATTTTGCATTCGCTATCTAGCGCCATGCTTTTTCAACTGTGCATTGCAACATGGTTGGAACTACGGTAGGCGGAATGGGTCGACTCCTGGGCGGCCACTATCACCTCAGATCCCCTAGCCCAGACCTCCACAGCTCTCCACCGGTCCGGAGGACCCCTGAAAACACGTGTTGTCCTATGGGTACTAGCAGGTAGTGCTTTGTGCCCTTCTCTGCAGTTCGTAGTTTTCTTTATAGATCGGAAAGAAATGGAAGCCTCCATATGAGCGTCCCTTTCTACGTAAAGACAGATAACTGATTCTTCACCCAGGAGGATAAGTCATATTGTTGGCATAGGTTATTTTACACCAATGACAATTTATTTATGAATGAAGACGTTGATTTGAGGTAATAAAATGCTTAAAACCTTACACAGTGTACCTTTAAAGACATGTCACCAGTAGATGGTGAAGGAGCGGAAAATTTTACTTATTCATGTCTGTCAAGTTGTTTGTAGCCAGTTTAAGATTAAAACCAGTGACTAGCTCTAATGGGATGCTGGGTGATTGGCAAGGATATGCCAGAGCACAACCTGCAACTGCAACTATGGATACGTTAGTTCCAGCTGACTGAATTTGTTGACTGTGTTACCTTCAGGCTACATTGGAGTGTAGCATTAGAACACACAGATCATCCATCTCTGTCCCCATGAAGCGACACCATGTTGAACAAATACTCTTCAATGATTTATTTGTACATTTAATTTTTTGAGTGAGACATCTCTAATAATAACTGTAATGCTGAGTATTGTAGTATTAAAATAGTTTTAAATTAGTAGTAAAATGCTTGTTATACAAGACATCCTTCTAACCTCAATTGACCTTTTGTTTGGTGCTGATGACAGAAAGCATTAACAAGGCACCAGATGTGGTTTGTTGAGACAGGAGGGAAGCAGTTCATTTTTAACTTTAATAACTATCACGTGGCTGAGTGTTTTGGTGGAAGATCTGGCAGTGTTCATCTTTTGCTGATTGGGTATGTGGAAAATAATCAAGGATTTATGATGCTGATGCTTAAATAACAGGGCTTTTTCAAAGAGGTGTGTGTGTAAGTGTGTAATAATAAGCTGGCCAGAGCTGAAATTGTTTTTCTGTATGTTTAGCCCCAGGGAAGAAGCACCACAGTGATCAGGACATTTAATAAATGAGATCTGTGGGGAAATTAACCTGCAAATGTTCCACACTGGCCCTCACACCCACACACACACACACACACACACACACAGATACACCAACTTTTGGATGCTTTTGCCTCATAGACATGTAAAAGGTCATGAAATATTTATTGTTAAAGCCATTCATGGTCACCCTCAGAGCCACACTTTTACCCCTCAGTTATCCAATTATTTTTTGTCAATATGTATAGATACTGTATATGTATATTTATCTGTTTAGATAGTGTCTTCTGCCCTGTCTTTTTACTAAATAAGTGTTTATGTGTTCATTTCTCTTGAGGAAACACATTAACTCAAAACTAGCTCTTGAAATATTTGAATAGTCACACATATAATCACAAATCCCAGTGGATCAAAAACATGTTTTCAGTTTAAAAGACTACTGTGCCCTTTAACGTATTATGATTTTTTTTAAGCAGATTCAATGAACACCAGAGGAACAGAAGCTCACTTTGATCGCAGTCTTTACATGGTCACACCCCTTAATAGTGTTGTCAATCAAACAAGTCCTTTAACGAAATAAACTGGTAGAATCTCTTCGTGAATGAGAGGAGGCAGGGCATCTGACATCTGTACAAAAGAACCAAAAGTACTCAATTTGGTGATCAGTTCTTTTCCTGGATGTGCTCCCATCCCCCTGTGTGCCAGAATCCCATCTGGGTTTGATTCCTTCTCACACTGTTACTTAACTGAAAATAATGGTTTCACTGAGAACTATGGCCTCTGGAAGTAAATACAGATAACCAAAAACATTTGTTTGCATCACATATAGTACAATTATAAAACTCTTACTCTAATGAATCCCATGTATTATCCTTAGATTTAATTGTTTGAGACTAATTAACTCCTGATTAGGCCTAATTATGGATCACCAGATGATCAGCATGCACCTCTGTGTTACAATCCACTTTCTGCAAATTTGGATGTTAAAATGTAACTCAGTTCATGGTTTGCTTGGTTTCATATGTCGTTCAAGATTTAGGGCACTGGCAAAAAAGCTACACTGGAAAAGAAAATACATTCAACGTTTTGATAGAAATGTCTCTGGTGGCTGTAATACACAGTTGTCTGTGTTTGCAAGCTGCAAGAGGATTAGGAAGATGAGATTCAGCTGTTCTTTATTATCATTTATATCACACTCAGTCCTTTGGGGAAATTGACCTCCAAGTATTTCTGTGTATGCAAAGGGTCTGTTTGTTCATTCTTCGTTCAACCATTATGTTGAAAAGTAGCTTTTAACCTTGATGGAAAATGACTGAAGGAAAGATGTAAAGGATAAGAGAGGAGGAGTTAGAAGAAGAAAGACATTAAACAAATATGGAACAAGTTAAAAGTAAATATTGTAAGGGTGTATAGAGGAAGTGTAAAAGATCAGACAAATGTGGATAAACCGGTCCAATACTGACATCGGATATTGGGCCAATACTGATTTAAATCGCTGGACCCAGTATCTGTGACAATAGAACCAATGTATTTAATTCAGTTCTATGTCTGTTTACACATGTCTATTTATTCGTGCACATATCCTATGTCATGTATCAGCAGCACGGTGATAGAGGGAACTAACTACCCAGATATCAATATCAGGACTAAAATGGTTCATTCCTGCTCGCAAGCCTCTTGGAACGACTAATGTTGAAATATATAAATGAGATTTTAAACTATAAGTCAGACATATAAGTCATATCACAGCAAACCATTTCAAACATTATTCTGCACCAATTCTATCACGAATTAACCTCAAACTAAACATTTTATGTAGTTTATCTGTATGTGATCATCACGTGATCAGCTGTCTACCAACTTTTACTTCAGTTTCCAGGAGTGAAAGCGTAAGTTGTCATGCCTCACATTAAATGTGAATTTATAAACCTTACTATAACTTAGAAGTAGACAGGCAGAGATAAAACAAAAGAAAAAAGACAGATGTTCTTCCATGAGCATGTTTGAACATCTGATTTTCATTTTGATGTTTGATGAAAACAGTTATGATATTACACCAGTGTTGTTGGCAAGCTTGTTTTCTGAGCCTTTGATGCATATTTTTTTGGTTATCTAAACATCAGCAGTTTCCCACGACTCTCAAAAAATACTACAATGTGTTGGAAAATAGGACAAAAATACACACAAAAAAATGCTAATTATTTCAATTCATTCAGTCAACTTTTATAGCTGCTTTTTAGCCAACTCTGCAGCCTGTTAGGCAGCTTTGACTCAGTGTGTTGTTCTGATTAAGGACTGCAGATTATGTGTGACAGATTCTCCTTCCTCTTTTCATCGCTGTGTGATCCTCACTGAATGTTTCATCCTTGTGGATTGAAGCTTACACTTCCTATAGTGGGAACAATACAATGTATCTCTTATTATGCTGATGATATTTTGTTATATTTATTTAATGTGATAAGCTTATGAATGTCCTTTTCAAAGTTTGGGGCATCATTGGATATTTTTAACTGCTGGTATGATGCCAACACCAGCGTTAACTCATTGAGTGCCAGCCTTTTTTAAAAAGAAAGTGCCTTGTGCCAGCATTCTTGGCCAGTTTGAGTCATCTTTCATGATGCACAGAGTATTTTGTACTATGTGTTTGACAACACAGAATAGCTTTATTTGGGTTGTAACAATGCCTTTCACATAGCCATAATGTGCCTCCTCAGGTATATACTGTACAGACTGATTACCTGTATATACTCAATGTGTTTTTTTCACCCATTCACTTGTCTTTGCTATTTGTTATCTCTGCTATTTATTATAAGTATTGGTGGACTGTATTTGTTTTCTGCATCAGGAAATTAAAATTATTGACATTTTATTCTGGCTATTCAGCCACTTTGTACTTAGCTTGAACACCGGGAAGTCAAGCCAATGACTAAGATCATTGCGTATGTGAAGGATGTAATGAGCCAGCACACCTGTTTTGTCTCATGAGGTCAGGATAATCAGGAAAATGTGCCTGTTAGGGCTCCTCGTGGTTGATTTGTTTGTCTCTGAAGTATATGTATGAGTTCATTTTCTCAGAGAGTCAGACAGTCCTCTTGCTGGAAAGACATTTTAAAAAACAGGAGTGACCGAATGAAGGAGTAAAGAGGGTCAAAATGGATTCATACTGAATTTATTCTTCCGCTCTTACTCTGGTGAGAGAAATATTTCCAGTCTCCTCCACTTCCGAAAAGAAACAACTCCACCAGGAAAAAATGAGGCCACATCAGCTTAAACCCAAACACGTTTTAGTTTCTTGTCTTGCAGCTTTATACAGTGGAACTTGATTGCATTCAACTATCAGACATATAAGGATCATCTGCTGTTGGTGGAAAGTGGAAAAAATGCCTTTTCTGTTTTCATTTAATTTTTTTCTGACATTTCTGTGATGGCAAAAAACAGTGATCTCATTTTATACCAATTCAAACTGGTGCCAGGGAAAATGGTTGGTTTGAATAGACCCACTGTTCTGCTCTGTACTGTTCTGCTAGAAGTCTCTACAGGGCTCAGGGATGCTGGATCCAGACCTACTTTTGTGGCTTTTGGTTCGGCTCCAGGATTCGGTTAAGCTGTATTTCCCCCTTTCCCCCTCTGTCTGATCTGTGCTGCAGACACATGCTGCAGTCTGACTGTGCACTCACTTTTATACATAATGCAAAGAGCAGCCATGTTTGTCACACGTTCCATCATTCTGGCACTCGGGCTGACACACGCAACATCTTCGAGCTCACACACATTTTGCACAACGGGAGCATTCACAGTTTCCTCACTGCACAGAGGAGTGAGTGTGTAGGGGCAGAGGTAGAGAGAGCAATCTGTCTATCAGCATTACATGCAAGGCTGTATGGCTCAGAGAGCTTTTAGTTTTCAGGAATAGCAATGGTGACATTCTACACCTTCGTAAACTTGCAAGGCACTCCAAAATTGTTCCTCTCATAAACAACCTAAAGCTTTCAATGATGAAATAATATCAGGTTCACTGGTAGGGCACTGACTTTCTTAAATAGGCACTGGACTAAAGCAGCACATAAGTAAAGTCAACAGGCTCCACAAAGCATGTGTGCAATAGTCATACCCAAAGTCAAGACATCTTTGAGTTTCATTATTAGGGCTGTCCTCGACCTACGAAATTCAGGGTTGACTCATACACATATGATTATGTCGAATTTCTCCACGAAGAATCACAGAAAAGTACCACTTTAGTTCTGTGTTTACCAGAGATGTTCTTATAATTGTCTTGGAAATAAATCATTCAGCATGACAAAAGCAAAAAATAATGACTACTAATCATAGTTGACAAAAACACCTCCGATCAGTTCACTAATTGACTAAGAAGGGGCAGTGCTTTTTATAACATAATGCAACAGGGTGTACAAATTCACATTTGGCCAAGAGGAGCCAAGACACATGATGGTCATCTGTCCTGTGCAACTTGACCATACAAACAATCAATCATGTGAGTCTTGAGTTGAGAGAGAGCTGTTTCTTGCAAAATTTACATTGTCTTGATTCTGTTCTTCCTCCAGTTCTTCAACTTGGTCTGTATTTCCCGCAACAAACCCAAGATTTTGCACAAGTTGGACTTTTCTTCTACATTCATACAAGCATTTTGCATGACCAGTCTTTGGGAAACTTTTTTATGATAATTGTGTGCAAAGATGCTTGGCTTTGGATAACATGGAAGTACTCTGGCACTGGACCCATCAAACTGTTCCCATCAACTTATTTTTGCCCTCCCAGAGCTCCCACAGCCAACTGAGACTGTCTCTGCAGTTCATTGATTTTGTGCCTTTTTCACACCAGATGAAGAACACATGTACAAGACTTTTGGTTCCGGTGTTCCTGTATTCATGGCTTTTCTTTTAATGCATGCAATGTTCATTTTTCATTTTTCGGTGCATTTTATTGATTGTATTTTCAGTGCACAGTGGAACCATGATGAGATCCTGAGGCCCATTGTTGGCCCATTTTAGATTTGATCTGTGAGTTCAGCTCATGAAAAATGGGAGCAAAAACAAGTGTTGTGTTAATGTTTTTGTTCACTGTACATGGTAGAATGCTGTGCTCATCAACATTAAAAAAATGAGAGAGGAAACAATCCTTAATGCAAAACCTAATTGGAAAAGTTTCTCTTGCAGCATGTACCCTTGTCTCCGGCACATTGCAGCCTGCCTCGGCTGCACTGATTGTTTTTGGATAGGAGTTATGCAAGTTCATGTTTTAAATTAAGTCCAAGGCATTTTAAAGTTACCAGCTCACTCCCCTCCATGCCAGCTCCACGGCTTTATTATGCCAACTATGGGCAACTGTTTCCTTCTTTGGCAATATCAGCAGGAGGGCAAAAACTTCTGCAGGACTCTTTAAAACCAAGCAGTCTGGAACTGGCACTGGAAGTGATTAGGTTTATGTAACTTCACACTCCTATGCAAATGCATGGAGTCTGATGGCTTAAACATGGTAGAGAAGGACAGGTAGACATGTGTAGACTTTAGGTCAGCTGCCATATCCCTGAACTAACACCAAAATAAGAATGTGAGAACATAGATGGTGCTGACAGAAGCAGTGAGCATATAGATGACTCCAGGTCAGAAACCTGCTGTGGGACATCCTGTGAAGTTTCTATGAAAATACACCAGCTGACTTTCAGATTCAAAATGACAGTGCAGGCATTTTATTTCTTTCATGATGGTAGAAAGTGATCTTGTGGCCCCAAGACCCATGAGCCTGTTGGGTGTCCTGCAGACAGCTGCTGTTTATTTTTAATTAGTGATGGTCTATGAGGATGGAGGAGAAAAAAAAAACTCCTCAGGTTTCACTGAGAAGGAGCTTTGTCTAAACTGTAAAGCTCAAAATCTTGTGATTGGTATTCTGAGGTATTTTTTAGCTGTGCTATTGGCATCACTCTCAGGATGGCAATGGTCTGTCAGTCAGTCCACTACTTTGATCCAGACTGAAATATCTCTACAACGTGATCGATTGCCATGAAATGTTGTACAGCATGATGACGAATCCTGCAGAGTTTGATGATATCTTCACTATTTTGCCACCGCAAGGTAAAATTTTATTTACTGTATGTTGCCTGATATTGTAAATCACAACTACTATAATAAATCAAAAAGAGCGAAAAAAAGTGTCAACTGGACTGCTTGAGACATTTCATCTCTTATCCAAGAAGCTTTTTGAGTTCTGACTGACTGGTAGAGAGTCCAGATATTTAAGTTATAAATTATCTGGAACTCTCTGCCAGTCAGTTAGCTCTCAAGAAGCCTCTTGGATGAGAGGTGAAACGTCTTCAACAGACCTCAAGCAGCCCAGTTGACTCTTTTTTGCCCTTTTTGATTTACCTCCACTGTACCTGGATGACTGAGAACCTACGCAGATACTATTGTAAAGTCCTCCACCACAAAAGGATTGTGTTGAAATTTGTTACATTTCATTTCTCCATAAAAATGTATTTAAATGACTTTGCCGACCCTCAGTACATTTTTTGGGATGATTAAGGCCTAGCACCTGTAAAAGTAACGATCATCAGCTTCAATTGTACCTCGTGTTTATTGCTAAATTGCAAATGTTAGCATACTAACAGTCTCACAGAGCTGTTGGCATGACTGTAGACCCTTGTTTTAAGTGTCTAAGTAAGGAATACTGTATGTTACAGCCTGTTTCATTGATGTCACTCTAATCAGCACCATATGGTTATGATGACTTTGTATATTGTGTCCATCTGTCCTGTATGTTCATAATGTGTTTGGGATAAACAGGGTTTTCATATCACTGTTGTTTCTCACTTCAAAGGTGTTCTTTGTTTGGGTTTGAAGCAGTGAGTCTTATCCGAATGACCTTCTTCATTTCCATTCGTAAACCCAAAGACATGCTGTGAGGGGACTTCCACAGTGAGGGCACATAGGCTAAGGAATGCATCTGTTTTCAATAAAATTTTACTTGCTGTCCCTACTTGAAATGAAAACATTGTATTTCATCTAAATATATATGCTTTACCAGTAAATAAAGGTAAAACAAAGACATTGTAAGATGTATAAAAACTAAATAAGAATAGAGGTAAAAATGTAAACTACAAAAGGCAAAATTGCAAATCAGCAAGGTAGCCTATATTTCATATTAAAGGAGTCCAACTGTCTAATGTGTGATTATGTAATGATACTTAGTGTTTGTCTGTATTATATAATATAGAAATGTAATGTAGTATAACATATAACATATTAACAAAATATAATAATATAGTAGAGTATAATACACTGTAGTATGGGATACAAGATAAGAGGTCATTTGTCTCTGAGAGAAGCCTGTGACTTTTTAACTTGTGGGTCAATGGCAGACACCTCCAGAACCCATCAGCCACCTTCAGTTATCAGCACTGAGACAGATTTGCTATAAAAGGCTCAGTCACGTCACCCCCAACAGTTCCAAACCAAACACCCAGACAGTCGATACTACTGCCGAGCTTTCCTCCTCTCAAATGTGAAAAGGAAAGAGCAAGAAACTGAAAAAAGGGATGAGAACAATGATGCGCAGAAGAAAACTTTCCACTGTTCAGAGTGAGAACCAGCTGTGCCTGATGTCCCTGCTGGGGAAAGGGAAAGAAAATGCTCAATAAATCAGAACTAAACTGGTTTGTTGGCAGAGAGGTGGAATAAAAAGAGTGTATCTGGGCAGCGTTATGCCACAGAGTTTGTTAAACGTGAATATTAACTGGATCACTCTTGTTACTATTCAGTGGGAGCAGTTGAATTATACACACAGGTATATGTACTCTTTGTAGTCTCACAGAAACACAGCTGGTAAACATTTCTGGTGCTTTATAAACTATTGAAGAATGAGGGAAAATATCATTCATCGTTGCCCTAAGGTCCTTATTTTTCTCTCCCAGGAAAGTTCATCATGCAAATCTCAGTGATAAAAAGTGTAATATTATTTCCAATTTATTATTCAGTTATTTTTACTGTACTGTATAATTCTGTGTTTTATGTAGTTGTTGAACTTGTCCCTGTACTTGAGATTTTGTGGATATAAGTGAGATTACAACTATTTTTAAGTCATTTACTCATAAAGATCAAGCAAAACTATTTACAGAAAACATCCAAAAACACATTTTTGCTTAAGTTGGAGAAGACATTATGAAAAATAACACAACTGTGCACGTGCACTCATGTTTATTCACAGTTTCTACAGAAGGTCATCATTAGTTTTATATTTCTGTGTTAAACAGTGCTTTGCTATCAAAAGCCAATCGTGTTTCTTTTTTTTTCTCACCTGGTGTTTCATGTCAGTTAATGTAAATTTCTTTCTATTCTCAGTCTCTTTTTTCACTAACATTTAAATCACTTTGTCTTGGTGAGGCTGATCTTTGACCCACTGTGGTGTGAAACAGAAACGTGTCACTTTTTTTTTTTTTAATTTCTATCCACTACCCAAGTGCTTTCAATCTGACAGAGCTGACAACTCAGGGCCGCTGTTGCTGGATGGAGAGGAGTTTCAGCCCCCCTGTTCTCTGCTCCATCTGCTCTGCAGGGTCCCGGATGGCTGCTCTCATGTGTCATGCAAACACTCGCTTGTAATGCTCCCCCTTTCTCACACACACACATTCCCACACTTGAAAAAAAGCACTGTCAGTATGTTCAGAGTGCAAACACAAATTCACACACGTTCTCCCTCTCTATGTTTATCTTTCAAACACACACAACCACACAAATAGACTCATTAACGCCATGACAATTAGTGAATGGCAATCCTTCCCATGTGTTTTCTCTACTTACCAGATAGAATAAGATTCAGTGTCTCCTCAGCATTAACTAAACTGAACAAAGGGTTGAGTCATTATTTTCAAACAATATTTTATGTAATAGTTGTTGGAGTCAAACTCCAAAGCTATTTTTAAATTGAAAAAGTTCCCCAACATTAAATTAGATGGACAGAAATTCCCAAAGGAAAAAAAGGAATCAGTGCTGCGTCACTGATTGCTTATGTGGTTGTGATGTTCCACATTGTCACAGCAACCAAGACACAACATATTCGTGGAGTGAATATATAGTTCACAGAGATAACGGACACTACAGGTAGTGCCCGTCCAACTGGAAGAGAAATCACCTATAGGAGCTCTACTTTACTGAGCCAATACTAACACAAACCAACAGCAGACTGGATCCTCTTTCTGCTGTACACATATTTGGCTCCTTGTGTTGCTCTTAATGAGCCCCCCTTTTTTTAGAGCTTCCCTCCAAATGCAACAAAAAGAAAACTTAGTGATACATAAGCCCTTCCTGTAGCTAGCAGTGAGTGTGCCAATGGGGATTAATTCTCAGTTATCCCCTGAACTGAAAATAACCAAGCTTGCAAGCTGGCAAAATAGAAGCTGCTTGTCCTCTGTGTGCTGATTGGCGGTGATGCTGTAAAGCTGTCAGCTCCAAGATGAAGAGACAATATTTGAAATTAAAGCTGTGTCATGGTCTAAATGTGAAACCCCTGGGGTGTACTTTGTAATTCAGCTTTTTAGCCACTAGCCACAGTAGCGGCGTGGCTTTGGGGGCGACAATGTTGAAAATGTTGGTTTGCCCACCAGTTTGGTCCAGCCTTAAATATCGATATGACTAACACTGGTCAACACCAAATTTATTGTCTAAGTCCAATTTTTGCTTCAAACATTTTTCTATTGTTTGAAATAATCAAACTTTGAAGAGTTTGCATGTGCCAATATTTGACTAATTGGTATTTTTATTTCACAAGTAAATGAAATTGTTTCAACCAGAAATCTTGCAAAAATAAGCCCATTGTATTCTGCTACATCTGTGACAAATACTCTACAGTTCCTAACAGGAATCCAGTCACAAGTTTCATAAAGCGTGCTTACCATGCTTATTTTGGTATTAAACCTCACCAACTTCACCAGGATAAAGCTTGGGTGCCACACAGGAAATGCAAGACATGCACCAAGTGTCTGTGTCAGTGGACTAAAGGCAAGAAGAGCTGTCTGAAGTTTGGAATTCCCATGGTTTTGAGGGAGCCGACCTACTATGGCACTGACTGCTACTTCCTACTGGGATCAACAGAAAAACACGGAGTATCTGATCTGATCTTCAATCAGCATCTCGTCCTGTACGTAGCTTATTGTGATCAAATTGAAATGAATACTTATCACTAATATGCAGACTGCTTTCAGAAACCTCAGATGCAACATGAGTATCAAATTGCATTATGTATTCTTGCATATGGATGGTTTTCCTAAAAATCTGGGATCAGTAAGTAGGGGGAGAGAATCCATCAGGACATGAAGGAGATGGAGATGAAGCGTCCCTGACGCTGGGCATTTTAGGGTTTTGAAAACGTTTTGAACAGCGATGACATAACATGCAATTTGCATGTACTTACCTTTATCAATGTCTGCTATTCAATTTACAGGAATCTAATTTTGTTACATTAAATGAATAAATTGAGTTACAAAACTGTTTTTTTTTCTCTTAAAAACTATTTTGGAAGAGAAATATTAACAGAAATCACAAAAAGGCAATCGATTTACTCAAAAGATCAGATATTTTAAAAATCTACGTAGCACAATGTTATGGACGCTGGTGTACATATAATGTATGTAGTGAGAAGTGTGTCGAGGTCCCACCCCTGCAGGTCGTTCCGCTGTCGGGAAGACATCTCTCGTGTGATTGGTGCAGCGCTCCTGCGCCTTGGCTGTCTCCTCCTCTTCTCAACCGCGCTCCAACTGTCAACGCCGGAGGCGGGGAAGGACTGAAGGCATCAAGAGGAGCCCAAGGAACCACAGTGGGGGTGGCTGTGATTCCCTCTCCCAGTCCACCTCGCCATCACTCTCGTGTCAGTGTTAAACGTGTTGCGTCGTAGAGGGAACAAAACTCGGATCAGATTGTAAGGGATTGGGGCTCGGGTTATTTGACTGCTCTGTGTTTCGCATCACCCATTAGAGTACTGTGTGCACCTTGGCTACTTGCCCGGTGTTTTCTTTTGTAATGTATTAGCAGATTCATTTATTATTTTTAGCGTATCAGAGTTATGTTTTTTTTGTTAATCCATACTTTTTCTGATTTCCATGTCTTTTCTTTTAGGCGCTTGATTGGAGCCCCTCTCCTGAGTTTAGTGAACTTTTTCAGCACGGAGTGTGTCCTCTTTTAGTTCAGCTGCATTTCTGTTTATTATTGAGCAGCGTGTTTGTTGACCCATTGTTTGTCCTCTGCGCCACAATTACACAGCTGTTCCACACCTGCGACATCGGCTCATGTTCTCCCTTAATCCTAGACGAAAATAGGGACATAACACACAAAAACCTGACCTGATACAGAGAAACAGATGTCATTTTCAGATTCAGTGGTGAAAAGTCATCCAAAATCAGGTGAAAAAAACATGGACAACTTACAAAAAAAGTTTTGTAACCCAGTGTAATTGATGCATTGGCCTGATGTTTTGTACATACGTACCCAGTGGTATGTGGCACAATGTATTTGCCTCGGGTGCACTGTGGAGTGGGTAAGACTGTTTTTAATGGCAGGCTAACTAAAACCACTGACTTGCGTTAGCCTAGCACCAGCGAACTGTGCAACTAGAAGGACTGAATGACTTTTTTTTTTTTTTAAAATCTGTCTCCACACATCTCCAACACTCTGGCTCACTTGGAAGCGAGGCCCTATGTCCAAAATTATGAACTATCAGTTTAATGTCGTACTACAGCATGTCAAAAAAGTCCAAAAATAAAATTTTTGAAAGGTCAAAAAAGTAAGCAGAAAGACTTATTATAGTGCACCAATGAGTTCATAGGACAAATTGTTGAAAAAAGTTTTTAAAAAAAGTCTCTTTATAATAACTGGAAATTTTCAAAAAAAAGATTCATACATAGCATTTCAAAAAACGTTTCAAATTATAATGTTTTATGATTTCTCCTATAATATGTCCAAAAATTAAATTTTTTAGCCATCAGGAGGACAAATGTTTCATAGCACATGTTAAAAAGTTGAAAAAAAAATACTATATCATGTCCAAAAAAGTTTTTTTAAAAAATGCCCTAAAATTAATGTTTAAAATAAAAAAAAAAGTCATGGAAAGAAACTTATTATAGTGTATTGAATGAGTTTATAGGACAATTTGTTGAAAAAAGTTAAAAAAAAAAAAAAAAAAAAAAAAAGCATGTCAAAAAGTTTTAAAGGATCAAAAAAAAGTAAGAAAAAAGACTTATTACACAGTTTTATGATTTCTGACAATATGTTGAAAAAAAGTTGTAAAAAAACATTTCACAGCATGTCAAAAAATGTCAACATGTCATACTGTAGCTTGATAAAAAAAATCCAAGAATTTAAACTTTTGAAAGGTCAAAAAAAATATCATCAGAGAGACTCATTATAGTGTGTCTAATTATTTCATAGCACAACATGTTATAGAATGTTGAAAATGAAAAAAGTCATACTATAACATGTCATAAAGTCCAAAAATTTTAATTTTTAGAAGATCAAAAAAAAGAAATCAGAAGGACTCATTATAGTGTGTCTAATGATTTCATAGCACAAAACTGAAAAAAGTTTTAATAAGACACTTTATAGCATTTTGGAAATTGTCAAAAAATGTCATACAGTATTATAGCATGTCAAAAAAGTAAAAAAAAAAAAAAAAAAAAAAAAAAATGCCCCAAAATGAAAATGTTTAAAAGGTCATAAAAGTCTTGAGAAAAGACTTACGATAGTGTATTGAATTTTCATAGGACAATATGTTTTAAAAAAAAAGTTGTTAAAAAAAAGGGGCATTTTACAGCATGTTGAAAATTTCAACAAATGTCATACTATAGCATGTCAAAAAACATCCATTTGTGTTTGTTTTTTTTCCACATCCAAAAAAGCCACTTCATAGCATGTTGAAAATTGTCAAAAAATGTCATAAACAGAATGACTTATTATATTGTGTCGAATGATGTCATAGCACATGTTGAAAAAAATTGTGAACATTGTCAAAAAATGTCATACTATACCATGTCAAAAGTCCAAAAATGTAATTAAAAAAAAAAAAAAGCCATCGGAAGGACTTATTACGTTAAAAGAAAATACTATAGCATGTACAAAAAAGTTTAAATGTTAAAAAAAAATGCCCCAAAATTAAAATGTTTAAAATGTAAAAAAAAAAAAAAAAAAAAAAAGTCACCAGAAGAAACTTATTATAGTGCATTGAATGAGTTCATAGGACAATTTGTAAGTCTCTTCATAATAACTGGAAATTTCCAAAAAAATAAAAATTTTAAAAGATCAAAAATGTAAGCAAAAAGACTATTATTATAGTGTGTTTTATGATTTCTGAGGACAATATGATGAAAAAAAGTCGTTAAAAAAAAACATCTCATAGCGTGTCGAAAAATGTCAAAATGTCATACTTCAGCATGTCAAAAAAAAAAGACAGAAAATTATTTTTTTTTTTAAAAAGTCAAAAAAGTCATCAGAAAGACTTATTGTGTATCGCATGATTTCATAGGACAATGTGTTGAAAAAGTTTTTAAAAAAAAGCCACTTATAGCAAGTTGAAAATTGTCATAAAATGTCACACTATAGCAAATGAAATGTCAACAAAAGTCATCAGAAATACTTATCGTGTATTGAATGATTTAGGATAATATGTTGAAAAAGTCGTAAAAAAGCCATTTTATAGTAACTTGAAAATTCCAACAAGTGTCATACTATAGCATGTCAAAAAAGTCAAAAATTTAAAGTATTTAAAAGGTCAACAAAAGTAATCAGAAAGACTTACGATAGTGTATTGAATGATTTCATTATGTTGAAAAAAGTTGTAAAAAAAAAAAGACATTTTATATTATGATGCTAATTCCAACAAATACATACATACTATGGCATGTCGAAAATTTTCAAAAATTCAATTTTTTTTAGTAGGTCAAAAAATGTCATCACAAGGACTTATTATATTATATCCAATGATTTCATAGCACATGTTGAAAAAAAAAAAATTAAATATGTAAAAGGTCAACAAAAGTAATCAGAAATACTTATTATAGTGTATTGAACTATTTGATTGGACATGATGAAAAAGGTTTTTGTTAAAAAAAAAAAAATCCAATTCATAGCACGTTAAAAAATTTAAAAAATGGCATACTATAGCATGTCACAAAAAATGTCAAAGAATAAAAATTTCTAAAACCTCAAAAACTATTTTTTAAAAGGTCAACAAAAATCATCAGAAATAATAGTGTATGTGCAGTGTATTGAATGATTTCATAGGACAATATTTTGAAAAAAAAAAGTCATAATAAAGCAACTCATTGCGTTCCATTCTTGTTTTGTCTGGAGGACAGTAGAGGCCACTTTCACCAGAATCACCACTTTTTTCCATTTCCATTTTCCATATATCAAGAAATCACACAATGTTTTGTTCCTAGTTGTAAACATGGTATTTTGACATGTTTTTAGTCCTAACGTTTGGTTCATTTTGCAGTTGTAGTATTGCTAAATAACAGTTTATCCTGAGCTGGAAGCACAAGCAAGTGTGCAGAGAGGTAAAGGTATTTAAGCACAATTTTGAAAATATGTCAATATATTTGTTGCGTCTTACTTTCCCCCTAGTAGGACAGTAGTGTATATCAAATAAAGAAAAAAAAACTGAGACGCAGCTCAACATTGTGTGTCAAGTTGTTCTAGCTATAATTCACATCTGGACAGAATTGTGACTAAATTAAAACTATTTTTTTAACCACTTGAGAATTCATAAAAAAAAATATCAATAATCCTTCCATATCACAGTAAGACACCAAGACCTTGAGGAATACCCTAAAATCATTGGCATATATATCCGTAAAGAGATGCTTTTCCTTGTGTTGCACACTGGGGGTGCTAGCTGGAGTTTTTGGCCTGTGCCATCATGCCAGCAGTCTGATGCCTCCTTACCAGTAACATTGGAAATTGGGCCAGTTTGTCGTTGCTTACACAAAACGCAACCTAAGGGATGTATGTTGCATGTCAATAACATCCTTCGATGTGGATATGCTTAATGTTACCTTGTTTCTCTACCAGGCTGAGTCCAGTGAAAAGGGATCCAACACAGAACAGTGGCCGCAATGGATCAGGGCTCCCTGCAGGAGCTGGAGGCAATTACTGTACCTGCTTATGTATATGACATATGATGTGTTTTTCAATCTTACACATCTCAAGAAGTTTCCATGTAGATGACATTATTGTACTTACTTTTATATCAGATCGGATTTCCAAATTCTACCCCTGTGAACAGGTGAAGATCCAGACGTGGTTTCCTTCTCCTCAAGTGATGTCACAGCGAGGTAATGTTGATGGCTACATCTCCAGTCCTGCGAGAGACTTATTCACATTATGGAATTGTTTGTTTTTTTTTTTTTGGGTCTTTAGTATTGATGCCAAATCCACCATCATCTTGTCTGCATACTCTTTTGCCCCACTTGTGTGAAATTTGACTCCTGCTACGCTCCTCTCTCTTGCTATGTGTTGATATGACAGCATTGATAGGATGAAATGAACTAAATAGTTTTTTTTTGTCTGTGAAAAAAGCTGGTGTATGCCTTCCTATGCTGCTGGCCTAATATATAGCATTGCAGCAGTATGTTTAATGGTATACACTAATAACAGTAGTTTGCCACTGTTGTCTGGCTTTTTCATATAGAAATGAAACCAACGATGCATCTGAAGGGCACCAAGCACTGTGACTTTGTTTGACTTTGACTTTGTTTGACTTTTCTCTGTCGCTTTCATTCAGTGACGGACTTTGCATTTGTAGTCATAAAAGAAGTCATAGTAAAGTGTATCAAAAAAGTCACAATATAGTTTATAAACAGTCCTTAAAAAGTAATAGTGTAGTATGTCATCGTAGTAGTCATAGTCAAGTGCATTCCGCTCATAATAATGATATAATATTTTGGGGTTTAGGTTTGGTGGAGCATCAAGCACAGGATGGACTACATCAAAAGGTTGGGTTCACTGTGAGCAGCTCTGTTGTATCCAGGCCCTGTCTGATCCTGCCTGGTCGCTGTAAATCTTGCCATCTCCTTTCAGAATAGCTGAGGGGTTACCCTACTCTGACAGCTCTGGGGTGGGGGGGGCTGCTGTCATTTGAGAGCAGCTGAAGAGAGCCAGTTGCTGAGCAGATAAAGCCAGGTCAATGCGACAGGCAGAGTGAGCGTGAGCATAAACACTGAACAGAGGTTGGGCCATGGGCTTTGATGGCTGTGATGTATTCATAACTGAAGCAGTGGTGGTCTTATCTGGAGTGGGTCTCCAAAGTGTGGCCCAGTGCTCCCCCTTCTAAAAAAGGGAGGTAGAGCAGGCGCACTTACCATTCTGAAACATTTGCAAGCTTCCTCATAGTCCTCAAAGTGCAGAGATGTACATCTGAAAC
Source organism: Synanceia verrucosa (assembly GCA_029721515.1). Lineage (NCBI taxonomy): Eukaryota > Metazoa > Chordata > Actinopteri > Perciformes > Synanceiidae > Synanceia > Synanceia verrucosa. The sequence continues at coordinate 12,083,113 of CM056557.1, read as the reverse complement.
AACAGTGAGCTTGTGTCCAAAAGTAAGCTGGCTGCATACTTGCGACATTACATCCATTACATGAACACAAAAGTCTGACAACAGGCCTGCACATAATATATACAGTAATGTGTGTAAAAAAAATAGTCAGGCTTAAAAAATAGAAAAGACATAAATGTACAGTATGTACACCTTAACTGGAAGTTATTCATCCTCACCCAGTGAGGTGAGTAAGAATAGAGCCATGGATAGTGACACCACCTCAGCACACTTGCAGGCTGAGATAATAGACACATCAATCAAAGTGGCATGAACACAGTGGGGGCGATGCCAGGTTACTCTACAACTATCCATAACCTCTGCTGGCACTGTTAGTAACTGACCAAGAGTGACTTGTGGATCACCATCCCATTCACAAATTTAACTTATTTTTTCTCTTTTTGTGTAAATTTCTTAAGTCTTGGCACTACTCAGCCTGTAACTGTGCACTGCCTTGCTGACACCTCCCTAAATATAGTTCCCACTAATCCTCGAGTCCCCTCTGAGAAGTGCACATTACCAGGGCTTGGCTAGCAGATCAACTGCATCGAGCCCCATAGAGAGATTATAAATTTAAGAGTAAAAAAAAAAGTTCTTGTAGACATTTCGATTTCCACGTGAGTAATTCCCACAGCAGACTTTGTGTCAAAGGAGGCATGGATCCAGAGACATGCTGTCTCCATGTTGCAGTGCTGCACCCTCTGGTGGGGCTGGTGAACACAGCTTTTAACAGCATGTGGACAACTGTAGTAAAGCACTGAACCAGTGAGATCATGTTATCGAAACTGGTACTTAAGTCTCAGCAGGGTTTCTCTTCTTTCCCGAGGATGCTTGGAAAGTCTCTAGTGCAGATTCAAACGGTCTTTGTTAGGCTTTTGGTCAGAGGCTGTCTGGTCATCACAGATTAAAGTTAACTGTAGGCACTCATCGTACTGGGCTCCACTGCAGTTACATACTGTGTCTCTAAGTCATTTAAATCACATAGCTTCTCCATGACGTCTTAGCATTTGACAGAAGGGGACATAAATTGTGTTGGCAATGCACTTCAGCTGCCAAGAAGGCTTGGAACATTGTGCCGGGCATCCTGCCGGCCATCAGTACAGTGAGTCAGAGGACAGCAGTTAGTAGAGTGGCATGCACCCCCTGCAGGGACTTTGTAAAAGGAGACTCAAACTGAAATGGACAGCTGATACAACTCGCATGCCTTGTGCATCAACTGTACTAGTCAGCCATCTCAAAATCTGTTTTCCTGTGGTTAGCGTGCACTCAGCCTTTCCTGACTTTCAGTGAAGAGGGTATTTCCTCTTGAAAGTCACAATATTATTGAGCCTTAGGAGTGAACAAGTCACACTATGATACAAAACATTCCCACACTCAAATTAATGACAAATGATGATCAGTTCCTCTGCCTGTTTTAGATGAATGAAGCTGAGGATGTTTAATGAGATTCAACAATGAAATCAGAACATCTGTATCATTTTTTTTTCTTCCCAAAAATAATCCCTGAGTTCATCAAAGGCATTGTTATAATCAAGACAAATAGATCAAGAGACTGCAGACTGGACAGCTCGTCTTTAATAAGACTTAAGATGCTCCCACTGACCATATAACGCACATCAAAATAATTAGAGCATTTACAACCATCAGCATTTCAATCCACATGAGTCCATTGAATCTCAATGCAAATGAGAGAAACTGTCATGCTTGCACATGAGAGAAAAACACAGCTTCTAACTGTTTAATAGCAGAGTAAATCCCTGCTCACAGAGATTTGACCTTAAATGACTTCTGGTTTCTTAATAGTGAAGGTTGCACACTATTTTTTTTTTTTTACATCCAATTCTGCATACAATCAATCCAAGCTGAGATTTTCATCGACAGTATGTTTACACACAGTAAGAAGCATCCAGATTTTTCAATTTAACTGTTACAGATAGCTTTATACAGACCAGGGTGTGATACCTGGGTTTCACGCAGAGGGTCTACTCAGAGCAGAGTAACATAAAATGACTCCCTTTCACTTTAATCCACAGACCTCCTTTGTCTGTCGCACAAGTTAATTTACATTATTCACATAAATGTACCCAGTCTTTTACATTTCTCTTTCAGTTAAATAACCAAAGAACAAACACTTCAACTTATTGTAATACTTACTCAGCTGTACTGTAATGTACAAAGGATGATACTGTTGAGTACTAAGGTGCATGGGATCGGTGCCATACAAATGTTAACACTGATGCACCTGTGTTTAGGGCAGCAACACCTTTCATTCTGTTTTATTTTTTTGTGTCCTGGTGCTTGGTCGTCATCTACTGTGGCCCGCTTCATCTTCAGAGAGAATGATATTTGTTTTTCGGGGCTTAGAAAAAAGTTGGCACAGGTCACAGGGCTCCCCAGGCGAGCATCGACAGGGCTGGGGAAAAGTCAGTGGCCTCAGGCGACGAGAACTTCAACACCGGAACTTCGTCACAGGACTTCTGTGAGGGAGACACGGAGCACAGGGTTACAGGTCAGCAGCCGTTGAGGATCGATCAACACGTGCTAACAGACAGAACAGAGTAGCCCTCTTTGATTTGAGTAATGACACGCTCCGTAAACCTCTGACCTGGGTCAGTACTAAATGCAAACGGACGCTGACCATGTTGCAGAGGGCATGAACCTACTGACATTTTCTGCCTTGTTTACCCAACGCAGCCAACGTGAAATATGTCCGTAATTGATGTAACTGAATTATTCGACTGATTGACAACAACACGTGTGCAGCCAAGAATTACATTCGACCACACTCACTTTTCAATAAACCCTCAGCATAGCCTCATCATAAATGTCCCACCAGGTCAAAGGCGCCTCAAGTATCCAGATTTACAACAGTGAAAATGAGAAGAGAGAATGTTCACTCTGTAGTGAGTTAAAGGCAAGAGGTGTAGTCAGATGAAGGAAGTTGAGTATTCATTAAAATAAAGAAGGGAGAGGGTGAGCAAAGGTAATTGTTCCCTGTTTGCTATGTGATATTTATGACTGCTGGCTTGTCTTCAGGCCAACAGGTGAAGATTAAGATTTTGACACATGGGAGCCAGTAGGGTGCTGCTGACGTTGCCGCTGGAAGGGAGTTGAGTGAGGAGTGATACCCTGCCTAATTGCTTCAGGGTCCTGTTTCTGACCCCTATCAGTGAAGCGCCTGTGGATAGGGTCTCCTCATCGCCTTGGCTATTCTAGGAATTCCTCACTGGGTGCAGGCCCAAGTCAGTGAGGCTGCTGAATAAAAGCTGTCATCAGTATGAAGATACCCCGTTTCTTTTCGCCCTTCCCTATGCAATTTCTTTCATATTTCATCTCCACGCCACGCCGTCCTCTCCTCAGGGGGTCGTCACTCTCACTGGAGAGATGGCCTGCATGTCAGATGAAGTACAGGTTCGGGTTCGCCGTCGTTTCTTGCCAAGGACAGCGGCACTAACTATGGTGCCTTGGGCCGCAGTCTTTATTGGGCAACGCAAACTTGGCCAAGTGTAAAAACAGCTCAGTGCAAATCAGAGCGCAAGCTTGTTGCACACGGCGTCAGGGACGGATGAGCAAACACAGTGAATGAGTATTAACCAGATCATTCAACTGTAAATGTGGCAATACGATACTGTCTGTCAGGTCTTTGTGGGAATCACAACTGTTTTTAACAATCACAACTGCACAAACCCTAAACAAGTCACGCCATTATTTCATCTGACATAGCTCAGATAAAGCTACAGTTGGTAATCCTGTTCAGAAGCACTTTTTGTTATGCAAGGTGAAATGGTCCTTCCATCCTGAGAGCAGTCAATACATTACATACATGTCAATCAATCAACATGTCATCAATACATGTGTTCAGAAAAAGGAAGGAAAAGAATCAACCTCTGTAAAATGACCAATCCCTGCCACTCAGTCCAAATGGAAAGAACCAATCAGATGCCTTCATGTCTTATCCTGCTCACGCCCCCCTCTGTCTCTCCCTCCTCCCCACTGTTGCTGGAAATATTCAGCACACTCCTCTGCAGAAATACAGAGTTAGCAGGAAAAACTGTTCTGTAGGGAACAATGGTAGAGAAATGCAGCCAAAAATAGCTTCCAGCATTACTTCTGACGGCTCACAGGCAAAGAGAAGAAAGAGGGAGGCAGAAAAGGTTGTGACTAAAAACGGGCTATGGGTAAAGCTAGTGGACAAACCAGAGTCAACATCGGTGCAGCCTTTGAGCGGTGGAGACAACCAGGGAGGAGGAGGTGGAGCTTAGAGGAGGTGCCTTTTCATATCTTGCTAGTTCTCCAAGATTACCAACTATGGCTTTAAGATAATGTTCCATGACATCAGGGGACTACCACCTTTTCCAGAAGTGCCATTGTTTTATAATTGCCTTGTGACATAAACACTTTAACCTTAATGTTGATATGGCTCACTGATTGACGTCAAAATTAAAATCTCCCGTAGATCTGTAGTTTAATATGCATAACTGGGTTAAAAAAAGGTATGTATGCACATCATAAAATAAGTCATAAAAAGTCTAGCTGTTTTACCCTGCTTCCAGTCTTAATGCTAAGCTAATCTAATCAGCCGCCAAAGCCTCATATCTCATATCCACCACCACATATCATAAGACCTGACCTAAGGCTCACAGGTCATAGTAATCACTGCTTGAACACCTCAGACTGAGCTGGTATGTCATTTTTTAATAGCTTTTACCCCACCATTTTTTCTTCTACCATCTTTATATTGTCATTGTTAATTTGAGCTTTGTGTGTTGTAAGCAGTTTGTAACTGTACCTGCAACGTGCTGAGGCTTCATGGGACCTGCCTTTTTCATGAATGACTCCTCACTTTCAAACGTGAGGATCGGCTCGGTCTCCGACTTTTCCCGGGCTCCGTTGGTGGTGTTGCCGTGATTAGCGAGATGAATGATGTCACCGAAGTGGGCTGTCTCTCCTTTAGTGGACAGACCGTTTTCGTGTCTCATAGGCTGGACTCCATTGACCATTTGGACTGAGGGGCTGCTGGAGAGGGGAGGCACAAAGCAGAATATGGTTTTAGCTACGATGAGTCAAAGTGACTCAGACAACAAATGAGTCATTTCACCGCTGTCCATTTATGGGAGCCTTTTAAAACCTACTCCGAGAAGCAGTATTACAATGTTTACTGTGGGCCTGAATCCAGTGACTCCTTGTGGTCTCTCCGTTTAAAGTTTATAACGTTTATAACAATGCAAACGTCCTGCAGACTTGATTGACCCACTTTTTTTTCCTGGCACACAAGTTTTACACAGTTCATGGTGGTCTTGCATCAACGTGAGCACATAGAAACGTTCAAATCCACAATAAAAGGAGCAACAGTTTTACCTTTCTTTGATGTGGGTCTGTCCATTTTCTGTCTTGTTATTGGACAGGTTGACCTCTGGCTTTGGCTGATATTCAGTAGATGCTAGAGGAAACAAAGTAAAGCAGCCTCTTAATCAGTGTAAACCATGCACCTAAACATCCAACCCTAGCCTGTGAGATCAACCACAGGGTGACAAACAGCATTAATGATGTCAGGCTATCAGGAAAGGGATGCCACATCTGTCTAAGGCATCATTCCTGTGTAACAAAGCTAGCCCCCCTCACCCCTGCCCCCCACTCAGCTTTTCTGAGGACATGACTGCGGTTGCGACAGATTTCCACACCACTGAGTAGAATGGAAGCATGCCTGCCAGGCCTCTGACCACATCAGGGGCTGGCTAATGTCTTCCTGCATCGGGGAACTTTGCCACATCCCCCAGACCACAGTGATCCCCTTCATCTTAGTCCTCTACAATGAGTGTGTGCAAGTTATATGCAAAATAATGTTTCCTTTTCTGACGTGAGGATCTAAAGAGGGTGTCCTATGCTGAGGGCACCTGTAGCAAATTTATGATATTAGGCTGTATGAGGCTCCTCCGTAGGAGGAGATGCTATGGGTAAGTCATCACATGTGTCTTTATATAATTACTTGTGTCTGAAGTTTATGTCTGCTAACTGCTGCAGGCTTTTGCCATGGGCCCATTCATCCTCTGTAACTCCCTCAGTCCCACGGCTTTTGACAACAAGCAAGCACACATGGGTCCTATTGTAGAGAGGAGCAGAATCCAAACTGCAGCTGTGCAGGATATGAGGCAGAGATGTGACCTAAAAACCCTTATAATACAATGATGATCTGCTGTGAGGCTGACTCACATGGGAACTGAGGAAAAAAAGCATAATAAAGTACCTGTTACTGTTTATCCTAACACATGGACGAAGTAAAAGAGATAGAAGAAAGACAGTGCAGTTAGGGGTCACCTAATATCAGCCTAAAGGTGGGATTAGTTATATATTAAAAAAAAAAGGTTCATCTGCCGTAACATGAGTCAGACTGTTTAAATGTAGGAAGTCAAAGTGCGTTTGCTAACTGAAGATTTTGAGTTAAAAATCTACTCTCAAGTGAATTCCGGCCACAAAGCATCCCGTTTGTTTTAAATCCCATCAAAGATAAAACATTACTGGGAGAGCACTTAGGACTAAATGATTCCTGCAGATTAAAGGCTTGCAGTGAGTAATGATGTTACCTGAGGGTGTTTGGGAAAAGGCAGACTGGTGTTCTGCTTACCTTTGCTGCTCTCTGCCTCTTTGTTATTGACATTTGTGAGAGGGGAGGATTTCGTTTCTTTCTGTGAAGATGGAAGAGAATTTTTATTGGAAATACACATTTTTGGCTTGTTGGTTTAGTTCAAAATCAAGAGTAAATTTACCTTGTCACCTCCATCTGTTTTGCGTGTCCTCTTCATAATCTCATCCAGACGCTGAGAAAAGAAAGGAGAGCAATGAGACCATGGAAGATGCCCCACAGACCAAAATGACAAATAACAGAATATTGTTTGGAGATTTTCAATGCATTTTGTAGATGGGAACACCAAGTGCCAACTACAAAATGCTTACAACGTTAAGAAATAAAGATTTCAGGTTGTTGAAAATTAGATAATTTTTGTTGTCTGGACAGAGCCCACACACCTTGTGAGACTTTCTGCAACACTGGTTTCACATTTCACTATTCATTACTTTTCTTCACCAGTGAAAAAAGCTTTTCCTGTCTCTTGTATCAAAGGCCATTATGCTTTAAGGGAATGCACGGAGTCAAACTGAGGTTATTAAGTCTCCAAGTGCAGGGTTGTGTCAATGATGAAGCAGCACTTGTGAATTCAGCTGGAACATCAGCGTAGGATGGTGGGACAAAGTAGGACAGAGGATCAGTCTATATGGTGCTGAAATACACACTCTGTGAGGCTACTTTGTATGCGCAGAAGACAGAAGTTAAGTACAAGATACAACCTTCATCAGAAAACACTAGCCTGGGGCAGCAAGCCCATAACAGCAGCTGCCACTCAAAAATGGAGGATTTTTATGATCCAAGATTATTCATGGCTCAGAAACTCCTGTCATACAGTTTGGCTGCAGAGCAGATTCCTCTTTATCTAATAAGTTGCAGATTGACACTTAAAACAACCTGCGCTTTCTGATCACAAACTTCTCTTTGTTGAGGTGATAACAAGAGTAGGCCTTTGGCAGAAGTCAGTCACTAACAGTGGGCTGCACAGTGTGACTAAGCAGTGAGTTTTTGGGGCAGAGGACATGCTGTTCTTGTGGGCTAACATCAACATGCAGCCAGACTTGGCACACCTCGATTAGAGCCTTTCTCACATGGAGAGAAGATGAGCAGGGGGAAAGGCTTAGCTAGCATACAGAGGTGTGGGGTTTACTGTAGATGTGAGTGGCATGCTTGTGTAGATGGCCGTGGTCACAGAACACACACTCCAGCAAAGATCTGCAGAAATCCACACCCAGATGACTGGGGCAGGGAGGCGTCCATTATTATTAGAGTTTATAAATAGCTTCATGCTCAACACAGTCTAAGCCCTATTAAATGGTGGCATGCAGACAACCAATCCACAATAAGCCAAAAACATCATTCATCTTGGTTTCAGAGACTAAACTTTCAAGCCTGCGTTTGTAATGTCAAAAGGCTGACCATACCCAAGAGTATGATACCTCGACTGAGGGAGATGTGTGCAGTTGAGAGCTTTTTATGATCAATCAATTAAGTTTTTTTTAAGTTTGTATCCCCAAAAATCTAGTTCAGTGTTTTTGCAATTTAATTTCTACTTTTATCATTTCAAAAAGTTGCATCAAAAAGTAACTTGAAGGAACAAATGATGGGAGGACAGATGCATAGCCCTACCCTTTTCCTCTCCAGCCTCTCCTGCTCCTCCTTCTGGAAGTGTTTCTCCCTCTCCAGACGCTGCTTCTCCGCCTCCTCCCGGGCTTTAGCCTCAGCCTCTTCTTTCTGAAACACACACAGGCGAGAATCCAACCACGATTTTAATGCCAGCAGACGAGGGGAAAAAAATAAACTCTGCCAAAATAGCACATCTCTTGCATAACAAGGGTGTGGTTGCTCCCTACAATTATTGTTTACAACCATAAAAGGGATATTTTCCTGTACCTTTGAGCCAAAAGATCTATTTTCAACATTTACAGCCTCACGAGGGCCATTGAAAGTGAAATACAATACTTTGGATGATTGTGTTGGATCACATTTAACCACAAATATCTCTTCTGTAAAAGACCACAAGGGGGTGGCAGAGTGTAAGCACTGAATAACCACTCATCTCCAGAGATAAGATGGTGCCAGAGCTAATCATATTATAGGTCTACAGGATGAACAAATACTGAAATGAGTAGCCATGGTTCTGGCTTCATTGGAAATCTGTTTCTACTGATCAAGCACCAGCATCTCCCTGGCAACTTCCACAAACACAGAAAGAGGCAATATTATGTAATGGTTATTTGACCAACAGTAAAAGGGGCACATTCATTGTAGCTCTCGGTTCACCAGTTTGGATTAATATTTGCCTTTTCAAGAACAACAACATCCCACTGACGTAGAACATACTAGACCAGCTTGTTATCAAAAACGTCAGTGTGAGGTGAGCAGCAGAGCTGAGACATTGAAAAAAAAGATAGGAGAGCATGTAGGTTTGTGGTGTGATGGGCAAAGTGCCTGGGAATGATGAAGAGGACAGAACGTCTGTCTTGAACATTTGTCCAAAGGCAGTAATTTCACAGCTAAGTAATAGCAGTGCAACCTAACTAACTTCCTTTCCAGTCTTCGCTCCACGATGGGCATTGACTGTTAACACACCTGTTTTTGCAGGCGCAGGTTCTCCTCCTGCTCTGCTCTGGCTCTCTCCTGAGCCTCCTTCTCCTCCTGCAGGCGCTGGGCTTCGTCCCTCCTCCGCTGCTCCTCGGCCATGGCACGGGCCTCTTCCTCCCTAAGTCGCCTCTCCTCTGCCTCCCTCGCTATTCGCTCCTCTCTCAGGATCCTAAAGAGTAAGGGCATAAGGCTGAGTTTAAGTATTCTCTACAAAAGCATGTGCCAAACATTTTGAATGCAATAAAACATATCATAGCGTATATTGTATATGCATTGTATCGACATTTTCTCTTTAGTTTACACAATCGCTGCTGAGTTGACATTGGTTTCCTGTTGCTTGTGCTTCAAACTATTTAAGAGGATGGAAACAATTGGAAGTATGAGTGCCAACAAGAGCTCGTATTCCCAAGCTGTAAATAGTGAACTGCTGTGGTTAGGATCAGCCAACAGGATATCGGATTCTCAATGCCTCCACACATCACAGGCAGTGATGAGTGAGGTCTCATTAAGGCATACGTGCTGTGATAGTGCATGGGGCCTTATTAAATGTTTAGTTTCACTGATTTATCCTTCATTTATTACAAGGGAATCAGTGAAGATTATAGAATAAAAACAGCTAAAGCAGAATGTTCTGCTCTAATAATTTGTGAAAAGAAAAGAATGGACACTATATTTCAGCATGAGTTCAAATATCATGTCTGAGAGTGATACGGCAACTATGCATTTTAAGGTTCCTCTCTTCCTCTAGATGACATTGTGCACAAATCTTGAGATGGCTGACATTATAATACATAATATTTCCAAAATTCCTCAGCTTAACTTCCCATGGAAAGTTTCCAGAAATTTACTGGTAATTTTCCAGCCCTTTGCAAACTTAGTGGGAACACAGCTTGGGAAAAATTGTCGTTCAGCATGGACACATACATGTTTAAAAAAATCCTTTTTCCTCATCACTTTGATGAAACTTGACAGATGTTTGACTGTACAAGGTCATGGCCTGTTAAATCCCTCTGACCTTTCCTTTTCCTCCTGCTCTCGGCGCTCCTGCTCGTCCCTCTCCCTCTGCTCTCTGGCCTGCCGCCGTTTCTCTGCCAGGATGCGAGCTGCCTCCTCTGGGTCGTTGGTGCCTGCCATGGGCTTGGCTGATGGAGGCGGTGTAGGTGATGACGCAGGGACAGAAGTAGCTATTAGGACCGGCTCAGGCGAAGGGGAGGCTGCTGTGGTTGTAACTGGCGTGTTTGATGCAAGGGGCAAGGCAGCTGCTGGGGACACTGCCATGGCAGAAACTACAGGGGAGCCTAAAACAGAGAAAACAGGCGTTACAATAAGACATAGCTCTTGTCCTGTGTAACTTCTTACAAATCTCTCCTGCCATTTTTAATGCTTACAAGTAATAACTTTTAAAGTGGTGCCCATCCATTAACAACACTTTCTCTTGCACTGTGAAACACTGTGTCCCCAGCAATTAGACATTGTAAACAGCCACAGCATCAGCCTAAGAACTTGGTAATTTCATAATTAAGGCTGATTAGTGCAGCCTTGTAGTGCTGTGTGTGAGGACACAGACCAAGGAGCTGTGTGTGGCTTACTCAGCCTGCTCCCTTTGTTTTCATGGCTAATTAAGCCTGGTGGGAAACTTTGCCTATTGCTTCCTGAAAGAAATACAGATTTTCCTCAGGCTTGTTCATTTTTTCCACTGGATCCATTCTTTTGGCCCATCACAGCAAGAGACCATGCCAGACAGAAAAATTCTTTGGGTAGACCCAAAAAAATACAGTATGACTCAGCCATAGAGGGAAGCTACCCAATATCCAGACATCCTGCATCATAAGCAAAACAGTTAAGCTCTGCTGAAATGAGAAATTGCAACAAAATGCAGAATATAGTGCACTATTCTACAAAATGACAATATACAAATATATATATTTACTCAATGTCCAATATAGCTTGTTTCACAACTTTCAACTACTATTTATTGTCTTCATCAGCACATGCAGTTTGCTCAGTAATCATCAAATTATCATGAACATCAATCTTATGATGGACCTTGAGAAATACTGTTGAAAGCTCCCCCCCAAAAAAGTTCTTGAACTCCTGTTAGTGCAGGCTTAGTTCCTGAGTAGGAACAGCAAGTCTTGACTGGTGCTCTTTCAGCATTTCAACCCATTCAGAAATAATCGCCATCAACACTTTTTTTGTACTCACTCCTTCTCTGGTCAGGAGTTGTGGGCCTGCGAGGCTCCTTCACTCTTTCAAGGGGGGCAGGGGAGGAGGTGCGGTGGTCTATCCTGGCTGGGGTCCTGGCTCTTTTGGGTCTACTTTTAGGAGTTGAAGGGCTTCCATGTGTGGATGGAGGCCTGGGGGAGGCAGCAGGGCTGGGGGAGGCCGTTCTGCCTTTTGGCATGGCTGGGGATGACGGCCGTTGTCTTGATAAAGGACTGGGGCTGCAAACAAGGAAAACAAATAGGTTAAAGAAAACTGCAGGGAAATGTATCAACAATTATTTGCTAATAAATTTTTATTTAATTTTACTTCATATTTTCGACCTGGGCTGAAATGTTTGTTCACAACGCAAGCATTGTATGTCCTGAAGAAACCTGACTTAAGCTTCAGGTTCATGGCAGACAAAGCACTCAAACATTACATCATCACCCTTAAAGTGCCTTATCAGTCAGCATCCTAGTAATACACTTGCAGGGGAAACATCCATTATGCTTAAGAAGACTTTTTTCCCTCTAGGCCTCTGGCACCAACAGTACTGACAGTTCTGGTGAGCTTTTTTGTTGAGTCAAAAGATTTTTTTTTCTCCTATTCTATCCCTTCTGTCATGGATGTCATTATTTCAGTGTCCTGGGGATACAAGAGGAAATGACCACTCGCTCTGAGACCTTTCATGTCTGTGCTCAAACGGAGCATGAACCATGCAGCCAGTATAACGCAGACGTAAACACTGTCAACCTTTTGACCCTATCTGCATAAATATCAAAGCAGCAGATTATCATACATCTAATTATTCAAATGGTTCTCATGGTGTGGAGAGTAATTTCATATTTTTTGATATTGTACCATATATGGTACTTTTACATAGTAAACACTAAGAACAAATATAGGAAAAATATGTGTAAAGTGTATGTTTTACCTTAGATCAGGTCTGTGTCTCATGCTGGGTAGAGACTGTCTCTTCTTCAGCACCTTCTCTTTACTGAGAGCACTTTTCTCCTTCTCATTCTCCCGCTCCTTGTCTTTCTTTTCTTTCTTGTTTTTATCCATCTGTATGACAAAGGGATCAAAAAGTGATTTTCTCTGTTTTGCCCCAGTACTACATGACAATAGTTTCTCAATAAAAACTCAGGGTTATATTTTCAGTCTCTTCTGGAAAAACAGTCTAGTACTGGTGGAATTAACTGTGAAGGCACTTAACAACAATTATAGGGCAAAAGCTAATTTGGCAGACTTACGGGTGTAGAGCTCCGTCTGTGTTGACGCTGGGTGATGTCGGGCGTGCTGGACGTCACTCTCCAGCGGTCGGAGCAGCGGTGGTGGGGCTGGTGAGCACACAAGGTGAGGGGGCTGGCGGAGACCGAACGGGGGCATAGAGGAGAATCTGTGGAGAAAAGAGACGTACGATTAAAGGTCAACAACATTCATACCGATGCACAATTCAAAGTTTACTTTGAGTCAACTTACTGCCATCTTTGCTGTTAGTGAGGACACTGGCAGCGCTGCGGCTCCTTGCGAGAAAAGACAGCGTTGGCGTCATCAGCCGATCGACTATACTGCTCTCCCAAGGACTCAGTGCAAGGCTACGGGCTGCAAGTAAGAAAAACAGTGATAAATGTGTTGTTTTTCTATTAACTACAAAATATCTATCTGAAATTGATGGTCACCCCCAAACAGTGGTCATCCATGATGTATTAAGAGGAACTTAGGTCTAAAATTTGTTACTAAAGATAAGTGAAAAGAAATGGTTACTCATGGTTATGGCTCATGTAGCAATGTGTCCCCAAGCCATAAAGACCTGATGAAATACACAACACTCCAATAAAGACACCTCAGTGCCACCCAAAAAGATTATAACAGACAGAAAACAGGCTCAGTAAATGTGCCCACTATAACCTTGGGACTGCACTAGTACCACCCGAGAGAGATAGGGTTATTTGAAATGCTTGTCTAGACAGTGAGTCAGTTATTTATAACCTCTGCCTTGAGCATACAAGCAAGGGTGGAGACTCATCACTATTTATTTGGGGGGAGAAACTTCCCTCTTTGGCTTTGAGGTGTATGGCAAGGAAGATGCTGCAGTGAGCACTCGCAGACAGAATGAGAGTAGTTACCTATCTATTTTTCCAGCAGCACAGTGGAACAGTGGCTGCTCCCGGAAGTTTTCGGAATACATTATCTCATGAAAAATGCTGACTCACTCACTAACTTTAGTTTTTCTTCAAGCTCGCAATTCTCCTTCTTTGCAGCAGTACACTGTGACCTGGTTAACGTTAGCCCCATAAAAAAGAGCTGCACTCACTCAAAAGCATTAAAGGTTGATTGAAAGACACAAAAGTGATTTAAAGAAATATTTGTCATTTAGATGTCACACCCACTTCCATATGGTTGATCAATAAAGCATTCAAGACAACACAAAACACCTCCCTTAGCCAGTATATTATGAAAATCACACAAAGGGGTCCATTTGACTGTATAAGCCACATGAAATGAGTGCTCCACACAGTGAACTGACCGAAAGATGATTAAAAAGACGGCAGAACAAAATATGAATACTGCGCATAACTCATATTAAACTATGAGCATGCAGAACAAAACCACAACACAAAAGAACCCAAAGTGGTTTTGGAAGATGGAAATGGGTCAGCTGTCAACCAACAAGCACAAGAGAGGGATCATAATGGGGAGAACAAAAAAATATAGAGGATAATAATGGACGGGTTCGGAGGTGTTGGTGGTGATGGACACAATTAAACGGAAGGAGGGAGGAGAGGGGCATTCCAGATGTTGCCTTACTTCTACTGGGGGAGTTCCAGAGCGTGGCGGAGGACTTGGACAGTCGCTTGTTTATAACTGAATCCACGTGTTTGGGCAGGTTGACCGTTGACATAGAGCATCTGCCTAAGAAGCCAAGAGAGCGCCACACAGATGTTCACACAAGTCACATGGTTTAGGGGAAGAAGGGGAACTTCTGTGGCATCATGAGTTATGCTCGAATGGTGCCTCTACAAACAAGCACCCACGCACTGCGAAGCCAACAGCACAGTGTCTGCACAGTACCTGTAATGTAAGTAACCCTCATAAAAGCAAATTCCTGTATGCTCATCGAGTGTTTCATAACTTTCACTGCTTTACAGTGCACCGTATGTTCACTTCAGCTTTAGGTGTGAAATCAGGCATCAATAGGATAAAACATGTCAAAAATGTTTCTGATTTTAAAGTGTCAGTTCATCCAAACACCTACATTCTCACTACCACTGTTTGCGGTAATTAGATGATACATTATGTTTTTAATATTATAAAAGTTTTATTATAAAAAAGCCAATAAAAACAAGATATGTGTTTGTGAGAGGTGCAAATTAAAAGCAACTAAAATGAACAACATGAATATTTTGTTTTTTAGCACTTACAACATTGTTACAACAAAAATTCTCATCAGTAAGGCAAACTATAAAGTTTCCATTGGCATTATTTCTTTGCTAAAGAAGTAGGACCAGTAGGACTTCTTGTACTTCCATACCTTTTAGTCATTTGAGTGAAAATACCCTTTAAATAAATACCCTTTTTTTAAAAATCCACATAGAGGTTTATGTCTACTTCCCAACAACACCAATTCCAAAAGGCATGCCAACCACACTAAGGAGGAACCTATAAAAACACACAAACAAGCAATGGAAAGAGGCTGCAGGGAAACATGCTCATTTCAACTCATTTGATGACACAAACTGGCTCTTAAGAAAAGAGAAAAATCTTGAATCCTTGAGACCATCCATGTGCAATACTTCCCAATTTTATATCCCTTTAATACACTCTAATCAAATGGACACACGTTTCCCGTGACGTCAGACACGACTCCAAGAACACTGCAGGAAACAAGAGGCAGTTTGCTCCTGATTGATGCCAAGATGGAGCATATCCTATGTAACATCCTGAACTCTCAGCCATTCCACTGCAGCCTAGGCTTGTTTACCTCAATCATCTGACAGACGAGAGGCTGGTGAGGAAGGCAGGAAAGGAAAGATTGATGAGAGTGTACATAATTCCCCTGGCATATGGCAGAGACAACTATAGGACAGGACATAAGAATAACTCAGGACTCTTCAGCTTTAGAGCTGCAAGGCAGGAGGACGGCACAGAGTGACACGTAGCATCCATCAAGATGCACTGTTAAAACATAATTTTTACGGTATTACCTAACCTCTGCAGTCACTGCATTATTAGACAACATATTCAATGTGCTTATAGTCGATAAAGCCCTGCTTACTGCAACTAATGCAATAAAGCGACTGGATACGTTTTCACTTTGTGCGATCAATACAGTCTAGTCATGATCAGGGGCTAATGACCCTGAAGTAATGCTTAAGAGGCATTGGCTTGCTAGACAGAGCTGTAACCAGTACATCAGAGGAAATGATGGGGTGGAGGAGTGCAGCTGATGAAGAAAAGGCACTTCAGATTAAACTAAAACAAAGCCAAACCTCTAGTACTCTCCAAATCTGTTTGGGCAGCATTCCTGACTGTGCACCTGTCAACATCATGTGCTAACCCCAGCAGCGAACATAAAACACTGCATATGTAATTAAACCATTTATTTTGCTGTTGGGATTAAAAATATATATTTTGGCATATTTCACCAATGCACTTATTTAAGGCTGCAGTGATGCAAATCCACCAAAATGGTGGATGTAAAAAAAAGGATCTGAATAAAACCAAAAATACCAAAGCCAAATATTCACTGGTGTAAGCTTCTCAAATTTCACATTTTACAGGCTTAATGATGAAATTGGGGAGAAAAAAATAATTTTTATTTTTAACATGGAATTTCATTATTTTTAATCAATAATTCATCTTTTACAGGTAGACTGATGCAAACTACGGACAGAAACAGGTTAATAATGACGAATTAAAAACCTCAAAAGACAGACTCTATAGCCTGTAAAAGTCGTTGAAAAAGACACTGCATCGATTCCAGCTGGTAAACTCCATCAGCGGCCTCATATTAGATATATGAGTCAGTTATTCTTCATGGATTATAGGTGAGCCCTTTGTTGCCCTTTATTATTTCATAAGGATGCATATTGATTCTGGATCAGTGTATTCACCTTCTTTCTGGCTGGAGTTCTGGCTTAGCGCACCAGCCCAGGACCACCTTTGCTGGCGGATTTCTGCCCATGTCTTCTTGGTTGACCTGTGGATGGCTGCCTCGTAACGTTCCTGAAAAAGACACAAGAACAAGAATCAGTTATTTGCACTTGACCTGACTTTAGGAGTGCTTGATCCTAAACTTCCTCATCTCCTCAACTGACCCTGTTCTGCTGTCACTCTATTTCACCCCTTGGTATCAATGCAATATGAGAGAAAAAAGAGTGCAGAAGTGTCACAACAACTACAACAAACAGTCCAAACTTACTTTATTCTTCTCCAGTTTCTGTTTCTGTCTCTCCTCCATGGCGGCTCGCCGTTTTTCCGCCTTGGTCCGCTGTTCCTCAAGCTTCCTGCGGCGTTCCTCCAGCTGCTGCTCTCTCAGCTGCCGTGCCCTCTCCTCCTTCTCCAGCCACTGGGTCTTTTTAGCAGCTAAGATGGGCAGAAAACACACTCAAGAGGGTGAGACACTGGACAAAGGAGCAGTCACTCTCTTCCCTGTCCTTTCAGGACAAACTGTAGGTTTAGTACACTTTCCCTTTCAAAGGTTTATATCAGTTTGGATTTAAAAGAGTATGAGAAGTTGAACACATCTTTTGATAGGTTTGGGATTTTCAATAACTTTCCAGTTTAAAGCTTGCAGAAAATGTCCAAAAAGCAAAGTCTCTGATGTTTAATTCTCATCTAACGCCGCCTTAAAATATGTTGCCCTTCGACTCAATCCAACTTTGTGTTTGAAATCAATAACTTGACTTTTCCACAGACAGATACAGTACTTCTAAAGTGACAATTTTATACCGCACTAATCACATCAGGCCTCCATGTCAGCTTCAATAAACCACACACTTTGATATGGAAATCATCTTGTTGTCCTTGAGCCATTCAAAGAGGGTGTAAATAAGCAGTTTGCAGCTGCCTCTCACCATATTTTTTTGAACTACAAAGTAAACCTTCCATGAAGAATTGGCCTCTGCAAGTAGGCGAGGCTCACTCCTCTAAAGCACTTGATGCAACAAAAGCAACTGGTTGTGGATTTTAGACTACGGTGACAGATCACTGCAGAGATGCTGGAGGCTAGACATGTTAAAATTTATTGGGAGGCACACAGTTCGGCTTTTTTCTGAGAAGGGAACAGAAAGCTAGGTTATAATGCTTTGCAGCACCTGGCAGCAAAGAAAATCTCTGCTGCAGTGCGGACCTCTGCTCATCGCAGCACAATGACCGTCCAGTGATACAAATATTTAGAGATGGTGCTGCCTGCAAGTCAAATGCAGTGAAAACTGCTTCATAATTCACTCTTTGTGCTGTGATGAGAAGAGAGGGAGGAGAAAATAGCTTCAACAGCACACAAATGCAAAGTTAAAGGCTTGCTGGGGACTGTTGTCAACATCCATAGTAGATCCCCCCTCTACACAAACATTTTAAAATCATATACTTAACGTAAAAAGACAGCTCCCCCTCTTTCTAAGCAAATAAAGACTGACACTTGCTTATTGAATATTTGAATTAAACTCACTCTACACAAGCGGTAGTGGTTTTCCAGCCTTTAGGTGCTAGCTGCAGAAAGGAAAATGAGCTGGAAACTGGCTGAGGGCTTTGAGGTTTTTAAGAGAGTTACTCTGAATGATTTCAGCTCATGATTGATACAATTTTCCATTCATCATCAGTTATGTATGCATCTATACCAGGGCCATGAGTGATAAACAGATGTTCCATTCTGAATATCTTAAGCTGATGTTGCTTCAAAATGCATTCCTCCAGCTCTCTTCTGACAGTGATCACTGCTGATAAGTACCATCGGGACCGACTAGCGCAAGACCATTAAATAGTCATAAGGAGAGCACTGCTCTAACCCTGGTATATAGAGTATTTATATTCCACCGAAGACAGATCAGGCTGTCACAGACAATTCCCTGATGCAAGTCCTTCAAAGCTCACTTCAACATAATAAGGTACCAATGCTAGGATTTTTTAAAATTATGCCCCTTTTATTTTTAAACTGGTGATACTACTTGGTGATGGTTGATAAGCTGAGTCTTCCTGGTCATGGTTGATTGTAAGCTGACATTGTAAACACAAGCTCTGGCAGGATCACATCTTAAACCCAGGTCTGACTGAGAGCCTTAGATCAGAGCAGTACCATCTGGCATGCTCTGGTGATCGTCCAATTACACTGATCCACACCATGAAGTGTGTCACACTGGTCTTACTGCTGTCCAACACAGTCAGATTAAACGAAAAGGCACTACTGGAAGTGTGAGTATCATGGTTTAAAGAAATCAGTGTTGTGTGAGGCTATATTGTACATGTACTCCCACTTTCAAAATGTATATGTAATCTTATATTATAATAATATAATAATATGTATTATTCCTTATATATGGTCTAAATATTAGTGGACATACACTCTCTCCCAATTCCTAAAATTAGAATGTTAAACTCAAATTTGTGATGTTGTCAGGTATAAAATGTGACACTGCTCCAGTGAAAATGTATAAGTACCCCATGTGTAAACTAGTGTTTACTAAAATATTATTAAAGAAATTGAAGAAAATTAAATTAAAGAATTTAATTATTATGAAATATTTACTCTCTAAAGTCTCTCAAACTGCATTAAGAGAAAATTTTTCTGCCTATCACTAAGTATCCCTTGGACAATAGACTATGAGAGTACCACCAAAAAATATCAGTGTAAATGCATCACTATTCAGCTCAGCATCTGAACAAGTAATTGACATATTTTTGTGTGATTTTTCTGTTTCGCAATACAAAGTTGTTGTTGTTAATTCGTACCCAAAATAACTCTGGCTGCAAGTGTCTCTAAAACCTCCAATTTCTCCAATTTCTTCAGTAAGGTGGTAATCAAAGTAGGTTAGCGGCATGTCGTTCAAACGTGTCTTCTTTAAAACCAAAATCCAAGGAGTTCTGTGGTGGAACACACAAAGTTCACACTCAGGACACACTACATCTTCTTATATGTAAACTGAGATTAACCTCACTGCTTCACAACCACTAATACACACTACACTACCACACTACACGATTTTTGTGAAAGATACATTGATGATGTTCAGAGATAGAATTGAGATGAAATTTCTGTGATAAAGACAAAATACAACCAGATTTAACATGAGATTAAATGAATGAAACCACACTAGAGCTGGGCAACACGGAATTTATGTACAGAAATTGATTAAAAAAAGCTTAAAAAAAAATCGCTGTGTGTGAAGCTAAACACACACAGCGACCTCCCAATGCTGCTGCAGTGACATTAATCCTCTGTGTTACCGGCGATGTTTGTCTCCTTATGCTGGGAAAATGGGGGGTCGGTGTCTCTA
Organism: Synanceia verrucosa; assembly: GCA_029721515.1. Lineage (NCBI taxonomy): Eukaryota > Metazoa > Chordata > Actinopteri > Perciformes > Synanceiidae > Synanceia > Synanceia verrucosa. The sequence goes on along the minus strand of CM056557.1, from coordinate 12,063,172 downwards.
TGAATCTGAAGGGTCCCCCCGTCCGTAGTGACACTGAAAATGATTTATTTGATATGAATGAATGACTTTATTTGATACCCGATAGGATCGGCGCTTTTCGGTCTGTGCTACAAAAGTATTGAAGTTTGGGTCCCACCCCTTCTCTTGGATGATAAGAGGTAAAACATTGTCAACAAACTTCGAACAAGTCCAGTTGCCCTTTTTTGCTCTTTTTGTTTTTTAGGGGATGGTTCTTGGAGCATGAGTAAAGTTGTTCAATGACTCCTAATGTCTGTGTATTGGTAAGTTTTTGGTTTATTGCCCAACTCTGGTTGAAATTACTGGACTTCATTAAATTGAGACATTGAGCTATAACAGAAAGGATTGACATAGGCTCCCACCACCAACACCACCACCACCACCACCACATACACATAGGTGAGTGGCTTACCTTGTAACATGCTGAGCTCGTCTGCAGGGGGGAGGGAGTGAGAGAGAAGACAGAGGCAACTGTCAGTCATGCAAAGCAGTGCACAACCAGCGAGTAGCCAGGTGACAATGTGACAGCCGTATGTTCAAACAGAAAAACGTGTGACAGTGCAGCCATGTCAGTTGTTAGGAGTGAATGGCTCTAAGGACATTTTGCCCCAACTCATCAAACATCATCAGATGAAGTTGGGAAAAAATGTAGGTTTCTGTTTTGATGACTCAGTGCTGTTGCAAACAGATTCCAAAATGTTAAATCAAAAGATATATTCATCACACTGCAAAAGACTGCTTAATGGATACAATTTCCAACATTTTTGCTGGTGTGAGGGATATCTCTATTCAAACTGAATAAACACACATTTTAGTGCAGAGGTGAGCAACACTTTGACACAGCTTATTTCAGCATGCATGCAGAAAATGGTGCGTTAGTTTCTGCGGATTTCAGTGTCTTCGTCTGACATCAGACAGAATAATCAAATAAGCAGTCGACTTGGTGGAGTGGGGTGACTCAAATGTCTGGATTCCAATTCTTACGTGCAGAAGCCACAACTACTCTTTCATCCTGTCTGTGCATCCAGCCTGCAGCCAGCCCGGTAGCAACACAATGTCCTGCCTATGTGAAGCAACGACCACTTTCACCCCAACACCAGGGGGAGCTCTCTTCCCATGTTAGGAACTTGTACTCCCACCCCTTGTTTCCACTTACCAAGATATTTGGCCTTTTCCTCCCTCCGCTCCTTGGCAAGCTTCTGCCTTTCCTCTGATTTCATGATGTCTGGGAGGAGAATGGAAAAAGGAGAAATATACACAGTATCTGAGTAATATAGTAGTAATACACACACACACACACACACACACACACACATACATATTATATATACGTATTATGCAACAAATAAATAATTTATTTAATATCCACAACGCTACATATCCACTATGGGGTGAAAAGAGCATAGTATACACTGTCACGGGAAGTATAGCTAAAACACTTAAGTTACCGACTCAAAGGTTTTGTAAATGTACTATTTTTACAATATAAAAATGTTATGTACCTTTTCAACCTTCCTCAGCCCAACAATGACCTGGGGCAACAATGATGACCTTTATGAACATAAATAAGTACATTTTTTCTGTGCTGGTACAAAATCAGCAGCACAGAAACTTCATTTTTAAATGCCACTACAAGGAAATGCATGCAACGACACAATGACAGGAAACTACCAGTGTCAACATTTCATGACAAAGGGCTGAAGCCGGTGCTATATTTTCTAGATCAAAAAAAACAAAAAAAAAACAAAACAAAACAAAGAACAAATGTTTGGACAGAAAAAAAACATTGACATGAAAGCCAAACTTCAATCAAATAAAATCTGAGGCAAACCTCAAGCCCAGTGAATCTCCTATGTTATGTGGATGTGATACAGTAGGTCATAACTACAGGGGAGCAGAGAGAGATGTCCTCATTGAAAAAAGCTAAGGGAAAAAGCAATGGAAGCAAACACTGAACAGTGCCATTTCAAGGATTCAAACTACATCCTTTCATGATGCTGGACCTACTTCCTGGACAAAATATGAGTCATTCTACTTGATGTTGTTGATGTTGACTAAAAGAAAATATTTTATGAGAGATGAATCAGTTGTTCAATTTAGTTACAGTAATTGAAAAAATAACAGCTCAATTAAATTCGATGCAATTTTCAATATTCAGTCAAAATCACTAATTGCTTTAAAGTGAATATTTGGTTGGTCGAAGAAAACACCTGGAAATATGTGATGGGCATTTAGCCTTTCCCTTGTATCCTAGACCAAATTAATTATTGAATTAAGAAAACAATAAGCAATTCATATAATTGCCAGCTGCAGGCCTATTTACAATATGAATATCATTACAGCAAATTAATGCACACCTAGTCATTACTGAGCAATAGGTTATTTCATAATATAAAATTGCAGATGGATAACGCAATCTGGAAATTCTGACTGTAATATTGCAGCGTGTCACAATGTTTTTAGGACTCATGGTATGTTTTGTATTGGATATACATATGTATATTTGTATTATGTAGCAGTACCACAAATAACTCGTCCATCACTGGCCCAGGCTGCGGTCTTGATCTTTCTTGATCACTTCATGCTAACATCACCCCCCCTCAATCTTCACAGACCAGCTGTTCAACATCAAACACAAAAGGAACTCATCCTACAGCCGTGTCTAATAGGAGGAGGTGTGAATCATAAACAGGAAAACAATCTGTCATGCAGCCTCCCCTAAGAAAAAACTGTGACCCACTTTGATATTTATAGGACTGTGGCCCATGTGCATGGTGCTGGCTGGAATGATGCACTCCTGTTTGCAGCTCACCACCACGTTAATCATCAACATCACATGCACAAAGCCTTTGACGCAAAAAAAAAAAAAACAGACCGGCCCGGAAAATACTGTGAGATAGCTTACAGTGTATGCCCTCCAGACTGTGTGAGACGCAACCCTCATTGTGCAAATTCAATAGAGAAACAAGCAGGGTGTTTACACATAGACTTCTTTCAGTTTTCTCATCTGACTCAACTCACTAAATCAGAACAGTGGAACAACCCTTGACACCACCTATGTTAAGAGACAGAAGCAAATCACTGCTTTCATAGGAAAATGTTTGACACAAAATACAAATAAGCAGACCATTACCAGCAGCAGCAGCTCCCAGCTCAACTCACTCATTTCATTTTACTAATTAAGAGTGCTTTTCATCTTCATTATACCCCCCCAGGGTGATGCAAAACCTCACAAGTAATGAGCTTTACAAAATCAGCGGAAAAGGAACTTGGAAGGACAAAAAGGAGAGTGTGGGTCATTTTTGGAATCAACAGACTGATGACTCGACTGTATATTTCTCCGAAAATAGACCAGATTTAGCAAATGAACACATAACAGGATATCATAAAAATGTGTCAATATAACTGTTGTAGCTGAAGTCATAATAAGGAATCCTAACTGGAAGCATTGCTACAGTTTTAGGAGAAGTTTGGCGCTCTGGGTTTATCCCCATCAACACACAAAAAGGAAATCAAGACCATGACCACAGTGAATGGATTGATGGATGAAGACTAAAGGAGAGAGGGGAAAGAGGCTTTACCTCAAACAAACAAAACCCTCAAACATGTTCCTGAGAGTGTGTATGTGCCAGTGGCTGCGTGGACTTAGAGTGGTGGCATTGTGGAAAGGGTTATGGTGCAACTGCCAGGTCAAACTAAATGCCCTCTTGGCATTGTTCACTGAAAAGAGATTGTTATTTGTTTCCCACCTTTCATTAGGTAGCAGTGCATGGCAGTGAGCAGCATTAGCAATAGCGATCCACTTACTGAGAAAACTCATTTGTCCGCATTTCACTGGGGCATTTTCTTTGCTAATTTAATTCTGCCTGAAATCATTGAGCCCAAAACTGAGATGCTGTTACATTACAGCTTCCGTAATGGCTTCTATGTTTGTTACAACAATTGGAACCCCTCTATTGGATTTAGCTTCACATCTAAAAGCTTGTGGTCACTATTACTCAGATACTGAAGCACTACCTTGGCTCAAGAGCACTGACTTGAACTCCAGCAGATTGCGGACACACCATAATAAAAGTACTGCTTCATGGCTGCCCACATCAGTGATGACAGGTCCGGCTACTATTCTGTCAGAGGTGGTAGCGGGTGAATTATTGCTAAACTTAACAATCTTGGAATAACTCACACTGAGTTCAACTGGAGAGCTAAGAGTCTTGTAGATTCAATGAGCCCAGTTGTATTCATGTGCGATGATGTTAGCCCTCATAGTAACAGTTTCATGTACTGAAAATGACCAGTTGTGGCCTCTCGTATAATTACAACCACAAAACTTTATAAATGCAAAACAGTGACCTAGGCCATTCAGAGGAATATATAACCAATGTATGTTGACAATTCCTTTCACAATGCATGAAAATTCTGCCTTGACCCAGGTTGACGCAGGATTTTTATGCAGTGTGAAAGGGTTGTCGCGGCATTTTGACCTGGGTCAAATGACCCTCCAATTTACCCGGGAATTTCTTGGATCTGCTCGTCTGACATGTGAAAGCCGCACTGCGTTGACCCACTAAATTACCAGATGATGTTCTGATTTAGTCACTGAGCAGCCTGTCAGGCTGTCATTGTGAAGCTCCAGGGCTGAAGAGCTGCTCACTCTGATCTCAAAAGAGAGCAAAGCGGTATTAGTAGTATTTGAGAATAAATCTCCAAATAAAAAAGTTTGTGTGTTTGTTGTGTTAATGGTGTATTTGAATAGATTATTAATTATTTTCATTATTTCTCGAGTGGTAAAATAAGGTAGACTTTCGCACCAAATCTCCATAACAATCAAAAAAATGTTGCAATAACTTATGCAACATAATAGGACACTAGAATAGCCATCAGAAACTCATATTATCATGTTATATCGTAAGAAATTATGCACTCTCACACTTTATTTTAATGAATTCATGAATCAATTATTTAGTTATTTCTTATTTATGACTAGAATAACTTGATGCACAGTGCTGAACTACATCTCAAATTAATATTTAGGTTCCCAACTTTCAGATGGTATACACCACTTCTATCTGGCATACAGTATATTGTTGACATTGGATCTTCTCTGAACATCACCGCCCTCCACCCCTTTCACTCTGACAAAGACAGGCAGATTCGTAAAGGGATAAGCTACTCAACTATACAGAAGTACAATAAGTACTGCACAGTAGAAATTTCTATTTACCTTTACCACTTCTCGGTCTGGAGAAAGGCGGTGCAGGTGACCCAGGAGATCTAGGGACGACATCAGATTTTGTGGGGGTAGTCAGTCTGCGGTCTGTACCTTTCCTAGCTGGAGACTCCATCCTCTCAGTGGTGTCTGTCTTCGGGGGGCTGCTCTCCCCCTCCGGGTCAGGCCTCGTGGGGTTAGTGCTCATAACTGAGTGGGGAGCTTGTTGAAGAGAAGGACACGGAATAAAAGCAAGTGAGTGAGGTAAAAGGAAAGACAAGCACAGAGTTGGAACTCAACCAGTTGGTCTTCATTCCTTTCATGGCTGTGCCTATGAAGTGTGGGATGGTGTCAACTCAGCTGTATGTAACTGAACACCTCCAAAGATACAATGTACAATGTTTCTTACAGTTCTTGAGTGGCATTATCTGCTGCAGAGATTACACCATTTACTCAGAGGCACAACATAATAGGTCTTAATCTGCTCCTCGAACTCCACCACCAAATACCATTTTTTCTATAGAATTATCAACAGAGCAGTATGAACAAATGGCCCAACTCCCTGACACAACTGAACCCAGTAATTGCTTTTTGGCATGCTGATGATTCTATTGAGGTGAATCGCTCAGGAAAACAGAATCAGAGTGATCATCTTCCCAGAAGTAGTCAGGACTTATTTTGTGATGCAAAGTACTCAATAGGAGTCTGTATTCTCTAAGATTTAAAAGCTTTTCCATGAAAGAATAGCTGGGCCGATATGTTGGTACAGCAGCTTCACTCACAGCACCGTGACTCACATTTGGCACGCCGCTGAACTTGAATCTCCTACTCAAACATTAGTTTGCCCAGGCTTTGACGGCGATAACAAAGACCCTCATGGGAGGGACTCTTGGCTTTGTCCATTCAGCACTGTACCCCTGCACTCCCTGTGGAACCGTGTTGGAGCACAGTTTCTTCTGCATAGTCTCTGAAGGTAAACACTGGGGCAACATGCTGTAAATTATTCAGACTTTGGCTAAAAACAACACAGACAGCAGGAGGCTGTCGCTCTGAGGCGGCAAATGCAATGAAGATTTACTCTACAAATGCTGCACTATTCAACAGTTTGCACAGAAGAGCACCAATGAGCAGCGAGACCAATGCTGTGCAACTTAAAAGAGAATTGATTACGGCTTTCTATAGAGTGTGCAACTGTACAGAGTGCCTCTAGTGCCATAAATGTTTCCTTGGAAAACAAGCCATAAAAGTTATTTTTCAAACACACTGCTCTCTTGTGAATAAAACTGATTATAATCCTAAGAGGTGCAAAACTGGGACAAAGGTCTGCATGAACAGCTGAGTCCAAATTAACATTTTAACTTCTCACTTCTGCAACTACAATGCTTGGTAGCATACAGTTAGCCAACAGGCCTCGTGGCAAAGGTTGTTTGAGCTCAACTTGGCACAGTAAGTCATCAGTCTGGGAAACTGAGGAGGCAGTTAGTGATGGCCCTGAGCTGGACGAAGCCTGGTGACCAGAGAGAACAGCATTAGGAGACTATGAAAGAGTTCAGCTGGGAAACAAGACATTGTGTTTCCCCTGTCGAAGCATGCCACTATTAAAACCAGCATTCCACAGGCAGCGATGTGCTCTGACAGAGAGGCGCCAACGGGACAGTGGCCAAAATGCTGCGATGCCAGTGTGAAGGAAGAGAGGAAGGAGGGGGAATGGTATCCAGATAAACTGAACGTACTAGAGGTGCAATTTTGTAGCAAAACGCAACTTTGTGAGGAAAACGAAGGAGAGCAGGAGCCAGTATAAGTCCAGTAAAACAGCCTCTTATCTTTCCCTCCTCTGTTCATCCAGGAATAACTTCTTAGAATCAACCCAAGGCGTATTATTGTGACCGTTGAAGTGACAACTGACTTACGCAACCATCATCTCTGAACGTTGTAGTACGCCATTTTCTTATAGATCCCTAACGGGCAGCTATGACATCTGGGCTACCAAAAGTGATGGGATCAAGTGTAGCTCTGACAGACAGGCATTGTGTTGCCTCACATCCTGTGAAAGTTCCTCCATACACCTGAGAACTAGAGCCACAAAGAGCTGGCTGTCTGACAGCAATGTGGGCGACTGGTCAGACAATCACTGGGATCTATACTGTCAATGATAAAGAGAATGAGAACGTAACACACTCTGGTATGTTGGTGGCACTGGAAATGAATACCAATGAAACCTGAAGCTCTCTAGAGGAAAACGGGATCGGAGCTGAGGGAGAGGATTGCTGCTGTGTAGCAAGGGACTGAAACCAGTGCTGACTGATGCAGAGCCCAGACCGCCTGGAAGAACAGAGCGATGGAGGGGCAGAAAGTTAATTAAGTTTCAACCATGTAACTAACTTTCTGGGATATTGGTTGATGGGATTATCACAGCAGCCCACATTGTTAATTTCTAATGGCACTGCCTGCTTGTACCCTTCCCCACCCATCATATCTTGTCTTGCCTATCATTTGTTTCCCCTTCAATTCACAATGGAGCAGCACTTCCTTCTCTGGCTCTTAATAAGAAAATCCAATAAAGAGTCACAGATTAGTTTCCAGAGAGGGCGGGCGACAGTCACACAAATATTATTATACTTTTATGCAAGATTAAAAAAAAGCACCAATCTCATAAAAAAGTTGACACCTCCCATCTTGTGGTGATTAACGATGAGAATGGGTGCTGACAAAAAAAAAAAAAAAAAACAACTATCTGACTAATTACCAACTATTTTTATTCTGGATTAATCTACAGTCTTAAATGAATAAATGAATGAAGTTAAATGAATTCAATATTCTGTGATATAAAAAGTAGAAAGTCAACCTTGTAGATGCTGGAACCTGTAAGTAGTCGGCATATTTGTTTCTTGATAAATGAAAACATACAGTAACTATTGATTATGATAACAATTCCAACAATGCACTAAAAAAGGCTGTAAAGAGGACTGCAAGCTAACAAACGTGAATGAAGTACAACTTAAACTATACTATTAAAGAATGCCTTAAGAGACTGTTGTCTATGTAAGGAAACAACACATTTGGCAGCGCTCAAAGATGTATTTTGGTTATGAACACTGGAAACAACTTAATTTATCTGCAAAGGGCATCGTTATAATAGAAAGAAGTTTGCTTAGAATAATAGCTTCAAGTCACGGACTTCTGCATATCCTAGACTGACATAGTGAGGGGAAGTGTATTTCGAAAACTGTCTGCACAGTGACCCCTTACAGCAAACAAGATTGAGCTATATATGGGGTTTTGAGGGGAATGCTTAAGTAATATTTGCACTGATGTACTCAATGCAATTACAAAATTAGTTCAACAACCCATGAACTCTGTTCTGGCTGTTGTTCAGACAAAAAATACTTGAACCAGGCTAATAAACTTATCCAGCTTTTATATGACAGAGTATAGTATATTTACACTCCAGCCTCCCAGAGGTTCAGCATCCAGGGGATGACTCCAACCAAAAGCCATTAGACCACCATCTTGTGACATCACTTAAATTATTCAGCTCAATGCAGACCTGCTTCCTCTGAGATGGCTGAGTCTCCATCGGGCTTGAACATGGAAAAACACTTTGGTGGTGTGTACTGGTAGAAGGGAGGGAAATACACAGAACAACCATTTGGTCAGCTTTGTGATCCCTGCCAACCCCGCTGCCACTACCATGCATCCCCCACAATCGCCCTGCTACCCCCAGTACCCTCTGCGATCACTGCAAACCCACTACCCTCACTATCCCCACAATCGCCACAACCCTGCTGATCGCTTCCTGTCGCTCCACATAAAATGTTCCCAAATTTGGAACACAGTGTTCAGATTTGTAACAAGATTTGCTGCTAAAATCAAGTCCACAGACCAGCGTAAACAACTATACTATATAAGAAGGGTGTGTCTGCTGTAAGCACTTACTATTGAAACTGAACTCTGACTGCTGTGTGTATATATTCAATTTAATCATGAGAAGTACTGAAATTAATTAATAATAAGAAAACAAAACAACTCCCCCTGCCCCTTAGGGTTAATGGACTAGCCAACAAAAGTTCTCCATCTAGCTTTAAAAACAGAATGTTACTAAATATTACTGTTTATATTTCATATCAAACACCATATGCAATCCTGTAACTGAGAGTGACATGGGGCTAAATCACGTATGTGATTCCATTAAAGATTTTACATTTGATTTGTTTGACTGAAAAAAATATCTGACCTTCAGAGAATGGTCTCAGGGAGATCAACAAGAAGACTGATCTTATGGGAGTGGACCAAAACATTGTTTTTTTAGATCAGAGTGAGCAGCTCTGCAGCCCTGGAGCTTCATAATGACAGCCTGACAGGCAGTGACAATATCAGAACGCAACAGGTATCAACACATCAACATCATTGAGTAATTTAGCAGGATGATGTACCAGGACAACACATTATTTTCGTGAGGCTAAGACTGACCCTCATGTTCAATCAGAAATTAAACAATGGAATACAATATCTGTAAAAGTCAGCAGAAATAGCAAAAGGAACCCCCCCTTCCAAAGTGGGCATATGCACGCATGCATGAGCTCAGTGTGGGAGCAGGATGGCAGGTTGAGAATCAGCAGGTATCTGTAATTAGCTCAGCCTCAGCACCATTTCCCAGTTAGAAGTATACTTTGTTGGAAAGAACATGTGCACTTTGAAATGTAACGCAGGCTCCATTAAGCTTAGCCATTGCACATTCACTCACCCAAGTGCGACCACAAAGGGATTTAGTACTTTACAGTATGACCGATGACATTGTGAGTGAAAAGTCAGGTTAAAACTGGGACAGCTGGTAATTCTGTCACACAAAATGTGATTTAGTAGAAATCCAATTCCACAGCATTTTATTTTGTTAAAGCTTGTTATAAATACCCACACTGCTTCTGCCCCAGTGCCACTTAAATAAAACAGTTGCATATGAAAAAATGCTGATGAGACTGAATGGGGACAATACCATGGTTAATGAGTAATGGGAGAGTTTTAGAGAATACGTATGTGGAGGAAACAATGCAAACATGTGAGAAGATGATGAAATGTACTACACCCACTGCCTGCCTTCCCTACATTATAGCCTCCTTTCTTTTTTTTTGTGACAGACTGTTTATAGCAAACCATGCCTCCTTTCTCCCTTTTGCTCAAGGGTATTGTTTTGATTTGATAAATGTCAAAAACACCTCTAAAACTGTTAGAGGTCTTTCCTGTTAAATTATCTAAATAACAGAGTATTAATATTTATTTCCAAGTAATAAGAATCCCATTAGTAAAAAACACAGGGGGGAAGCAGAGAAGAGGACAGGTCATTGGAATAGCATGTAGACAGAAAATATATCAACCACAATGCTGTTTTTCTACCTGTTCTTCAACCTCACAAAAAATGGGTTTGCCACTGCATAGAACGACAACACATGACTCACTGTATGAGCAAATCAGCAAACTATGACGGCACATGCTTATGACAGTGTTTGCTCATGAACAGCTTAGGGAGAATACTTTCGGTCGAGAGGAGCTGTAAAAAAAAAACAATATGACTGTGAAACTGCTTGATGCCAAAACAAGCAATTCCAGACAGTGTGAAGTAAATGCAAATTAAGGTACAAAATGATCTTGATTACATGCTAGTGAGTGACTGGTGGTAATGAATACGCCTCACAACAACTGCTCATTGTCAATGCAACATCCACAGCACTGCCAACGACACTGTACAGAGCAAAAATATAGGGCAAGACATTATGAAGCCAAGAGCTTCACTCTTAAGCACAACCTTCTCTGTCTCCTGTGAAACAGATAAAACGATACGATGAGGCAAACGCACTGTCAGACCACCAACAGGAATAACTCAAGGTTTACAATAAATCCACACAGAATAGTTACAAAACTTTAAAAAAGTACTTGGTAAACAGGGTGGAAATGCAGCACATTTTCTTGAAAAAAAAAGGGAAGGTGGTAAACAAGAGGCGAGGAAACAGTATTGAGAAGTGTGAAATCAAAAGCCTGGAAGGGGAAAAGGGCGGTAACCAGTAAAAAGAAAAGAGGAACTCGGGGAAACGCAGAGAATGGATGTGCATCTCATTTGGGATGGGCCAGGGGACAAATGAACTACCTCATCGCTTCCCCCCAACCCATCACCCCTTCACCCTGTTGTGTCCCTACTGCACCCAAAAGGGTGATGTAAGAGGCCAAGGGGGCCCAGACACACAGGAAGCACAGTGTAAACAACAAGCACTGACTCCATGCCAAACCAGGCCCTGCCTGTGTGTTCAGAGGCCAAAGTTTTCATTAGACATGCTTACAAGTGAGGATTTTAAAGGGGGACTGGGACACATTATTTAACTCATCACACAAACTTTTGCATTTTTTTTGGCAACTAATTATCATTTTTCTTATTGATTAAATTATGATTATGTATAAAAAGTAATTATTTAGTATGCAAATTGAAAGAAAAACCACATAAAATGCTCAAAATTTGGACTGAACAACTGCCCAAAAAACCAAATGTATTTAATTACATGAAAAGAGTAAAAGCCGGCCAGTAGCACAGTGTATGATTGCGCATGCCATCGGCCTGGGGAATCCAGGTTCAACTCTGACTACCAAAATGGGCGAGGGTTGTGTCAAGAAGGGCACCCGGTGTAAAAAACTACATACATACATACATACACATATATATATATATACACACACGTATATATATATATATATATATATATATATATATATACATATGTACGTATACGTATATGTACATATACGTATACGTACATATATACATACATATATATACACGTATATATATATACACATTTTTTTTAACTTGATTAATCAATATAAATCATCATTTAGTCTATAAAATGGTCAACATACTTCCCAGAGCTTAAAAAGACACCTTCAAATGTCTTGTTTTATTTATCCAACAGTCAAAAAGCCTCCTTTTTCACCTTAAAATGTGACTTGAACAAGTAATAAATTATCAAAATAGCTGTAACTAAATTTTCTCTCCATGACTAATCGATTCAGCTGAATCAGACTGAATTAATTAAGATCAAAGATCCGAGTCAGACTGATGAACTCACTCATCAGGCCATAGCTGATGTCTGATGCCTTATAATGTTGAAAAAGCTTGTGCATACCAAGCACCAGTGTTGAAGACTGCATTCCTTCTCTGCATGTCGATCAGCCAGTGAATACTGATGTCTCTCTCAGTGACCGCAACAGCTTTCGTCCCATCACCTGGCCCAGGCTGAGAACAATGGCTGGCATTTAGCTGCTGCTGCTTTCTCCTGCACCAGCGTAAACTCAAAAGCCACCGAGCTGATGAAAGCCTCCCCTTTTCCGACCTAGCAGCAACTCCCTGGTGACCCTGCATCTGCTGCCGCTACCAACATGCTCAAACCTAAAGGGTAAAGTACCCAGATAGCCCGACCAGTGGAGGGGGAAGAGTGTCAAGAAGCTCAATGATATCAAAGGACGAGAAGGGGTGTCTGGGCCACACAGGCTGCCATTCATAACTGGGAGCAGTATATCGGCATGCCAATCGCTCCCGGCAACCTGCTCCACATCACTTTTGTGGGTTGAGATGTGACAGCGTGATCTAATTCTCTCTGAACTCAAAGGCTGTTTTTTTGCTCCCCTATCGGCAATGAATCAGTTTTAGTGAGAATAACAAAATATGATCAAATCCTACTGATGAGAAGAACAATGCTTTAACACTGGGGCGATTCGTCCACGTAATCGACTGCATAATTACACTGACGCAAAAAACGTGAGTTGACGCATCACATGATAATTACGTGGCAATGGCTACTCTAGGCTTTGTTTGTCCCAACATTAGCATCAGGATTATCAACACATGAAAAAAAACATTGTTATCGTTACTGAGAGTGAAATGTGGCATGTTATTAAGTACTTATACATAACAGCTGTTAATCCGACTTGATTTTTCTGCTCCCTGGCTGTAGCTGTTTGCCAGCCAGTGACTGAATGAATGTTTGAAATGATCCCGATCATGGCAATGTTATCAAATGTAGTGTGGCGTTGCTAAAACACATTCGGTGTGCTGATGTTTTGCCCACCTGCACACGGCAGCCCTGGCAACCGCTCATTAACAGTGAACGGCTACTCTCGTGGTGGGGTGGGGATGTGGCGAGATTTGATCACGGTTCTTCTTCTCTGAAGTTTAAAGTACTGGTGAAACTTTCAGATATGAAGAAAATACTTTAATTAGGACCTATGGTTTCAATTTCACTCACTAGTTACAGAGAGCAAACATGTCCAAGAAGAGGTCAGATTATTTGAAATGGATAAAGGTATTTGTAGAAAAGGCCACAAAATGTGTTATATGTTATTTGATAGTGTGATGTTTATAGTGTTCTGGCAGGGTTACAGCTCCCAGCTGTGTACATTATGCGTTGCTACGCCCACACGTGACTGAAAATGTAGTAGTTCGATTAGCACCGGGTTACGACCGGCTAATTAGCTAGGATGGCTCGTGCTGGCTGCTCCGTCACCGTCAGTCTCTTGCAAATTCCGACGGCAATCCAGCCATGATCAGGGAAGTCAACACCCGTTAAACTGTGCCACGTTATTGTTACTGTGTGTGTTGACTGTATGTGGCTTTATGATCAGGGATTTAATATGTAGCCTCGAGCTAACGGCAACTTCGCTCCGCCAGCAGCACGGAAGTGCGAGCCCTTTCAAAAAAAAAGCGCCATGCCGGCACGGTTACTGGTGGTGTTTACTATCGTGTTTCTGATTTGTTTATTTTTTGTATTTCTGCACTGATTATCAGTAGAGTGGGCTGCACTGTCATCGTCCCCCCCCCCCCCCCCCAATGGTCTGTGGTTCGTCAGTTATGTTCTCACAAATCTTTGACTGATGAAGATCTCCGGTATCTACAAGCCCCTCTGAACACTCCACCTGTGTGACAGTCCAATGACTGGAGTGGAGCATTAACAAGTCTTATAGTACTTAATCTAACTGCCATTTTTGAAAGAGCAGTGACTGTGTGTATTTTTCTGACTTTGTCATGTTGTTCCAATATGGTTGTTTCATGAACATTACCTAATGTGTAAATCAGGCAGGGGCAATCACCTTGTGATCAACATACAATTACACCACCAACAGTTATCATTAACTGGATGTTTGTCTTCCCCAACAAAATCTCTGAGCTTTTCTGCTGTGTCCAATCATGGGTTTCATGACCACAGGTAACTATGACAGTGCCAAATGTTCACTCCCGCCTTCTCAGAGGTAGGGGAGTCCCGATCCGATATTGATATTGGTCCAATATAATCTAAAAAACAAGTATCGGATTATATTGGCCTGCATCTAAAATCTCTGATATAAACACTCCAATACCAGCAGTCCATTCCAGACAGTCCATTACAGACTTAAGTTTATTCAACTATAGAATATTCTGATGTTTAAGGTTAAAATTGATGTAACTCTTACCTACAGTTGCTGACTATTGTTCTCTGTTTGAGTAATATCACTTGATCAAGCCCTTTCTAACATTCCATACCATAAAATAAGTAGTAAAAGTCTGTATGATTAGTGCTGATCTCGTATCGGATCAATATCGGTATCGGCCAATACTCAAGGCTGCAATATTGGTATCAAATCGGAAGTGAAAAAGTTGTATCGGGACACCCCTACTCAGAGATGAGTTTCAAATCCACCAACAAAAAACAAAACTGCAATGATCTTAATATTTAATATCTACAAAGCAAGAAAAACAACTAAGATAATTGTGAAAATAGGAAAAAACAAAGACATATGGTACATCTGCCAATGAATGTATAGGGAGATGTGTTTACAGTGTAAGAAGCAGGCCCTTTAGCTGAACAGGGACTGGTCTAATATTAGCAGATAGGTCTGGTGACTGAACTGTCAGACGACCAGAGAGCACAGAGCAACCCTGTCTGGGGTATTTTCAGACTTGGTGGAGGTGGAAGGAACAAGCGACACTGTCCAAATCAAGACTTCCGCCCGCTTGTCCTTCCTCTACGGTTCCGGGCAGAAGGGTAGTGCAGCTGACTGATAAACAAATTTAGGCCACAATGCTGCATCATCTGTCTCCTTTATGTATGTCAGAGTAGAAAGCAAACAACAGAGAGGGGTTAGGACAAGCTGATGTCTTCCAAATATCACATGGGAACAACTTTTAAAGCAAAGGGGTTAGCAGGAAGAACAACATGTTTCCTTGGCATTCAGTCACTTTCCCAGCTGCTGCAGCTGTGCAGCATATAGGACCAAAGGCCTAGATTGTAGCCTGTGAATTGTTTGCCTGGTTGTCATACCCTTTATTTTTTTTTTATTTCAATGCATTATGTAAAGCACTTTCAGCTGTCTTTGTGCATTCAATGAACTAGCTTGGTTTGCCTAAGCATGGTCCAATAATAAAAAAAAGATCTGCATCATAATTTTCCTGGTTTCATTAGGCTCAGGCAATTGGTCTCCACCTTTCATACAATCTATTTTACTGACTGAAGGAATAGTTTGTCATTTGTGAAATGCTTATTTGCTTGCTCGCTGAGAGTTGGATGAGAAGACAGTTAGCTAAGTTTGCCATACAGAATGGGAACCAGCAGCAGATAGCTTGGCTCTGGCTAAAATTTACAAAATGTGCCAACCAGCACCAACAAAGCTCACTGACACCTTAATAATGCAAACAATTATCCGATATACTATAAAGATTATTTCATCTGGACAAAAAAAAAAAACCTTTCACACCCACCAATATCTGAACTTTGTCTTCAGTGAGACAGGTTACACCCAGCAATCATTCCAGGGGCTATGACTGTGACTGCAGTAACAGGTATTTATCGGCTCCAGCTCCAATCACCAGTTAGAGACACATGACACCATGAATAGGTCAGAAAAATATACAACAGTGATTTTGTTCAAAGTGCCGTAAGATACAATACTGGCAAAGCAGCAAAGTGGACATTAAGCATGATGAACCACAATGGGGATACTTGTCTACTGGCAACGGAGAGGGAATATGTTGCCTATTTTTAGCATGGCTTTCCACTGTTAAAAAAAATGCATATAAACACCTACTAATCACCAAGGAATTCTGCACTCTGCTTCAAGCTTTAAGTTCTTCAGTTCAATGTAATGATAGGTGGTCCTTGACAAGTCACAGCTCTCTGAATGATCAACTGTATTATATATCAAATAGTTTTGTTATAGGGAAAAGACCAAAGAAGCTGAGGTGATGAAGACAGGTAGTACATCATAAATTCAAACACATTCTCTTAAAGTCTTGGGGCAAAATGTGACGTTTCAAACATCTTTGGTCCATTTCAGACGCTGATACTAAACCGTAGCCCCCAGTCATTTTAAGTGTGACTAATAACACATGTAATGGGGTTATGGAGAGTGAGTGGATGACTATAATATATCATCACAATGGAAAATGCACAAGTTCGCACTGAAAACATTAATTGCTTGTAGCGGTTCACTACATATGATCAGAAGGTATCAGTGGACTAATTATTTACAAGGTGAGACAACACAAAAAGTTTTTGGGATTTGAGCTGTCTTGTGGTTTTAGTTTGTTAGAGATGGTTGAAGGGCAAGTTCAACTAACAACAAACTAATCCTAATTTAATCCAAGTAATATATTTAAAATTGGAGATCCAAAATTAAAAGGAGCTCACTCATTTCAGGAGGTTGCGTCCATCATTCACGTTCAAAGAACCAAACATGGGCGGTTGCCTGCATGCACACATTAACACCTTTCAGTGGCCATTTCATGACAGAATTATGCTACTGCAGATTTCAGAGTTTACACACTGAGTGCTGGTTAATGGGAAGGCTTTCTCCATTATTTGCCTCTCCAAAGTGCCGGGTTAGAGATCTATGTCTATTACCTCATGAGAGGCCAGTGTCTGGGCGGTGTGATTTACACCATCTGGGCGCTACAGAGGGGACCGGCACTGACGCCATGCCTCCTCTATGTTGGGAGTTGAAATCTGGAGAAAGCAGGTCAATGACTATTTTTCACATTAGGTAATGTCAGTTTCATTTGTATAGCCCTCTGGAGGAGGGTTACAATCTGTGCAGGATATGACACCCTCTTTGTTTGACAGTACAAGCCGATGAAAAAAGTCCCCAAAATACTTGTTTAACAGGGAAACAAATAATAGAGACAACAGAGGACAATAGAGGACAGACAGATATGGAATGGATGTCACTAGTACATCGTGTCTTGCCTCCGTCTGGTTGGAGATGCTTCCTTATACTAATACCCAGGCTTTGGGTATCGGTCTATGCCAAGTTCCAATCCCATGTCGACTGAATTTCTTATATCTTGGAACTGGACTATCTGGCACTAACTGAAGTAGCATCCTGCATTAAGGAATGCTTCACATCAGCATTTTTGTCACAGACATAAACTTGTACAAAAGCTTGCAAATACATGGATAATCCATAATTTTAGCATGGAGCAATATGAGCTTATTACTTGCATTTTAAGTGTATTTGGACAGCAATGCGATTTTTGGTTGGAAAAATATTGGATTTGTAATGAAACTGTGACAATGCAGACTGAAGGTGCATACATGTGTGACCAGAAGAATATCAACAGTCCTATCAGATCACTGTCATGCTAGGCCTGTTTAAATGCAAATTGTTATGTCTAAAACAAGAACACGATTCCAACACTGTTCAAACTAATATGTGAGCACCCTCAACTCTTCAACCCCAGTCAGTGTTTCATTTTAAATCTAATGAGCTGGAGCACAGCGGAGCCAAAACAACTGAAAATATGTCACTGTCTAAAAACTGCAATGTAGCTCCAAAAGCGGACCTCAACGCCTCAGCACAGGCATGACTTCAGTCTGCTCTCTGTGATTCAAATGTTTCTGTTCTTTTCCCTTATTTCCCCAAATGTCATAGGACCCAGTCTGTCACTGGGAAGCCCCAAGTCTCATACATCCACAACCCTGCCTGCAGAGGAGAAAGCACTGTAGAGGAATAATCAATTAATAATCAATTAATCTATGCACCAAAGGAAAAGCGCAATCTTGTGAAAGAGTTAAGTATAATGATTCTCAGTTTGCAACTTTAATCCTTTTAGCCATGCATGCCTTGAAAAAGCCATTTGATCGGCTGCACGAACCGAACATATCTCTTTATAACACACAATACTTCACCACTACATTGCTCAGTTTATCCTGCGGAAAAACATTGGTTTGTGTTGTCATCAGGTTTCATTTATTAGACACTGAATCTAGGAGGGCCCATGGGATCCTGCCCACTGCAAATTTACAAAGACACTAAGGCAACTCTCTCGTTGAAACTGGGACACTTACACACATATTCCTCTGATTACATAACAACTCCTACAGCTGAAGATGGGTAGCTGATCCTGTTTGTTATGGCACAGGCTTGACGGCCAAAGCTGGTGGATTCTCCCACATTACACAATAGACTGAGACTACGCTATGATCTGTTTTCTCTGTCAGTCTGCTGAGGATTTCTATCATCGGTATGACTGCAGTGAAGCAGCTTGTCTTTTCCGCAAACAAAAGTTTGCATGACGGCTCATTAACAATTTAAAGCATCACCTCAGTCTCTTCTACATTTAGACATCCTGCTCCTCCTTTCACAGATATAAGCAGTGTGATTCCCTGGATGTGCATCTGAAAATACTAGAAAAGTCAAAAGGAGAATAAAAATTTCTATTCGTCTCAGCTGGTCACAGCTGAGCTGTTCAGGTACGGAGATTAGGGAGAGCGACCAAACAGAGCGGACCATCAAAGAGTGACAGAATGGAGAGCACAGAGAGAGGAAAGCACAAAGAAAAGAGGGATTATAAGATCTTCTCCAGAAATCCTGGCAATGCAGGGACAGGTTTTCAACAGCACCAGTCTGAGGGTAGGTCTTCAAGATCAAGTGAGCTTTACTTAGGGCGGTATTTCAACAAAAGGAGAAAACTTCACCAGTTGTCACTACTGCTTCCAGATGTTTACATATCTTGATCAAAGATGGACAACATACATTCTTGGGATTCAATATGGCAAGAAATAATAAGAGTGTTTCACCCTGGTATCATGAAGATGAAATCTTCCTGAGCAACATGATGTGATACTGCATATTATCCGGCACATTTATCAACAAGCTGGAGACAAATTGAGGTCTGACAACCACTGATGACTTATTAAAGAGAGAAAAACATCTCTTTATTGTTCTTAATGTCCTCCATGAAGCCTCCTGTCACCAGGAAGGATGTTGTCTGTTGTCAGAGGGAGGTCACACTGTTTGGCCCCATGAATTTCGAGAAGCAGGCAGTGCATCAATACTCAATGCTTTAGCGAGGAGATTCAAACTTGGAACCAATGTTTGTAAGTATAACTCCACACTGGCAAGTTTCCACCATGGGTATTTCACCTCCTCTCAAAGACAGACATCTTATCTTGCTGAGTGGAGCGGACATGACGAGATTGGCCTTGAAGTGCATGATCACAAGATCACATATTTGTAATTGCACATATAAAAGCAGTAACTGTGAGAAGTGGACTCTTTATCCTGTATTTTGGTCCTGGGCTGAGCCTCCCATTAAAATTCTCTTGATTTCAGGAGTTTGTTAATGCATCTCTGCAAAAGCCCTTCATTGCATTAGGAAACATCCTCTGGTAGTGCAGCAGCAAAGAGGAGAGGAGCAGGGAAGGGACTGCATCATGTTAGTGGTGAGCTAAACATAAGGAGGGGGATGGGGTGCTACTGGTCACATTACCTCATCTGGCGCAAATAGTGTTGTTATAATGAATGAGCACTGTGCGAAAGAAATAGCATTTTTTAAGATCAGCAGTCAGCTAATGCACATACCGGTGTTTTGTTTCCCTCACCACAAAAGCCGACAAACTGACCACCTTCATGATTTATTGACACTCAGGTTAAATTCTACTTTGAGGTTTAGGTGTTAAGCCTGTGGACAACAGGCTTCATTATCTCTGTGGACTGCCTGCATCCACATCTTCTCCTAATGGATTAAAATTCATCAGACAAATTCATTCCCGTCCACGCTCTCTAATGCTTCACCTCAACTACATCAGTGTTTCTCAGCCCCTAAATGAGAC
This sequence comes from Synanceia verrucosa, assembly GCA_029721515.1. Lineage (NCBI taxonomy): Eukaryota > Metazoa > Chordata > Actinopteri > Perciformes > Synanceiidae > Synanceia > Synanceia verrucosa. Next base: position 12,042,826 of record CM056557.1, on the reverse strand, counting down.
ACACAACTACAAAGTTAGCGCTGGCGAGACGGTGTTTCAATTTATTTTGTTACAACGTAACAACAGGGACGCGAATGACAACGCACTCGTGTGTTTATCTACAGATTTATCTCTGAGGTAGACAGTAAAAAATACTTACATGTTGAAACAGGCAGAGTAGTTTCCTCCATTTCGGCGGCAACACCGTCGCTTTCTGTTCTTTTGTTCACTCAAACATGCGAGTTTCGGCTCTTCCTCTCCGGCCGTCCTCTCTCATTCCTCAGGCAGAATGGGGGGGAAACTTGGTGGAGTCACTCCAGCTGCACCACCAGACCTCCTGAACGCACCGCGGCAGGAAACCTTCCTGAGAGAGTCCGGATAGACCACAGCTATGACCAGAAAATAAAACTGAACCCAGCCTGTACCTGCCTGCTGGTGGAGGTAACGATGGCTGCTCGCCCTCCGGCAAGAAAGAAGTTACAGGAAAAAGGTGTCGGAGGGTTTTTTGTAAAAAGACAGCAGGGAAGGAGTGAGACAAGATCCTCACTCCCCGACACCACACAGCTGATGCTCAGCTCGTGAGTAGGTCCAACAGTGGCTCCGGATAGGACTGTACCATTACCAAGAGGGGGTGTCATTGTTACCTCTTCATTATTTAATCCTAGCAAATTCTAATATGTTATGGAAAACAGATAGACCAACTACAAGTTTCACCTTTTATTATATAGGCTAATGATAAGACAAACAATACCGATAAAAATATTTCTATGTGAATGAAATAGCAACCCCCCGTTCTGTTGGTTCATACACCCACACAACTACAAGCTCCCACAGTTCACAGTTCATATTTTATATTTATTTACTTATTTAATATAAATCTTCTGCCATGTTATCTGCAATGTTTGTGTCATAGCCTAGCATCTCAAAATACTCTTTAGCATGTGATAAAATGCACTATGAGTAAAAACAAATAGGTTCTGTCAGTATGACAAACTAAACATGGGATTGCTATGTCCTCACACAGTCAATAACAGTCACAAACATGCCGTAATGTCACATATTTGGGGGTATTGTGGGGTAAATAATATGACATTTTATTTGCTTTGTGTTATTATAGAATTATGTTCATCTACATATGCACACCCAACTGGGCAGCACACAAGCAGCATGAAAAGTAACAATACTCCACACAATGAATATTACAACCTCTGACAAAACATTTTGAAACATATTTGTTTTGTTTTTTTTTTAAGAAAAAAAAAAGGTTTCACGTTATGCTTCAGAATGTTTTGGAGAAGGTAATATTGAGCGTGCAGTTGATCTCTCCTTATCTTCACGGAAATACAGAAAGCAGAAAACATGACCCTAAAATCTTGGAAGCACTTTGCTGACGATTCTTCTGGGTCATTTTAAAAGAAAAACTGTTTCCTGTGTCGAGAAAAGAGAAATAACATACAAAAGGTAGCCTCTACTACATGCACACTTGTGTTAAGTGGTAAGATTCAAGATTCAAGTATACAGTATGTCAGTATGCATTCAGATTTAGGGTAGCTTTGTCACTGAATACAACTGGGACTCAATCATATGCACTGCTAATGATTTGTGCATGGGTGTAATTTCAGAGAACACTAGATTTTGCTGTCAGTCAGGTTTATGGTTTATTTTGATGCATATTTCATGTGAAAAACAAGTTACTCCACCCAAAATAGAACTACCTGTAGGGTCATATATTCAGATCAGAGACACCAGTTCAAACATAAAACCTAACAAGGATCTTTGTGGTCCCAGGTTTAAATACTACAGAGTGTCTTCTCATCTACCACCTGTGGATATCTCAGAGCATCTGCCGAGGTGGGGGCTGGGCCAGGGTCTGATCGGCACGCTTGAGAGGGGACACCCCATCAAAAGGACCTCAGTGGGGCTCTTTTGTGCAGCTGTTGAGTCGTGTTCACCCAAACCCCCAAGAGCCACCTGTCACTGCAACTGGAAAGTGGGGGATGTTGAAGGAGGTGGGGGGTAGGGTGTGTGCATGCGGGCTGGTAGTTTTTGAACAATTAAAGCCAAAAGCATGACTATTTAATGTGCATAATGTACTTGTTATCACATTCTTGTTAATTGTCCTTGATGAATTCACACCATGACTCAAAGAAATGGTTTTAATCCCCTAAAGCCATTACAGCCTGTTGAGTCATGAACTACCAGTAATTTAATCATAGATAAGTATTTCATTAAATGGAAAAAATGAGCAGTTAATTTCCACTCCTTTCAAGTCAAGGAAAGATTGAAGGGAGCGTCTTTGAAGGCTAACAAAAGATCAATGGAGTCACACGCCACCCGAAACTCAGGAATACACAAATGTTTTATTTATTTAGAGAAAATAGAAGCTGTATATCTTTCTTACACCACCCTTATGACCTTGACAGATTATCAAGCCTTTATTAACATATTTCATGTTGTACCACTTCAGCCAACATGTTGAATCCAGTCCTTTCATCACTACACCCAGCTGTTTTTGTGCTGTTTTGTGATCCAAATGTATTTTGGATCAACATATGACAAACTAATGTTAGTGCGCTTTCTGTCTTAGACGTTTTTAAATGACTTTTTTACGACTGTTTCATGAAAACAGAAAAAACAAACCTCCAAAATTGAACGAGGCACAAATGCATCTGCTTCTACAAAATCACCCTTGCAGACTGAAATTAAAAGTAACATTAATGTTTAAAGAAAAATGTAAACATGATTTATTTATTTTACATGTGATTTCAGCTGAGCTGATTACTCACCACTATCTCATTTCTAAACTGTAATATGAAAATGATAATGGTTTAAATGATTGTCAATTTCTAGAATATAATAATAAATATAAATTGAAAATATCTTACCAAAAAGAAGGTAACCTTACCTTTTTCAAAGAAATTTAACTGTTCAAGCTTACACTCTAGACAGTAGACTCTGTGTTTGAGCCAGCAGTCTGACAAGAAAATTAAAGGGTTCTGAATAAAAGAATACCTCAATATGAGGAGGCATGTACACTTAACCATGTTGTGCTCACGAGCCATTCAAAATAAGGTGGGTGCAAACTGGAGGCCTTTTCATAGTTCTGCAGACTGAAATGATACATGAAAATGTAAACAAACATAAGTACATTATATTGTCTTTATCTGTCTTTCTACTCTTACCTCTCTCCATGTATTACCACAAATTCATGACAAGTTGTGCAAGTGACCTGTGAGCCTGTGTCATCTCCATTTGAGAACCACTTGTGTGACCTCACTGCACACAGGAAGTGGAGGACCCCCCTCCTCCCTCATCCAACCCTCAGTGCTCAAGAAAGGACTTGATTTTGGAGCTGCAGCTGCACACAGACACCCACACACCCACCCACACACACACATTAAACTGCCTCTGATCATCATAAGCAGTTCATGCCTTGAAAAAAAGGCACTTTAAAAGAGAATAATCAGTGTAAGAGAGTGAAAAAAAACTATTAAGAGGGCATGATTGTGTCAGTAAATACACAGCCCCAAAATAATGGGAACTATCTGGAGAGATAAGAAAGCAAAAAAAAACTAAAAGAAAAGGGAAGAGGGAGGTTGGATCCAGTAACAGAGTCTAAGGGACAGATACTGATACCACAGAAGAACAGAGAGCTGCCCATGAGGGCCTATCTGTGTAAAGACTGTATAAATGTTATCTGCAAATCATGCAATGGTTGTTGAGATATCTGACCACACATCAACCTCACGGTGGCACTCCATCCAGTCAGGGGATCACCAAAGTCAGTAGGCTAGTACATAAAATTTGCACAATCTTTCAAAAGAACTAATGAGCAGTTCTTTCTTATTTTTTTTTTTTTTTGCAACAGTGATTCTTTTAGGGTTACAGCCATTCTAGCACAAAAACATTTTGCACCATTACTTTTGCAAATAAAGAGCCACTATCATTCTAATCCAAGGAACATGGTCACCACCGCTTCTGCCAGTGAGTCTAGAGGTCAGCCACTGTGAATGACAAGGGTAACCCTCAGCCTGGTAATGAAGCAACAATAGCAGGAATGTTCAGAATGTCGCTAGAGAACATAGACTCATCCAATGTTATAGACTACTGAATGCACCATGTCTGTCTTTAGAAAATGGTAGCACTGAAGCAGGAGGGGTGGTGAAACAGGGAAGAATGGATACCAGACTCGCTAACTATGATGGATTTACTGCTGAAAACATTTGCACTTGCTTAATCTATAAAGACAGTTTTGCACGCATGTCAATGACATCTTCACCTGAGTTCGGGTTACTCCTGCAGTCGCTGGTTCACTTGCTGTCAGGTTTCAGAAAGGAATACTGTTATTTACCACACCAGTGTCTCAACTCAGCAAGGTCAAAGGTCACGTACACCTATAGGGGGCCTTTAGAGTTATATAATTTACGATTGTGTTGTCTTTTGTTTCCTGTAGTGTGATTTAATCACAAATCACTCTGGAAAAATGTGTGTGTAAGCCGAGACAGAGTGTTATGGAGAGATAGAGAGTGGGAGCGGTCCAAGATTCTTTGTGTTTCTCTCTAGGGTGCTGGGAAAAAGAGCACGCTTTGGTCTGAATCTTACAAATTTAGACTGGTTCTCATTGTGGACTGAGATATTGACATGAGTTTGGAGGTATGGATGTAAATATAGTATCTATAAGTTTTGTAATTTCTCATGTTTTACTGTAGATGAAGCACTAAATGCTGAGACTACATTGTATAAAGGCTGAACTAAGTAAAATTCAAAGTTAAAGTCCCATGTTCGTATCCTATTTAGTATCTCTTATCTCATTTCTGTTACTCTTTGATGTATCTATCATCAAAATGCATGTCAAAATAAGATACCCTGACATTTAATCCCTTAGGATGAGTGAAGCCTCCAAAATGCTGAATCTTGCGTTAAGAAGAAAGCAACTTTATTGATCATGTTACGTATATACAGGTACATACATGAAATTTAACCTCTGCAATTTACCCATCCCATAAGGGAGAAGTGGGCTGCCTACAGTAAGGCACCTTAGGAGCAATTTTGGGTTAATTGTTTTATTCAAGGACACAATGACTTGTATTCGGTGGGAGCAGGGGTTCGAACCCACAACCCACTGAGCTACAGCAGCCCCCAAATTGCAACCATTATGACATCATTACATTTACTTTTCAAACTTGGAAGAGCTCCCACCACTGTACAATATAAAGTACTCCCAGTGACACGTAAACTGTGTAAAAATGGAGGAGTATCAAGATGCCCCAAATATTTCCTTTTAACCAATATGAATATGTTATTATTATAGAAGGAACTGATTTATTTGCTGTGTCCAAGGTCAACCATAAACAACACACTGTATCTCAGCATTTGTTCAGTCTATTTGAAGGTAAATTACTTTAAACTCATCTCCATATGGCACACAATACAGACGGTAATTAACACAGCCCACCACGGCTCTTAAACGCCTCTTGCTCTGATCTTCCCTGAAACTGTTTTTCCTGGCCTCTCCAACAACAGGTGGCATTACCAAGGGCTTATTCCGCCGTCTTGCATGGGGAATGTGACTCCTCAGCAGCATGTCTCAAACAGCAGAGAGCCTGGCAGAATATGATGTAATGGCCTGAAACGTGCTATCAGTTCGAAGCAGGGCCAAAACACGTGGAGTTGGCTCCTCTCTCCGCTCACCCCCAGGGCCCCTCTCTATTCTCCTTTTCCTCGTCTCTCTCTCACCAACAGCCCCTCCACCTTCTGCTCCACCGCACTCTCTGTTTATGAGTGCATGAATCGCTCCATTTCACTATATCCAACTCCCAGCCCACTACCAATCCCACAACTGCTTCAATAATAGAAGTCCACCCCCTCCCTGTGCTTTCATTTCCATGACAACCCACAATGAGGGGGGGGAGCGAGAGAGAGATGGAGGAAAATAGCAGAGGCAGGAAAAACGTGAATGAGAGGGTGGGAGTGTCTCCCCTTGACCTCTGGTTCCATTTGTATAGAGGGAAAGTTTCAATACATCAGTCTGAGTTTCAGTGAGTTTAAACTGGCCAATCAAGAGAGCACCAGCAGCAGCACTGCTAGTCATTATGCAGGGTGCATGAGGAGCAAGCAAGTTAACTTAATTTTGTATGGTGCTTTTCAAAAAGAAGTTACAAAGTGCTTTACATTGGGAATAAAGGAAACAGAGACAAGAAAACAGGGCATACAGCCAGGCTGAATGCTTGAATCACCATGACCTGACCCACCACTGAGAAGTATTAGGGCAGCTAAATGCCAACATGCCCACAATGACAACATATTACTTGGCATAAGTATAATGTTAACACTGTTATAATTTTGACCTGATTTTGGCACTAGGTAAAAAAAGAGATCACGTCTTAACCTGACGATGACACTTGAGGAAAAACCAGGAATCTCTAAAGTAATTCCAGTTATTTACATAGTGAGAACCTTAAATGTCAAATTTTGAGCCAATCCCTCAAGTAGTTGTTGAGATGTATTTCATTGGATAAATGAGCAAGATGAAAAAAGGATCGCCAAATTCAAATTCAGCAGTAGTTTCTACATTTGATTTCATAGCATCACATCCAATAGCTGTAGATATATTCCAATAAAAAACAAAACTGTCAACCTCATTGTGGCCCTTGAGAAAAAATCAGGGGATCACGATAGTCTGTACTGTAGTGTTCATCCCCTGGAGACAATAAATGTCTGTTTGAACTTTCATAGCAATCCTTCCACTAGCTGTTGAGATATTGCTATCTGGACCAAATTGCAGACTGATCGATGTTGCCATTCACAGAATGCAGTACTTTTTACTTTCAATGCATGGGTGCAAATTCCGTCATTACCTTTGTTTCCTTTGGAAATGTCTCATTTACACCAAATGTTCACCAGTTCAGTCCTCTGTGATAGGAATCATTGATTCAGTGTCATACGGATGGGTGGCAGTGAGAGTGACACAAACACAATAGGGATAAACAAAGGGTGAAAGGTCTCGGGGTCAAACACCAGTGAAGCTTTGACGCACGCACGCACGCACGCACGCACGCACGCACGCACACACACACACACACACACACACACACACACACACACGATTAATTGTTTTAATGCAGCTCCCTGGATTACACCCAGGATTAATTCTATATGGCTCAGTACTGATAGGGAACATTTCTGTCCAGCTGTTATTCTTTTCCAAAATGAGCCTGAGAGGAGCAGAAGAGATAACATGACACAGTTGGCTTCCACTTGATTGCTTGTAATATTATTCCTTCCTCCTCCTGAGGGCCATGAAGGTAACAAAATTGCTATTAATCGCTCCTGAGGGAGACCTACAGCAGCTGAGATGAGAACACTTGCATAACCTAAAAGAAAATGAATGACAATTTCTGTATGTAATCAAAAACAGACCAGTCTTAAATTTCTGTGAGCTAATCCATGCCGAAATAATAGTACTGGTCTAAATTCCAGACAAGTGTCATCAACACTCAGGGGAGTGACAACAATGCAAAGAATGTAGTTATCTGATGTCATGCACTCATGTTGCTAACTTCTACTGCACTATAAAGAAACTGTATGGTGGGAAGAGAGATGTGCCAACTTTACGAGGAAATAATGAGGACAATGGCCTTGACCTGATCTGTGCGTGCATGTAGTAACCGTATGCGATCACCCGCAGGCATGTAAGCACGTGAGCGCACACTTTAAACACACATTAGTAACAGAAGCACAGCAGCCAGCTTGTTAGTGAGAGTGCTCTAAACGGTACGTTTAAAAAAAGTCATCATGGATTTGTAATTAACAAGCTCTCGAAATGGTGTTGTACTCAAGACCAGAGACATGCTTTACTCTTCAGTGCACAACTTAAAGTTTGATTCATGCTGCAGCCCTACTGCTGTATTTTTCATTAAATCTAAGAAACGGTCAAATTTAGCTCTGCATGCGTTGAGTCCAGGACAGTGGGGTGGGGGGGCGACCTGTCCTATGGGAGCTGGCAAGGAAGAAGGTGACCTCAGTAATCCCCCAGGTTTTCTGGGCCTCCCAGTGTGGCGTCCTCAATCCCCCCAAGACCATGCCAAAATCCCGCCCGACAGCAGTCCTCATTATTTGCCTATCAATGGCTTAGCCTCAGCCCCATACAGAGCAGAGATAGAGGGATTTACTGTAGACCAGAGAGGGAAGAACATAGAGACACTAAAGACAATAAAAACATGATTTCATTATATCCCCTCCACTAGGAACACTAGAGAATGTGATTAGAAATAAAAAAAAAAAAAAATCCATCAAGACGCTGTAAACTAGACTTTGTGCTATCTAAATTGTAAATAGAACAATTTCCCTACATGAGCCAATCCACACTGACACTGTGCACTTTTACGTCTGATCAAAGCAAACAGTTTGCATGCTATTAGCCGGACAATCCTAAAGCTGTTGTGTTAGAAAGCTTATTAGAATGGGAGACTCAGGGTAGTCACATACATTACAATCATTTATCTGAAAGAGGAAATGAGTTTGAAGTGACAGCCACTGCCTGCGCTGTAGCTGTAGGGCACCATGACTCACATCAGCACATCAACATGTTAAATAAGACAGACTTTTAACTTTATTTTAGTCTGTCTAGAAGAAATCTGCTTTCTCTACAAACAGTCAAGATGTTTTTTTGTACTTTGTGTTGATATATTTAGAAATTTATTGATTTTGTTATTTATTATTCCAATCCAAGTAATTATCTGCCATAGATTTGACCCAACTTTCAGTGATAAGGACAATAGAACTTTCTATATATGGATATTTTTTTTTAATGAGCACATTATTTTGAGTATCACAAGATAAATATACTATTACACAAAGGAGTTAGGGGATTGGAGCAAGGAGATTGTATGATGCCAAATTGAATTTAGTTGATAAAATCTGAGTATTAATTTCCTTACTGACACCATTCAAGGACAGAGGAGACGCCTGGCTTTATTTATTGACCCTGTACCCTTCTGATTTGTGCAGTAGTAAATCAGAGGTTGTCATTTTGAGAGGCCTGATCAGTACTTTGGCAGGAGAGATTTTTTTTAACCTTATGAAGCTGAATCAATAAATAACATCAGAAATGTATTAAGATGTACAGCATGTAGAATGAGATTTGTTCAACATAACATAAAAATATTTAAATTAACAATCAGATATGCGTATGGTTACACAATGCCACATAAAGGGAATATGAACACACCCACTGAAAAGGCTGTTGCAGTCCAAGATTATGAATATTAATGACCAAGCCCAGTCTATCAATGAAGTAATATACCTATTGACAGAGCATGAGATCTGGCATGCATATGTCATTTAACTCTGCCTCTGTTGAGCTTATTGAAATAATGATGTTCCTCTGATCCCACACAGGACTACTGAGATTACAAGGCAATGGTGGTGGCACACTGAGAAAAATCAAATCAGTGCACAAATGTCTATTTACACAATGTGAAATCTTTCCACCTACTCGTCTATGTCCTGATGTTCACATCCTGACCTTTTACTGTCCCCATATAATTTTCATTTCTAACATTAATCAAGACAAACTTCTCAATGTCTAAAACCTGAACTCGTACCTTGAAGAGAGGAGGATGACACAAAGTGATGTACAGTCTAAAACTCAGAAGCACAGCTAAACAATGAGACATACATACACAGTCACCAGATCCACACAAATCCAAGCTGTGTCGCTGTTTCTAAACAAAATTGTGAAAAAGATGAGTGAGCATGTGTGGAATTTTAAGACTATTCATCACTTCTTCCAGTCTATGTCACTCACTCTCCATTACAGACAAACTGCTGCAAGCAGATAACCGGTCTGAGAGACTTATGGTTCCTGTTTATGAATGTTCTTTAACAAAAAGCACGGGGAAAATCGATTGTTTTATTCACAGAATAATAATAACGTCCTGCTATGTTTTCTGTAAAACAGCATCATCAGAAGGCACCAGTATATATTATATTTGCAGACATATCTATACTCTGTATCTTCTTTTTTAATGAAGGCAGAATTGTAGTCTCACATGCCAAAACCCTGAGAAAATGTAAAAAAAAAATAAAGTCTACCTTGTAGAATGCTACAACTGGTAGACTGGAAGAAGTGCTCAGTATCTTTTAAGAAAAAATACATTCAGAGTCCAACAAAGTAACCAAAATCCATCCTATTTTACATCATTTCCCTGCAAATATACAGTAGCTCTGGTCACCACCACCTCGATTCCTCCAGATGACACAGGACCAGCCTGTCAATAAATCTGTCCTTTGATATACAACATCGGCAGCCATTAAAGAAGAGTGTCCTCGCTGTCCTCGTTGTGTGTGCTGAGCTGGCTCTTCCTGTGAGCTGTGATGGCTGCCCAGATTCTACATAGCATGCCACCTCTGAAACAGCAGATTTGGGACAGATTGAAATTAGCGGTGTTACAACCCAGACATCTCAAACACCACTGGGGCTTTTTTTTTTTTTTTATGAAAACACAAAATAACGACATCTTTTCTACGCCACTACCTCTGAGGGCAATCCCCTCTTATGTTTCTGCATGGGCAGATGGTGTGAGGGTGATGTGTGGAGGCAGCTCACCTTATTCCACAGTACATCAAGTCATCCCTGGAGGCCATGATGAAAAGACAGTCCAAGGTGAACTCATGAGTGAGCAACTAGAAAACAGGATCACACAGGTTTGGATTAACAGTGGGTAGATGACTAATACCAGACAAACAGCCTCAGGAGGAAAACAAACAAACAACAAGGCTTAAGCTTACCTTATTGATAGTGTCTTGATCTACTGGGATAGATTTGAGCCAGTGCACCAAAGCCTTCACTTCTGGATTAGAGTCTTTCTGTGTAGCCAAACCACCATCTATAAGGTACAGATGTTACAACCATTCAGACTGGCTGGTGCCAATTACAGACATGTTGTGTCTCGTGGTGTTAATGTTACAAACTACAAAAGCACTTAGCTTGTTTCCGCAGGCAGACTGTTAAATCATTACCCAAGCTGAAAAGTCAGTTTGTAGCACATTAGCTGATGATCAACATCTCTGACAAGAACCAGTCAGACAGAAATCAAGAGCCTGAAGCTGAGGCGTGATAGGGATTGACTGGTTCAAGTGTTAACAAACAGCAATGAGAATCACTGGGTGCACTGGTAATCCAGAAAGGGCTTGGTCTTTTGTTGCAATACTGGTCATGCTGCAGCATGAGCGGCTAATCATCCAACTTTGGGATGAGCTCTTACTCTTATTATACTGTATATTAACATACATGTACAGAGTAGTTATATGCTTGTATTTTCTTTGTTTTGTTTTGTTTTTCCCCAACCAGCCACTTCAGCAATACCTTGTTAGTCTGCATGGGTCATCATGGCAAAATGTTGTTAAACCCGTCCTTCAGTTTGATCTCAACTATACACCTGTGAAGTCTGTGACAATGTCATAGTGACAGATCCCGATACTGTAGGTGTCTCCAGGTCCATATTTTGCCAATATGAATCACACGCAGACTCATGAGGTGAAAACAACACCAACGTCACTGTCGCTGCTGCTAATTACCCACTTGTGACGGTGAAAACAGTGACAATCCATATTAGCCCTGACAAATCTTAAAGATATAGTTGGTAATCCTGTTCAGAAACACTTTTTGTTACACTGAGTGAAATGTAACCTGACTCTCACCCGCTGAATGTGTGTTTTTTTTTCAGCCTCTCGGATCTGATTCTCTACTAGAGCAATCAGCAGGGAGACTATAATAACAACAGGGTCCTGCACTCGTCCCATTTCCTTAACCACCATTGGAGCTATGTGAGTCCAGATGAATATGTGGAGCTAGGTAGAACACCATGTGGAGCTGGGCGGATCTACATTCAGCTGGCGAGAGTCAGGTTAGGTGAAATGGTCCTTCCATCCAAAGAGCAGGCAATACATTATTCATTTTATTATTATATTCAGAAAAAGGAACAAAACGAATCACCCAGCGGGCACCTTGAGGTCAATTTGATGTTGAGAAATAGTCAAGATTTTGACTACTATCATAAGTAGTCTGCAGAAGCTTTGACATTCCTATTGTCGTATAGACGTCCAACAAAGGGATCAATCCTACATCAGGTTACTGTGCTATACGTTGTTAGTCAAAATACTTGACATCAAATCAACGTTGCTGCTCAATACCTGACATCAAACTGCCATTAATTTGGTGTCTGACCAAAGTTTGACATCATGTTGATTTACATTGTTGACCAAATCAGGATATAATTTTGATTCAACATTTGATATCATCTTGATGTCGCATTTACATCAGGCAGCTGCAGAACTGTAAAAACTCTGACCAATCCCTGCCATTCGGTCTGAATGGAAAGAACCAATCAGATGCCTTCATGTCTTGTCTTGCTGACGCCCTCCTCCCAGCGTGCGCACACACACACCACTTTTCACATCACATCATCACAGAAATACAGAGTCAGCAGGAGAATCTGTTCTGTAGGGAACAATGGCAGAGAAAATGCAGCCAAAAATACCACCAGTCCAATCTCGCTAAATCTCCAAGAGGCTGCACTACCATCTCTCTTTATAACTCAACTGGCAGTCACAAAGTTACTGTACCTTCATTAACGGCTGCTTTCCTCAGTGCATCTATCTGTTCCTGCTTCCTCTGCACAGAGTTCCTCAGTAGCTCCTGATATTCCCTCTCCTTCTCATTCAGCTGACTCAGCAGTCTGAAATGCAAACATCCATCTCTTTTCAGCAGAAAGTAGTGCAACTGAAAAATAGCATTAATCACATTAGTGCCTGATACAAACGTTTGAGTTGGACCATAAAGAAAACAGCTAAACGCTACCTGCCGGTCTCTAGTCGTAGGTCTCTCAGTTGCTCACTGAGGGGACAGTTGCTGTTGAGGAGAATGTCTGGAGGGGAGGTGGGGCTTGCTGGCAGCAGGATCTCTGCTGTCTGCTGCGTGTCTACTGGCATCACCTGGTCAGGGACAATAGCTACAGGAGTGTCTGGGTCAGCAGGCTGCTCCTCAGGTGTGCTGTCCTCAGTCTCAAATGAGAACTGCAGCTGGAGCTTCAACTCTGACAGGAGAGTGGTGTGGAGGAGTGGAAGAAATATAGAGTTAACAAATAAATGCCTGAAATCCCAAACTACTCGGCTTATACAGCGTACATAGAAGCTCTACCTGGTAGGAGCACAGTGATGGCATCCTGCACTGCCTGTCTCAGAAGATTGTCCAGAGCAAACATCCAATGTGGTTTCACTTGCTGTTGCCTCAACACCTTCTTCACCTGCATGCAGAGCAGATTTAGTTTAGCATGATTAAAATCTTACTCATCCTATAGTTGACAGCAGTGTAATGACTAGAAAAACCTGTGTTCACTCTTAAGTAACTCACTGCATCTTGGAAGCTGAACAGCACCGCCTGCAGGCTGTTCAGTGATACTGATGCAGTAAGCAGTCTGGCTCGAAGTTCAAGAAGGCTGCTGGTCAGCTGCTTCCTGTCCGGGGAATGGATGTTGTCCCGCAGGGAGCTAATGAGCTCAGTGATGTGGTCTGCAGTTAGCGGTGACCCCTCACCATGCTGTTGAGAGGATAAATAAATGAGAATACATTATTATTATTTTTTTTTCCCAGTAGGTCATCCATCCATCCATTATCTACCGCTTATCCTCATAGGGTTGTGGGGGGGCTGGAGCCTATCCCAGCTGTCTTAGGGCGGAAGACGGGGTACACCCTGGACAAGTCGCACCTCATCGCAGGGCACATAGAGACAGACAACCACTCACACTCACATTCACACCTACGGTCAATTTAAATTAGCCAATTAACCTAATCCCCATACATGTTTTTGGATGGTGGGAGGAAGCCGGAGTACCCGGAGAGAACCCACGCAGACACGGGGAGAACATGCAAACTCCACACAGAAAGGCCCCGGGCCCGGTACCTTCTTGCTGTGAGGCAACAGTGCTAACCACTACACCACCGTGCCACCCTCAATAGGTCATTAATAATTTAAGTCCTGCTAAGTTTAAGTTTTCTATAAACCACAGTAAAACAGCTTGAGAGCGTACCATTAAAATTACATTTTGTTTTCAGACAAATTAAAACACCATCAGGCAATTTGTTATGAAGGCAGTACAGTATCCCTATGTGTTATTCATAATACTTTCACAATAGAGCTTTGGATAGTAAATCTCATTAGGGATAGATCAATTCAAAATTAGACCAATTAAAAAGATATAGATATGACACTAATAATGCTATTCCATCCTAAATTTCCAATTATCTTTGTTCCTCTAGAGACATTTTGAAAGTTCACCAAAGTGAACTTCATCTCAAATACAAAGATGCAACTGGAAGCAAATGTTTTTAGTGCTTTTGCTGTCATAGAATAGAACGATTTTGCACATGTGTGATCTCCTCATCAAAAGGACTATATTAAGCAACAAAAGTCACAGCTGTGGTACTGTATTGAAAACATACACATAGCATATTTCCATGCTTTTATGAAACACTCTATTTAAAATGCATGTTTAAATGATATTTAAATTCCTATATTCAGAATAAAATAAAGCGACTATTTCTTACATTTTCAAAAAAATCTTTCATCATGCAAAGAATATTAATCTATAATATTAGATCACCGTTTGACAAAAATATGTTGGGGAGAAAACACTGAAGCTTACAATTTTGTGAAAATTGTGAACTTAACAAGGAAGACTATTATTTTTAAGCACTATTGCCTCACAGCAAGAAGGTACCGGGTTCGATTCCCGGCCCGGGGCCTTTAGTATGGAGTTTGCATGTTCTCCCCGTGTCTGTGTGGGTTCTCTCCAGGTACTCCGGCTTCCTCCCACCATCTAAAAACATGTATGGGGATTAGGTTAATTGGCTAACTTAAATTGACCGTAGGTGTGAATTTGAGCGTGGTTGTCTGTCTCTATGTGTCCTGTGAAGAACTGGAGATTTGTCCAGGGTGTACCCTGCCTTTCACCCTAAGACAGCTGGGATAGGCTCCAGCCCCCCCCCATGACCCTATGTGAGGATAAGCGGTATTATTATAATTTGCTTGTCAACTTTAATACTAAATTTGCCTTTGGATTTTATATCACAGCGGTTCATATTATTAGGTTTTTGCAATGCAAACAGTGCAACATGTCCGCACAATTTGTGTAATATATTAAGAGTAGATCCAAACAATCAGGGTTTGCTCAGTTTTTTCTACTTCTGTCTAGTCTGTCCTGGAAAATGTGCAGGTAGTGGTTTATTTGTTATAGTTTGTTATAGTTAGTCTGTTAGACCCGCTAAATAAGAACTTGTCTCTGTCAGTCAGCTGGCAGGGCACTGTTCGGCACAGTTTGAGGAGCAACACCTAATTATAAATCATAAATAAATCCAATAAACCTGAATTTGAAATCTAACCAGAGACAGTGGTGGCAAATTATCTTTGGATGGGTGCCCTATTTTTAGAGAAGTAAGTAGATTTCAGAATGTGACACCTACCTGAGGCACAGACTCCTGTATGTTAGAGACGACATGGTTGATGTAGTCAGTAAGGACTCTGTGCAGTGTAGCTCTCCTTTCACTGTCCTTTCTCAGCATAAAAAGCCCAACATTCTCGTCTGTTAAGGCTGGACTGCTCATGTCTGATGGGGAGTCATCTGGTATTCTGGACAGCAGAGGGGGCAGTAAAGAGGTTGACTGCACCAACAGATAAATACAAAAAACACAAGTATTGTATCTACTGAAAAGGAAACCTCACTGAAAAGGTACAGATTTTCAGAGGTACAGATATAATATAGATATTAATACATTGAGTGTGGCATCTAATATACAACATAACATTATGCCCTTTTACCCCTACACAGGATGTAACCTCAAAAGACTACCTCACTGAAACCTCAGCGTGGTTTGCCACTTATGTAAGATCCTGTATAGAAGTCTAACAGAAGCAGAGATTATAAAAGGTTTTGATTCTCTGTTGAGCAATAGTCTAACTCACGACAAGAAGCTGCCAGTGCTGGGTGGGCTCTCAGAGATCTCGTCTTTTTTGACAGTAGTCTGGTGCCACCTGAAGTCCAGGGAACAGGACAGGTCGACTGAACTGTCTGAGGAATCAGTGTCCTCCACCAGGATGGAGATGGGTACAGACAGGCTGCGTTGGTAATCCGCTGCAAAATCCAACAAGATCACGGTTAGTTTTGAATGAGTGCTCAAACTATCTGCCTGGTTTCATAACAACATTTACCACACAAGTGTCATAACGAATGAAAACTAGAGAAGTTAGCTGGATCTTTACCAGCAGAAAGCTCTTTATTTTCTGATTGCTGCAGAGCTCTGGCCTTCTTCCTGGGGGACGTCCTGAGGAAAGTGTCCTTCAGAAGGTCTGTTGCTGTGGCTCTGTCGTCAGGGTCCGGCACGAAACACTTCATGATGAAGCCCTTTGCCTCGTCCGACATGCACTCTGGAACCATGGGGTGGATCTTGAACATACCCACCTTGAAATTATTGTTTAAAAGGAAAGTGTTTATATTCATTTGAACAACTTTATTCTGAGAAACAAATATATACAACTTTACACTGATTAACATAGAAGTTTGTTTTTTTTTAATCCAAATTCAAATCGGTGTGATCAGCTATCCCATATGACATGGACACAGCTCAAGGCTCAGTAGTGCTTTGAGTTAAAAGCTCACATCAACATGCTCACAAACACAAATTAGCACAAAACACAGCACAGGTTTTGAAAGTTTTGGACAAATTTCAACTTGATGATGACACAAGATCAAAAGTTGTTCAATTTATCCTCCTGGAGACATGAAAGTATGCACCAAATCCCATGGTTTTAATCCAAACCCATAAGGAGGGACGTTTCTTACAATTTTAACCCAAAGTCCCACTATGTATTAACATCAACCTATATAATACAACTTGGCCTTATTTACCTTGAACATGGCTGCCTGAGGACTTCCCAGCTCATGGAAGGGTGTTTTGCCTGTTGCCATTTCTATAATAGTGCACCCCAGGGACCAGATATCAGCTGGCTTCCCATAACCCCGAGGCCCCTGGTCTATAATCTCTGGGGCCATGTACTGGAGAGTTCCTATTGAAAATAATGATACAAGTTATTAAAATGCAGAAAATAAATCAACATGTATGAAACAAGACAGAAATAAACAGCATCTTACCAGCAAACGTCTCAGTGCAGGGGTTGATTCCTGCTAACCGTTTGGAGGTTCCAAAATCAGAGATCTTCAACACTCCACTGTAAGTGTTGATCAATACATTGTCACCCTGCAGAAAAGACAAAACAACACTGATATATTTCACAAACACTACTATCGTATGACATAAAGATAGGATGAAAACAGTCTAGAAAGTTGAAAAATCATTTGCACTTATTATCATTTGCACTTACCTTAATGTCTCTGTGGACAATCTGATTGTCATGAAGGTACTTGAGACCTTCAAGGATCTGTTTGGTGTAGAAAATGATGGTGGCCTCATTGTCTTTCAGGGGACCCCATTTGGAGCGCAGGAGAGATGACAAACTTCCTATAAGCAGTAAAGCTGATTTGTTTTTTCATTTTCTCATTTGTAGGAGCAATGTGTACGATTTGGTGGCCTCTAGCTGTGAAGTTGCCCACTACAAGTAAGTGAAAATGTGCCAACTGTAAGCAGGATGTTGCAACCACCCACATTCTTGAAGCAGGTTTCCAGTATTTGTTACACAATCTCAATTCCACCATCAAATCTGAGCACAAGACAGACACTCACTTCCTTGATTTCTAATGAATTCATCATTCTCTAACAAAGACACAAAGGCCCTGGGAAATTCTGATTTGAGAGCAGAGGCCAGGCTTCCTGGCATCACTTCTTTTGTTTTCAATCCAGTGAACTAATCTGCCAATATTTAAGTATTATTTACATCTTTTTGATGCCTTATTTAATATATTTTATAGTCAGTCTTAAAGTGTAGTGTAAACCAGAAATGGAAAGCTGCCCTCTACTGCTCCTTGAAGCTAAAGCCATTCAAATTTTAAATTTAGGATTCATACCTCCAGGTACTTCCTCCATGAAGATCTTGATGAAGCCATCCTGACTGATGGAACCCAGGTACTGGACGATATTTCTGTGTTTAAGCCTCTTGTGCAGAGCTATTTCCTCATGCAGAGGCTGAGAGTAGCTGGGAGGATCAGAAAAAAAAAACTATGACTGTCATGCAGAAATCATGTTAAATGGACAAACAAACACACATATGTTCTTGTATATATTGTACATGCAAACAGAATCCACACACTGTAATTGCCAGATATAAAACTGCCAATGCAATTCCAAATAAACCAGTAATATTGGTCAGAACGGACATGGGAGAGGCATAACTAAAATTCAAATAATATTTTCCATGAATCCTCTATTAGTATAGTGGTTGGTATAAAATAATATACGAGGTTTGCATTGTAAGTAAATGAAATGATCAAGGGTGTTAAAAGCTTGACACATGATGTCACCTGACAGCTGCTATTGCATCATTCTAAGTGTTTTTCCTCTATCTCACTGTCTGTCTCACTTCACTTAACAAGCTCATCTGTTTTGTTGATTGGGTCATCGCTACCACACCTATAAAGACAGTGCTGTCTCTTTGACACAGCAAGTGCTTTTAAAGTTATTCAAACATCACATTTCTTTAATGGAATCCTTTATTTCCACACAACACAACAGTGCAGGCTGAAGCTCTTTGTTCCAATTATGGAGTAACAAAGAATAAAAAGAGTAAACACTCATCAGTCTCCCACCAGATTCCTAAGAAGCACTGGGGATCCAGAGCAGAGCAGTAGTATGTCTGCCAAATCATTTCCCATTAAGGTTACTATGGAAAAAAACATTCATGTGGGAAACAGCGCAGCTTAGTATCGCCTAGAAAGAAAAAACTGAGTGTTGCTTTCTCATACGTGCTGTCCTTCTCTGGGATTTCCTTGATGGCGATGCGAACTTGGTTGCTCAGGTCCCTCCCAGCGTACACCACACCGTATGTCCCTTTACCAAGAACCACCTTGTCGTTATTCTCATTGGTCTCATAGACGTACTGTTAAGAGAGATGAGGACAGCATGAATAAGAAAGTAAAAGTGTAAGAGGGAGTGTCAGAAATGTCACAAGAAGAACACATTCTGCAAATGGATTTTATTAAACACGAATACATTTCTTTCCATTCACTACAACGCCAAATTACATGGAAAACATGACTCTACCACCACTGGAATAATTCTGCTGTTGAGAAGTTGATTTACACCCAGTAACTGCAGCTGTTTCCTACTTGTTGAGGCAAGCATGACTTAAAATAGATGACTGGGACTGACCTCTAGTATTCCCTCAGTGAGATGGTCCAGGTCCTGGGTGGGGTATTCAGCCTGCTGCAGCAGGGAGTTTACCAGCTCACAGAAACTAAAGTAGTGTAGAGTAGTGCGAGGAGGAGACATTATTATAGATAACAATATGCTCTTATGGAGCATGTCATAAATTCCAGGTTTTTTTTTTTTTTTTTTTTTTTTACATTAGATGCCTTTAGACTTTTTGCCAAAGAATTCACCCATGACCCCAGGTCATCGTGCATAGAATAGTTCACTGTGGAGGCTTTTGTGTGGTTCTCCATTTTGTCAAATACATGCAGTGGGCAGCTTCTGAAACTGTGAAAAGTGGCTCCAACTTGCAGGCTTTTTAATCAGGGGCAACTCCTCTTCTCCTCAAACAGAAGTCTGTTTGTATAGAAGTCTATACAAACAGACTATATTATCTCAATAAACATAAGTTTATGGACTCAATCCCTAGTTTCAAGTCTTCCTCGATACAGCGCAATGTTTATTTAGTAAATTATGGTCCAATTTAAAGTCAAATAGACCATAAAGCAGGGGAGGCTTTAGGGAAAGCTACCTCATGATTGACAGGTCGCTTACAATGGCGGGACTGGGACCTGGTCTTACAACTCTTTCACTGTGTGTTTTCAGTTTATGAAAGTTATTTGTAACATCTTGGTTGCCTAAAAATATCTACACACAGTGCCTATTGGTGAGAAAATGTGAGCATAATTTTAGTGTTTTACAAGAAAACTCCATAGGGTACCTTTAGGGATTAATTGGCACAAATCACCGAAAAAAACCCCCACATTTCCCTACTAAGTAGTATACAGACATACAGCAGATGGCTTCAGTTTTGTTTCCATTTCTTAAATAGAACGTTCCAAGGAAAACTGTCTACATCAGGATTTAGGAATGCTAAGAGCTAACTTCTGTCATACTAAGGTGGGAGGAGAGATTTCACAAGTGGGACTCCATCTACCAGTGGTAGATACTGCAAGAAGTAAATGGCATTTTTGTAATCTGGGTCAACAGACTCAGAGTGAAAAAAAGGAAATGTGACTCATACAATGTGATTAAATCATTTTTCATTTCACTAGATCTAAATCTATCTATCCATCTCCCTATCTGTCTGTCTAAATGCCTAACTTGTGATGATATTCCTGCTGTCTCAATGAGCAAGTCATCCTACCTGCCTCACATACACACTGTGCCCTGCTGTATTTCTACCAGTTTTTTACTAACTCACCCTTTACAGTGAAGCTCAGAGGGGAAGCAGAGCTGGAAGTCATCAGAGTTGTAGTGGACATACAGGAAGCAGCTCCGCTCATCAATTTTTGAAGCACTTTAGAAAGAAAACAAACTGTAAGTGTATATATAAGCTCCTGAAAATAAAGGATGTTGACACTGATTATAACAGACTGTATTTATTAACCTGCTCAAAAGAACCAATGACTAATGTTTGCATTACTAAAGGGTATCAGCTATAAGTAAACAAACCATTCAATTCCTGCACCAAAGAAAAAAAAAAAGTGATGTCTTTCCCCAAACATATTACAATCTGATAAAGCTGTTTGTTCCATGTTTGTTCTGTGACCCAACAGCTGACTGTTTTGGGTCTTTGCTGAAAATTACCCGTGCGGCAAACATGACAAAGCTAAAGTACACAGTGACACTGATCAGCGTCCGCTGAGGAATCAACGGAAAGCCCACAGACTACAAAGAAGCAAATCCTGAACCCATATTGACAGAACAAAATCTGACCAACAGCCAAGGTTTCCTAGACAACCTGTGTGTTTTGGGTGCTCTGGCTTAGTTGCAGGCTTAAACACACCCAGGATTCAGATATTTGAGAGATGTTAGCACATGCCATACTACCTCACTCCCCGAATTGCAGAGGCTGGGAAAGTCCACTGGTGTAATCCCTTCTGTAGAATGAGGGACGAAAGTAAAATGCAGAGTCAAGACTGAAGCATGTATTTGTGTGTGAATATGAGCTACAGAGAGAAAGTAAACAGCTATGTGGTATGAAGTATGTTAGAGGACGCACCCACACACTCACATGACTAATCTTTCATTGGACCAAACATGAATGTGAGAAAAGTTGGCTATTCCTTTTAGTGTGCAATATATCCTGCAGCTACTCAGAAATATGTATTGAGATGGGGGGGGGGTGTGCAGAGTCTACATACCCTTAAAGGTGTGACGTGCTTCAGCTGGACTGTGCGACTTTCATCCTCCTCGCTCACACACACAATAGCTGGTTGGAGGACTTTACTGGGCTCCAGAATGAGCACCTGCAAAGTGGAAAAAATATTATAAATACTATTATTATAAAATTTGCATTGGAAGGTCAAGACTGTCACACTTTCTGTTTTTTCCTAACCATATCCCTCCCACCTGCAACAGTAACAGAGCAGCGAAGCACCTTAAGAGTGAAAGATTCCACTTTTCTGTGTAGCGTTAGTGTCGAGATTATCAGTGTTGTCTTACGGGGCAGCGGCCTGTGGAGTCCGTGGGTTTACAGGCCTGCAAAAGCAGCTCCATCCAAAAGTCCATGGTGTCATGTTTAGGAGATCTCACCTCAGGTATCTTGGCAAATTGACGGTACAGGATGTATGTCTCCATAATGGATGCCACAAACCTGAAAGAAACACTAAACTTAGTAATCCACATTAAATTAATGTGGAAATAGAAACAATTTAAAGGGATTTATCCTAATTCACAAATTTATTTTTTAAAAGGACTTTAAAATCAAACCACTTACTCATTCTGATGAAGATAAAATAACCATGAAGTGCCTGATTGCTACTAATCAAGTACTGATGCTTAAGCCTCACCAGATGGGGGCCTTGAGTCTGTAGAGTTTAGCAGAGGCCATTATGACTTTCCGAGGTTCGTCAGCAAGGATGTTTGCTCCGAGGTAGAAGCCGACATCCCAGTAGTCTTTCATCTTCTCCAAGCTGCCCTTTCTACCGAGCAGGGTGCTTAGAGTCACGCCTGGATGCCAACACAACATAACATAACATAATATAGAGCACATAATGTAATGGCCTGATACATAAACATAAGATCATGCATCTTCCAGGTTGCTGGGACAGTAAGCAATAGGGATGAAACACTAATCAATAAATACATACAGAAATGCAGACTCTTGTGTACTTTCACACTGTGAAATGCAGCTCAAGTATTGTATGTACTCCTCTACATGTAACCATTAAATTAAGACCATTAAAATTGTCTCTCCCATAAAGAAAGCAGAAAACGACACACCGATTTTGCGCAGTTCAATAGAAGTGTCAAATTCATGTCCGGCAGCCATCAGAAGCACCATGTTGTTGATGGCCGAGTGAAGAGTTGGCTCCATCTCAAAAGCTTTTGCATACCTGAAAAACAATACAAACAGAGCACTGATGGATCATAATAGAACACTAACAGATAGGGGTGTCTGTAAACTGCATAGGAGCAGCAACAATCACAAAAGTACTTTTAAGCAGGGACATGGACCAGCTTGTAAGACCAGACCCCTGAAGGAAGACAAAGTGGTTTACCAGTAGCAGGACTGGTCTCTGCTGCACTGATCCTTGAACCCAGAACTCATGAACATGTCTTTGTAGATCCGTCCACACAGGCAGTAGACGTCTGATGCTACCTTTGCCCCTGACTCCACAATCGGCAGAATTTCCTTCAAAGCCTTATCGCGATCTCCAGGGTTATTCCTCCTGGTAAGGGCAGATTTGGTAATATCAGCAGTGATGTAATGTAACAAAACCCTTAAAATCATATAAACATACAGGGCAAATAAATGTGGCTGAGATGTGGCACAAAAATACTAAGCTGAAACCAAGAAGGCAATTACAACTATTTAAATTGTGCTAGCTTTAAAACAAAATATGAATAAATCTGGGTACCTGTTCAGAGCAAATATGTAGTTAAACTTGATATTCTGATGTCTTGCTACCATGCACATGGGCAGCTCGTTCAGAGTTTCCACCAGTTTGATCATGGCATTGTAGTCCTGAGAAAACAGGGTGTCAAATTACAAGGTATTATTTACCATGCACGCATCTAGTCACACTGTAGAACTGCCAAGTGTGACAGCATGTAGCTGGTATTGTTTTCCCACTGAGACTCTTGTGCGTCATCGTGGCAAAATGTGGTCCTGCAGACACCTCCTGCTGCAGAGGCAGTTTTGGCTCCATCTCCACTTCCTACAAACCTACTTCCTTTACTCAGACCACACCCACCTTCGATGTCAGCCTTCAATTTCATCTCAATAACACACCTGGCAAAGCGCTCAAAGCCGCTTCTATAGCTCCTGATACTGCAGGAGTCTCCGGTATCACATTTTGCCATGATGACTCACACACAAACCTACAAGTTGGAAACAATACCAGCAGCTTGTTGCTAGTAATAACCACTGGTTATCCCATGATCTCTTACACTCTCATGTGCGCACAATTACACACGTAAACAAACACACACCTGAATGTCCCTGTAGGACAACAGCAGATTCATCACTATATCAGGGGACAGCAGCTCTACACTGTCCAGACGTTTCTGGATGCGGCACAACTCTTCACTCAAGGCTTGGCCACTGAATCTCTCCCGAGCCATCCGGATCTCATGCCTGATTGATTCCCGGAAGTACTCACTGTCGGCAAAAACAGAACAAGAGTCATGCCATCCCACACATTCAAAAGCCTCCATAAATCAGCCGGAAGCTGTTAATTACAGCACAAGCAAAGGCATGTGTAAACTGAGATGATAATGATTTTGATAATGCAAAGTGAACAAAGCTGTACAGCTTATGCCTGACCTGGACTGAACATGTACATTGTTCAGCAGATGCACCAGTGTCTCCACCAGCGGGGTCAGCAGGGGCTCCAGCTGGAAACTAGGCTGCATCAACTCGTTGATGCCAGTCATCATTGCAGCGTCACAGACAAACACTTTGCCCTGAGGTGACACAATGTAGGGGATGAACGTGTAACTTCCACACTGCTCCTGGAGAAAGACAACACACACACACACACACACACACACACACATCAAACAGGTACATATACACACTGAGAGCAAGGCCTCATCATTTATCATAATTTTTGCTTTTAATGCGTAACGCAGCATGTCAGCAAAACCTTTTGGGAGCTTGGCTCTGGGAGGGTAAGTTACCTTGACAGCCTGGAGATCATTATCTTGCTTGTAACAGTACAGGATTATGTTATTAGTCATGCTGAAACTTTCTCTCACTCCCAGATGATAGAAAAGGGAAGGCTGACGGAAAGAGTCACTCATTTCAACCACTGCTACATCTGTGATGGGGCAGTAAACAGAGTGAATTAGTTTGTGTCAGTCTAAATTATTCTGCAGTTTGCATGCCACTACTTGCCTGCGTTGTAGAAACTATCCAGGATGTCAGTGGCGCCCAAGGATATTGTCTCAAAGGAAACTGTTTTGAAAACAGCGTGTGCGTCCGCGCAGGCTTCCTTCAGACATTTCAGGGTTAAGTTTTCCTCAGTCTGCGGCACAGACGCGTCCTCGTTCACAATGTACGCCACGGACACAGCTCTAGTGCGGCCCCTCGGTGACACGACGTGTTTTCCGCTGAGCTCCACGGCCACGGACTCCTGCCACAGACTGCCGGCTGACACGCGCACCGGATCCTTCCTCCTCAGCTCGTGCAGGCTCATCCGCCTGCGCTCCGTCGTGTACATGATCAGTCCGTCCAGTCCGCAGCAGACACAGAGTGCATGCTGCTGGAGGACACAGCTTCCAGGATTAATACCCTCGTTCTTGTAATTCCGCAGGTGCGTCGCCACCTCCGCTCAGAGCCAATATTCACCGTCATTCCCGGTACTCCTCTGCTCTCGACCCGCCCTCCGCTCCGCCCGCTGACATGTTGAGGCTCAAACTGAATGCCACACAGCCTCGACTCTCCCATGACCTCTGCTGAGAAAAACTAGTATTCATCCTGCTACCCTAACCCTAAGACGACGGCATTTTATTACCTCCGCCAAGGTGGTTTTGTTTTCATTAAGTTTTCACCAGGGTTTGTTTATTTTTTTATATGTTGGTTTGCAAAATAACTCAAAAAGTTATGGACGGATTTTGACGAAATTTTCAGGATTGTTCAGACGTGGCCTAACTTCCATCCATCCATCCATCATCTACCGCTTATCCTCACATAGGGTCGCAGGGGGGATGGAGCCTATCCCAGCTGTTTTAGGGTGAAAGGTCTCCACATCATTGCAGGGCACATAGAGACAGACAACCACTCACACTCACACCTAATTTAAATTAGAAAATTAAACTAATCCCCATGCATGTTTTTGGATGGTGGGAGAGCAAAGAGAACCCACACAGACACCGGGAGAACTTGCAAACTCCACACAGAAAGGCCCCGGGCCGGGAATCAAACCCGTTACCTTCTTGCTGTGAGGCAACAGTGCTAACCACAACACCACTGTGCCACCCGCAGTCAAACTTAAAACTGATTAATTTTTGGTGATGATTGTATCCTATTCAAGGTCATTAAGGTCAAATGAAAGGTCACGCCATAGTAATGTATAGGAGATTTTTGCATATTTTTATATGCTTCAGGGTGTACAATTTTCAGCCAGCCGTAACCTAATTTGGTATATAAACTAATATAGGAATCCAGAAGTCACCTCAGTTTGGTCAAGATCGATGCACTCTCTCAGAATGCTGCCTTGGCGGAGGTCTGTGCTCTCTGAGTGCTTTTCTAGTTTGCTGGTTTGCAAAATAACTCAAAAAGTTATGGTCAGAAAGTCAGGAAAGTCACTTGGAGCCATTTCAAAGCAGCTGCGGGTCCAAAGAGCAACAGTGCAAACAATTGTTTGTAGGTATAAAGTGCATGGCACTGTTTTGTCACTGCCACGATCAGGAAGAAAATGCAAGCTATCACCTGCTGTTGAGAGAAAATTGGTCAGGAGGGTGAAGAGTCAACCGAGAACCACCAAAAAGCAGATCTGCCAAGAATTAGAAGCTGCTGGAACACAGGTGTCAGCGTCCACAGTCAAGTGTGTTTTGCATCGCCATGGACTGAGAGGCTGCTGTGCAAGACGGAAGCCCTTAAGGCTCGACTGAAGTTTGCTGCTGATCACATGGACAAAGATAAGACCTTCTGGAGGAAAGTTCTGTGCTCAGACGAAACAAAAAATGAGCTGTTTGGCCACAATGCCCAGCAATATGTTTGGAGGAGAAAAGGTGAGGCCTTTAACACCATGCCTACCGTCAAGCACGGTGGTGGTAGTATTATGCTGTGAGGCTGTTTTGCTGCCAATGGAACTGGTGCTTTACAGAGAGTAAATGGGATAATGAAGAAGGAGTATTACCTTGAAATTCTTCAAAATAACCTAAAATCATCAGCCCGAAGGTTGGTTATTTGGGCACAGTTGGGTGTTCCAAAAGGACAATGACCCCAAACACACATCAAAAGTGATAATGGAATGGCTAAATCAGGCTAGAATTAAGGTTTTAGAATGGCCTTCCCAGAGTCCTGACTTAAACCCCATTGAGAACATGTGGACAATGCTGAAGAAACAAGTCCATGTCAGTGTTTCTTTCTTACTGTATTTGTTTATGCTGCTGTGGCAGGTGAATATACCCCAATAGGGAATAAATAAAAAATGTTCTATTTTATTCTATTGCTGGTGACAGACTAAGTATTTCAAAAACTGATGATCTACTGGGATTTTGACACACAACCATCTCTAGAGTTTACAGAGAATGGTAAGAAAAAGACAAAATATCAAATGAGCGGCAGTTCTCTACTCCAAAATGCCTTGTTGATGCCAGCGGTCAGAAAAGAATGGTCAGACTGGCTTAAAATTGAGTAAATTTGATTTGTATAGCTCAGTATCACAAACAAAAAATGGATGTGCAGTCAACAAATTAGTAGCAACTGTGTGATGCTCTGAAGGCAAAAGGGGTCTAATGTGGTACTAGCAAGGTGTTCCTGATGAAATGACCTTGGGTTCCATGAAAGGCGCTATATAAATTGAAGTTATTGTAATTATTATTATTATTATAAGCCTCAGTCCTTGTATTTGTGTCTCAAAAATAGACAGATGGACAGGCTGGGGTGAGAAGGAGTTTTTGTCTCTGGCTTTTCTTTTAAGTCCAGGTGGACATTTACATAAAATTTGAAGAAATTCCCTCAATTTGGTGCATGATGTACATTTAAGGTTCTTTAGTCTAACCCAATACTAGGTGTACATTAAGATTCTTGATGATTTTATCATGGTAGTAAGAGAAAAGCTCCCAGTTTGAAAATAAAACAAATCAACAAAACAAATGTGTGTCCAGTAAATATTTATTTTCTATGCACAAATACCTAATTTAAATGTTTGATGATCAGTTTAATAATTAAGGCATCTATATCAGAATTTCTGAGTCCAGTCCGTATTTCCTACTGTTTTTATTTACAGTACACAAATGGAAATTCCCTATGAATATTCCAAGTCTCAGAACAGACAAAAAAAAATAAAAAACGGGACGTCCGTAAATACACACAGCATTGGTGCAAGGAAACACACAATCACAGCAAATATTTTTTCCCTGCACTACAAAAGCGTAACTTAAAAAAAGGCAATATCATTACAAGTTGTATGTCTTATTGTAATGTTTTACTCTGATGCTTGTTATCATGAATCTAGAGTTTACATTCCATGTACTATACATTGACATATGGCCTGAACACAGATGAGGGACTAGTCTTCTGCTAGACTTTGTATTGAGCGCTGGGATCCAAAAATATATTATCAACTATTTAGCAAGAGATCTTCGTCTGGCAACGAGCACTTTGTATTGTGAGCACTGCTGAATACCAGTTGTGTGTCGCGCAGACATTACACAATCAACCTGAGATAGGAGGTCTTCCTTGAGACAGCTGTGGCAGGTTTAAGCAATAGTTGGGTAATTACAGTATATACAAACCAGCCTGGTTCCATTATGGTCACAAAGTTCCACTTTTATCTGCTCTATTCCCTGCAGAAACCACTATTTGTTGGACAGTGATGGCGATGTCATCTAACCTGAATGAACTTGGGAGCAGTTAGTGGGACCGTTTACTCATCCAGCCCCTCGTCCTCATCTTCCTCCTCCCCCTTGGTGTCCACCTCGCTTGTGTCTGAGAACTCATGCAGCAGGACGTACTCGCGGCTGCTGAAGCCAAACTTGATAACGTCTTTTTCTTTGAGTTCATAATAGCGCTGGGCCTCGATGCGCTGGTTGTTCAGGTAGGTGCCATTGCCGGAACCCAGGTCAATGATGTAAGGCCTTACCCTTCGGCCACTGGTGCCATCTGCACGTGTAAATGCCATCAGTCTACGGAAACAGACAGATAATTAACAGCAAAAAAACATACAAGTGGAATCAATCAACGTGGAATGGAGTTTTGTCAAACACCTTAGCTGCTAACAGTTATTCTTACCTGTACTGGAATACTGCATGTTGCTTGGAGCAGGATGGGTGGTCAATGGGGATATCAGCAATTTTTCTCTGCCGCCCCAACAAATAGGCACTCTGTCTGTGAATGTACATGACTGGAAGAGGTTCATCATTCTTGAAAGGGTATAGTCGCCATCTGCGCTTGGGGATGCGAGCCTCTGGTGGCTCGTTGTACTTGATCACCACTCCCCGGAATGTGTTTGTATCTTCTGTTAGAGCCCCCGACAGTTCAAAGTTGGGCTTCTCTTTCTCAACAGGCGGGGCATTTGGACTCCCTTGTCCAGACGGCCCAAAATCCTGCTCTTCGTTTTCTTCACGCCGCTGGCGGTTTTCTCTGCGTCGCTCATCGTGCTGCTGTCTCTCAGCTTGTTGAGAGGCAAACACATCTCGCTCTCTGTGTCTGTCTCGACCGCGTTCTCTCTCCCTCGGCCTGTCTGACTCCCACCTGCTCCGCCTCTCCTCTGGCTGGTCTGTTCTTCTCCTCCGCTCATCTCCACCACCCCGATGCTCCTCACGTTCCTGTTAGATTTTTGATAAGAAGACGGTTAAGGCATGGTCACATGTGCCAGAAATTAACATTTGCCTCCCATTCACTTCCACTCAAGTGCCAAAAAAAAAGGGTTGCAAAGCAAATATGCATTTTTGCATTCACACGAAATTAAACTCGAGTAAACTGTTGGGCAAATATTGTCTCAGCAGGTTATGTGTGGCCATGTCTTTATTTAAAGAAATCAGACTGCTAGTCTAGAAAAAAAAACTTGCAGTCATAGTTAAGTAAGGCATTAACAATAATGTCTTAGCATTACATTCAGTTAGTTCCTGACAAGATGAAAACTTATGTCATGGTACACTCATAACTATGTTATTCTACTAACGTTCCTCTCACATTCTAACATGAACAAGAAAACCATTAAACTGTATTTTATGTGTATTTATATATTTTAGCATATTAGCAAATATATGCCACAGTAATACTAGTGTCCATATATGTGTAGGCCAGTGAGAAGTAGCAGTACACTGGTGACAAACTCCAGAAGTACCATAAGATGCCAGTTCAGATTTTTAAGTGGCATGCGCAAGGAAAATTGGTATAACACATACCACTGTAATTGTGAGCAAGCTAATTTTTCGAAATATACTAAAGCTGTATGTCATCTTTTGGAAATACTTTAGACTCCAGTCACCCGCTTTATTTCAGCACCACGGTGGGGAGGAGTGCGACTTCTTCTGTTTCTGGGTGATCTGCTGCCTCGTCTGACGGGCGATGTCTCTCTTCTAGCGGGTGAACGGTCCCTGGTCCTGGCGGGTGACCTACACGAAGAACACAAAAAGAGGTCATTTAAATACTTTCTGAAACACAACCTGTTCTCTACAGATAATTTGAGCGCGTCTGTTTAAGGCTAGCGGGCGACTAATTTAGCTAATAAAGGCTCACTGGCCAATATGTTCCTGTCAAATTAGAACGTATCAACATCAAAATACATGGCAAAATGCGAACCAATACAATACGATGACGTTTTATTTATCGGAAATACCTGCTGACTCGTCTCCTCTGTGGACTCGAGTTGCCGCTGGATCTCGACCTCGAGCGGCGTGATCTCTGTGGCCTAACAGGGCTCACTTTCTCCTGCTTTATCTTAACTTTCGGCTCCCGCTCCGACGATTCCCTTCTCCTGTGTCGCTTTTCTTTGGTCATTCTAACATATATGTTCTAATCCAAACGTTATGTAACTAAACACACATCACAGGACGCCCTAAAGTACGTAAAATAAAACACCAGCAGATTCAAAAATCCAGCAATTGCAAACTTCAACTGTTGTGCTCGAATCACACACTTCCGTTTCCTGCGGTGCGTCGAGAGTTTAAATCGACGTGGTCGCTCCAACTCTTCGCGTTGGTTCCGCATGACTGTTTAGTATAGTCTAGTCTCTCTTTTTCTTTTCGTAAGATTTTGAAGAAAAGTCGCGTTGTTTAACGACGGTAAAAAAAAAAAAAAAAAGTTTTTTTATGCTGCTGTATTGTTGAATCCATAGACGTATACATAGACGCCGCACTGAGCGGGTTAGCCCGTTGCTGTGATACGTCAGCGTGTCCGCCATGTTGGATGTGGCAGATCTGCCTCGTAAATAATGTAAGGAAATGGATCGGTGTTCGTTTTTTTTTTTTTTATTATTCTGTCGGAAATTGGGCTTACCACTAAACTAGATTGTGTCCACTGTTTTTTCTTTTCGGTACCAGCACTGTACAGGCTGTTAATAAAAGAGGAAAACTATCATATTTTGTGTGCCGATAACTTTTCTTCCAGACTTCCAGAATTATCAAAAGAGGCATGGTGTATCATGAATTTAAAGACCAATTGTTCCTTTTGTACTAAATTTCAGAATCTGTTTTTAAAGTACAACTCCTTTACTTTCTTACGTTTACTAAAGTAAAGGGGTTGAATCAGTATTTCTACTTTTACTTAAATCTTTTTTTACACAAACATCTGTACTTCTACACGAAGTAACCAATGTGAGTAGTTTTGCCACCTCTGGCAAATACATAGATCTATTTTGCCACATCCAATATGGCGGCGACGTTGACGTATGATTCAGCGCTCAATGCGGCGTCTACGTATACGTAAGACTTTGGTCTAGTTGAACCAAACTGCTGACTACACTCGGACAAACTTGAATGGAACACCAGGAATGGACGCTGTTGCCATGACAACGCAAACACATTCTATTGAGTTCCGAGAAAACCACATTATTTTGCCAGCACTATTTCTATTATTGAAGCCAAAAAACAGTCTTTGGCGTTATTAAGGTGTAGCTTCATTACTTCCATAAGTGAGCACAGGATGATTCCCCCAGCAGAGTCCCTCCTGAGATACAACAATCCCGTTTTAATCAGCAAAACCACAGACAGGAAGTCACCAAAGGTGAGTTTACCAAGTAACGTCAACGTTAACTTTGGATTGCGGCTTGAAGCGTTGACAGGCGGGTGGAGAAATACAAGACATAAATACGGTATATTATTTCTGAAATGTCTGCAAATAGTTGTAGTTATACACGCCGACGTGTGCCACATGAAAATGAATCTTTAGTACTAGTGTAAAAAAGTGCCCGAATCCCCTTGATGTTAGACCTGAGTCATGTATGTATATTAAATTAGCTATAATATCTTGTTTAACAACAACATGCTCAATTATAATCATTTTTATTTGATCGAAAAGCTGACAAAACTGACCTTTCTTACAAATGGGTGTGTATGACTGAGGAGCCACAAGGCAATATTAAAATATATCAGCTATTTGAGAAATAATCACATGCAATATACATGTGCATCATGAAACCATATTCACTACAGGGACGGACTTTGAAGGTGAGCCCTCAGCAGCCTGGCAGCTCTAACCCCATCCCATCTCCTCCAAAACCAAAACCAATCACCAGTGATGCCCCCAAGCAGGAAAACGAGGACATCCTGAACAGCATCCTTCCACCCAGGTACAGCTCTACACCATCAACGATGTATTATTATTCAGCCTTGTTCAAACTGTGCTCTGATTTATCTGAACTTCTGCTACTGCAGGGAATGGATGGAGGGAAACCAGCTGTGGGTGCAGGAAGTGTCCAGTGCACCTTGCACAAGAGCAGATGTTGTTCGCCTAGTGGAGCTGCTGGACATAAAGCTGCAGCAAAGGCAGGCCAGAGAAACAGGGATCTGTCCAGTCCGCAGGGAGCTTTATTCTCAGTGCTTTGGTAAGGAGGAGGCTGAGATAGGACTGATCTTATAGTTTTGTGATCAACATGACTGGATTTATTCATTTATCATTTTTTTTTTCATGTTCCAATGAATGCATATTTCACCCAAATCAATATACACTCCCAGGCCACTTCATTAGGTACACATTGCTAGTATTGGGTTAGACTAGTGCCTTCAGAACTGACACATCCCAAAGGTGCTCTATTGGATTCAGATCTGGTGACTGTGGACGTCATCAGTTCAGTGAACACATTGTAATGTTCAAGAAACCAGCAGCATTATCCCGCTGGAAGTAATCCATCAGAAGATGGTCCACTGTGGTCATAAAGGGATGGACATGGTCAGCAACAATACTCAGGTAGGATGTGGTGTATAAAAAATGCTGTTGGAGGGCCCAAGATGTGCCAAGAAAGTATCCTCCACATCATTACACCACCAGCAGCCCGAACCACTGATAGAAGGCAGAGTGGATCCGTTCAGTTTGCATTGTTTATATGAAAGATGGTTGTGTGTGGATATTCCAGTAGATTAGTGTTCTTCTCCATTCAGTTTTAACCATGCCCGATCTACATATTTTTCTGTTTTCTTTCAGATGAGCTCATCAGACAGGTTACCATCAACTGTGTTGAGAGGGGTCTGCTGCTGTTGAGGGTCAGAGACGAGATTCAAATGACCATTGCTGCCTACCAGGCACTGTATGAAAGCAGTGTGGCTTTTGGAATGAGGAAAGCACTTCAGGCTGAACAGGGCAAGGCTGACATGGAGAGAAGAGTAAGGGTATTTCATTATCTGTCATAACTTAAAACAATCAATATTCCCCAAAAATATGTGGAGTGTTTTCTACACAAAAATATTTAAAAAAAAAAAAAGAACCTTCTCAAAAGCTATAGAAATAAACTGGTTTTACATATGCTGTCCAGCAGAGAGCACCAATTCACTTTCAGAGTTATTTTAAGATAAGGATGGTGGTAGTGCACTTTTAAATAGTTGATCCTGTGTCCAGAACGAACTAACGACTGAATACTTACCTAGATTTGTGATCTGGAGGATGAGAAACAAGATCTGCAGAAGCAACTTAACGAGATGAAAGCTAAATGTGATGCCATTGAAAAGAATGAAAATGAAAAGCGTCAGGTGGAGGAAAAGAAGCACTCAGAGGAGATTCAGTTCCTGAAGAGGACCAACCAGCAGCTTAAGGTGATGTTTCATGTTGTTTTAGATATCACAAGTATTAGCCATGTTGCCTGTCTTATTTGTATTATTATATATTTAATATTTGTCTTTCTGCACAGAAACAACTGGAGGGGATCGTCACACCAAAGAAGTGACTTCACAGTGCTGTTTGCCAGTACAGAATGTCACGACATGTAAAACTATATCAATTAGCAAATATTTTATTTCAGCATGTCGTGACAAGTTCAAGCCATAACTGTACATTTCTCTTGAAAATCAAGAGAGCATTACACCTGTAAATGACGAATGAAACGTCATTCAAAAACTGTGTTGAAGGGGAAAAGGCAAGATCAGTTGTTTCCCTCTGAGGGACAGTGTTGGTCAAGATAAGGCATCAGATGGCCTCCTGATAAAGACCACCTGTTTTTGTTCCAACTACACTTTCGATAAAAACTTTCTGGCAAGTTTTAAATAAAGATTTCTTTACGAGTCCAGTCTAGTGTTTGGATCTTTTAGCCTTTTGACCTTCTGAGGCAGATGCTGGGGCCTTTCTATCCTTGTTCTTGTTCTTCACATTATGCGTTTCGTAATAGCGTACACCAACTTTCTTCGCCCTCTTAGCACGGTCCATTGCTCTTCTCTGTAGAGACGGGTGAAGAGAACAGGGAGAAAAAAAATGAGCTTTTCAACTCCATTACGTCAGTGAGTCAAGTCAATTTTATTTATAAAGCACCAAATCAAAACAGATGTTATCTCATGACGCTTTTCTTACAGAGCAAGTGTGGAACTGACTCTTTAATTTATAGACACGCAACATTTCATATTCATCACAGAGACATTCACCTAATGCCTTGACTCTGTTTGACGTCAGAGAGAACAAACAGTGCATACCTGTTTAGAGGTCAGTCTCTGGGTGG
The DNA here is from genome assembly GCA_029721515.1 of Synanceia verrucosa. Taxonomy (NCBI): domain Eukaryota; kingdom Metazoa; phylum Chordata; class Actinopteri; order Perciformes; family Synanceiidae; genus Synanceia; species Synanceia verrucosa. The sequence goes on along the minus strand of CM056557.1, from coordinate 12,008,168 downwards.
ACTCCTCATTTTCAGCTTTCCTCTTCTTGCTCCTCTGGTTTGCATCTGAATTTAAACAAAGGATGAATATGATGTCAGTGGCTGCCTGGCTGGATCGCAATGTCAACCTGACCTACCTAATTTCTATGGCTAGAGGCAAATACTGTACAAATCAGCATTTATGCATTTCGGTGTCAAACATAGAACATAGACTATCATGTCTACAAAACAGCATGCTTTATTGTTTTTTTTTTTGTAGTTGTTCTGAGGTTTTTGCATCCTAACCAAATATGATACATCTTTAAAAAAATTCTGGTGATCTTCTACCTTTCTTCTGTGTTTGCTTTGTTGCCGCTGCTTGTTTAGTCTTGATGTCCTTGAACGCTTTGTCAGAAAGAGCCTTCGGTATCCTGTCCAAGGAAAGAGAATGAAGAGCAATTAAATTAGGCTTAAATATCTGTTATTTAACTTGATTAAAGATATGCAAACAATGACATGCAAGCATCATGGGAACAGGCTTCAAGGGCTAAAAGGCTGGTTAGCACGGACCACCTAAAATGTATGGCATCTCTATGCCTGACAACTTCATGTTACTTTACTGAATCAAAGATATTCGGGCAATACACGAAAAACAAAACAATATGGAAGTAAAGTTTGGTTGAGAGCAGACGGACCGGATTGCAGAGAAGCGTTTGGTTTTGGCTCGGTCCAGGAATTGCTTGTACTTGGAGATCTTCTCATCCAGCTCACGAATCACCTCACGTGAACTTTTGCTGCCGTTTGCTTTGCCAGTTTGAGCAGTTGTGGGCTCCGAGTCCACAGTTTCTCCATCTGCTGGTTCAGCATTGGTCCCGTCTTCCTCCCCACCCTCCGCTTCACCCTCTTCTTCATCATTTTCACTGTCATCCTCCTCATCAGAGGGGTCAGACAGTCCCAGATCAGGCATCTCCACAGGAACCAAGTCTTCCTCGTTGAACTCAGGTGCTACATTGATCTTTCCGAAGTTCTGTCGCACATTAGACAGAATCTTCTGGACCTGCTCCTTCTGTCTCTGCTGCTGTTCTTCATGTTCCTCTGAGACCATGTCTGGATTGTCTGGCTGTTCCTCCTGCACATTCTCAACTACCTCTGAGGATGCTGCGACTGGCAATAGCTCCTTGTCCTTGAAGGATTACAGAAACAAAACACAACGTTCGACACAGGTTGGTGTAGAGGGAAAAAAAAAAAAGTGTAATTGAAAACACGGAGAAATTCTGTGAACTCTTACCTCTTGATCGCCCTCAGGTCCTGGGGGTTTCACAAAGAAGGGGATACGTCCTCTCTGCCAGTCATTCAACACCATTTTGGAGACAGTAGAGAGATCTGGCTCACCGCCCTGTGCAAGAATGAATTGCTCAAGCTTAGGATTTAAAATGAGTCATTCACAAACACACTGCTATTGAACAAAGGGCAGAAACAGACCAGATGTTTTACTTGAAGGATTTATGTACCATTTTCAGAGCAATAATACAGCAGCAAACAACTACTCGCTATGTAAAGACATAGCACAGTCCAGTAGGGTCTGCTTGTGTGCGTTATAATCAGAGCTTCTGTCGGCTGCACGTCGCACATGGAAGCCATAGATTTGCTCTGAATAGAGAAACTTTAAGGTCCAGTACTTCATCAAATGGACAATTATTACAATCCCCATGAATATTTTAAATGAAAATATTATATTATAAAATATTATATCTGCTTGTCCTTACATTTTTATTAAACAAATCAATAGAATAAAGGCACAGCTTTTTTTAAACAAGCAAGAAAATGAAAGAGGAACATTCAGACCTTCAGAAGTTTCCCAGTGCGAAATGCCAGCTTCTCTAGGAAGTCTTCAGCAGAGTTCCAAGTGGGGATGCGGTAGGTCTTCTGAATGTATTCTGGCTTGGCCCGCTCCAGTACGGCCTCAATGTGCTCCTCTGGGTTCTTTATCTTCTCCACTTGAACCTTAGTAAGGAGGAAGGGCGAAGACAAAAACATGCAGTTCAAGAGATGAAGGTGCAACCTTTCAGTTACGGGGGGCTGCATGGTCGAGATGTTAAAACCTAGGATCAGAAACGTTATGTCTGCTTTTCAAATGATACTTTTTTCCTGTGCTATGAGGAGCAACAATGAAATTTAATGCATGTTCGTTGTATTGGAGTGGATGCAGACACAAGCCAGAATGAGGCTGTTATCATAAAAACTTGAGGCATAAAAGGGAAAAAAATGAAAGTGACTTACCACTCCCTTGAGGACAATATCAGATTCACTGTCCTCTGAAGGGTAGACAACACCAGGACAGTCAATGAGGAAGATGCGTCTCATCAAAGTGATGTACTGCCACACCTACAGAAGGAGGAGATTAATGTTGACTATGTTGATATAAATGAGATATTAAATCTTATATGATACCTTACCCTGTCTGTGCTTAATGACATAAAAAATATGAAGAGTGAGTAAAACAGTGTTTGCATGTGGCCAAGAACTGTAATAAAGGCTTCCTTTCTTTACTCCTTATGCTACAAAGTTCACCTTTCCATGATCGGTTCATCAGAGGGGATGGTAAAGTAACTTTGCACATTCATAACATTCTCACAACAGGGTCATGGCAGTGCAGTGGATCATGAGCCTGTTTGGCTGTCATCAGCTAGCTTGGAGTATGCGGTGAAAATCAAAGACAAGGTGAGAAATAAAGGCGTGTTGGCCACAGTCCCATCAGATTCACTGGCTGCCCTTCTTTCCCCTTGACCCTGCTGTGGACATTGGGCTTTTCAGACCATCGTTCCTTTCCAAACAGGATAAGCAGCCCCAGAGAAAGGAAATGAAGGATAAAAATGCTTGTTTGTCTTACTTTTGGACCAGTCTCTCCTTAGATTTTCAGTTATAGTGAAGAGCCACTACTCCTGTTGTTGCAGCTAAGCTGCAAAGCTCCTCTTGCTTTTCACTCTAAAATATTGTTTCCTTGTCTGCTCCTTGGAGTAGTGTTTATGCATCACTGGTTGGATGTTTGCAGTTCATATTTTATATTTTAGGACTTTAGATTGTCCTCAGTGTAAATGTAAGCCTGAGTGACCATATAGTGTTTTTTTCTGGCAGGAACCATCTGATCCACAGTGAAGCAACACCACAACCCACACTGTTCTCATGGCGCTTTTCCACAGGCGCGGTACGGTACGGTACCACGGCTCTACACGGTTGTGGCGCTTTTCCACAAATACCTGATACCTGGTACTAGGTACTTTTTTCGTACCTCCTCAGCCCTGGTTCCAAGCGAGCCAAAGCGATACTAAAACACGTCAGCCGACTGCCTTCCACTGATTGGCCAACGAGTGTCGTCATTGGAAGCGTCATTGGATGCGGGACGTCCGATTAGACTGTAAAAGCCAAACACAACTCGACTCCACCTTTTTAAAACCGGCAACTGCTGTCTCTTTTCTTTCACTTTGCGAGTGACAGAAAGTCACAGAGCGAGCAACAAATACATGATCGCTTCGGTGTCCTCCATTGTTTGTCTTCTTCCCGGTTGTCTGTGACGCAAGTTATGGCAGTTTCGCTGCCGTATGACGACCCCGCCTACGCTGAGGAGGTATTCAGTTGTTGGATAAGCGCCACAAAAAAACATTTGAGATTTTTGTATGGGAGTGTTAAGAGTGGAAGCTTTGAAAAAAAAGTTACTGGGTGCATGCACTCTCTTCTCATTGGAAACAACTGTAAAGAAGATGCTGCCACTCAGACTTACTTAATTTTATGTTGTTTTGATTCATGATTTATTGTGGATTTTATTAATTTATATTTTACTAATTTTATAAGCACATGATTATGCTTTACTTTTATCTCAGCCCATATTTTGACTTTTATTTGACTAGTTTGCTGATTGACCCGGTCAATTGAGGTTGTCTTAAATGTGCTGTATAAATGAACTTAAATAGCCTTGAATTTCCTTTGGTCCTGTTACATGTTTACATGGCTGAGACGACACATGGACCTTACCTTTGTTTCTCCAGCAAGCGGTGCCACATTGCAGACCTTCTTAGACCGCAGTGTGTTGATGACGGAGCTCTTTCCCACGTTAGGGTAACCAATGAAACCAACACTTATCTGTTTCTTGTCTGTGTGGAGCTGTGGGAGGCAAACAAAAGGAAACTCAGAATGCTGTGTTTCTGAAAAAAGCTACTCAAAGCTGTCTTCAGTTCATCGAGGTAATCTTAGACGAGGCTCTGTTGCCATTAGCAGTAAGTGGACTTGTCATCATGGAGTTTGTTCAAAATACCAAAGGAAATCTTAAAAAAATACTTCTTGTGTAAACAAGACAATCACAAAACCTTTTAAAGCAAGAGACTAGGTTTTAGTTTTTGTCCCAGGAGGTAAACTATGAAGGCTGCTTTGGAAAAGGTTTTTCGCTGTTTTTTGGTGAACGTGGTCCAACAGAGAACAAATTTTTACAAGGAAGGGGAAAAAAAAATCAATAGTTTTCATGTGTCGTTCTCATAAAAGCATCTTTAAATTGCAAAATTAAATCTAACAGCAACATTCCTTTTGATTAGTAAACACTTGAACTTTCTTTACCTTTTACCACATTGCATGTTCTGGTCTAAATTATATCTATACATACATACATACCTACATGCTCACACACGCACACGTGAGCAACAGACATAAACTGATACCTACATGACAATTAACACAATAACACATTTCTACCAAGATACACTGAATTTGTGGTACGTGCTTACTTTGCCAAATTGCCTGAGCAGCTGGATGAGGGAGCCCTTGCCGAACGAGTTGGTGAGGCTGGCATGGAAAGCCAGAGTCGGGTACTCTTGGGATAAAACAGCTACCCAACGTTTCTGGTTCCAAAAGACACAAGGCTCATAATTTAATATTAATATTAAGACAGTAACACAGGGGTAACATGTGGTAAATATCTTACCGTGACCCAAGTGGGGATGAGGTCACACTTGTTGAGAACAAAGATCAGATGTTTCCAGGATTTCTCTTTCTTCAAATATGACTCTATGCTCTTGGAGCGTGTTCCCATGGGATCACGGGCATCCAGCACTTGGATGATGACATCAGAGGAGTCGATCACCTGTTACATAAGAAAATGCAGCAGTTTAAAAACTCTACATTAACATAATACACAGTGCTGAGAGGAGGTTGGAAGCAATACCTTGTAAAGTTCTCCCCAGATCCTCTTGGACTGACCCTTCTTGAAGATTTCCTCACGTACTTCTTCCCTGTTGCAAAATGTGAATGAGAAAAGCATTTCTGCATTTAAATATGAAACTCCAGCGACCATGCTTCTGGTCAGAAGAGCCAGCAGGAGAACACAGTCTTACCTGACGCCTGTGTCCTCAGTCACCAGATCTTTGTCCTTGTCTGCACTGTAGGTCAGGACTGAGGCCTCAGCCTGTTCTACGAGGTCCTTCATATCCCCCACCATAAGACTGGGCCTCTTCCTCTGAGCTTTGGGCCCAAATGTGGTCTCAAAACCCTCCGTGTCTAGAATGTGCACCTTGGAGTTCTGCAGGTGTTGAAACAAAGACAAAGATCAGACTTACTGCTCTCACTGTTTATTTTAATCAACAGTAAGCCACAAGAGCGCACCAGTCCAAATTGTCTGGGACCAGACTGACATTACTGTCTTTAAAAGAGGCTCTAGTTGGCTCAGTCCTAAAGCTAGAGACACTGGCATTGTGTGAGATTAGATGACTCCACTGGACGCAACCATGTCATGTTAGCTCATTGGTAAAGAGGCTAAATAACACTTTGAAGTTTTATTTTAGTGAGGGGGTTGACCATTTTCAAAGGCGGTCCCTTGACCTCTAATCTCAAGAGTTTCTTTATAGACACGCTCACTTTATCCTGATCCAATGCTAGTTTGACATGCTATAAAAATTTGAAAAAAAAAACCTTGGACCCCATAAACTGGTTATGGCTGGAAGACTCACATGCTTGTGGATCCACTGAGCTCAATTGTATTTATGTGTGAGCCCTCTTCTTCTTGGAAACATGACCTGCTGTGACCTCTAGGATAATCGCATCCTCATGAAACTTTACAAGAGACCTAGTGCACATTCACAGTGTTTTATGATGCCAAATCATGGTGTTCCTCAAGGTCTTACTGTCTTAATGTGCCATTTTTTATGATTTTAATCAATACTCGACCACTTGTCTCAGTGGAAGGAGGAGGGGCCGCTAGCAGACACACAGAGAGCAGCTGTAGCAGGTGAGCTGGTGAGGGGTAGAGAGCCAGGAAACGAGGAGAAAGTAGTAGGAATAATAAAAGAGATGATTTCAGAGCTGAATGCCACATCCCCGATTACAATACCAGGGTCCGAATTTAACAGTTGCCCGAATGCCCAGGTCAAGTGAAAACAAGTGGCAGGCCGATAGACAGTGCGCAAAAATGCCTGATTGTGCCAGCCTGTGCTGCGTAGCTCAGAGTCGCGGAGCCCTGATTAGCGCAGCCCGGTGACGCAGAGCTCTGTGTCGTCTGTGATACTTTATTAGTTCAATAATTTGTTTAGTTTTGAAGTGGCAGTGATTTACAGCTGTGATAAACGGTTAATTATTAAGTAACACAGTGTCTTATTTATTTAAAACAGGTGGCTCACCTGTTGAGACAGGGCATGGAGGGTGTGACTCCTATTGATCAAATGTGAAAGAGCAAAAAATACTACCTTCTGAAGAAAGAAGTGTTCGTGTTGTATACAATCACCAAGGAATGGATTTTAGTAAAATAAAATTATAAGCAAAAGTATGAGCCACACAGTGAGAAAAAAAAAAAAAAACTCAGAAAAATGCTGACAATAGTATCGTTTATCGGCAATAAGTTGTGGGACAATATATCTTCCAGCAAAATTTGTTATCATGACAGGGAACAGAAGGAAAATTTTTTCCCCCAATCAATTTTTATACAGTCAAAATGGTACAATTGATCCTGGGGTTTCAGAGAGAATCACAGAAAAAGATCCTTACAGTAAACAGAGCAACCAAATATGCAACAACTAAGCCAATGAAACAGCCGAGCCTGTGCTTGGACTGATTACGTGTTCCGACTGGTCACAAGTCGTGTCTCTATTACAACACTGCAATGAGGCGTGGGGGCAAATACTTTACAGGGTTTGTCAGAAACAATGATGTTTAAGGCTTCAGGGTGCCTGATTATCTGCCAAGATCTTCTACAGGCCTCCTCTGGTTCTTTGAAAAAGCATCTTCCCCAACCAAACCACAAACTCTGGTTTAACTCATCTTCATTTTTTTGGAATAATATTCCTGCACTGGTCAATCAACAGTCGCAACATCCAGATTGAAGAGCATTGTTTTTCACTTACTAAATGCTAAATAAAATCATCAAGATCACAAATTGGCTACAAGCTAAGAAAATAATGATCAGCTTAAGTATGACTGCACTGACATTAATTCATACAGTACCAAGGTGATGGTGATTGCAGTATAACAGATTCTATTTCATTTATGTTTTTATATTCTCGGCTACTGTTTGTTTTTTAATTTGTTGTAAAGCACCAAATGAAGCAGTGCTCTCAACTTTGGTGTATCCCCTGTTATACAGTGACAATAACGGCTTTGATTTAATGATGGCAAATCAATGATTAGACATAAAGACATTGCATGAAAAAAAAGACTGACACAGACCCAATATGATGGAAAAGAGATGAAGGGCTGGATGTTGTTCAGAATCGTGCTGATGAAAAACTTTAAGCCTCTCCCAAGCCAAGCACAGTGCCAGCTCACTCAAGACCACAGTGGGATAGAGTGAGAACTGAATGAGGATTAAATTGAGACCTCATGTTCATCTCACCTCATAAAATCCAGAGAAAAAAGCCACTGAGGAAAACATGATTCTCTGCCGCACCGCAATTACATAAGCCAGGTGAAACGGCAATAAATTTATATGCAAGTTTAGGCATAATAAAGTGTACAAAAACAGACCATTATATGGAAAACATCAGGTAAAAAAAACAAAACAAAAATAATTCTTCCTTTAAAGTGAAAAAGGTGAAAAGGAGGTTTTTTCCTTTTATACTCACATGGGCTTTGACTCTATCATGCAGGAGGGACATGGGGAGTTTGCTTCGTCTCATCACCACACGATATGGATCCTTCTGTACCGCTCCCATCTCTTCTTGGAACTTCTGGAGCGACGACTGCTTGATCACGCGGGTATTTGCTGAAATACAGAAGAAATAGATGTAAAGTTCAGATTTCCCATTTTTGATCACCTTGATAACCACTTGTCTTATTAGTTTCACAATTCCCCTTCACACTCACAGATGAGTAATTCCAGGTTTACTCAAAGTCATTATTTCATATATAAATTTAATATAAGGTTAAAAGGTAATCATTTTTCAACAGCTGCCATCTCTGCAAGCAACAACAAATGCATTTAGGCGAATATCAACACACTGACTAGTTGACTGTAGGAGTTCCATGGTTTCACTGCTTAGAAATTTAGGGATTCTGTGCATGTCATGGGTGAATTCTTGTCCAGTTTTCTATGGCTTCAGGGACCAAATTATCATTAATCATCAGATTCTTTAGCAGTGACTGTTCTGCATCCTGTCCATCATCAAACCTGATAAATCTACAGAACTCATGTTTGTGATGTAGTACAGACACTGACAACATTATGTTTTACATTGATGGCATGTGCCAATTCTCTTATCTTAACAGTGGAAACATTTAAGTAGTTTAAGTCGGAAAAATACAAACATGAACAATTTCACTTAAATAAACCAAGAAGAAGAAAGTCTTTCACAAATTATCTGCACTGTTCCAAAAAGTAATGTTGTTTCTGTTCTGGCACATTTACAAAAGCATCACTTACTGTAAGTGACACATACAGTGATGTGGTTCCCCTCCACTAAGACAGGCAGGCAGACACAATATGCTATTGTAACCAACACACCATTTACAAAAGGTAAGGAAATGCACTTACTGAACCATTTGATGTTGGGTTCCACTCTGGCTACTGTCCCTGGAGCCACTGTGGACTGGAACTGCAGAGGTCTGATGACTTTCCCACGGTCATTACTGGGAACAAGAGGTCAATATGAATACAGCACACATAAACACATTTCTCTGCCAATCAGAGGTTCATAGAAAAAAATGCAAATCTTTATCTTGAGTTACCATCTCTGCTTCTGTCTGTACATATTCAGACGCTTGATAGTGGCTCTGTCCCTCATGTTGTTCCCCCCAGCACCTTTGGCTCGATCTGTGACATGCATGTGCAGTTATTATAACATTTAATTTCCTCAACACATTTCACTTTTCAAGGAATATCACAGCAGCTTGCCAATTAATAACAGCTCTTCAATAACAACTGACGACTTCTACTTGACATGGGGCTTTTCCTTGAAGTTGTCAGTGTCACATTCAAAGGGCCTAACACTAACGCAGTGTATTTACAGCAGTGACTAAAGCTACAGTTGTAAAACAGACCTGTACGTTTAATTTTGACATATTGCACGCTTAATGTCAGTGGCTTGCTTAGTTTAGCATAAGTATCCCATAATTGTATTTCCCAGAGCATACTATTTCCCTGGCTAGCAACAATTAGCATTAGCTGTAAACAAACGGATGGAGGTTTAGCTCACCAGGGTTGCTGCTGGACGACGAGGGGTTTATCGAGCTTTTCCCCTTGAACCGAGGCTTCACCATTTTGACCGCTTAGTCGCAAAAGCTTTCCCCGAACAAAAAAACTGAAGAGACCACAGGGCGAAGTCTCACAAACGAGGTTTAGTGGGTTTTATTTCCTTAAGCTCGAGACTGCACACCGCACACGTGTTGTTACGGTGAAACAGGAAGAACGTCATGAGAAGAGCGACAGCGACAACAACCAATCACATCAGAGCTCCTGCTCCTGATATGCATCCTACATTGTAATATAGGATAGACTGTATATACATCATTGGCATGTATACGTATATTAGTCTATAATATACAGAGTGGACGGAGCTATTGTGACGTCCTCCATTGGTTTATGAGCAACGGCGATGAAAAAAAGAATTTCTAATGACCATATATGGTTAGAAGGGGAGTGGAGGGGCGGAGCCTCAGATGCTGAAGCTCAGCAGTGGAGGAGCATCACCGACAGGTGATGGTAGGTTACCAAGAAAAGTTGCTGACAAAGTTAGCTATCTCAGTGAACGTTGCTGACCGTGAAATGAAAAATCTGCATAATATTTCTGATGACACCAGACGGACATCAGAAATAGCTACTGGAATAATTGTTTCTCTTTCAGAAACCTGACTGAGAACCGGGTGAACCCACCTGATGCCACAGATGTGAGTAGCAATTACTTTGCTCTTGTTAGTTATTGTGACTAAACTACAATATGTTATACATTTAGGGAATAATGTATATCCAGATAACTCTCTCTGTCTATATATATATATGTGTGTGTGTGTGTGTGTTTATATATATATATATATATATATATATATATATATATATATATATATATATATATATATATATATATATTACCATATGATAAAGATAGAGCCATCTTCTTTCATGAAGACATACTGGTCTACTGCAGGGGGAGACCCGAAGAGTCCACCTGTTGACCACCTGCACCTGCAGCATTCACACATAAGGATCATCATCTGTGTCACCCTGAGGTTAAAGGCTGGAGCTAATCATGGAAAGGATGAACAGTGCTTGCTGTTGAAGCTGAGTCTTAATGAACTTTCATTAATCCTTGAATATAGCCCACAATGGCCGTAACACTGTTCACTTACTACCAGCTCTAGCTCACCACCATTCCCCTATGTCAGATGGAGCTGTAACAGCTTGTAAATAGTTTAAACTGTTAGTTCGTAGTTCTCTATTATGATATTTAATATCAGTGACAAGAACATCACTTGAGGAAAGTTATATCATAAGTTGTATCATGTTCTAACCAAAGTGACAACCAGTATTATTGTTGCAATTATAATGATAATTTGTTGCTGCTACCCTTTGCTTGGCTTTGGCACCACCTGCTGGTTTGAAAAAAAAGTTAAAAATATTTAAGTGTTTATTTGAAGTACCACAGATACTCCTTTTATTTTTCTAGAAAATAAAAACACAACTGATGCCAGGTACCAATGAGGTGATGTGAATTTGTGACAGGTACAAGTGAGTTAACAACTGGTATTTTGTCTTTACAGGTAGTGAAATAATATTAATACAGAATAATAGTAAACATCAGGTGAAGTAAAGGTTAGTTACAGAATAATAAATAAACAAACAGCACAGCCAAGACACTGACTGAATGGCTATGAACTTAAAGTGACCAGTGTAAGACTTGTGCAAAGATAATTGTGCAAATAAACAGTGATTATGAAAATAACAGTAATTGGTGGAGTTGGATCGCAGGCTGTGAAATCTTCTTCCCAGTGGCAGGAGACTGAAGAGGTAATTGGAGGGATGGGTGGGGTCACCTACAATGCTGCGAGCTTTGCGGGTGAGAAGGGTGGTGTAGATGTGATGGTAGCATTGAGCCAGTGATCTTCTCCGCAGCATTCACGCGCTGCAGGACTTTGTGGTTGGCGGAGGTACAGTTTCCAAACCACACAGTGATGCAGCTGCTGATGACGCTCTCCATGGTGCCTTGGTAGAAGGTCTGCATAATGTGTGTTGGGGCTCCAGCTCTCCTGAATTTGCAGAGGAAATAGAGGCATTGCTGGGCCTTCTTGTGCAGGGCAGTGGTGTTGTTGGTCCAGGAGAGGTGCTCAGTGATGTTCACCCCCAGACTTTGGTGTTGCTCACCTGCTCCATGCAGCACCATTGATTTTCAGAGGCTGGGAGTTGAGGAAGTGGGTTCTCCTGAAGTCAATGACAGTCATGGAGTCTCATGGAGCTGGCCATATATCCCAGGACAGTAGCTCCCCCCCAAAAGATGAGGTCTCTGTCTGGGACTAGTGACGAGAACGACCCGCAGGAAACTTCCTGCCTCATCGTAGTCCATAGTCCATTTCTCCATGTTGAGGATGAGATTGTTGTCCCTGCACCACATGGCAAGCTGGTTGAGGGACAGTTGTTGTGTCGCCTGCAAACTTGACAAAGTGGTTGGACATGTAAGCAGGGTCTTGAGCTCGTCCAATTTTTATGAGATTCCTGCGTGAAAAAAGTTTGCTCACAGATATATGTACCCCCAAAATCTGTGGGCATCTTCACTGTGTGCTTTCTTATGTTGGGATTGGTCTTGTTTGGAAGAAAAGCATAGTAGCCCATGAGACAGTTGGGAGTGAATGTGTCTTTCAGCACATCACAGTTCAGATTGAAGAGAAGGCAAGGTGTCATTAATTTTGGAAGTTAATTTTCTGTCTCTGAGCAAAAATCAAACTGAGATAATTACCAACAAAGAGATAATTGGCCAACAAAATCTTTTAGATGGATATGACCGCACCATTGGCACACTTAATTCATACTGCCATGGCTTTGCGAAGAACCTTGGTGTCATTGTGGACAATGACCTTAAGCTTGATAAACATATAAGATCGACAGTAAAAACAAGCTTTTTTCAGTTATGGTTACTGGTTAATTCATTGTTTTGTTATGTCACGCTTGAACTACTCTCCATTTGTTGGTCTGAACCAGTCAGCACTGCGTCCTCTACAGGTTGTCCAGAACGCAGCAGCCCACCAGCTGACTGGTAAGAAACGACGTGACCATATTACTTCTGTCCTTGCCTCCTTGCACTGGCTGTCTGTTAATTTTAGAATACAATTGAAAATTTCATTGTTTTTTAATTTTTAAAAGGTCTGACAACGTCTTATTTGTCGGAGCTGTTGAAGCCTCCCACAACTACCAGGACACTCAGGTCGTCTAACCAGCTGCTCCTGGCAGTACCTCGGTCCAGACTCTCTGCCCGTGGAAAAGGGTCTCACTAACAGCCCCAAAACTGAGGAACAGCCTTCCTTTCCAGGTTAGAGCTGCACAGTCCACTGAATACTTTAAAATACTGCTGGGGGCTGGAGCCTATCCCAGCTGTCTTAGGATGAAAGGCAGGTTACACCCTGGACAAGTCGCCAGTTCATCACAGGACACTTATGCTGCATTCGTGTTGTATCGGAAGTTGGGATTCTAACTGGGAATGACATCACACCTGAGTTGACGCATTCAAGTAAACAAGTCGGAAAACCAAGATGGATGCCTGTAATGAATGTTTGTTGTGCTTGCTCTGTCAGAATGAAGAAAGCTAATGCGACGATATGAGATCCTCAAACACAATTGATAGGCACAAAGGAGGAGGGTGTGTGTTTGTTCTCCTGCGTAATTATGTGTGGGAAAAACATTTAACTCTGTAGGCTGTAACGCTACATGGCGCTAATCCAGGGCACTGCCATCTTGGATTATGACGTTGTGGTCAAGTTGGGGTAGGTGAAGAAATTACGAGTCGTACATCCGACTTTGAGGGGCGTTGCAGTTGATATTTACGACTCGGAGCTCATAAATTACGACTTATGAGGACAACTGGAACGCAGCAATAGAAACCAATTAACCTAATCCCCATGCATGTTTTTGGATGGTGGGAGGAAGCCGGAGTACCCGAAGAGAACCCACGCAGACACAGGGAGAACATGTTCATGTGATTCAAAGTCAAAGAGTAAAGGCAGCAAAGGCATTCTAAATGAATGAATGTTGTTTATAGGATGCAGATCTGCAAGGTGTAAAATTTGTGCCAAAAGTCATGTGACAGTTTTTCCTACTGGTAAAATTGCTTTTGTGCTTGAAGAATTTTATTTTGTTCATGAAGGATATTTTATTGTAATTGAAGAAATCTGTTTTTGTATGTGTAAAACATGCTGTATTTTTTTCTAAAGCATGATGTAATTGTTCGATAGGTATGCATTAGTTTGTGAATGATGTTTTATATTTGCAAACCATACTGAGTTTGTTTGTGAATCGTTGGTCATGAGAAAAACACATTTTGTGTGTTTGTGAGGTTTTGGCATGCTGCTGTCAATTTGAAGGGAATCAGGTCACAGGAGAATTGAAATGTTTTTGTTTTTTGGATGATGAATGAGGCCAAGTGGTTGAATAAATGTTTTTGGCTGAAACAACAAAAGAAAAATATGCCATGTTCAGGGCTGTGGCAGAGATTTTATACTGTGGTTATTCCAGATTTCCCCAGTTCACCAAAAAAGGATTTTTCACATCTTATTTGTTCAGTAATATTTTTCTGTATTTTTTACAAACGTTGTGGTGCAGACACAAAACCTGACCTTTGATTATTTTTAAGTGCCAAGGACAACCGCAAAGCCCTTAATGTAGGCTATGTCATGCTCCGTCTGTCTGGTTTGGTTAAGTTTGTCTCATGTCTGCATGTTGTCATGTCAGTGTTGGTTATTTGATTAGTAATTTTCATAGCCACTTTAGAGTGCCTTCTTTAGTTTATTTCTTATTGTAGTTATCCTCTTTTTCAGAGCGTCCTTTGTAATTTTGATAGCGTTGTGCAGACTTTTATTTTGTAGTTTTGACGGCCTTGATAGCGAGTGACTTCAGTTAATATTTTCATAGCCGTCAGATAAGTGATCTTTTATTTTCTAGATAGTTCTTGTTTTTTTCCACCTTATCTGGGCAGTTTTGTGTTTTCTCCGGTATTAGATTAGTGCAGTCAGTGTAGGGACTCCCCGGCATGCTCTCTTACCAGCCTGGAGAGGCACGCTCCACTTCCCTACCTGGAAGTGCTGAGTCTGTCTGTTTCACCTGTTGCCTGTACAAATAAACTCGCTTTGAGTCACCATTACCTCCTGAGAATGGAAGCCTCACAGGCTATGGCCCTGCCTCTGAAATGAATAATAGTCAAATACAAATTACAAATGCTTTGCTGTGTGCCAACACCCACTCACCCCCCCAAAAAAAAAAAACCTTGACCTATTTGACACCAGAAAGGCAGAGCTTGTTTCACGATATGAAAAGAGCTTGTGTACGATATGTTACACAAATGTGGCTCCGAGCCAAGGTAGGCAAGTTCATAGAGACTCTGGTCTGGAGAGGCGCCCTCCAGTATTCGGTTTATACAGCAGGGAGACCAAGGAATGTTCACTGTTCATTTTCATACAGATAGAATTGGAACTGACTACATCCACTGCAATAAATGATTTTCTTTTTGAAATTCTAAAATATTTTTTTTTCTTCATCTAAATAAGCTGTTCAGATTCTTCACTTTAGAGTTCATTCAGTGAAGCACATTTATGCAGATAGGGAAAAAACAAATGTCAAATTCCTTTTATGTCAGGTCAACTTCATTTAAACCCAAACTGTTAGGGCTGAAATTAGAGACAGATTGTTAACCTGTCCAAATTCTTTCCATCTTTATCTTTTATAGGCCAGTCTGTTCTGGTCTGATTTGGAAAACCAGTCACAGCTGTTAAGTGGTAGGATACTTGCTGTGTCTTGAAGAGTGTTTTATTAAAAATGCACAAATTAAACTTGCCTTGCTGTGTCTTCTTGCACCTGATACATTTAACAGGAATCATAAGGGAGCAGAAGACTGAAATAGAGATGATTTTATGTTGCCCTATGAGGACATTTATAGATTCCCCTCATAAAAAGCCACTTCTGTTCAGTTTGAAGACATACTAAACACAGTTTACAGTAGTCTTCTTGTCTGTCAACAGAGGTTGGCAGAACTTTGTGTGACCTTGATTTGCATGAAAGTGTATAGCTAGGTATAGAGCTGCCACCAAGAAGACAACAACAGGCATTAATCCCAATTTGCATGCAGGAATGCAACATCCATACCATCGATGACAGAGTGACCACAATTCATGATTGATGCTCTCAGCCATGGGAAAAACACCAGACCTAAGCAAGGCTAACAATTTCAAACCAGCTCATGACAAGTTGCATGTGCTGCACCAAGTTGCTTGTCAGATGTGAAAAACATTACTTCTGTACCACTTTTTTCATAGTGCATCAGCAGCCGTTTTCTCTGTTATTTTCTCATGTAAAAATATGTAAAAAAGCTGCTCTAAATTAAAACCATTACAACAAATAGCATATTTAATGAGCAGTTTTGTATCACAACACTCAGTTCTGTTATATACTAGCTTTTATAGACCAATATAATAGGGAACATGTTGAAAACAGGCCTCCCATCAGGGTACTGGAGTGAAAATACTTTACGGTTTCTGCCTCTGATCTTTGGTCCTTTGGCTGTGGAGCATGTTAGAGCTTGTTTGTTTGTTTCGAACTTTATGGAAAGCCAACCTCTGAAGTCATATCATTCATCTTTCAGGCAGCTATGCATCAATCAGTCTCCACCTGTTTAAGACGGACAGTTCAGGAGCTGAAGGGAGTGGAGCGTCAACAGGTAGCACCAGTGTTTGATAAGATTATGACAGAAGCTTCCAGACTGATACTCCAGTCCCAGCATGTGGTTCACAGATTGGATATATTCAGCGAAAGGTTTGTTCCAAAATGAAATAACGGACAACATGTTCACTGTTTCAGAAAAACTTGACTTATTCCTTGTGTGATTAATGGCATAAAAAAAAAACATCAAAAGGAGAGGAGATGTTTTAACTTTAAAATAAGGAATAGATCTAACAACTGCCTTAACAGGGTGTTACTACCAACATTTCATTTACTGAATGATTGTTTATCCCAGGAATGCCTTTTACTTTGATCCTGTTGCTAAAGTTTCCATAACAATGAAGAATTAAAACAATAAATAGTGTTAAAAAGAGATATATTTAATGGAAAACAGTGAAAATCTAACAAGCCAGCAATAACAAATTTACTGTGTTGTAAAAACACAGTGCCCCCAAAATACCCTGCTTCATTATTAACAATACAATTAAGCTTCCTCCCCACTATTGCTTGGTGAGGCAATAATATGTTGTGGCAGGAATTAGAAACATTTGCTTGTTCTCCATTCACTTGGTGAGAAATACCAGATGCAGAGGATTTCAGTGGTGAGGGTACTCACTTTTTTTATCTACAATGCACAGAGAGACTGGAATAAGTGAAATGGAGTTAGTGTGACGGATGCTGCTTCACAAGTCAGTGGCAGTGTATTGAAGCTTCCCCATGACTGTTGAGCATAATATTTCAGCCTGGTTCGCTTGCTGAATCTCTGCTTTTAATCACAACTGGAACACCAGCTAGATGATGGAGCTCAGCCGCCTGGCTGAATGAGTAAAAGAGAAAGATTGATGAAGGTCCAAAGGTTGCACCATATTATAGCCTCACTGCTCTTGTTGTTGTTGTTGAGTGCTTCATGGCTAACTGATAAGCTAACCTGAAGTGATTTAGATATAAGAGATCACTAAAGTGATTACAGTTCTCCCTTCCTGAGGAGGACATGAATGTCTCTATAAAAGTTAAGTCCATCCATTGGTCGTCCAGACATCTCACTAAAACCCCAAAATATAAAATTCATGTTGACATTGTGACACAGTCGAGATCCCTCCTCTGGAAACTGATGATTTTTTTTTAAAAAAATGTAATGGCAAGCCATTTAAAAGGTGTCTGAATAGTCAGGACCAAAGTGGTAGACTGACTCTTCAACTGAATTCAGTAGTCGTAAACCATGTCTATTCAATATTATAAACCATTTTGACATTAAGTGTCACAGCATGCCAGTATAACTTTCCAGACACTAAACAGGTTTGTCTCTAAATTTAGGCTCTGAGAACATTTTGAAACAAAGGCCTTTGTTACAAATACTGGACCACTTTCTCCCATCTCAAAACACTGAACAGAGTAATGCAGTCTTGCCAGGAGCTCCTGTCTTCAGTTAGCACCCACACCTCATTTATACATAGAGACACTATAGCCAATTTCAAGAGGGGATTAGACATTTGAAATCGCATAATGCCATACAGAGAATGATGAGAAGTGAGAACCATGAATCATGAAACAAATGAAAACCAATCCTGGAAAAACCAAACTGGAGATGAAATGATGGAATATGTTGTTTTTCAACAGAATAGGTTTCACGAATATACAATATACTCTGTGTTTATTTTCACCAAACTTTAATCTTCCACTTATTCAGTTCACGGCTTGTCGTGGCCACAAGTTTCACACCACATAAATCACAGCATAATCTGTTGGCAAGGACTTTTGGCAGCCATTCTCTGAGCTTTCTAATGAATGGTGTTTATGAGTGCTAATCTTTGGCATGCAAACCACAATTTTGGGTTGAGATAAGCCACAATAAGGTGAAAATCTGTTCAATGCATGTTGCACACTCTGCTGAACCCTGCTGACGTTCAGTTTAAGCTATAATATCTATCTATATATGTGAATGTTTACTATTATCCAATGTTACTGAGAACCTCCACGGAGAAACATTTTTAATGTAGACATCTCATGGTGGAAACTCATGCGTAATCACTTCATAATCATTGACACGCAACTGTGAGCCACCTGTGATGTTAGTGAAACAAAAAAAAAGAAAATTTCTTGGCAATCCCAGTGCCGTGTCCCCATGTGAAAGTAATAACCTAAAGTGGTTTAAAGCAATACAGGGTTTGCAAGAAGTTGTTTGGTTACCTAAGATACCTTTTTCACTTTTGGTTAGTATTTTGCCCGATAAGACTGATATCTTTTGAGAAACATGCGGGAACTATTACCGGGAAATAGGCCTGAAAGGTCTAAATAACCATGATTTGAAAGGATTTTAATTGAACTTTAAGGGCCTCGATAACGGTAAGCCACAGTGCTGACCCAACAGAGACAGGTTTGTGTCTTACAGTTTCCATGGCAACAGAGCATTGACAAAGATTTCCCCCACATGCTTAAAGACAGAAACAAGTAAAGATGAAGCCTGTGCCTAAAACAATTATATGGCCTGAAATGTTGAATAAAATGCACCAAGAAAGCCAAGAAACAAGTTATTCCGTGGTCTTTAAGGATAAGAAACATATGTGTCAAGTGTTTCTCAGAAATGTAATACTAAAGTGAAAATACTTGAGTGAAATGCAAGAATGCTCCTCTGCCTGCAATCTTGATGCACCAAACCTGCTTGGTTACTGTTCGAACACTTGCTCAAAGAAGCACGTAGCAGCAGGTCCGTTTCTAGTTCATCCAAGACAAACACACTCCTTGCACTCTGAAGGCCAAAGATGAGCTGCCATGGAGTTCAGGTCCTTCTTTGCACCATGTCTGTGCATCTGGCCCACAGCACAAGCCTCACCTTACCAACGCAATGTGTTTGTGCAAACGGCTTAGACCTCTCCTGCACTTTGAGCGTCAGTAACTGGACCATGGTTCGGCCATGATGTAAACTTAAAGGGTCAGCTAAAAATAAGTTTTGCATGGCAAGTTTCAGGCGGGCTGTATGCCATCTTGCTTGCTTGAATCGAAATAGTGTTCACAGGAGGTGGGCACCGCCACCTCTCTCTCCCCTCTCTGCTTGTTTTTCTGTGCCTCTCCAAGGCAGCTTGTCTCTAACGTTTATCTGCTGCCCTTTCAATTAGATAGGGACAACAGAGTAGCCTGTTTGGACGGAGGTCTGTGTCACCTAAAAGGCATGGTTGCCACTGCTGAGGTCATGCCATGAAAGAAAACGGAGCAGTACTGTTTCCCCTGAGCACTCTGAAACACAAGTGATTACACTGACTGATCTGTCCAAGGGACCCTGGTTGGTGAGGATCAAAGGCGGCCTGACGACCACCTGGAATTTCTCTTGGCAGTGGACTTGGCCTGTTGAGAGATGAGAGGCTCTGGGAAAAGGAGAAGCCCTGCGCCTCTTGTTCCCATCCTGATCTTCGTGAGAACACAGGCTCTTTGAATGAGAAACCTCCTTTGCTTTTTATGTGATGCTTTTCACAGCACATAGTGTTACATTCAAATACAATATATCCTTGGCTTTACTTTGGCACAATCGAAGTAGACACTGACCTACTCATCCTGGTAGGTCTTTCAGGACCCCCGTGAAAGCTGGATAAATGAAATAGAACCAGGCACAGTAAGGGCACGATTGCATCCACATATCAAACCACTGTCACAATGCACACAAATGTCTAATGTAATATTAATATTATAATACTGGAGATTTTTATTTGTTAGGTATACATTTTAGAATATAATCATTGCACGGATAACAACACACATTTACATATAAATAATGATTGCATCTTCAGTATGTCTGCAATCAGTAAAGCTCTAATTTCCTCTAAGTGCATTAAATGCACAAGTGACCGAAATGGGTTTCCTCAGGTGTTGCTCAGAGTAGAGCTGCTGCTCCACCACATAGAGAGGAGCCAGATGAGGTTGTTCGGGCGTTTGGTCAGGATGCCTCCTGGACGCCTCCATGGTGAGGTGTACCAGGCACGTCCCATGGACAGGAGACCCCGGGGACGTCCCAAAACATGGTAGCCTGGTCTTACCAGACCCTAGGACTATCGTAGAGGGTCTGGCAATCCTCAATTGAGAACCGATTTCAGATGGGAGGCGTCAACTCTGAAGTTTCAAACGATTGGATCTGATTTTACCCAATCGCTAATGTTTGGTCGTGACATATGTAATGTGCTGCTTACATTGAGGCTAGCTAACTCCTTTGCCACTAACGGAGCTAATAATAAGTACTATAATAAGACTTTTCCCGAACCCCATCGGAGTAAAGCCACGATATCTTTGCCAGCAATAAGACTGGTTACACATTCCTCTTGCTCTGACTTCAATGACTGCATATTTGGGATCCTAGCCAAAATGGATTGAATGGATTCCTTTACTTCTGTCTCCGCCGCCATTGCCAAACTACAACCAGCTCAACATCATCGTTAACACCCGCCTCCCCCAGCGTTCGTTGATTGGCCAGGATGGAAATCATCTTGAGAAAGGGGATCAATCCAAGGGGAACAAACCTATTCTGCAGGGAAATGATAATTAAGCTGAAGATTACGGACGGCTATGGCCAGGCTAAGGACACGCTGGAGAGACTATGGTCTGGGAAGGTCTCAGGGTCCTTCTGGAAGAGATGGACGAGGTCGCTGGGGAGAGGGAAGTATGGGCTTCCCTGTTTAAGCTGCTGACCCTGGATAAGTGGAAGAGGACGGATGGATGGATGCATTAAATGCTGTGAAAGTGAAAAAGTGGAAAATACTGTAAATCTCAGAGGGACATTACAAGAGTGAGTAAAATGTTGGGCCATTTAGCTCCTGAATTCCTATCTATGGGCCAGTAATGTGGTTTGGAGGACACATGACCCCTCTTTTCTGCTATATGACAAACACACCCCACTGTGAAAATTTGGTGCTGAAACACGACAGGGTCAATGGCTGTTTTGTTGCCTAAACACAACCAAATAACTTTGTTGCATTTTTGTTTTCAATTAAACACATGTTTAAAATTGCAACCATAATTGACAATAAAGTTTAACTGCTTGGGAGCATCGTTTTTTTGGAGACACAGTTGTTTATTAAGGCCATTATTGTGGTTCACTGCTTTCTTGGTCTGTCGAAATGCATGCAGGACAGATGCACTCAGCATTTTTTGAGCAGAGACAATAAAAGAGCAGTGGTAAGTTCAATAATCAATAAATGTTACACATTTGTATCCAGGAAAAAGTCAGTCTACACAAACTCTTCAAGTGAGATTCTCCAGACCTAATGGCTTTGTTTGCTTCTGTTTCCATTGCGTTCGTCCATGGCTGTTGTAGGTAGTGAACTAGGTGTGTGTTACAGAACATCAGCAGAAGTAAATGCTTAATATCCTCAGAAGTTACAGACATGGAATGTTTGTTTCCACCAACTCAGGTTTTTAATGATCTGTGTACCACGTTATCACGAGATGGCGATGTCCTCGGCAAACAATACAGTGTCAGAGTGTTACCTTTAAAGGAGACAACAGCTTAGAATGAGCATCAGACTAAGATTCCCCAATACCTCTCTGGTATTTAACCTGCAACAACCAGACAATTGGCGCCCTTTTACATAGCTCTCAGACATGTTTACCAAAGAGATGTCATGGTCCTGCTAACCACACTGCTGTTGTTCTGGCTTCAAAGGTGATCAGGAAAAGCAAGATCATCTACTCAACATGCGCCACGTTTGAGAGAAGTGCCTCCTTTTTCTTCCTGTGATTCCACTGAAGCATCTCTCTTTCATGTTGCTCTTCTTCCAGCTGATCAAACAACGAGATTCACTGGGAAGAGATGAATTTATTTTGCCTCCAGCACCCCGAAACACACTCGTCACTCTACTCTGGTCCACTTGGCCACATGTTCTGAGCATCCACCACTTTATGGGAGCCTGGATTACAAATAGAAGACCACATTTGGACTGAATAAAAAGTCCAAAAGACGATGAGGCCTGTAAATAGGCAGTGTCTATTGTGCATACAGTGATGTTGGTCCAACGAAGACAGCATTGCTGTAAATTAAGTTTTCATTTTGCCACAGTGGAAATTGAATGCATGATTGTTAAATGGTATAGTGCTTTAGGGCTAACTTGAGTTTATTTTTCGGTCCAGTCTCCACAATATCAAAGAATAAGTAAAGAATGACATGCAATCTAAAACATCATGAACACTTTCCTGGCATGCTTGACTGGAGCTTGAGAGTATTGTCAACAACTATGAAAAAACAATGATTTATACACACAAGGCCTCCATAGTCTCCTACAAAATGAGGTTGCCATACATGTGCATAAAGCTGTCAAATGTAACAAAGCAGAGCAAAAATGCAATATGTTTAGGCAACAAAACGATCTAGTTAGTTTCAATAAAACATCACGGTTTGGCTTAAAATAATAATTTGTTCTGTTATTTAAAGACATTAGTTTTGTTTGTTTTATCTATCCTGACCTCCCCTCAACACAGACTTCACAGAGTATTATTAGAAACACATCTGTGATACATCAAAAACAAATGTAATCTCACAAATAATAATAAATAAAAATGTTCCCTGTCTAAATTAAGTGACAATGCAGTTTTATGGGAAATATTTTTTAGGAGGCTAAACTGCCATACCTGAGGCCAGGAAGAATATCTGGCACCCCGGTAGATCAGCAAGACAGTCTTTTCAGAGAAGCTTAATTCTTTCCTTATATGGTAAGAAAACTCCACTTGAATTTTAATGAACTGCATTAGTCACCTTATTGAACTTCTTATAAAAGTGGACTAAAATTGTTCTGCAAATGATGACTGCTGCCCCCTGCCATGAGCTATATGAGATCTGAAATACTGGCTTTGACCAGGGAGTTAGGATAAAGAGCCAACCTACGTCTGTCTCCAGGAGGAACTAAACCTGAGTCTGAAGGAATGTTCCAGACCACAGAGAGTTTCTGTGGTGCAGATCCAAACCCAGACGCACAGACTATTGTGAAGGGATTATTAGTTCCCATGTAGTCCTTATGCTCTCTAACCCCCCTTTTTCCTTCTCCACACTCGTCTTTGTGTCTGAGTCTACTCCCTGGGTCCTTTGAGCTGAGAAAATTAGGGTCTGCTCTTGAAAGATTCATGTCCATTAACTCCATGACTCAGCATTTGTAGTGTTGGTTTAATATGTCGGTAGAATGTAAAAAAAAAAGCTGTTTCCATGACATTGGCCTGATGCTCATTAGTGCCATAGCTCCTAAGTACACTTTTTCAATGTCTATTTTTATTATTTTGTTATGGACTGAACAAAGCACATGTTCATAAAACAGTCACAGTCATGAATGTAATGTAAAACATAACAGAGCACAGAAAACAAAACAAAAATCCAACACAACGATCAGGGTCAGGACATGTCTGTACAGCATTAAGAGTTTACAACAGTAAAGGGCACTTTTGACCTTAGTTCTTTTAATGTCTTGCCCTGCCTCTTTAATGGGTTCAGTTTGACCTGAAGAGAAAGGAACAATTTGCCACTGGCTGCAGTTTTGGCGCTGAGACATCTCCAGCCAACCACAACAGTCTCTCTGTGGTGGGCCTGAGGACCTGTAAATTAGACAAGCTCCCCCAAATCCCCTGTTTTTTGATGAATTGACTGAAGCAATCTAATGGTGTTTTCAAACTGGGCACGCAAAAACGGTGGATTTGGCATCACCCGACTGTCTCGCTGTGCAGGGTCCCATAAATTTTGCGCTGAGTTTTGGTGTTACTGAGGTCAACCTGCCTTCCCCCACCATCCCTCCAACTCTGTCTGTCTAGAGGATGAGGAGAGATGAAGACACTCAGCTCGCTTCTGTGTTGTTTTGCACTGGGGTAATGTTGCATTGAACCTCTCCCAAACCCTAGGCCTGGTAGCCTATTTATGGGCTCTTTCATGCCTCACCTGCTTTCAAAAACATTCCATCATTTGTGCACCATTAAGTTTGGTGTAGATGGATGTGAGATTCCTTAGATCACTCTTTCCAGACTCCCAATCTTGGATGCAATTTTGACACGTAGGTGACAGCATTTCTTCTTTGAGGTCATACAGGCAAACATAAGATAAACAAAAACTTTTGGCTATATTGGCTAGAGAGTGTCTAGCCAATATAGCTGTCTACTATCTACTACCTTTATAGTACATGGTGGTTGAATACCAGAACAAAGATGATGTTAGAGACTGTTACATATCACATACATATTCCATAATCTACCTATTATAGTACATACTTTCCAAATATACATATATCTTTTCTTGAAGCTTTACAAGCTTTGAAACCCTCTACATTGTCATGTAAGGGTGAAAATATTTAAAAAAAAAAACATTGACAAATTTCTATCAACTATGCTTTCTCATGGAATTTACCAAACATTATTTTACTCAATTTAAGCATCTTATAACATATGGAAATACTAAAACTCAAACATGATGAAAGCGTTTTTTAGCCGGCTCAGCCATTTCACTAAACTGGAAATGCTGCTGTTAGCTTAGATTTGCATAATAGTAATGTATTGTTGCCAGCTAGCATGTTGTTGCAAAAGTGATTCCAAATTACTCAAAATTTTCCCTAATTACTTCTTGTGACCTACATTCACAACGAGTACAAATGAGTTGCTATCAATGCTCATTCACGATACAGTGTCAATTGAATAAAAATCTTTGACTGGAGGGGTGAAATATCCCTTTAACCTTATGCAGTTGATGACCGGTGAAATAATATTTTTAAAGAACAAAGTGGGTTTTTATAATTATAGTTACTACATCTAAGGGGATTTAAAAAAAACATATTGTTGGAATTACTTAAGCCCATTCTAACAAATGATGAACACTTGACTCTAATAAGCCAAAAGATCATTCTTAATGTTGTGTGCATTATTTCTGTAATTTGATTTATTTCTTCCCCTGCAGCCAGGCTCTGGTTTTGATTCAGTACAATGTGAATAACAGCTTCCAGAGACTTGGTATTGGTAATAATTTTTTTTTTGACTTGTGACTTTCTCTGTGATGGGATCTATCTATCTATCTATCTATCTATCTATCTATCTATCTATCTAGCTCAGTGAACATTATGATTTGTCATTTTATTTTTGGACAAAGATCTTGTTTTGGGTTTAACACTCTTTTGTGTTCAGCAAGTTCCTGATCTTGCATTGAAAATACCTAGTAGTTGATGCCGTCATGTTTTTGATTCTTAGTCAATCACCAAGGCAGTTTTCTTTGATTATAAAAGCAGATGGATGCAATAAAAGCTGTCTCAATAGAATAAATTAATTTTATTAACTGATTGCAAACTCAGTCTCGCTTTATGGTATGGTTTGAAAATTGTTTACATATACAGTAAATGTAATTGGTTCTGTCAAAGTTTGACAGTTATAATTAATTACATTTTTTTCTCTTGTAGTAGAATACAAATACAATACAATACAAGCAAATGTCGTAATTATATTAAAAGAAACTGGCCATGATTGTCTATGCAAAACAAAAATGGCAGGAAAAACATTCTCCTGTGAGTAAGGACATTCCCCTGTTTGGCCATGAGCTCCTCTGCAACATTTTAGAGTTGACCATTCAACTATTTGTTTGTTTGAAACAGACTCATTTTTACCCTGCAGTGAATGAGCCTGGAGGTTTTCTGTAATTGATATCTACATTGATTGTGACAGTGATTGGCCCATGCAGCAGAATGTGGTCAGTCAACTGCTATAAAGATCTTTTTCCTTCCAGTTTTTTTTGTAGCAAGTTCAACTGTTATTCCCACAGAATTTGAAGAAAACGTTGGACATGACTCTCTTACATTTGCATTTGAGTGTCATATTATGCATTCTTAAATGTAGCCTTCTGACCTGAAATAAACAAGAACTGTTTAGGACGAGCATACAAAAGGATGACTTTTACAGTGTGTGTGTGTGTTTGTGTGTGTGTGCATGTGTGTATAGGATGGAGTGTCTTTGCCCCTGCTTCCTCACCTACCTCCCACTTGAACCACATCTGGAAGGGATCAGCTGGAAGGACTGAAGACTGTGAAAAATTAAGAAGCACTTAAAACAGAGCAAAATATTTAAATTGAGCGAGCAGATAGGATGTGTGAACTACACCTCCTTGCACTGCAGGAATGCAGAACTGGTGGATCTGTAGAACATGCATCGCTCTTTTCCTCTCTCTCCACTTCTCATACTCTGTTATGGTTTCTTTCTAATACGCAGTCACAAAGTTACATCTTCTTTAAAAATGCCATAAAATGAGAAATGCCTTTTACCCCAGCTTACCTTGTATCCCTGGGTGAAGCCTCCTGCCTCACCCATTTCTCTCCCTGTGATGTGCCAGGTTTATGTCTAATTCCTAGCCAATAAAATATGAACACAGATTTGGGGATGAAGCAAATGCCTCCCATTATGTATTACCTTTAGTCTTAAAAGAACACTGTGTAGCATTTTGGTGGATCTGACATTATGAGTGACATATCAGACTTCAAAAGAGGACAAATTGTTGGTGTATGTCTTGCTGACGCATCTATGACCAAGACAGCAAGTCTTTGTGATGTATCAAAAGCCACGATATCCAGGGTAATGTCAGCATACCACCAAGAAGGACGAACCACATCCAACAGGAGTAACTGTGGATGCAAGAGGAAGCTGTCTGAAAGGGATGTCTGGGTGCTAACCTGGATTGTATTCAAAAAACATAAAACCACAGCTGCCCAACTAACTGCAGAATTAAATGTGCACCTCAACTCTCCTGTTTCCACCAAAACTGTCCGTCAGGAGCTCCACAGGGTCAATATCCATGGCCGGGCTGCTATAGCCAAACCTTTGGTCACTCGTGCCAATGCCAAATGTTGGTTTTAATGGTGCTGGCAGCAATGAACATGTTTTGTTCTCTGATGAGTCCACCTTTACTGTCTTTCCCACATTCGGGAGAGTTACAGTGTGGAGAAGCCCCAAAGAAGCGTACCACCCAGACTGTTGCATGCCTAGAGTGAAGCATGGGGGTGGATCGGTGGTGGTTTGCGCTGAAATATCATGGCATTCCCAAGGCCCAATACTTGTGCTAGATGGGCACGTCACTGCTAAGGACTACCGAACCATTCTGGAGGACCATGTGCACCCAATGGTTCAAACATTGTATCCTGAAGGCGGTTCCGTGTATCACGATGATAATGCACCAATACGCACAGCAAGGCTGGTGACAGAGTGGTTTGATGAACATGAAAGTGAAGTTGAACATCTTTTCATGGCCTGCACAGTCACCAGATCTAAATATTATTCAGCCACTTTGGGGTGTTTTGGAGGAGCGTGTCGGGAAACGTTTTCCTCCACCAGCATCACATAGTGACCTGGCCACTATTCTGCAAGAAGAATGTCTGAAAATCCCTCTTGCCACTGTGCAGGACTTGTATCTGTCATTCCCAAGATGAATTCATGCTGTATTGGCCGCAAAAGGAGGCGCTACACCGTACTGATGAATTATCATGGTCTACCAGGCGTTTCAGTTTCATTGTCCAACCCCTGTACATACCCCTGTACATATATATATATATATATATATATATATATATATATATATATATATATATATATATATATATATATATATGAATTTAGAACTTAAGCTGTCTAAAACCTTTCTGTTTATAGAGGAGATGAGAAGACCAAAGTTATGAGCCCATAACACTGACCACCACCAGATAACATTGGTCCACATATATGCTAAAGGAAGAATGGGGGTCAAAGGTCTGCATATGTACCATGTAAGAATGCTTTGCAGTCTATCAAACCCACATGTTATCTTTATCAACAAAATAGTGGTTCCATTTGAGCCAGCTGGGATGAATTTGGGAGAAACTGAAATCTATTTGGTGTTGTTCTTTGGGATTTAATTTATGTTCCAGTCTCCCAATGTTTTAGCTCATTTCTGCAGTGATTGCATCTGTTCATTTTGTTCTACAGCACCTGAAGAACAATAAGTGTACAACTGAGAATTGTTACCTCACTAAGATTTTTTTTATGAAATGGAATAACCCATTGAAATTTAGTGCAGATCTGAATCACGAGGTAGACACATGCTTCATTTTACACTGGCAATGGCCTTGGTGGTCTGCACTCTGCCAGTGCCCTTCTAGTTTGATGTAAAATAGTTGCAATTCTGTAACCACTTCTTTTAATCTATACATGATGTTGCTCAGTTCAATCTGTGAACAATATTTTGAGGTTAACCACTTTTTGGGATTGTCGTGCAGGGTTGCATGTAGTCATGATCGACTCTCTGGTGGTTTTCAGCGGCTTAAATTCCCATCAAATAGCTAGGTTGAGTGAAAGATGACAAAGAGATATTTATCTAAGAAAACAAGAACAGTTCTGTACTCTGAAATAATCAACAGAAGTTGTGCAACTAATTTGCAACCACGACGATGGCATCATTCTTGCATATTTCTCCCAAACTATCTCATACACACACAGTTTGATGTAGAGGAATTGCCAGTCTGCTGTATCTTTTGTTTCACAAACTGATCTCTTGGTTTCTCAACAAATTGTTACTGGCACCCTCATGTTCTTTTCCCAAGTCATCAGTCATTTGATCCTCCATAAGGTCTGTCTCCTACTGCAACACTTGAACTCAATTATTGAGCAGCTTGTAGACAGTTTAACTGGCTCTCAAGCCCTTTGGGAGAAACAAAATCTTGTCAGAGATTTTCCTCTTTTCTTTATCTTCCTTGTACCTACAATCTTGCATACAAATTGAATCATAGTCATTCTTTGAGGGTCAATTAGGAGTTGTTAGGGCAAATATGGCATGTTTATTTAAGGGCCATTGGGGGTGCATATGTCGGCAGCAGATGTGTGGGACTCCTCTGATTTCTCAGTAGTAGGGAGTCATATGGGCTTTTGAATCATGGTGTTTACTGGAGAATGACATACTAAATCACTTGCACGTTCAGTTCAACATGCAGCTCCTCTTATGTTTTACTTGTAAAAACAGATGGGAAACAAGTCCCATTAATGACTTCTGCTACCAAACATCTTTTGAGTGGGAGACACGCATGTTCAGAGAGAGTGTGCAGCATATGGATGTTTTTTTCCTCAAAACTCACAAGTATACATACAGCACTAACACTTTCAAATGTACAGCCGGTAATAGTTGTGTTTAAAATAAAATAAATCATGCTGCCAGTGCCATCTGTAGAACATGACCCATCTGCTTTGTTAGGATTGTCTTCTTATGTGCTGATAATAAAAAAAGAAAATAATTACTTCATCATGATCAGTAAAGCTTTAAACATGCAGTAATTCAATTTTGAATGAACAGAAAAACTTTGGATGTCAAGACTTGTCTGGTAGTGCTGGCTCTCAAAACATTGACTTTAAACCACAGATGCAGAATTATATTTTCGGATAAAATTTCTTTTTGACATGTCTGACACCAGCTGAGAGAAGGCACGAGTCAACAACCCTGTACAGGGAGAGCCATGTCATAATTAAATACTTCCATTGCCAGAGGAGACACCACACCACTCTTAATATTCTGTTCCTATTTAGCATTTGGCATAAAAATCTTGTAAACGGTCTGTTACTAGCATGTTTTCACAAATGGTGTCATTGGAGTTTTTCGCTATTATGAATGACAACTGTTTCTATAGAGCTAGGTACAAATTTTAAAAAGATAATGTACATAATTATCACAAATTCAAACATGTAGCAAGCAATCTGCTGCATAATAACTCTGCAGGTTACAGGTACAAGCTACCACAAAAGTAAAAGCTGCATTGTGACTCCACATGTTTTTCATCCCTATGAATGTGATGAAAGGTATATTTATTGAACTATGGCTAAAAGAGTTGTTTCAGATGGTTCCAATTCATCAGCCAGATTGGACATCTGTTCCTGGCTCGACCGAGAAAAAGGACTTAACTTACAAAAATGTGTTTATTTTGGAGTGTGTTTTCAAAAGCCTCTCCAATCCTAACAAGTTGTCAAGTATATGCAACGGACAGGTAAATTGCACATTGCTGCCTTAAGCCCTGCTGCTTTCAAGCATAGAGTGAGAAGCATGTTTTCACTTTGCAAAAGGAGATTAAAATACATTTAAATAAACTAAAATGCAGCCTCACCACAGGAAGAAAACATTCCACCGCAAAGTGACAGATCACTTAGTGCATTATGTTAATGTAAAAAAGAACAATGTAGGGTGGCTGGCTGTAATTCAGTGGTGCGTGCATGCATTTGTACTGTTTCCAAATCATTTTAATTGTGCAATTGTCAAGTCTGGGAGAGCAGACAGCAGGAGAGGGGCCTAAACCTAGACAAAAGTAGGCTGGCTGGTGTAGTTAACCAATTGATTAAAAACATATCTGACAACCTGAGAACCCTCGATGCAGCCTGGTAATCGCACACAGATAAGGGGCAAATAAAACCTCATGTAGTAACAAAAGACAAATTGATGAAGGACAAAGGAACTGGGCTGGTATAAATAGTGGGTGGCTAATAAGGGACAAATGATCAGGAGGTCTGGTGACTGCAGGACTAAAAAAAGGACAGGTGAAACTAATCAGGATGTGGCACCCAAAAAACAGGAAACTCTAAACACAAATGACATGAAACAAACATAACCTCAAAGCACAGCGGGACATGACAGCAATTTTGATTTTTTTAAGTGAAACTAACAACAAAGCAGGAATCTGCCACTGATCTTAAAACCACTCAAAATTATGAGAAACTGCAAAAAGTTGGAATTTCACATGATATTCATCTATTCATGCTGAGCAAGATATCAGTGAAAATCAGTGGGCACAGAAAACAAAGAAATAGACAGGAAGAGTAAAATCACTCCATGATGGAGGAGTGATTTGACTCATTTAGGCTTACACCCTGTATCTGAGAAAAGAATTAGAGTGAGTCACTGCTTTGCTCCATGAGCAGAGTCGTTTCCACATCACTATTATTCATTCCTTATCACTACATTATCAACGAAGCGTGGACATGGGAAGTGTTTCCTATGATTAACAGTTGAGTTTAGAAATGAAGAAATCTTAAACTTTTCTTCTGGCCAAAACCTGTTTCTGGGGATCTAGAGGCTGGATATGCAGTACAAAGAACTGGCCTTTGATTCTACTGCCTGTATTTAGCCACAAGAGGTGCTTCAAGCTAAATGTTAACATGATGTTTGGCAGGTAGCATGAAAATGGTCCTAGATGAAAATTTAAGGACTCATCAAAGTTATAACAGTTCATCCAGTGCAGTTTGGTGGCAACATGGTGGCTGATGAAATGTCAGGGGATCCTAAAAAACATTGCTCTGCTGGTAGAGCTGATGAAAGGGGGAATTAACAATGTCATTAAGATATGGAATATCATGAATATATGTACAAATTTCATCAATAACCCAGTATTTGTTGTGATATTCTGGACAACAGACATTGCCATCCCTCGAGCCGTTCAGCTTATATATTAAATCAAAAATGTTTGTCCTGTGAGTTGTTTCATACCAGATGCCAATGGAACACATTTGACTGCAGAGACACTAAGCACGTTGTGTCAGCATCAATAAACAACTTAAAAGATGATGTTTACCAGTCTTGTTGTTCTGGTTATCTCTGTGAGTCATACTGTGTTGTTTTATTGTGTGACCTTATACCTTAAGAGGTTGCATTAGATAGGCTTTGTTACTTCTCTCAGTCCAAAGAAACATCAAAAAATCCAAAAGCACAATAATCTCAGAATTAGCTATAAATACTGTATCTAGACACTATCATAAATTGTGGAATTCATAACTGGCAGTGTCCCCTGTCATAGCTTAAATGAGCTAAAGGCTGCTGTTATTTTCTATTAGGATGCTCCTCCTTCTCCAGTTCCTTATTTTGTGAAGGATTAAAACAAAATTAAAACATAATGTGGGAGGATTCCCTGTATGTCTACAAACAGGGTCATTCCGGAAATGGAGAGCATGTGAGGATATAGCCCAGTGAGCTACATCATTCAACTGAGTAAGTGAGTAGCTGCACTATTCTCAAACTATTGAATAAATGCATTTAAAGGTACAAGATATATTTGCTTGCCATAAAGATAAAGATGACAACGTGACCGAAATGGCTGCAGATGCATTTTCTCCATTTGGATGCTCCTCTACAGAAGACTTATTGAATGTCAGTGGTTTTTACAGTTTGATTAAGGGGCAGAAACTTATGCATACCGCAATGAAACAGCATAGCTATGAAAAGCTATGAAATAGCACAGTTCATTTTAAAAACTGTGAATGTCTGCACTGGTAGCAAAAGCAAGATTTTGAAAGTATCCAACTGAAAAAAATCCCCTTCAGCCCCCAACCATTTCGGACCTGCCCCAAAATACAAAACACATGACCACCCATCCATTGTCTACCGCTTATCCTCATAGGGTTGCAGGGGGGCTGGAGTCTATCCCAGCTGTCTTAGGGTGAGAGGCAGGGTACACCCTGGACAAGTCTCCAGTTCATCACAGGACACATAGAGACAGACAACCACTCACACTCACATTCACACCTACGGGCAATTTAAATTAACCAATTGACCTAATCCCCATGAATGATCTCAATGAGCGCATGCAAGCAGGTAGGCCTGACAACTCGTTTATTGATTGCTGTTGGGATGTAAAATAAATTCTAAAAAACACAAGAAAAATATCTCTAGAATAAATCACCTACCCTAGCTTTAAATGCCCTCTATACAATATCCAAATCATAAATAGAAAGCTTATGCCAGTCTGCCTCTGTGTGTGCTGTAATTCAAGCTTCTCCATGATGTTTACATAGCCGGGCATTTTACATGTGTTTGTGCATTTGAACGATACCCTTTTACAAGGCTGCCGCTCTGCATCGCCCTCATATGGAGGTCACAGCTGATAAAACTGTCCTGCCCAACTGCCATTGCAGAGACATAGCGCTCACCCTTTCCCTGAGGTTAACACTGTCAGCTCTGTCAGCACTGTAGAAATGCCCTCATTCTCACTCTGTCCATATGCCTTGAATTCTGCATAATCACAGCTGTAATATCCCCAGATTCCTTCAACATGTGATCCTTTCCCTGTTTCAGATACATTTATCTATTGGAAAAAACTAACACTTTATAGGAGTGTCTTTCAAACTGCATATCTCTGCAGATTAGTCTTCTGCTGGCCACACAGTGCATGGAGGTCTTACCACATTTCCAACAGCCACAAAGTCTGCTCTCAATGCTTCCTAATTCACAATTCAACCCTAATGAGAACAGCTTTCCAGACATGGCTCAGAACCATGGTGAGCATTAGACCTGTGGCTTGTTGTTGTCATTCAAGCTAACAGATGGGAGGGGGTTATGTAACCATGGCAATTTTGTTAAGTCACGCAAAGTAATCTAATGTCTTTGCATTGATATCATCAAGACACACCATTAGGGATGTTGAATACAAGCGTTTTACTCCTGATTGTGGTTGCTTTCTTCTCTGTTGCTGGTCAAGCTCTTTTGTAAAGTTGAACTCAAATGCTGCAGCTGCTCATGTCTTTCAGCTGACTCTGGAAGCACTGAAGATTAGATTATATATGTGGACGGAATTACAGCAAAGGGAAATATTATATTATATAATCCTAGAATATTAAAATTCATTTAATTTGGTTTGTCTTTGGCTTGTTTGTATAACATGCATCTATAATGATCAAGCCATCTGTCTGGAAATTGACTTGCTTTTTAAATTCATTATTTATTTTAAAGAAATGTGGTGCAATTGCTGCATTTCTTTATTAAAGACATTGTTTTTATTTTAATGTATAACTTACTTTTAGTATGTCAAGTCAACTGGAGAGGAAGGTGACAACTCATGTAAAATAATCACGATTTACTTAATCCATTTCTGAGTGGAGTAAATCTGTCTCTTAATTCCAGCATTGATGATGAGAGACAAAATACAACTATTAACAGTATTAATAAATCTGAATGGAAAGCTTAACTAGACTTCCCAGACATGTACAGTGGCAAGCATTATTTTGTAAGATATTCCAGAAAAATACTTTATGTTATGCAGTGTTGATGTCAGTACTCTAAATCTTGTGTCTAGCAAGTTTAGACACTTTAAGGGGCCCCTTTCAGTTTCACATGCTAATGAACTCATTAGCCTCTGGATGAGAAAAACACACCCGCTTATAGAGACATTTGGAGAAGGTTGAAATGACGCCAGGCTCCTTTACACCATGGAGGACGTTACTAGTGATTAACACCCTGGACAGTTCCAGAACATCTGTGGGAGGCGAATCATGGTCGACTGAAACATAAACAATTTCGGTCAGAGAGAAGAAGCATGACTGGAGCTGTGTAATCCATGCACCATGCAGGGAAAGTGGATGAGAGAGAAGAGCAGAGAGAGCGAAGGAGCAGAGGCAGGAAAAAAGAATAGATTTTTTGCAAAAAAATGAGATATATGACCTTATTATCTCCTAAGGTGTCCCTCAGTGCTCTTAAATGGTTTCAGTTTTTAGTGCACCACTTAAAAAATACAGGTTATGTCAGACATAATGATTATTTACATTTTTTTAAATGGCACAATGTCTTCTTGCATAGCATCTGACATCTAGCATTTGACAGAACGGAAATTAACATAATATTTCATTACAAATACTTCTGAGCTGCAGGGTTTCTATTCACTGGAGCCATCACTCAGACTAGACTTTAATTTTTATCTGGGACCAATATTAGGGAATATCTGACAGAGAAAAAAAATGTCATGACACAGTTATTGTGGTATCAAGGAACAGTGTTTGGCATAACCTGCATCCAACTGTTATTATTGGATATATGTGTCTGGATTTGCAGAGACATATTTTGGAGCATCTCCTATGAAAAACAGTTTTTGTTCAGAAAGTTATGGAAAGCAGTTTATTGATACAAATGATTTTGTTACCAGTTTCTGGATATATCAGTTTTTCAGTTGTTATGTATGATGATATAGACATTTATTCTTGTTTGATCACAATTGTTACAGTTTCCCCGTGGATATCATTTCAGGTGTTTCAGGTGCTGTTTTCTTATTGCACATATGAAGGAAACCCGGTTGGTTCTATCTGCAACCAAACTGAAGCAACATCTATCTGAAATATTATTGGATCAAATGAATCTTTCTTTTGACAGATCTAACAGATGTTAGCATTCCCAGTTTGATCATCTGTACAATCCATCACAGCTAAATATGGAAGGAGACTGCAACAGCACTCCCTGACATTGCACATATATTAAAAAAATCCAATATGGCTATTAAAGGCTCACATTTCATTTTATATATTTGTTAAGTGGGATTGCACTGTGCAAATTTCCTTTGAGGCAATCCTCTATCACATGCATGTGTCTACTTAAATTTGACTATATCAAATTCACCATGACAGACAACTGTTGCCACTATTTATTTTACATCTATTATATCACTATTGATATGTTGTTATGCTGTACAAACTACATCTCTTCCATGTCTGTCTATCCTGAAGAGAGGTTCCTCCTTCTTCTTTGTTTTTCCTGGTTTTTGGGGAGTTTTTCCTTAGTCGATATGAGTTGTTTTTTTTTTTTTTTTGAAAAGGACGGGGTGTTGTATACCTACAGCTTGTAAAGCTGTCTGATGTGTCACATTGGGGCTGTACAAATAAAATTGACAAGATTGACTTGATATGTGTATCATTTCAGATGAGCGATCTATTTTATGCCATAGTGACTACAAAGCAAAGTTTTCCTTTTACGCTAAATGGCATAAAAGATAAATGGCATAAAAGTTCACTGACGAGTTGCTGTGCATTCATCAATCCCAAAGAGCTATTGTTTTATGTTCCACTGGCTAATATACAGTTTATCATCTTCTTGTGCACCCGTAAGAGCACTGCAGGTTTATGGCACTGACCTCAAATGACCGTGCTCACCTTTTCTTTGGAACTGTCAGTAAGATAAAGCTGCACCCAGCGGTTCAACCTCCAACTACTTTGTCCTGTACTTATAAATTCAAGATGACTGTTTAACTGTCTTGAACAAATATCAATGTAGGAGGAGATGATGTACCTAGATTATGCAACTTTTTTGGACCACCTGGGGGCAGCAGAACAAGCCATGACCACATTGATGACATATTATCATGTTATGAAGGTGAGTCAGTACATCATGTCATCACTGTGTGTTTATGTGCTTTTCTGACCATATAAGAGGAATAAATGTCTACATTGCATCCACACACACTGTGGATTGAGAGGATTCATCACATCACATTGTTTTAAAAATGAAGACTGAAGATGGGAAAACTGCTCAACATGTTCAAACTCTACCAGTAACAATGAAAACAGGAAGTTATAGAATGCAAATACATTGTTTGGCAACTGCTGAAAACAGGCTTAGATATCACAAAAATCTCGTATAAATTTAAGCCTTTGCGTTTCCAACTCAAATTTTCTGAAGTCTGACAGTTTGGCAGGGTATAATGTCTAAGTTTGACATCTGGATTGTGCAAACATCTGTTGCAGTCAAGCTTTGTGCCTCATACATTTGCAGGCCTTCTTCACTCTTTGGCTCAATGTTATGTCTCAGATCTTCAAGACATGAGTCTCCTTCACCTGATCTGAGCTCACATTGGCTGATACACTGAAAATAAAATGTATCTTTACTGTAATTCAAGTTACACAGACCAAGATCAAATCACAGCTGAGTATTTAGAATTCACTGTAGTGAGTAAAAGTGTTTACTCTGGGGCTTTTCACTCAGTTTCTTTGAACATGCTGCTCACCTGGTTCAAATTGCCTGAGAATAACAAAAATGTTTATGTGTCATCTCAGAGGACATTCCAAAGGTGAATTTAAAGAATTTATTTCCCTTCTAAAACAAGAGGCCGTTACTTGCTCAATATGTGTTTCCCTAAATAATAAAAAAAGACTAAGCCCATTCTCAGCACAGTGACAAATATACCATAACTGTGATTGAAACTGCACTCTTAGTATTCAAAAATCGCTCTGAAAAAAAGAGTGATTGTCCTTGCATATTCATCCAAAGGAACCACATGCCCTGTGTGTATAAAAATAAGGTGATATTCTAGTTGTGCATTTGAGCACCAATATGGCAAGCACATGTTGGCAGCAGCTGACTTTCTGGGCACGTTGTCTCAAATGTGATCTTTATTTTCAAGTAGCGGGAAGAGTTTCAAAGAAAATGCTTCCCGTAACATTTGAGCTGCACATACATCTTTTATTCACTTGACAGGATGGCTTATATTTAAGTGATCTCAATCATAATGTTGATCTTAAATACTTTGGTGTTATCATTTGCAGTGCTCAGAATGATGTTTATGAACATTCAGGCGACCATGAACATACTGCAATGGAAGTTCTTTTCTTTAGTAAATATACTGTAACTGTGATGGGGTTTCAGAAGTAGCAATGCAACAGTAAAGATTGCATTTCTATTAAAGAATTATGTTTAAAATAAAAGCTATACACAAAATACAAAATACTGGGGCTGTCATCACCTTAAACATACTGTAGTAAATGTTTTGTCTTCCATTACGCCAATCATTATTATGCCTCCACAACACCACTACTCCATAACCACTCACACACTCTGGGTTGACACAAATTCTGAAAATGCTGGAAAAATACACTGAATGTGCTTTTCTTTCCTTCACATACCTGAGCCTTTCATTTTGGCAGTTTCCACAGTTTGGAATTTGGGAGGATCTAATGGTAGAAATTAGGCCTGTAAGGGTTTACTTACCGATCCGAACCATTTCGGTATGCACTCGTTCGGTTCGGCATACAGCTGTACCAAAACAGCACAGTACGTTGAAAATAAACGGGACAAAGACGGAGCTTTAAATCTGTGCGAGTTCCACACAGATATATTAAAGGAGTGCACACTGACCTAGAATCGCATGCGCAGAAACGTGTTACTCATAGCCTACAGAATAGCAGCTCATTCATTCATGCTACACAGCCTGCTTTGGCATAAGGCTAAAACACATTTATGATGTCAACCTGGAAGGGAGAGATTGAAGACCCTCCACCATTAGTACGGTCTGCTTTTGTTGTTTGTTAAAAGCTCCCTTTCAAGGGAAAAGTGTATTAGTAATGTTTAGAATACCTTTAGTTGAAATAGTATTTTATTCAGTTTATATCTGATTTACAGCAACATGATCATACTGTTTCTGTTTTTCTATATTCTATTGTCAAAACAATAGAATATAGGAAAAAGCTGAAAAAGCTGAAAAATTCCAAATAAATGAATGAAAGACATTTTGAGAGTTTTTGCTTTCGGCCACCTTCATATTTCTGATGAATGGAGATTAGTGTCCCTTAAAGTTTTCCTTACTGCTGAGGGACCAGGCTAAAATAGCATCACTGTGTTCTTCCACGACCACTTTGACGACCTCTGACCCTGATTGGCTGGCCAGCATCCAATGTCACAGCAACCTTGACTGAGCCACATTATCCCGAATGATGCCTGTGCACGCTAAGGTGTTAGTGGATGTCAGAAGCACTGTGGCAGGGTTCCTTTTAGCAGTTTCATAGATCTAGGGTTACAACATGTAACCATTCATCCGTCAACATCATGGCAAAAATGGTGTGACCGTTCTCCAAGGGTGGATTATTGTATCTGCACTCCAAGACCTTGTCTACTTTGTCCTGGTTACAATGTGGTTACATAGCTGTAATTATTCCTCTTATTTTGAAATTCTATAATCAAAATCATCTGTCATCAAACACTGAGAATTATGAACTCTGTGATTATTTTAGTACTTCTGACAATCCAATGAAACGGTCATACTCACAGACTCACTGGAGACAGAGGGAGATAGTTTCCAATTAGATCTGTTCTTCTTTCAAGATGTATGCTCTTGTTTACTATCCCATTATTGTTTTCTCAGGCTTTTTACAGCACGCACAGTGACAATACAGACCTACTGGGTAAATCAAATAGGACAGTTAACACTTCAAACTCTTACTTTTTGGAATTCTTGTTTTTCTGTATTGCAAAGAATAGTCTTGATCTCAATCAAAACCATAACATTAATTACCTTAGTCTGATGTGTAAAGAAAATTAAAAAAAAAATAATTTGGTCACTGTGCAGTGGTGCTGCTTCTCCGTGTTCAGTTTTTTGACTCTTTTAAATCAACAATAGTAAGAAGTAGTGTGAAGGCATCAGAGTGATATGATTCACATCAGCGTTCTGAATCATACCTAATCAGTTTTTTAGGGAAATCCCATAAAAGGAAATAGTGAGAGAGAAATACTTCTGCAAGGAAAAAAATGAATGAATGTACAATGGGACAAATTACTGCTAGTATTCTTAAAAGATATGTAAAGTAAACTGGTGTTTTCATTCTTTAAAACAAATAGAACCCAAGAGCTTTACTTTGGTTTTTAAAATCCCTCCCTAATGTATATTTGTGTGTTATCAGCATAACCATGGTAACTTATTTTGTTGTTTTCCATACTAACTGTTAAACAAAAGAAGCCAAAAAAATGGATACTTGGGGAATACTGCATGTCATATTTGTAAACTCAGATGTTTTATTGTAGTTTCTGTCCTTTAAGTTGGAGTCGAACCAGTTTTGCACTCTGCCAAAGAGTTTTTGATCGTATCAAACACATACAAATAAATACAAATAAATATAACAAAGATTCAGTAAGACTGAAATCCTGCCACTGACTGTGTTTAAATTGAAGACCTAAACAAGAAATATGAAAATATATTTGAAAAAGCCTAGAATATCAAGCCAGCAGGAGAAGATGGTCATAATAATGCTAATAAAATTGCGTCATGGTTTTTGAATTGATTTTGGGTGGACACAGGGACACATATGGAGGCCCTGGCTGCATGTCTGACTTTCAAATTTTGCTATTTAAGAAGGAGGCAATTTTTTTTTCTTAAAAAAAAAAAACTTTTTGGCAGTGTACACCTGCAAGTTCATTACAGGGCACTTAGAGACAGACAACCATTCACACTCACATTCACACCTATACGTCTTTAGTTGGTGGGACGGTGGTTTGTCGGTATCAAAAAACTTAATTCTGCTCATATAATTTTTCTAAAAAATTACATAATGTCAAAAGATGATGCTTCATGTTATACTTATCAGGTCCCAATGAGTTCAAATAGCAAAGAGAAATTAATTTCATTCAGATCAACACTTTAATGAATTACAGCAGTGGATACTGGTTGTTCTAAAACACCACCTTTGATTTAGACTTTAAGTTGTCAAAAGATGGAACTGTGATGGATGGCTTTTTACAATTAATAATACACTGGAAAGTACACACTGCACAACCATCATATTTTAGAGTTCCTTTCCAAACTTTGTTTTGTCTGTTCCAATGGGCAGGGCCGTGGCCAAATTCACTTTTTGGGCACCCCTAACCCAACCCCCCCCCCCCCATAATAAATATTTATTAAAATATCTATTTTTATTTTAATAAATATTTATTAAAATATTTATTATAAAAATGAATC
Organism: Synanceia verrucosa; assembly: GCA_029721515.1. Classification (NCBI taxonomy): domain Eukaryota; kingdom Metazoa; phylum Chordata; class Actinopteri; order Perciformes; family Synanceiidae; genus Synanceia; species Synanceia verrucosa. The sequence goes on along the minus strand of CM056557.1, from coordinate 11,967,377 downwards.
GTATTATGAAATTTACATTGAACTACACAATTGAACTTTGATATTGTTGTTGTGGTATAGTGAGTTACAGAGGTGAAAAGTGTAATTCTTTCTTTCTTTCTTTATTTGTTTATTATTTAGCTCAATGCAGAAAATGAGGAAGGGCAATGACAAAATGTTTGCAGAGGAGAGTACCTATATGCTATATGGCTGAAGCAGCCCTGCCAATGGATGCGTCAACACATTAACCTTAATTAGATTAAAGTCAAAACTTATCACGCACCCTTACTTGCAGCTTCCTGCTTCCTACTGTCATAGTCATGGAGAAAAACGACAACAACATGGTTCTGAATTGATTCATTTTATTAAAAAAAAAAACTCCCATATGGCTCAGTTGAGACATCAAACATAATATGCATGTAAAAGTTAAATAATATTAAAAGACAAGTTTGAGCTACGAGCTGAGCATGCTAAAAGGCAAAGCAGTATTTTCATACAAGTCTCCACAGACCAGTGGATGAAACTAAATGAAAGAAATTAACTACAGTGTTGTCAAATGCAAATTAATATAATTTTACTCATACAATAAAAATGTCCATGCTTATCATCAATTTAACTCTAACTGAAGTGTAGTTTGTGTGTATTTTGGACATAAGAGGGGTCATGAGGCTTTCTGCGCAGACTGGTGAGATAAATGACTCTGCTGTGGTTTAGTCAGGCATTAGAAGGGAACTGAATGTGGTTAAGAGCTGTTGAATGAGGAGTTTGTGACACATTACGGCACAGTATGGGACACGCAAAATATGAAAAAAACTGTTTTAATTCCAACCATTTATGTTTGACATATCCTGCAAGAACGGCCAAGTCTGAAATAATGTTATGGGGTGTAAAATTGTGTTGGAAGAAATTAATACCTTGAGAACAAAACCAGTTGTATCACACACACACACACACACACACGCTTTCACGGACACTTAATTCCTAATACCAATAGGATTATAATATCTTGTATTGTCTTCTCAGTTGATTAATTTACCCCAGACTATAAGCCATAAAATAACAGTTTCAATAGTTTGACTTGATGTGTTTTAGCATCGTGCTCCTTGCAGAAAACGTAGAAATGGAGCTAAAAAGACATTCATAGTAAGCAAGATCAAGATGAAAGACCTTGCTGACACCCCGAGTATTTCCTTTTTGTTTATCAGTGTTTCAGAAGCAAAGCATCTTTAATTGTTTGTAATCTCAGATTTATTTTCACATATAGGCAGTGACAGGAAATCCAAACCTGTCATGTACATCCTCAGAACTTTTAAATGCTATATAATGTGTGGTTTAAATGATGACTGATTGCATGTATTATATGTTTTTTTAATCTGCTTTTTAGATTTATAATTCTTTTTGGGACAGTGGTATTATTTTCATTTTTGGATGATGGATATGAAGAACATCTGTATATCTATTTCTAATGGTCTCACTGTTCTGCACAGTCACAATGTTGGAGTCATAAACCTATCATTAATCCCCAGGTTTCTCTTGAAACTGGCTGCTCTGCAGTCTACCCTGGAGGTATTACATTGCCCATAACTGCCCTTGGCTTTTAGGCTATGACAGAAATTATGACCTTAATAAAGTCGACTTTGCAATATTTGCACGCATAAGCGTCTTAGAACTGATACAAAAAGACTGTCTGGCTCTGTTTAAGGGCTCTCCTGGGCCGTCTCTTGGCAGGCTCAGGATGTCTTCATGACCTAATGGGCTGTCAAAGTGACTCAAAAATACTTGAAGAATAAAGCCTAACTGGCAAGTTCAGAAGTGCCACTTTTCATTTACCTAAGATAGTAGCATTATACGGTACATCATGCATGAGATCCCCTCTGTCGGCTTCAATAAGAGTCTTCACATTCATCACTTCTGAAAATTCATCAAAGCTGGAGATAGATATTTCAGTCTGAATGTAGCAATTAGCTTGTGAGTTAATGGATAAGTTTTACATTGTATGTAAAATACATTACATTTTTAATAACATTTTGACACTCATAATGAGCCAAATCAACTGCCTGCATGCTAGCCGACATCTGCTATCAAGCCAACTGATTTGCAGGCAGTTGACTGCAGATGTCAAACTGCATCACAGTCCATCATGAAAATGAAGTGATGTTATGTTATCTTCAGGGCTCTGGCTCTGTTTATTTATTAATGAGTCTACAGAAAACAAACAAACAGCCTGTGATTAATCCACCTTAACATGCTCATTTCGACAGCCCTAATATTAACTGATACTGACTTGTTAACTTAACAGCCCTAAAGGACAGTGATCTTTTTCCTCAACTAAATTAGCAGCAATACCATCAATATTGATCTCCATGTGCGAATAAAACAACCCTAACCCTAAACATTTATTGGGAAAATAGATTTTTTTTTCCATCTCAGAGTTACACTGAAAGACACTTACAGTAATCTACATTTCCAGCTGTACTATGTTGAACTATAACTAACTTATGTGCATAACCTGATTTTCTCTTTCTTTGCTTGATGTTCTTTGCTTTACTGCATTTTATACTTTACTATTTTAATTTCAAATAATAGTCAGTTTTCCTGAGGCATTTTCAGGCTCAATGACATTTTAATAAAATTATGATGAAAATATGATGAAACTGGTGAAATAAAAGTCAAGTAAAGGGGATTTAGAGACTCATTTGTGTTTGTTTTATAATTATGTAATTTTAAGGCATCCATTTGTAGTATTTTATATTATGTTCTCATAGTGTAATGTTTAAGTTTCCTCTCCAGAAAGAAACAATCTTTATCAAATCATCTTAAATTAGGGAATAAATGTGAATTTTCATACTGACAGCAACACTTACAGGAGTCCACTGCAGGTTTTTCATCTCTCAGTGAGAATTGGAGGGGTGGGGCCTGTAATGCCCGCTGGCAGTGCTGGGGTTTGGATGCAAATATCACGGCTTTCTAACTACTTGACATGAGTTGGATGCAGGTCGACTCACCAAAGTGGATTTAAAAAGCGCGACTCTCAGGAGCTTCACTGCAACATCCCGTCATCCTGGCTTAAGACGACGAAATAAAAAAAAAAAGTCAGAGTGACTGAATTCACCGGAATACATGTATATTTTTTATGCAAATCATCTTTTACTGGAGGAATTTATTTTTAATCCTCTGCACATTTTCTGTCTTTTACATCCTCTACACTGCAGCGTGTCTGGAACTTGCCCCGAAATCGTGGCATATGTTGCAGAAATGAAATCATATGTCTTTTTAAATGATGACAGAGGAAAGTTGCATGGGGGTATCCTGTAGGAGGAGTTCTTTGTGACCAAACAAGTAACGGATTTTCCCTTATAAAAAAGGAAATAGTGTTCCGACCGCTCAATGAACAGCATTACCTGCAGACTCCTCTGTACAGGTGGGTTCTTTCACATTTCACTGTTTGATTCAATACTCTGTTTTTTACCTGTAAATTTCCTAAATTTGAGTTTCTTATTACAAATATATAATTTTGTTTACTTAAATGCTCCCCAAACCAAATTTTCAGGTTTAAATATGTCAATAGAGTATTATTATTGTTACTAATATTTATGTCTGTGACGATTTGTTTTAATTCATCAATTTATCAATAACGTTTTCAGTGCTAAAGTTAAAATTGAGACTCTAAGTTTCCCATTTTTTATCTCTCATGAGTGCTGGTGTAACTTTTTCCTTACTAAGTTTTCATATAACCAACATTTCATCAAATAAGTTAAATAATGCTGAGAAATATTTTTGGCACGTCATGTTTTGACAGACCTGCCTGCTGATTAAAGTAAAAAAAAAAAAAAAGGACTTTACAGTGGGATAGAGTTTAAATAGCCTCGTGTCTGAGCACACTTTAGGATTACATTCGACAGCATCTGTCCACACACCCAAACACATGCACCACACCAGCTCCTTGCTCTCCTCTGGAGCTGCACACGTGTCAGCCTCAAAGTGACAGGCAAGCAGAGATTTAGAAAAACAACAGGACAGTGAGGTGACGGCAGAGATGCTGGACTGGGGACAGGTGTGGATCTGCACTTGATTTTCCTTCTCCCTCCCCATGCAAACAGCTGGAATCCGGCATGGTGTGCAAGGCTCCAAGGCAAAGCTGAACTGAGCCCAGCTGAGCTGTACAAGATCAGCCCTCTGACTGCTGGAACTGAGCGGGTTTTAGTCTATGAAAACTCAAAAACAGTGAGTGTCCAGTGGTGGTTTGATTGGAGGAAAAGGCAGATGAGGCTCTACTCTTATCTGAGTGTTTTTCAATTGCTGCACACAGATTTTGACCTCTCATTGCCTGAACTGTTCAAGCTGCAGATCAGAGAAACTGGAAGTGATGAGCAAACTGGTTGAGGCTTCTGTCGGTGCAGCCGGTGCTTCTCCACACTCTGCAGAAAAATATTTAGATTAAAAGGTGTCATTGGGAGCCTCTTTTCTGTTGCATCTTCTATTCTCTTTCTGTTTTTAATTGTGTGCTATTGACTATGATTATGGCTTGCATCAGGGCTTTTATGAATATCAAAATAAATTGAACATGAATAGTCACTATGACAGACTGGGTGAAGTCACCCTGTAATTCTTGTTGTTCACTGCAAACATGACCGGCTGCCAAATTTGGTGGAAAATGTGCTCATTTAAAAGCCAGAATTTACCGCTAATTACTTTTGGAGTCCATGAAGCAGATTCCATTTTAAAAAAAGAAACATTTTGAAAACAGGAATGTTTTGAGGTTAGTGTGGAGCCACATATTGAAGGGAACAGGAAAACGTTGGAGGAAAAATACATTACGACTTACGAACTCCCAGAGAAATGTCTGGATGTCTTTCTTACAAACGCCAGTATTACTGTCATCCCTGTCCTTCTTTTGGCACACTACATGTTGATGATCTTTGTTCAAAAACATTCAGCCACAGGCGGAAAGTTCACCGACAGGTTGCATTTGTAACTCTGAGCTCAGAGTTGTGGCACCTTCTCAAGTTCAATAAATTCCCAGTGTGGGAGCTCCCTTTCAGTTCTTGAATAATTGATAAATCAAACTTAGGACTTACAAAGGAGGCAATTTAATCTCCTGACTATTTGATGAGCTGGGGCTTGGTTTCATTGCGCTCAGCTGAATGTGGCTGATGCTGAGGGAATGGATGAGGGAGCAGAAACAGAGAACCAAAACATACAGGTGCCACAGTAGCGCCACAGACACTTGGCGAGATGAAAAACTTGTGAAAAACAGGCCTCGTGATGCACAGCAGAAGGGCTGAGTGTAAAACAGTTTTCCTACTGAGTTAACAGCCTGATCCTGTCTCTTATCTCCGTGGTGTGTGAGAGCAGATATGGATGGGCTGAGGTGTGCTTCTGGCAAGTTGCACAAAGTCGTGGGAGTGCTGCGTTATGAAAGAGTCTCTGGCACATGTTTTGAGTTACTCAGCACTGGAAAGGTTATGTTCTGAGTGATCCAGAGACTTAGCATGTCCCGTTCTCTAATCATCACTCTCTCAAGTAACAGGTGCTGCTGAAGACTGGCTGCACCACTCTTTTGGCTCATTCCTGTAAATATGACATTAGCCGAGAGGTGTCAGTGACACTGTGGATCATTAAGTGTTAAGAAGTAAATAAACATACTAGTGGGGAGGAGAGTCTGAAGTGTTTCCCAATTAGGAGAGGATACTCGTCCCTCTGTCTTCTGTCTGGTGTAAAGCAATGCCATGGACATGTAATGATTAGAAAAGGAGCTTCCTTTTGGACTTTAAGACTAAGAAATTCTGCCACTCATTAAGCATCATCAGGCTTCAGCGGGTTATAAACAGTGCCACTCATGTCCATTTAAATCAAAATCAAATCAAAAGCCTTTATTGTCACTATATGACAGTGCATACAATAAAATTAGGAGCACTGCTCCACATGGTGCTTAGTCAAATGTAAAAACAAGAATAGTCAAGCTTAAAAATTTAAGAAATAGCTCAATAAATTAAGCAATCCAACAATAATATTTAATAATTACAAGATATTTTCATACTTAAGGATTCTTTTTTCCTCCATTTCAGAAATAGACCACAGCTTCTCAAAGTCTGGATTTATTTGTACTCCTTTTAATCAGAAAGAAAAAAAGAACAGATTCATATTCAAATTAGAAGAGTATACATTTTTTCTTTAGTCTAGCATATCTCCTATGCTGGATGCTTAAATTATTTTGTTATATGTTTGCTGAAATATGAAATGATTTGGAGCTAAACTTTATCAAATAATGTAATGTTGCCTGCTGGAATGTTCAGATGCACCAAATGGCATTGTCCTCTGTGTGATTCAGAGCCACAACCAACTCAACAGCCAAATATGGTCCTAGTTTTCTTTTTTGAGCTGCGAGGGAGGACCTCCCATTGCTCAGATCCTAACATGTTCTGTGTGTCCTCTTCACACAAGAGCTGTAAATACAGGCAGCGTATGACACTATCTAAAAACCATCTCAGCTCGAAATATGACAAAGGCCTTTGGTCCGAGTGTGTGCTGCATTTCCCAGAGAGCGTTGACTTCTGTTTCCAGAGACTAAACATGCTCAATTCATCATCCAAGTCCAAATAGAGCTTGAAATGCTATGACCCTGAATTGTTTGTGGTTTTTAGTATAGTTCTGCAGATTACACAGATTTCTGATACTTTCATTTATATTCCCCCTGCTTTGGTGAAACATATTTTTAAACACTCATAATGATACTCAAATGAATGCCAAACCGTACATCCTTGTTGCATTGGATTAAAATTAATGTTGCTGGTTTGAGTATGTAAATACTGATAGCACATCACGCTGATATTATTCTATTACTATAGAAGGAATAGTTTGGGAAATATGTACAATATTTACTTTCTTGCTGAGTGTTGGATGGAAAGATTGATACTTCTTTTGTACTTTCATGACAAATATGAAGCTGGCTAGTAACAAACTTCTGAGGCAATCTCTGTACAGAGACCAACACTTAAAAAAAACTACCAGTTGCAATTTAACTTTAGCCTCTTTCTTGGATTATTCCTTGGCTAGGAGCAGGGAGTCTTGTCATAACCATGCAGATGTCAGGCTAATGGCCAAGTCACTGCGTCTGGCCAAGAAATAGTTTGACACATGACTGCAAGTAAAACTGCAACTTATAATTTTCATATCTCACTTCGCACTGACTAACCAAACAAGCTATAACATGTTAATCTGTGAGTTTTAGAGGTGTTGTTGGTGAGATTATGTCACCTTTTGACAGAGTCATGCTAGTTGTACACACAGTTTCTAGTCTTTATGCTAAGCTAATCTGCTGACTGTCACTGCATATTTATCATTCAGACATGACAGAAGTATCAAACACTACCTAAACATATTCATGTACTGTTATCCACCTTAATAACCCTTCCCTCTGTTCTCTCCCAGGTCCTGGTACAAGCAGATGTATTGTGACACATACTCAAGAACCTGCATCCATCTTTTTTCAATCTGCAAGCCTGTACTTTAGTGCCTCCTCGGAGCATCTTTAATGAGACACATGCTTGTGAGCTCCGGCACTCACTGAGCACTGAGAGGAAAACACTCTTCAAACAACGGGTTCCCTGCTTCCCTGCCAGCCCACATCAAGCTTCATGGGTTGAACCACCAGAAGTTTGATAATCTCCTCTCCATTCTCTCCTCCTCTTCATCCTCCGCACAAGCCCTCAACCCCCCTCCACCCTCGCTCTGTCTACTCCCTTTGCCAGTACTACCACCAGCATGATGGCTTGTTGTGCCTCAGGCTTGTTTGGACTCACAACCGCAGTATCACTCTCCACTACACAGACTCTCGGACGCAGCAGCCACTAAAGTAAAAGACAGGCAGATAAAGCAAGCAGGATCATCTGGCCCGGCAGCAGAGGGATCCACCTGTCCCACAGAGGAAGGGGGGCCCCCCCTCCACCTGATCCATCTGGTCGCAGGGGGGAACCCTGCCTGGCCGGGAAGGCAACAGGGACTATGCAGCTGGGACTGGTGGCGCTGGCAATGGTCTTCCTCAGCTCCATGGGTCACAGCGATGCTCTCAAGCTCTCTAAGGCAAGAAGGCAGAGACGGGGTGAGTTCTCCCTTTCTCACTTTGTTTTGATCACTTTTCTTTTTTCTTCCCCTTCACCACTGCTGCCTTTTCATCACGGTCTGAGTCACAGCGGTACGTGTCTCGTAAACATTTAACAAGCAAAGTAAAGATAACATTTTGTTTATTTTCTCGTCATTCTTATTTGTTTTTTTTTTCTTGACGGGTTATGTTAGGTTCAGTGATTCTCCTGAAAGGCTTGTCTTTCTTCCTCTTTTTAAGATTACGCCCCTCAGTTTATGTTGAACTTTTATAGGTATTAGGATTGTTTATAGAGGGGGTTTTGATGGATTTGCCCTCAAAGCCATCTCTCTTTTTGTGTCTGGCTCTGTGGGCACATAATGGAATGAGTACCTGACAGCTCTAAGCTTTGAATTGGACCGTGCTGCCGGTGTTGTTGTAAGCATTTTTCTGACCTCATGCAACCACAAAGATGGTGCTCAGCCCGACTTGCAATATATCTCTGGCCTTAGAGTCTCAATGCCGGTGTTACAATCAGCTTTGAAACAATTCTTCCTTTACACACAAGAAGCTTTCAGCCAATGCCAAGTTCACCCCAACCTCTGTGAACCACAATTAATAATACCATGGCTTGCCACAGTAACAGATGTGGTTTTAATAAAGTCACACACATTAAAACACAGTATACACACTCACACACATGCAAATGCTGTCACAATTTGTCACCTGCCATTGTAATGAGGATAGAAGGATTTGGGTCACTCATCATATACATGAGCGCCCTCTACAGCGTCACATTCACTTCAGGCTTTTTTCCCTCCAGATATGGAAGTAGTCTGCAGTTTAATTTATGTCTCTAGCATACAGCTTTTATTTCATTTATGTCATCAGATTTCTTTCTCGGAATGATTTCAGTGTCAGACAGCGATCAACCTCAAACCATCAGAGAGGAGAGTAATTTCTCTTTTTCAAGCCACCACATATCGCAAACAGTTTACACACACACACCTCTTTTTCTGATCCATACACTCCCCTCTGCCGTGGTTAAATATGACTCCCCAGGGCCATTATTAGGTTTTTCTTTTGTGATAGTGAGAAACACAACATGTAATTGCTGCTTTTGAGGTTTGAGGTTTCACACGCATGGTGTAATCTGTTCATGGGAGAACCCTTTTAAAGCGTTTACCTTTCGACTTATCTCTGGGAGGCAGGACAGCAGATGTATTGCTGTGTGAGAGTATATATATTTAGAGCTGATACAGTACAGGAATGTAAATCTACTTTGATGACTGCGGTTTTGTCTCTGAATGGCTCCCACCAAAATGATATGCACTTTGACACATTTCTCCTAGAAATGATTAGTGGTTGTGATACCAGTTATGCCTTTTTGGAAGATGAGAGAATCTGATTCATGTCTGAGTCTGTGATTACAAGGAGGCAAATACATCCACAGTGCATTCTCAGACTTAGGACAGGTATTTGCAGTTTGGGATTTCACTCTCAGTTTAGTGTCGACCATGTCCATCGCTATTTTCTGATCATTTGTAACTGACCCTAGCAGAGGCCGTTTGTGATGTTAGTTGCCTGATTTTGACTGGCTCTCGCTCGGTGGTTAGCCCCAGTTACCCAGGCTTCTCCAAATGAAAATGTGTTAGGGATCTCCAGCAAAGCAGTTGAAGTAAACAGTGAGTAACTGTTCAAACAAAGATGTTTGGCCTGGGCCCCAGTTAGATGAAGCTGCAAGCATTAACCTGTGCTTGTTGGAGTGATAAAGTGCTGGCAGATTTATGGCTAGATCTGAGAAGATGCCTGCGAAATATTAAAGTTCCCTAATGTTCTTCTCATAGGCAGAATGGAAACAATTAATCAATTATGCGTGTACACCATGCTATTCTGTTGCCTACCTTCAAGGGATACCTCACCAATTACCAATTACCTGCCTTTTATATTTACAATCAGCACACAAGCTGTTCATGTGGAAGTGTTTTGAATCATTCTTAGTGAGTTTGTGAAGTAGGACACTGGATAAATGAGACTTGATTATTCTGCATGAGTTGTATGAGAGGTTTGCAAAAAGACTATTGATACAGTTTTGCTGTTAGTAAACGCAAGCTCTGTTGACTTCAATTCACCGTGGATTTTTTTCTGTTATTTGTTCACCTTTGAAATATGTGAGAAACAAAAACTTGTCATTTTGGTGGTAAGTATTGCTTTAATCTGACCTTTCCTCTGTGTTTATCACATGTATATTTCCACAGTTAGTACTGAGGGGCCACCATCTTGCCCTAAAGGCTGTGACCGATGCTCTGAGTATAACGGCTGCATTAAATGCAGGCCCAAGCTCTTCATCTTCCTGGAGCGCAACGACATCCGTCAGATAGGTGTGTGCCTCGCCTCCTGCCCCATGGGATACTTTGGCATGAGGAACCCAGAAGGCAACAACAGATGCACCCGTGAGTTTTGCTTTGCTGTAGATGTTTGACCAAGGGACATTATGTAGAGACATCTGTGAACCTCCAAACACATGCTGGCTCGAGTTAACTCTCTGGCAGCAGCCCACTCTGTAAAAATCCACACAGCTGATATTGAATCAAGCCTGCAGGAGTGTAAACGATCTGTTTGTCTTTGGCTCATCATCTACTGTTTGTGTACAATATGGGGGTATTTGAAGAAGTAGAGGGATATCCTGCTAGTTTCTCTGTCTTGTGTATCTTATTTGTATGTTTCCACTTTGCTGTACAACTTGTGTGTTTAACAAAGACCTAAAATATTAATGCAGAAAGCAGTGATCGTACCATTTGCCAAACCATTTATTCCCGTGCCATCTCCTGTTTTTAAGTAATCTGTCTTTATTATTTTTGCTTGCGAGTGACTAAGATCGACCCCTGGTCACCCCAGTGGTAAAGGGCACACATACAGCCATCATGTCAAAGTATTTGCTGAACTGGGGGAAAAGTCGGTAGAATATTTAATGCATTATGGTTATCGGCAGGTTTGGCTCGTTTGGTTGTTGGTTTTGGTGGTATTGGTACTGTAATTTTAGCTGAACAATGCTAGCACCTCAGTCTGTTTCCCCTTGGATATGGGCAGAAAACAGAATTGGAACAAAATCCCAACAAAAACATCTTAAATGCATTGTTGTTTGTCTGTTTTTGAGAGGATGTCTGTGTATTTTTATTTGTCCCTTATGTGCAACATTCATGCCAGGTCTAAAGCCATTTGTTATTCTTTCACTTTAAGCATTCTTAATTCTGATTCCGATACACCCTTAGGAACTGTATCATATACAGTCTGCATAATATCTGAAGTAATTTAAAGTTATATTTGAATGTGAGAGTTGAAAATAATCCTTCTTTGCAAAAGTAAAATATTTACGTCAAGCATTAACTAAAATGAACAAAGTTCAGTGATATTCTTGGCATTAAGTTGTAAGTGTTGGGCAGCTACCATGCCCACCAGCCTGTTGTGATTTTCTGCTACAGAAAGAAAAATGCAGGCTGTTCTTCTCTTTAAAAGATGTTTTTCTTGACTGTCCATTCCTGGGTCACATAAAACCTGTCAGATGTGTTAAATTTTGTCTCTTTGGGGTTTACATAATAAACCAAAAGCAGAGATGCTCACAAGTCACGTTTTGTGAGTATTAGTGTTTCTAACTTCAAAATACAGTGCCTCCACACGGCTCTCAATAGTGCTAACAGTATGAACCTGAGGGAGAACGAACAAGTCCCTAGACGGAGCTCCAGGCTATGATGCAAATTTACATAGTGGCCAGTTTGTGGTTTTTGTCCGTCACGTGATGCCATTGGCCCAAAAAATACTTTTTGCCTTAGAGTCACATTGGGAATGAGACCATTGTATATCAGCATATTTTTTTGAGGGAAATAAAGCCTTATTTCAAGGGTTGGGTCTAACTAATAGCCTCAGTAGTCACTGGTTTCATGCACCACTGAACAACTTTCGCAGGAATAAATAGGAGCCTGCGGCAATGCTGCTTCCAGCTCTTTTTTTGGGAACCATAGAAACCTCTGCCCCAAAGGAGAGAAACCTGATAACTCTGCTTATGATGATGCAATATTGTTGGATTTTGATATTTCAGATTTAGAGGTATCAAAAATGGGAGCAGCAAATTTGTACTCCATCTGTCACTATATCATGATAACACTGTTCCTTATGATGAGAGGTAGACAACATAATCAGTGTCTAATTCATGTAAATTCATTATATTGAGATATTTAGCTTAATGAGGTTTGTTGCATTGATGCAAATTGGAATAATTATTATTAGGGCTCTTTGCTTTCATGAAATTACTGCTTGCATTTTTTATTTGCAACAAATTCAGTCCAGTGTGTTTCAGCATTCTTCCACTCTACTGGTTTGTGAGAGGGCAAAATTTCCTCAGTAAATTCTTTTCAGAGGCCCTCAGTGGCTGACCTGGGTCATTATCCAATCATCTGACATTATACATGTCATCCCAGAATGTCTTTTTAGCAACATTTGTCTTACATTATAGGGCCACAAATGGCAGCACTGTCAAATTTAGCTGTCAAGGGCTTAAAAAGAGTAATTGGGAGCAGGAGGTAAGAACTTGTTAGGTCATTTCTGACCTTGGCATTGGACCAGCTGCACTGTAGACATTATTACTTTAAGTTAAGTACACATGAATACAGTGAGTCCAGGTCTGAATACATTTCCCATATATACATATTGACAATAATTTACAGATAAAATTAGATCCATCTTTTCTGAATCGGTCCAAGCTTCTCCTGTAATTCAGCAAACAAATAATCCACCAGAGCATTGTTAAAGTATTAATTTGTAATGTGAAAAGGACAAAAAGGAAAAGTGAAAGGGACAATCTTTTCATAAACACAGTGCTTATTAGAGCCAACGTGGGTAATGTTTTAGCAGCTTATAGTGTGCTTCTAACCATACAACTCTTCAAGATATTGTCTGTTTGACTGGTGAGATTTAAATGAGTCTGAGGTATGAAGAAACTCTTAAGAAACCAGCTAAAGCAATACACTCCTGGCTGTACTCATTCACGCTCATTTTCCAAAACAACAAGGCCTGTGGTGCATGTGTTTTTAAGAGAAGAGTGTTTTTAAGAGTGTTACTCCCCCTAAATCGACCCTGTATTGTCTAATCGTTCATAAATCTCTCAGCGGAAATAAAATAAAGGCAAGTTCCTCTTGCCCTGCCTCTGGAGAACCATTTGCTTTTTTTCTAGCCAGAAATGCAGTGAATATTCCATCATCAAAAAGCGGCTATTTCTGTTTCCACTTGACATTTTCTAGAATAAGATACAGAATCTGAAGCTAATAAAATCATCAGGCACCATCACCAGACACAATGTTACTTGAACTGGTTTGATCCTCTCATTTGATCCTCTCTTTTTGTCTTTCAGAATGTAAAATAGACAATTGTGAAGCGTGTTTCAATCGCAATTTTTGCACAAAATGTAAGGAGGGCTTGTATTCACACAGTGGGCGATGTTATGTCAGCTGCCCTCCAGGCCAGCGCACCGCCAATGAGACCATGGAGTGTGTCGGTAAGTGACCTTAGACTGTTCGCTAATTTAAAAAAAAAAGCTACCCATAGCATCTTAATGTTCCTGTAATGAGCCAGAAAGTATTATTTCAGTGTCTTTCACCCACTGAAGCAGCTCATAGGTGTGAGCCACATGTTGAAAAAAAAAAAAAAAGATAAATTGCTTTCAGATTTGGAAATTACTTAAGGTTATCATTCTGAGCTAAAACTGCTGAGCTGTACAAAGCAGACATGAAGGCTGTGAAACAAATGTGAGATGTTGGAACTGTGGAGCATTCACTCATATTCACATTTTTTTTCATCCAGGTCAGCGGCCTGCAGAGTGCGAACTGGGCGACTGGAGCCAATGGGGTTCCTGTATGAAGAAGAACAAAACATGTGGATTTAAAAAAGGCTCGCAGTCTCGGGTTCGCATGCCTCTTCTGCAGGTCCACAACCCAGACACCTCCCTGGCCTTCGTACCCTCACAGACATGTGCTCCCCAGACAGAGAGGAGGAAGTGCATTGTGACCAAGACGCCCTGTGTGAGAGGTAAAAACAAACATACGTACTGTATAGTGGAGAAAACTGATGTAGTCAGAACTTCTAACAATAAAAGTACATTTAATTCTACTTTTAATAAGGTAACAGCATACCCAGATTACATATGAGCAAGCGATAACATTGTCCGTGTGCTTCATGAAATGACTCCATCAGGTAATGTGATGACTGATGGAACCATTACTCAACATTCAAAGGCCTGCATTCATGTCTGTGACCCACAGGATGTTGATTGGGTTTGGTTTGGCTGAGCTCACAGGAGGATAGAGAATCTCTTGACTTCTCAGCATGTAAACAATAAACACCATCTACGAGTCAAGCAGATGAAGGGCGGGCATTACACACTGCAAAGCTGGACATGGATCAGAGCTAGAAAGAGCTATTTGTTCTGATGACCACTGAAGCGTGAGGTTTACAGGACCATGACATGTTTGCTTGGGCTCTTATCATCCACACAGCAGCTTGCTCTCCAGCAGGTCAACAGTCACTCTGACCAGTCAATGGCCATTATCAAGTTTCATAACAGCTTATTGGATGCTCTTGGCCTCAATCGCAGCTAATAAATGACAGATCTGGACAGATCTGGATCAAATGAACAACAATGATCCTGGTTATTTGCTTTTAAACATTTTGTCCTTTGAAGTAAGGAAATATTTACTCGGAGCAGTGTTGGGATGGTAAACCTCACAAAACAGAAATAAGAGTGAGTTGTTTCACCACCCATAGGGTTTGTTGTCTTGAACTGCAAAGAGATTATTGCGAATGAACATTTGTTTGTCTCTAAATGTCACCATATACTAATCACATAATTTGCCAGTTTTAACCAAAGTTGGAAAGCTACACTCATTTACAAAGACTGAGAGAATTGTTAACAAGCAGTATTTAAGCAGCGGCACGCTTAGGGGATTTTGGGCACAGCAGCACAGCAGCTACATTGCGCAACTGTATTTGCACAATGTTGGCAAGTGTACAGATGTTGCAACATGTAACAGATGGTATGCACAGATATATGCAAGTAAACATGTAGGACGCTTGCATATTCAAGCATCATCCTCTCTTCTGGAGCAGTTCCTATAGCGCTCTGAGTCTAAAGAATAAGAACGTGATCTGACATTGTCCCATATAGATCTGTGGTCATGTGTAGAGGGAGCGAGGCTGGCTTGTAATCACTCAGTGAGGTTTGTCGAACAGGCTGTGACAGCACAATTTGAGAAATGAGAAGCAAATTTACCCTGTCTGATGCCTGCATCTTGGAAAGAATGTTAGCCTTCAGAAGAATAATTAGCAGTGAAATATTATAAACTGCCCTATGAGAAGACTTCCAGTTTTCTAAACTTGCAGCAGAGGTAGATCATGTCAGAAAGGATGACATGTGAGGAGTCACCTGAAGTGATGACTTATAGGAGCTTTGTGGATTGTGAAATAGTCAAATGTTGATGTTAAGAAGATTTTTTTAATCCTGTTTTTCCTCTGTTCTGCCATTAAATACTTTTGTATGAAAATAAGACACATACTTTACCAAAACACACAGGAATGAATTTTCCTCTGTGACGTAATTCATAGATGATGGTACCATGACCCCAGTGAACCTGCTCATGTGGGTAAACTTTGTAACAAAAAAAAAAGCACAGCTGTGGAGTCATCTGTGGGAGTTGGCTGGTAGGCTGGCTATATAAAACACAGGGGGCAGACGTTGTATAACATTAGAGAGTTAGCGGTCTGCAGAACTCACGCTTTTTGTTGATTTGGCTGCAAATTTTTTTTCCCCTTTTCCTCAAGCTCCGCAGAAGGGTCTCACGCGAAAACAGGATTTTCTGGATGTGTTATTGCATTTGTCAGGCAAAATTGTTTAGTTTGGATGGAGAGGAGCTACAATCAGGGCTGTCATAAATTGATGGAGTTCCCCTCTCTTGGCTCCATTAGTGATTTGTTAGAGGAGTAATTACGTCCTTACACAGTGAGCACATCAGCTGCAGAGTGTGTGTGAGGACTCTTTACTTCACTCTCGTTCTCTGTGCCTCATTGATAGAAACTGAGACTATTACCACTCAGTACTGAGTGCTTGTTTGAATTGTACCCATAAAAGCTCAGACGTTTTTATCAATTCAAGACAACACATAACTGATGAGCATGCCAGACATAAAATCTTCTTGTTAGATTTATGCCAACTTGCCAAATCACGCCATCAGCATTGTTTTTTTTTTGTTTTTTTTGCACTGATGGCTCATAAAAAAAGGAGTTATTCCCATTTGTGCACTACTGTGTGGTACTGAGCCCTCTAGTTTCCAGTTTAGAGTAAAGCAGTTCTGTCTAAATTCAATTACACTAAATCTACTCCATCACCGTATAATGATTTTTACCGGCTATGTAGAAACATGTTTTGGTTGAAATTTGAGAATCATTATACCTTTGTACTTTTTGTTTTTCTAGTCTAAGCTTAAACCAAAGAATCATAACTGTTTGTACGACAAGTTTAAAAATGCTACAAGGGAAATAAACACAGACCTCTAGTTATTGCTGCGCAGCAGTAGACAAACATGGTGGCGCCATAAGCCCCGAGTCTTGTCAGCTGCGTAGTGAACACTGTCCAGCCGTTGGCATGTGTTCACTCACTTTCCAGGATGTGCAGAGGCTCTCAACGCACAAGTTCATAACAAACAGCCTCCAGCATAACTACACTCCCTCAGATACACAAAACTAAATACTTTAGAGTGCTGCTTAAACAATAGCCATCTGACACCAGACACCATTTCCACTTTGTGACAGCTCTTCACGTCCTTATGGGACACTGTTGGGCCCTTGACAATGTTTAACACATTATGCCAGAAGTGACTTATGCCACTGAAAATTGTGTCCCTTGACTGTCATGAATGCTCTTACAGTCTATATGTGCTGCATTTTAAATCAGTAGCAGAACTAAGCTCTTCCTGCTTTTGGGCTACATGTGGACATTAACCACATGGTGATGGCTCTTTGTTTTGTTTATTTAGAAAGCAATTATTCTCTTAAATGAGTGACAGGTGTTGATCCTAAGAGAGCAGTTAAGGAGGGCAAGAAAGGGACTAGCTGTTGAAATAGCTACGCTTGCAGCTGTGCTCTGATCAATGCTAACATGCTAATGTTTAGCAGGTTAAACATGTTCACCACAGTAGTTTGGCAGAACGACATTTTCCAGTTTTTACTAAACTCAAAGTACAGGTGAGGCTGATGGGAGGGTAATTTGCGTTTTAAGTATTTGGTCATAAACTAGAAGTATGGATGTAACAAAGTAATTTCTTGGGATCAATAAAGTAATTATATTATATTCTATGTAATCTGATGGCGGCACTGGAGGAAAAGGTTAAGGCTCACCAAAGGTATTACAATTCATCCTGAGAGGAACTGGAAAGATATTCCACCTAAAACCACAAATGTGGAACTCCTGGTGGCATGGAGGATTCAGCCTCTGGGGACCATGAATGTCCTTGCAAGAATTTATTGATTTGGCCAAGACAGGAGGCCAATTGATTCACTGAAGTTTTGAAATATTTCAGCCCAGAGAGATGGAGCGATTGGCCGAGTAACGTGGCAGACAACACTAGGTTTCCAAACGTTTAGATGTATTAGTTGATCGTATTAGGTGTTTGTTGATCTCACTTTGTATTATTCACTGCTATACTTATCCTGTCAGAGTGACTAAATATAGCACTGTGATGGCATTTCTGAATTATTCTGGTCTGGATGTGCACGGTTGTTTTGCCTGTAATAAAAACCACACAACCAACCACAACCACAAGTGCTGCATCACACATCCGTTATCATCCACTCTCATCCCTCAGGAATCCATTTTGTTTAGCCAAGCTGAGGCACTTCTACACACAACATCTGATGATGATGGATAACTTACAGGAGTTTATATGAGAAATGGTCGAAGCTAAACAATATTTTCGATGCATTGTCATTTCAGAGAGGAAGAGTAAGGGAGACCGACAAGACAGGGAGAGCGCACGTGGGCGAGGACGAGAAGGCAAAGATGGCGACAGAGGAGGAGGAGGAGGAGGAGGAGGAGGGGGGAAGAGGCGAAAAGGCCAGAGCAGGACCACCACTGCCCCCAGCATCACAACCAGCTCTGTTAGCTAAACTCCGTCGCCTGCTGGATGGGGCCCAAAGAAAAAACAGAGAAAATGCTTCACCCAGCAGCCCCGACCATAGACAAAGATCAAAGCGATGAAGGAACGGGTTAAAGCTGCTACGCATTGTAGACGATGCAAAGAGAAAACTGCAGAATCGCTGCAGCACAAAAGGCTTCTCTTAGCTTTTTGAACAGATGAACATTATCTGGAAGATACTGGTGTCTTTAGTGGTGTTCAAGAAGACAAAGCGAGGGATCACAGTTGGACTGCAAAGCCATATTGAAGATTGGTGGTTTTGACGTGGTTTGTGTCTCAAACTTGGCCTATGTCACGTTTTAGACTAAGAACAGATCCCTGTGTTTCATATGCAGCATTCAAGCTGCAAGTCTGAAAATGAATGGTCTCTTTCGTCTCCTCTGGTCTGTGATATATTTTTTTCCAATCTGATTTTAATCAAAATCTGTTTTTTAAATTTGTTTTCATGCTTGTGAGAAGTGGCAGATGGATTTCCTCGACAGCCACTGTGCGTGATGGAAAGACAATGAATTATTAAGTCTTTGTACCTTTATTTCCTATTGTGAGATGAAACTAAAAAGAAAGGCACTGGAAATCATTTGTGGTTGTTGAGAACAGTCTCTTCTTTGCAGTGTATTATTTCCAGGATGGAATCTATAAAAAAAAAGCAGAAGAGAATCTGAAGGAACATTACTTACTGGTTCATGTCCTTCTCTGTTGTCTTGACAAACATTTTGCCATGTGATAGCACAGTTGTTTGTTTCGAGTCAAATGTTGGTGTTTGTATCAGAAAAACAAGGATAAAAATAAGTAACTGCATGTGTACAAGGTTGCATGTGCATGCCTTCATGCATGCAAACGTTTGTGTGTGCGTGTTTGTCTCTACCTAAAGTTTGTGTGTTTGTGTACTTTGTATGCATTTCTGGACAGAATCATGTTGTTTGTCAATGGAATTTAGTCGTTTGTACATGAGTGTTTATGTTTGCACGTGTCTGTTAATATTGGTCTTGTAGATTGAAGGAATATGCTCTGGAAAACAAGAGGAAGGAAATGTAAATGCATAGTGATATATCGAATATGCAGTAACTACAAGCCACTGATTATCATATAAGCCATCCAATCATCAGCTGCTCAGTAATCACGTCTGTTTGCAACAGGGTCTGAAGATTTTGCACAACTTATGTTTCCTACTGCTCAAAGTTTCAGAATAATCATAGCATTTTTCACATCTATACTCCAAAAGCTTCATGACATTGCAGATACAGTCATTTTCCATGGTTCTGTTTGCTTTACACAAGATATTAATTTCAGGAGAAGTTACACGCTGCATTATTCATTCATACTATGGATTGTATGTCAAACTGTGTTTATCATCAAACATAACAAGTATTAGAATCATCATGTATAGCTTATCCGTGGAAGCCTAAATAAAGTTAAGATGAAGCTGATGGAAACTTCGGTCATACACTGATTTTGCTATTAGTGTGTTTGATTTCAGTTATATGTATTCATTTAGGGCATGTTTCACACATATGGACACATTCTTATAAAGAAGTCACTGTGTTGTTGGTCATTTTGTTTTACAATTTGGGTTAAATTTTCATATTTGGTTAATGTAACTTTGCATTTGCTAAATTAAAGCTCCCATATTGTAGAAAGTGAGATTTCCATGTCTTTTTTGATTGTAAACTTGATAACTCTGTGAAGTTACAAAACACTGGAGAAATGCACACAACCCGAATGTAGAAACTGAGCCTTTTAAATGAGCCAACAGGACTTCTGTAAGGCTGTGATGTCACAACTATACATCCACAGGTGAGACGACTGAAAACACTGACCAGAGGATGAATAAATGTATACTCAGACAGTGTGAGGAAAAAAAGTAGTTTCTGGAATAAAAAAACATGTATGCATGTTCTAATAGAAACCCTGACTAAGTATATAAATAAGGATGAAACTGAAAATGAGCATGTCAGCAAGTCCAGTGGTGCAAGAATCACAAAGACACAATTATGCAGTAAAAAGAAAATAAAGGGCAATCAAAACACAAACATTTCAGGTACACTTAGTTGCAATTTTACTTCCAAATAAAGTGTTTTAGATAATCTGTCAGCAATTATTATTTATAGCACAATTAAATGATTGAATTGAATGGCCCAAACCATTGTGAACCAAGGTGAATTATTCTTCATGTGGCTAAGTTAACCCTCAATCCGTTATGACAAAATAATAACAGTATTTAACGGTATTCATTATTCCTATAAAAACAAATGCATGACAAGGGAAGTCGGCCTCAATCAATTAGGACTATTTTATCCATTTTGTGACAGATTTGTCACAGTGGCCCCTGTTGTCATAGTTTTAAGGGGAAAATTTGAACCACCAAGCATCCATCACTTATTCTCTGACCAAAACTCAATCAAAACATCAAACAATTATTATAAAAATGCCTGCTGGGAGAATGCTGCTATCTATCTCTCAGTAGTTGTGGTATGGGCTTCCTCGGGCTACAGGAGGCCATCTTGGGAGGCGAAAGAGCTTAGATGGTGTGATGGCCCCGATCACCGGCCAAATGCTGGCGCCTGGGCAGTGGTCGTAAAAGCAGAGACAGAAATAAAAACTAATGGTGTGTCATAGCCAGAAGGGAGGGGGTATACCATGCCCTGGCTCTACAACAAAACAGCCGTTTCTCATTACCAAAAGGGAGGGCAGGGGGAATGGTAGAGTATGCACCGTAAATTATACATTCATCGCTCTTCCTGACCATAAATTCTTACCCTGGCTCCATTGGTCGGAGCTCTTTCTTACCTCCCACTCTCTCTTTTTTCACTCCGTTGTTTCCCACTCCTATGTTTTCCAAGAGAAATGAATGGTAAATCTTTGGAGTATATGGGTATACCTTTCATTTGCCAAGATCTTTAACACTGAATGATTTCATTACTTTGGTTTGGCTTTTAAGCCAGACCCCAGGGAATGCATCACGTCAAGAGGGAACACCCAGTCCATGTCTGCTTGACGTAAATGTGCGATCCCTGATCCAAATGTAAACAAAAAGGGTACCACCACAATACCACAACTCATATTCAGAGCCTGATATTCACCCTCAAATGCAGCGACAGGTCTTTAATACAAAGATTAGCACTAGACTTAAACTAAATGAAATTCATTGATTTGTCTAATTCTGTTAGTGCGACTAAAGTGAATTATGCTTGCTTTTCTAGAATTCTAATGTACGTTATATGTATTGTTACCAAGGTCAAAGATGAACTTGTGTATGCCCCTTGTTTGTACTAATGGTGCTTTAAAAATAATCATGGAAGAAAGACATTTCCCCTATTGGAGTAATTTCAACACAAAATTCTGATTTTTGCATACTTTACAGCAACATCATTTCCCATAAATGATGTATTATTTCCACAAGATAATCCACAGAGGTCACCCTTAAGTTTTCGCAAAGACCCATTTCCTTTTAAGTGCAGCAAACACTGGAAAGTGTTCACAGAAATGTCTGTGAATGATCTAAAATAACAGGGACAAGTTTTTGGAGCATGTTGTTGCTTTAATAACTGTTCAGTGCAGCGAGGACCAGTGAATATGTCAAAATAGAGGCAAATATTCCCTCAAGGTGATTCTGACTCTTCTAACTCCCCCTCTGGTTTTTAATCATTGTTTCAGAGACGTCTTCATCAAAATACCTAGAAAATAATGTTGGACTGCAGTATAAATTGTTTTTCAGTGCTGTTATAATTCACAGCTTCAATGACATCTCAACATTCATTCATCACCCATGAGGCCACTGGAGCTGAGTCACCAGTGGCTGCCAACAGCATCTACTGGACCCTTCTCTCCCAGTATAATGGCGCCCAGCTCTTCAAAGATTAGAATTTGGAATTGTCCTGTCAGCAATCATGATAATTTCCATCTCTGAAGCTCCAAACCCATCCTCTCACTCTCCATGGCTCAAGATCTGAGGGGTTGAATCTGGACAAAGAGAACGTCAATTGCCCATCAACTCCAAGGGCTGGGCACATTTGATCAGCAACAGATATCTATAAAAGAAGGGCTGTTAAATCAAAATATCAAAACCATTTCAATGTTTTCTACAAGCCAACACTGTGAAAGAGACAAAACTACATCTGATGATGGTTAAAACATATAAGTCACTTGAAATGGACATGATAACACATTTATGGTGGTGAAGTGAGTACATATTTGGTAAACAATAGGAATCAGTGTTCAGTATCAATGCCAGATGTTCAAGCGCCTAAAAGGAATTCCTGCAGTATCATCTGTAGGACTTGTAGCTGACTCTATGTTTCATGCTTTTGCAGAGGGAAGGAAGGACGGGTAGGATTCCCGTGGAGAAACAATGATGCATCAAGTGGAAAATCCTAGAGTGTGCATGAGAGAAGCAGCACACTTAGGTTTTGTTGCTATTTACAAAACTTAATTTAACCTGAATGTGTCTGAGACTCAGGAAAAGTTCACCAACTCCTGGAGATGCAGGAGAGGAAACATTCAGAGGATGCTGGTAAAATGGTAGAGCTCATACTTGATTTGTGCTGCCCTCTTTTGGATTTGATCAGTTCTACATGAGGAGCACATTGTTTCTCACTTACTGAAGATGATTATTATAAACTGGGCAATTAAAATGTAGCAGAAAGAACCTATTTATATTTATATATATTTATATTTTATTGTAATTTCTATGCTGGTTTTAATTAAATTTAATGACAATATGTATTCTTTTGAAAATCACTGATCTTAACGGCAAATGGCAGTTGACTGTGAACTTACATTTTTATGAAATTAACATTATAGATTGAAGAAGCGAATTAAAATGGCTCAAGGATCATGATTTTAAATCAACAGTGTTATAACATTATTAGCTTGAGGTGAGGATGGAGGAATAGTGTGGAAAGTGAAGGTAATTAGCAAAGCGAAGACTATTTTTGTTTATATAATTTTCACAATAATATAAGGTAACACAAAATGAAACTTTATTCATCCCCAAGGAAACTGCTGACAGACTAAGATGTTATAGATTGTGCTCCTATGTTGGTATACATTTGCAATGAATTCAATAACCATGAGAGGGCGCCACAGTTACATTTATGTGGAATAGCATTTCCATAACATACTGTATAGCGTCATGCGAAATGGTTGCTGGGTTTGCAGTTATGAACGAGATCACAGTTAGGTCATGTACAATTTGGCCTTATAAATAAAGTAATAAAATGTTGTCTTTTCTCTTTTAGAGGTTTGTCAACAGTTTTGATTTTTTGTCTACTGCTTGCGAAAGAGAGTCGCAAAACAAGAAAGGAAAAACAACAAAATAATTCAATCATAGCAACTTTCCATTGCTGTATTTTAGAAACAGTCTGTATTTTATGATTCATTTGTTCATAATTTGCATTTTGGCTATCAGCCTGTCCAAATAAATCCATTCATTGGTGAATATTCAATATTTCTCCTTGCTCTTTCAATCGAAATTCAACTCTGACACCACTCCTCTTCTTAAACAGGCATCACATCACTGCTCCACCAAGAGCTGGAGAGGTTATCTGCTCGATTTTCTGTGTTAAATCTTCTTGACGTTTTAAATTATAGTCAATCGTGGTCAATCCACTCGTCAAACTTTTTGCATTCCAAACATCTCATCTCCAAACAACTGGTCCAACAGAGCTGCCAACAGGACTTTAAAGGCTACTGGGCTGCTCCGAGATGGAAAGTGTTTTTTTTTAAAGCATGCACAATCAGCAAACTGCCCTTTAGCCTTAAAGGGAAACTGTGTAAGTATGTCTTCATTCATAAATAGACCCTCGTTGGTGTAAAATAACCTATGCCAACAATCTGACTTATCCTCCTGGATGAAAAATTAGTTATCTGTCTTTACATAGAGCGGGTCGCTCATACGGAGGCTTCCATGTCTTTCTGGTCTATAAAAAAAACTACAAACTGCCGAGAGGGACATAAAGCACTACCTGCTAGTAATGATATGGCAAAACGTGTTTTCGCGTTTCGCAATTCACATTTCGTTGGAGAAGCAGCGTGGAGATGACCATCTTACTTATCCGGCACTGAACTAAAACCTGCACTACACTTTTGGTCATAATACAAGACCATACTTATGCCGCGCTGAAGGAGAAAGAATCCTCATCGGCAAAAAAAAGTGTCAAAAGGCCATAAAATGACCGGAGCTCCAGGCCGGGGATCCACGATGAGAGTGGCCGCCCGGAAGCGCCCCATACCCAGTTGGAGCCCGCTGGGGGTTCTCCAGACCAAAGGAGGGCTGTGGAGGTCCGGGGAAAAATGACTGGAGCTCTGGGCAGGGGGCCGGGGATCCACAGTGAATGTGCCAAACTGCTGCCAGACATTTGTTCAAACAAGAAAATATTGTAGCTCTCAAACTGAAATCGATAATCTGTTGCTTTCCTTTTCCTGCACACTGTACATTTCAGGCATTATATTTTTTATGGTTTTCAGACAGAGCAATTACAGAGAAGGACAGAGCTCAAAACCACAGTAAGACAATTATGGATGTGACTAATATTCTTGTGTCCCAGGGATGTTCGAGTCTCATACGAATTTATCACATTCCTACGCTCCCACATTAATAGACCGCTTTAGTTGCAAACCCACATCAAATCCAACAGCAGCAGTGTGTCCCAACACACTTTTCACTCTAGAATGTGTGAAATGTAGTGTGTGTGAAATCCAAATACATGTACTGTGCCTGTACAGAACTTTTATCAGCATTATCGTTTCCTCTACGTATGGTAGATTTTATAATATATTTACATATGAAGTGTGTGGTCGGTTACCAGCAGTGGTGTCAGCTATGAATTATGAGAATATTAAGAAATGCACGACTAGGATGCTGTACAGAGCTGCAGTAGTCATCAGTCATCCTCAGGAAAGCAGGGATTATAGCGATTTAGAGGTTGAATGAGAGCGGTGGAAGCATCCGACCCTGAACTTTGGAAAAACAAGGCCTTGTTTTCCTGCTGAGAGCGCTCATTACAAGACAGTACAAGAGCTTCCCACAAGCAAGCACAACTCCTTGACCTCAGATGGGAGTGAATGGAGAGGACGAAAGCTCGGGCCAAGCCACAGAAGCAGCCTCGAAAACCTCGCCAACAAGCACCAGCCCCGTGAGTGTCAACTTGGGACACAGATGTATGTTGTTGTTTTTTTCCCTTTCTCTATCCACAGCACATAGACCTTGAGTGCACGGTGAGCCGTTACAGCTGTTCTGCTGTGGAGTCCTGTGATCTGTTGTGGTATTGTACTTTAGCCAAAAGAACAGAACAAATTTAGACAAAAATATGACTAGTAGAGTCTATCATCACTCATGTCTTCCTTTCATGAGACGTTTACCATGCTCACAATCTTAGCTTAGCATGTTAGTATTCAAACAAGTGCACATGAGCACCAAACACAAAGTACCCACCACCCCTACCTCTACCCAGTGTGTGTTTTTGCTCTGTAAACTATGTCACCACACTCCCAGTGCACTTCCTCTGAGCGTTTACTGTTGCCGTGGATGGATTTACATTACAGTTAATGGAACGCCTGGTGATTGTCATAGTGGTGCTAAAGGGCTTTGAATGTTGGTGACAAAGCCTTGGTATCTGACGCCCTGGGAGTTTTTTTTTTTTTAATACACAGTAAGTGTGCGCAGCTCAGCACTCCTTTTAAGACAACCAAAAAATAAAAATAAAATATAGATACCTTATATTAAAATATTATAGAAAAAATATCTAAATGATTCTGCAGCTGAATGCTGAATCTGTTTTTGGAGATTAATCAAATGGAAACTTTTCAGCATTTGAGTTGACATGATTTGTAACTTAATTACATTGTGACTCTGTATCACCAGCTTCTCCAGTGGCAAACATGCAGTTAAGCAGTCACTAAGCTATGCTGAATTACCAATGAGAATATAATCTCTCAGACATTTGGGGTTAACCCACATCTGCTGAGGGTACATACTATAGACAGGACTGTGGTGGACCAGTTCACTTTGTCAAATGGACACCTAACGCTAAACTAAAGTAATGATACAGGCCAGGGGAGCACAGGGAGAAATCTGAGGGTAGATCATTTAACTTCCTGTCTCTTGACAGCTGCAGCCTCCATGTTCCACCAGAAGAGATTCAAAAGTAGTTTTTCCTTCAAAACTCATAGCACTCCAGTGACTCATATAGGCTATTTTATGTCTCATATTACATGCAGCAAACTATACACTGTTGATTGTATGTGTCTGATGGATTAGCATGATCTGATCTGAGTGGTTAGCACTGTCGCCTCACAGCAAGAAGGTACTGGGTTTGATTCCCGGACCGGGGCCTTCCTGTGTGGAGTTTGCATGTTCTCCCCGTGTCTGTGTGGGTTCTCTTTGGTACTCCGGCTTCCTCCCACCATCCAAAAACATGTATGGGGATTAGGTTAACTGGCTAATTTAAATTGACCGTAGGTGTGAATGTGAGTGTGAGTGGTTGTCTGTCTCTATGTGTCCTGTGATGAACTGGAGACTTGTCCAGGGTGTACCCTGCCTTTCACCCTAAGACAGCTGGGATAGACTCCAGCCCCCATGGCCCTATGTAGATAAGTGATAGAAAATGGATGGATGGATGATATTTACACACTTCATACTTAGTGAGCTATAAATTCATACCACTTGGCCCAAAATGTCTTTCTTAATATGTCAAATTCTAGAGAAAATATTTAATTGCTGGAATAACAGCAAACATTTTTGTCATATCAAACCTGCATTCTCTGGTAGAGTGACTCACTCACAAAACAGAAACCCAGTGATGCGTCTAGTATGAAAGGAGAGACCTCATCCCTCCCTCACTGACTGTTTTTCAGCTTTTGCTGCGTCACTGCAGATAACCTGGGCTGTAGACTCACTCACTTCCAGTTACAGTCTTTGTGGTTGGAATAATAAAAGAGATTATATGAAATTTTATCTGATGGACCCCTAATTTACAGGAAGTCCTCTTCTTTGTCATCTCTGTCTGCAGCAAAACAGCATCATTAACTTCATTCAAGTATGAAGTCACAAAAAACACCTGAACTGTAGTAGGGATCAGAAAAGAAGCACTTGTATTGTTTGAGTGGAATTACATAATGATGAGCTTTTTGGAAGTTGGTGTGTTTTTAGCAGTGGTTTAAATTATATCAAATTTTGTCTAAGGTTTAAAATATTGAATCTTGACAGCAATTTATCAGCTCTGTCAAAACCATTACGAAGGTAAGAGCAACTTAATGTTTTGTTTGTTCAGAAAATAAAGTGAAGGGTTCACAGCACTGCTTCAATTCTGCTGAACTCCCTCAAGCAGCCAACATGAGCAACTGCCACACCTCTCTATGTGTACATGCCAGGTCACTCGCCACAAGCCTGTTTCCCAATCGGTGAGAATTATTCCTACCAGGTGTGTCATTTGCTACCAGTGCAGCCTGAAGGCAGTCAATGGGACTAAAAACAATGCTGGCAATAAATGATTCAGAAATAAGCAAACAATAATTCAGTGTTTACCATTGAGCATTAGCGTAAGAATGCAAGGGATCATATCAAGTTCTTGTCCATCCCCTCATCCTGTTAAATGAAACTGGTGAGGTGTATTGCCTGCAGTACATGGTGTTCATTAGATACAGCAGGATTGTGAACAGTATTATTGTACAACTGACTCATACTGTTGTGTGATTGTCTAGACTTTGTACATGATGTGACCTCAGCTTGCTGCAACACTAACCACTCCTGGTTTGCCGTAGAGTTTCGCAAAGGAAAAACAGGAAGATGGCTCATTTATTTATTTATTATCCCATTTTTTTTTTGTCTTTTGTGTTCACTCAAAATTCACTCCGGGATTACAATCAGTGGGAAGTCAAACATCACGTCATTTCAAATTTATAGAGCTGTGATGCGAGGTACAGTATTTGCATTTCAAACACAAAATATTCAAAATATACTATATATATAGTATAACATAAAGGAATGGTTCTCAACCTGGGTGTTCTGACACCTAAGTGGGTCTTGAGATAATTTCCACGGCAGAAAATAATAAAATAACTAATTAAAAATTAAATCTGTTTAAACTGTTTTTTTTCCTATTACATTGCCTGTACCACTGCTGCCCTGTCTGCTCATAAATATGCTCCTATACAATGAAACAGCATAGTGAATGTGTCCCCTGTGAAACTAAATCATTAATTTTTCACTGTGAACACCACCACCCTGAATATTCAGGAGGGTTGCGACTCAAAAAAGGTTGAGACCCACTGAACTAAAACATACCGAAGTATGAAGACTTCCACTGATGTAGTACATAGTATGTAGTTGACTGTATACTGTGTGTCAAAACACCTCTGTGCTCCCTACGCATGGATTTTATGCGAGAAGAGTGGAGCAAAAACTGAAATCAACAGCTCAGCTTAACACTTTTCTGCCTCAGGGACTACTCTCTGAGATTTAGAAGTACTGAGGTAATAGGATACTAAGAATGTAATCCAAATAATGGATGCAGCAACAGAAGGCTTATTTTTACAAAGCACCTCCCAACTGGTTTAAAGGCCCTGCACTCCTACACAGGTGTTTTCACTTACTGGTGCTAATTAGGCCGCTGCTCAGTTTGCACCTGAGGGCACAAAATGTAATGAACTATTTAGAATTATGAAGCTGTCCTGTTCAGACAAGGACAATAAAACTCAGTGCAGAAAATCAAAACTTGGTATTGACTGATGTTTTCAGATCACCTGTGGAGGTAGAATTTGTATATTTCATCACAGCAAAGAAAGCTTATTGTGACACCAGTTGCTGCTTGAAATCTTCTGTTTATCTATTCGTAGGGTATCTGGAAAATCCTGAGCAGATATGCATGGATTCAATCACTCACTAATACTCTCAAATCTATTACGTTCAATTTCATCAAAATGTGTAAATATAAAAGCATTTCAAATCAAACCCCCAAACTGATTAGACTATCTATGTTAGACAGGAGACATTAAAGCTAAACTGGCAAGTGTATGTTAGATTCTGAATACCATCCAACCCAGCAGCATTAGCTCCATAAATCCCTAAATATAGAAACGTCATCACTGACAGTACATCCCTCCAGGCCTCCCTCCAAATCCTCGCCCCCAAAATCACCTTTATGAAAATAAACAACAAACCTGACTATTGCTAGTACGCTTCATTACCTATACCCTAGCTATAATCATAAATAGATACAGTAAATGCAAATAATTGGTATTTTCACACTCTGTTTCTTTAAGAAAATGGCTGAATTTGATCACCTGGGATACTGAGTATTTATTTCCCTCAGAAACTGTGATAAGTGATTCTGATTTTATACTGAAAAGTGATCCAGACGGGTGAGAACAGGGCAGAGCAGACATCTGGGATCAATATGGATGGGGGTCTGAGCTAATCACCCCTCACTGCTGTTGTTATGGACCCAGCTTTCTACAAACCTTCAGGATCTGAGTCTGCATTAACACTATACCAACCGCACTCTTCTCTTAACGGCCTGGAAATACAATACATAAATATTAATAATAGATTATACATATATCACAAGGTATGGTGTCTTAGTATTTTTTTCTTCTTAATATACAGTCTATCTATAATATGAACCGTGAGGATCTACTCCCTTCATGTAAGAGGACATAACCATCCATATATTGTGCTGAATATCACTTGTATTAACGAACCATTTCCAGAAATGTCTAGAAATGATGTATGTCTCAATTAGAAGGTGAAGTGTCCTTCAGCAGTGAAGTTCCACTTTGATATTTAGGCTGATAAGACAAGTTCAGTTTCTCACACAGTATAAACTCTGACATGTGCGGCTTCGATTAGAATAAACTGAGCTGTGTTTAGTGTGTGAGCTACTCAGGGTCTCTCTTTGGTGAAATTGTAAGTGACATTACTGGCAGACAGCCAAACATGTTATATGAACTTTAGAGGTCTGATGGGAGACCAGCTCTGTCCACTTGTGTCTGTCTTGTCATGCTCTGAGCCTAAATACAAGTCGGAATGTTTGTTTTTGCATCAAGGGTTGACATTTCATTGAAATGTTAAAATATTGAGCCTAATATCTCTTTTGTGTGAACAGGCTGACCTCTTGCAGGAGTGTTAGAAGCCAGCTATGCCGCTGTTTGCACACCTCAAGCCAAATGAAAGACCTCACTTTCCCAGACATGTGTCATACTGCTGCATGAAACCAAAAAGACCACGAGACAGCTGGCAGCTTTAAAATTCATATCAATAGCTGTTACAGCACTTGTATGATACAGTTAACATCTCCACAGCTCTCCCTCTGACCCTTCATGCTAGACGCCACCTCCCCACCCGTATCCTCCTTCCAATAAATCCAAAGGGGGCCTTGTGAGGAGCTGCTGACCCCCCAGTGAAAAGTGCCATGGAGCAACTCCAGATGTGAACATCCTCCCTCTCCTGCTTTCTCCCACACTCTTTTCTCTCCCACTTCCAACACCAGTTACCCCTCCCTCCCCCATGCAGCTACGAGTTTTCCATTTCCTTTTTTGGTGAAAAAATCTCAAATGCAGGCAGGGAGGAGGACATTTCACCAACGCCAACAGGAGAGTGTATCTGGCAGTCTGTGTTTGTGTGCTTCATCCAGCCAATGAAACAGTCGACTCAGCATAGACAGCACCGCATATATATATATATATATAAATATATATATATGTACACAGACACACAGGTATACACTCGCTTTCTCTCTTTTACACTTTCTCTAACACACGTAGGATCAGCTCACATTCAAATACTCACTAATCTTTCCCACACACATACAAAAATATATCAAAACCTACAGACACAAATACTCCTTACTGTCTTTTATTACACACACATGGTTTCTCTCTCTAACACTTTCTCACACACTTTTATGTCCTTCCCCTCAGAGTACTCGCTCTCTTTCACTCTCACATACACTGACCTTTCCTAGAAAGACTTTTTAAACACACAAGGAGGGTTTTCTTCGGCTTAGACAGTAAACACAAGTCCACAGAAAGCTATGACCCCATAAACCAGTAATGGATATTTCACTGTAACCACAAATATACACGGAATATAAAAAAACTACCCAGCTAAGATCATTCAGTGTAAATTTATTTAATAAGACTTCCCAAATAAAACCATGTAGTATTTAGCCGTTATCATCTTTTTTTTACAGTAAGTTCATACTGTTATCGCCTCAATGCCGCATTTGCCATATTAAAATGTATATTTGCCAACTCTGACTCACCAGCATCAAAGCTGAAATAATGAAATACAGATATTTTTTTTGATAACTTTTCACATACATGTTACAAACTAACAATTAAAAAATACACTAACATTGTTTAACAGCAACAAAATAATTATTGACGCAAATCATGGCATGCATACTCCTGCAAAACCCAACGGTATTGCATTTCATTTCAGCTTCTTTGGGGTTATAAATGCTGGCTCCTTGAGCAACGGTGATGCTAAAAACAAGATTCATTACAACAAATCCAAAACACAGAAATGAGACAAAACTTTATGTAAAAATAAGTGTCGTTGCAACAAAAGCAGATACATGACAAAAGTGGTCTGTGTGCCATTTTTAGTTGTGTTTTCATGTGCATATAACAGGGTAGCAAGAGAATCTTATCAAAAGTGCAAATGACTATTGATTAGACAGAACTACCATAAACTTACAACTGAAAGCAACATTTTTTTCTCCTGGTGTCAACGTTCTGGTATTTTAATTAAAAGCTGAAAACTGCAGTTATAAGAGCACTGGAACAGTACCTCCACCATACTGTAAAATACACATTGTCAGCTTGACACACTATACTGTATACTGTATCAGATGGTATAATATACTGTATCAATGTTCTGTGTCGTCTCCTTATACCCCTTTTCCATCGGGGTGGTTCCAGGGCTGGTTCAGAGTCAGATCCTGACTTAGCACCAGTTCTTTGTGTTTCCACAGCTTAAGAACCGACCACTGGTGCTGAAAACTGGGGCCAGGCAAGCACCAAGTCTTTGCTGGTCCAGAGCTAAGCACTGATTACGTCGGGGGCTTTGGGCAGGGTTATTGTGACCAACAAGACCAGAGTAAATACTGCACAGTTCGATCGCGCATGTATTGAAAGAACAGTATATATAGATGGAACAGTAGTGTCCCACCAGTACCATGATCGTGGATGTACCCAGGCAATAGGCGACCTCCTTCTCACTGGCAGCTGCAATACAATCTGTTCTCAGAGTCGTCACTCAAAACGATGACAATGGTAGCCAGTAAGTTAGATGGCATTTTGTGCCACATTCTTGAGAAAACATATGCAGATTTTGAGCGAGCAAATGCAGATTTGAGCACAGAAATATATTCTTATTACTCTTAGTAAATTTATTTTTGCACGTGCCACTGAGTCTCAGTGTTTCTCCTACTCGTGCATTTGTTCGCTAAAAATCTGTCTCTGTTCGATCTGGAATGTGGTACAAATATGACACCATACGGTTACTTTCGTCGGTTCTGGATATTTTGCGAAGCCTTGTTTTGATTTCGCACTGCACAAGCTTTGCCGAGTGAAAGCAAAAATGCTGAGAAGTACTGATGTTTTGCGGTGACGTAATGACGTGGCTCTGACTGGGCTCCTTGCCAATGGAAAAACGACTGGTGCTCGGAGGAATGGAAGTTGAACTAAGTAAGCACCAGTGCTGAACTAGCACCAGGTTCCTTTTGGTGGAAAAGGGGTTGAGTCTGACCTCTACCTGAAGTGGCAACTTTTTACATAAAATATGAGGGACTATTTTTTTGCAAAGTGACTAGCATTTTGTATTTCTTTGGTTTGATAATACATAACATAGTAATGTTTATCTTAAGGCACTCCATAGACTTTGTTTCACAAAATCATTAAGTTTTTTGGTGGTTCATTAAAACAATGCAGCTCTATCTCCTGGCAGAAAAACTGGACACAGGCAGGGACCACAAGGAACTGATCTCTTTATATAAGAACAACCTGAGAGGCAGCATTTGTTAGCCTGTGTTACCTTCCTCGCTAATGATTCAAGGTTCTTGAAATGCTTTGATGAATGCTGAAAGGTAAGTTAAGGGAATGGGGAGAATGGGGTAAATGACTATAGCTCTATAGGTTGCTGTTGCAGTCGCGGCACAAGATCCTGTCACCATCAGGGAAAAAGCCGGCGCCCACCAGGGATGTAGAGCACTGGGTGCAGGTGAAGCACGGCTGATGCCACTGGCGATCCTCAAATGAGATGTATTTTCCTCCTCCAAAACCTAGGACAAGAAGAGCAGGGAGACATAGATTTAACTGTACGTTAAGGGCTGAAGTTGGATTCAGCACAACCATACTTGACAACATCGGGGCTTCAAAAATAAGGAGGATTTCAAGACTAAAATGGGAGTTTCAGAGACTTTGTTTCCTGCATTCTGCCGAAAAATAAAAAGCACACTGAAATGGCATTTTATCTTAAATAATTTTAATTATAGGGAAAGAATACAGAATAATTGAATGACCTGGGGTGAATCTGTGGCATTAACTAACATTCAACAGTGTCCATTCATTCAATAATTTATTCTTTTGGCCCTTCCAGAGTATCTTTTTGCTCCGGAAGGGCCAAAAGAATGAACCGAGTGAGAGAGCTATCAGAAACAATGTGACAATGACAATCTGGTATCTGTGGCTGTCTCAGGACTGTAATAAAGCTATCCAATCATTTCATTCAGCCTGAGGATCATTGCATCACAGTTCACCATTCACGATCATTATTCCTAATGAAGATTGTGGGGGAGTGACATTAGAGGGAGGCTCAAAGCGACTATCAGTGTTGCCGACTTCTTGTTAATGCTGCTAGCTGCTTTCATTAGAGAAGAGTTGTCAACACTGAGCTCGGTTTTCTGGTTAGGTCATTTCTAAAACTCTAATGTATTATTTCCAGTTTCTCACCTTTGACGCAGAATCAAGTGTCACATGTAGTTACACAAATCAACATTATCATGTAGAACACAGTGATGTAATCTTGCCTGTGATTGGTTTGCTGCAGGCTTCGCACTTCTTGGCATACAGGCTGCCAAAGCACTTGAGGCAGTAAGGGTTCTCGTCTCGAGAGGTGAAGTGTTGACCCGCCAGCTGTGTCTTGCAGCTGGTGCACACAAAGCACTCCTTATGCCACGGCTCGTCCCGATAGGTCACACCACCTTTAGCCAAGGTCTGGAAATGAGAGAGTTTGGGATTCTTCACTTTTAAAATATGATTCCATGGGCATTCCTTCATATTTAATCCCTGTATTGTCTCCGATGCGTTAGCGTTGTTATTTTTCACTGCCATGCGAGGTAACTTTACTGACCTTTTTACAGCGTGTGCAGCGTGGAGCAAACTTGTCCTCATAGCAGGACACGCAGTAGTGTTCATCCTTGTCAGGGATGAAGGATTTGGAGCCAATTGGCTGTTCGCAGCTGTGACAGATGAAGCAGCCCTCGTGCCATGTAGAGCCGGCATACTCCAACTTCCTCGTACCTAGTAGAGAAAATGAGAAAAAGGAGGATGGAAAGATTGACAGAGTGCAGAGGGAAACTTCACTTTTTCTGAGAAGACTGTACCGTCCATCATAGGATTGTTACGGCCAATTATTACATTTTTATGTGGTTATTTTACTGAAGTATGAAATGATACACTCCAATAGGCTGAAGGCATATAAAAGTCATTTTGTTTAACTTAAGATTTATTTTATTTTAAATCATAATACCACAGGCCCCACACTTCTTTCCTACTGCTGGAAATTGTCGGCAGGCCGTGTCCCCAACCGATCCATCGACTATCC
Organism: Synanceia verrucosa; assembly: GCA_029721515.1. Classification (NCBI taxonomy): domain Eukaryota; kingdom Metazoa; phylum Chordata; class Actinopteri; order Perciformes; family Synanceiidae; genus Synanceia; species Synanceia verrucosa. The sequence goes on along the minus strand of CM056557.1, from coordinate 11,932,258 downwards.
CTTTGCTCTTTTTATTGGTTTACTCTATGGTGACGCAGTGGTTTGTGTTGGGCTGACATTTGCATTAATGCTTCACTTTCGCTTCATGCTGTGAGCTGTGGTGTTCTCTAGTTCAAAGCTGCAAATAGAAAACCTAAACCTGGTTATAAACTTATAGAAACCACAGTGGCTCAATGAGAGCGATATGAGCAGTTAGTATTTGACAGATGGAATAACAGTGAACAAGCTGAAATGCTAAATACACTATGTAGAAAGTCCTAGGACAATTATTGGCTGGGCCTTAATGTGCTAGATATAATTTTGACCAAATTATTATTTGAGAAATCTATTTACAGGCCGTTGGTGATAACTTTCTTCTCTCTTTCTCCTTCACATCTTCAAACTCTGTTAAAATGTGTATGTCTGTTTTTGATGGTGTGAATACTTTTAGATGATGTCGAAGGTTCTTTTGTTGGAGGAGAAGCAATGCTATCTGGAATAACCAATCACTAATAACCAATGTGCAGTATTTTGTACTACTAATACTTTGACCTGACCACTTTCTATAACTGTTTTTCCTTCTTAAGGTGACTCACTTGACCAAAACTTTCTCTGAATGCTGTAATGCATCAAATGCATAAGAAAACATGAGATTACTAACAGTAGAAATAAAAGGGACTGTGTAAGCTGCTGCAGGGGTGCTGGAATAACTGAATTGCTTATCTTTTGTTATCACCAGTGGTGCTGGCAGCCCACCAGCCCTGGGGATCTGGCTTACAGACAACAAGTCAAGCAGACTGGCAATTACTCTGTCACATTCAGCCCTGGCTGCTGCTCAATCGTAGACCCTCGTCTTCGTCTCCTCTCCCTCTTTTTTCTAAAACCTCTTTCCTTTTTATATCTGTTTGATCTGTTACTTTACACTTTTCATTTGTCCCTGCTTCCTGGAGTTTGCTATGTCATCATTTTCCAAAGTCATTTGCCTATCTATCTCAAAATTTAAATTTGTATAAGACATTGAAACTGAAATGTGGGACAACAGCACCAATGCTGAGAGGGTGAGTGAAGAACAATAACATATATATATATTTTTTTTTTCTTCACTTTGTCTGCATTGTTCTCATTATTCAACACCACAAAAGAGTGTCGACCTTTTATGAGATTATGCATATTTTAGTCTTGCGGCAAAAGCTATTAATATTTGGTGCGTGTATGTGTATAATAACATATTGTAATAATAATAATACACTGTTAAATGCATTACAGGTAAGGTGCTTCACATGTTACTCCCTCTGTCATTTGATTTCACTTTAATCAACTCTCTCCTCCTGGATTTTAAGCTAAGCATGTTTTAAAAAAGCAAAAACAAGAAATGGTTGGGAAAAGATGGAATGAGCCTCAAATCCCAATCCCCACAATTCTGTGTGAACAAACATCTTGTTTCTTTACCTGGCATGACCACTTTGTCACAGGCTACACACTTGGAGGAGAATTCATTACAGTAGCAGTCATTGCAGAGCAACGCGTCATCCTGGCTGGTGAAAGGCTCGTCTGCCAGCGAGCGGTCACAGCGGAAACAACGGAAGCAGTGCTCATGATAATGCCGGTCCTCATAAAAGAGCTCCTGGCAGCAGAAAAGGATGAAACAACGAGAAGTTGGAGGCCATTTCATAAAAACATCACAAAAATAAATGACCTTCACGTTCAAGTTTCACTGTTTCAGAATTGCAATTATCCAAAGACAGAAAATTAGGACAAGACTGCAAGTCTCACAAAGATGTTGAAATAATTTTGTAAAGTGCACTGAGACAAGCAAATCTTTATTTATCAGCCACTGTCCACAAGGGTGTTGATAACTCATTGGCCTCCTCAGCTCAACAAACTTCTAAGGAGTGTAGTGTTCCCCATTCTGTAAACGCCTCTAAGTGGTGTATGTCAGTCTTTATGATCCACTTCGTGTTAGTGTTTTCCATTAAGGGAAGACTCACATTTGTGCATTTTCACAGTCTTATACAAATCTTAGACAAAACTAGCCCGTTGGCTTTTGTGGACTTGGTGGAAATTGCCTGTATAATTGCATGTTAAATTGGCCTTTGCTGCTTATTGCCGCACAAAATATATAGAACACGCCTCATTTAGCATGAAATATGCGTCATTAACATGACAGAACTTCTGCGTTAGGTATCCAAGGCCACATCATACATGGTAAAAATGGCTTAAACGAATTAAGGCAGATGTTTGATGTGCTCTGTCCTCCTAATATGTGGCTTGGAAAGTCTAACGTCACATGTGTGGTTCATTTCTGTATTACAGAAAATAAACAATACCAGAAAAATTTAGGTAACATGTCTTAATGTGTTTATTCCTTCTTTTTATGGTGTTTCAATTGGAATTTTGCATTTACTCCACTAGCTACTGTTGTGTAGCAGATAGATGATTGCACGTCTGATCATGTCAAAATGAATGCCTTACCCTTGCGTCATGGCCGATCAGCTCTTTGCACTCGTCGCATGTGTTTGAGAAGAGGGTGTCGTAACAGGGGATGCAGTAGGGACTGTCATCTGACTGGATGTACTTGCGGCCATACAAGGACTCCTTGCAGTTGTCACAGTCAAAACTGTCAGCCATTGTAATTTTCTGTAAAAACCTGAAAGAAAACACTTGGGTCAGCAACATTAAAAAAACACAAATGCCAAAAGAGATGAGGACATGAGCAGAGGGATGAGATAATAGAGGAGGGGATGAAAAGGAAGTGAGAGTCTTGAGGAATAATTCAGTCACCTTTTCCGGCTCAGCAGTTGGACATCAGTATAGACTTTCCCTGCCAATATTTACGCTGTAAATACTTTGGCTTGTACCAGCGATGGAGCGGAGCTCAAACAAAACGCGTTGTGCAAGTGGGAGCAAGTGGAAAAAGAAAGAGAGAGAGAAAGAGGAGCGAGACAGCACAAAATGCCTATTAACTTTTATTGCCATGTGATGAAAGTGTGGCTGATTTGGAGGGAGGGGACAAGAAATGGAGCTGTCACTTTGCTTTCTCTCTCTGTAACTAACACACTCCTTCCTGTCACTGTCAACTGCTCAAAAACTGCTGCATAAAGATTAAAGCACAAATACAAACTGTACGATCTCAAGATTTAGTGGGAATACAGGAGTGTGCCCTTGCATGTGAAGCACACATCATACACATCTGAAAATATTCATGAGGTAAGAATCTATTTGCAAATAAAGTGCAGACCACCAACAGATACAGAAACCCCACGAAGCATTTGTAAGTGTCAAAAGCGCAGACACTTGAAGCTGTTTGAACATGACTCCCTGAAAAGTGGCTTCCTGTCAGAGCAGTGATGCTACAACGACAGCAACGTGCAGTAAAGGTATACTATGATCATGATCATGAGCACACAACAAAGTGACAGAATAATATTGTAAGAGCATTATGGCAAGAATATCAGGTTGCTAAAACATTACAGCATGGCTGGAGGAGAGCCAAGTGATAAGAGATACAGCCCTCTGGCGGGGCGCACCACTGGCTATTTATTCCCACCACCCAGTAAAAATAATCAATCATCAATCAAACTGCAAACTGTCCTTGTGCTGCCTGTCTTACCCGCACGCAAAAACGTCCATCTATGGAAGTGCACAAACAGATACAATGTGGGAGTGATGCAGACGCTGACACACTAAAACACAGGGTGACACAGACAAGCGAACAAAGACTAAAAGTCAAATTACACAGGATCCATCATCAAAGAAAACATTAGTCCCAGACTCTCATGTTTCATCTGTCTCAGCCGTTTGCGAGACAAAAGCTCATAATGAGTTGGGGTGAGAAAGTCAAGATCCAACAGACTTCACCTGCTCACAGCCTTCACATTCAGCCCAGTGACAGGATTTCTATTAACACAACATCACACTTCCCCCGAACTAGAGAGAAACTCTCGGCACCCTTAAACCCTTAAAAGATGTAAATTAGAAGGTCTAAATGCTCAACAGCCCTGCAACCATGTGTGTGAACTGGCTCACATAACTGGACAGCCATATCTATCTAGCTAAAGACTGAGTGGATACATCTTCAGTATCTGCTGTCTCATATTATAGAATCCGTCTGGAGCTTATGGCAAAATATCAGAATAAGCAGCTGTGGTTGGCCTGTGTGACGTACAGAAAGGTGCTGAACTGTGCATTTTAACAGTAATTTCTGTACATTTGACACACCATCCGTCAGACATTGCCATCAGCCCACATGACCACAACCTCAAGATTAGATCAACAAAGTAAAGAGCTGAAAACGAGCACTGTGACCTTAATGTTATCTGCAGTGCTAGGTAGGTATGCACTGCCTTTGCTTGCCAGGTAAGAGAACGAGACGAGGCATGACTCACAAAGCCGGGAGGCCAGTGCTATGACGTCTGATGTCAACTTGAATTTCCAAAGCAAATCAGACAGCTGTTTATTGCCCTCCTCGAATTCATACGCATCATCCACAACATTTAAGTACTGAAAGGCTGCAGAAAGTAGGTCATGAAACATCTCAAATGCAGATGTTCATCCCTGTACCTGGGATAGATCACTCAGGGTGTCCCTGGTTGCATATTTCCTTATCAACGAGTGCTTTTATCGTCCCCAGAGAGATTTGGGTTTGAGCGAGAATTACTAAATTGCCAGCAATCAGGTAAATATTGAGTAATGGAGCTCTTACTAAAGCACAGATGGAAATGTTACTCTCTATTGAGAAGATTCAAATGCCTAATACATAAATATGTATTCATTTAAAAATCAGACAAAGGCCTTGTTTTGACTTCCAGGTCTTGTAGTGTTTCCATTTTAGATTCACTTAGAGTATCAATGTTTGAGTGGCCAAAGCAGAGCCTGAAATGGACTCCTGATGGCAAAGGCTCTCACAGAGAGGGGCGTGACGTCAGTGCACTGACCCCTGGACGATGGACTATGACTGTAATTGCTGACCCAAAAGCCACAATCCTGGAGAAAGAGAAAGAGAAGAGAAGGGAAGAGAAGGGAAGAGAAGGGAAGAGAAGAGAAGAATCTGGGTCACAGTGAGCTCCAGTCCAGAGGTCAGTTCTCACAGGGCTTTGTATTTGACTGCTACTGTATTTGCCAACTTCCCAGCAGAGGTCCATCTCCTTCATGGCCAGAACTCAGTGACTAAGAAGCCCACTCTGGCTTAATAACGTTCTCAAATACCACATCTGTGACTGAATTCAGCCCCCTGGGAAAAATGTAGGCATCAAGGAAATCACCACGGCCTCCACACTGGACAATGGGCCAGAAATATTCTGCTGAGTTTAATTATAGCAGTGCAACACAAAGTGGGGATCTCTGTTTAATATGGGTGCATTCCAGTCTCTGTAATGATCCAGAGGGAGCTCATCTGAAAGAGAGAGAGAGACTAAAATGTGTATTATTAAATGCAGCTATATGGGTCAGTATGAATGACTGTGCAGAAATGTCTCTGTCTTTCTTAACCTCTACAAGGGTGTAGTCTGCTGGATGAAAGACCTTACAATAACCTTCTGATTGCTCAATTGATCAGTCTGTTTGTCAAAGGCAAGTACAACCAAAACAGACAGATGAATTAGTTGTGGTTAATCTTTCCCCTAAGCTAAGGTTTAATGGAAACCAAAACCCTCAGTGGGCTGTTCACACAGATTATACTGCTCATTATCTAGAAAAGCAAGATCAAAAATACATGAATAATTTCTGATTACATATGGCAAGTGGCCATAATACAAGCAGGACCATATCCTCATGATGGGTGCTTCTTAGCCCATGCATCATCCATCCCAAGCACAGAACTTGTTGGGTATTATTCCTTCTTACTTGATACTGTGGGGTGAATTGTCATTTGTTTTTACACATCCGACTGTATGATAGCAGAGGAATGCCAAGGCTATCTTCTACTAGTCATCACAACCCTCCCTGATTGGCATAAAGGGCTGAAGTTCAGGGCCAATAGTGAGACACTACAGAGCAACAGACCAATGCAAGCAAGCAGGCTGTATGCTGTTGCTGGGCAACACAGTCATGGTTGGTTACTGAAGGGGCAGTAGATACCCTGCCCAGTCCGGTCCCACAAGCAGGCCCGTTAATCCCCAGCCCAAACTTTGCTTACGCTCTGGTTGACTCCAAATGAACAGTCCACTCAGCCTGCTGGGAACCAGCCTGCCAGTTCTTCACCTCTTTCTCTGGCATCCATCAAAAGGAATCTGCTTGAAGGCTAGACAAAGCACTCGACATCATGTTACATCAAAAGAGGAGAGAGACTGTTTTAATTACAAGCTGGCACTACAATAAATGTTTTCTTCATTGTACAATTCATGAATTACATTGTAAAATGAAATTCATGAATTGTGCTGAAAATGTTGGTCTGGAATGTTATTTAAAACCAGACTTTCAGACAGCTGTTGAGCATCAGTTTGTGTTGTATTAACTCTTTGCGTGCCATCAACATATTTCCACGTCATTTAAAATGCCATTGACGTAATAATACGTCAAAGTGGTTTTTCGGCAGCGGGTCGCCAATTGCCATCTCCCGCAGCCTGAGTAATTTTGGGGCTTCTGGGAGATAGTAGTCGGGACACAAAGAGACGGTATACACCACAGAGATCAAAGCAAGAAGTGGAGACGATCGAGATTAGAGAGTAAAACAGACAGATTCAGGACAAAAAGTGGTGATTTTGGTGAAAGTGGCCTCTACCTCTGATAAAAAAAGAATGGAACAAGTTAGAGAGAGTCTTCTTTCATTTGAGCTATTCAGTGTTTTCAGAGACATAGTACAAAATATTGTGTGGGTCTGACTTAATATGACTCAAAATGAGCAAAAAATAATGGTGGCACAAGGCACTTTCTGTTTTATAAAAAGGCTGGCACTCAATGAGTTAATATATTGTATCTAGCAATAACTAAAATTATAGCAGAGAAAGGTAAACAACACCCACTCTGTCAACGTTTGCCATATTTTCAGTTTCATTATATTTAGTTCTATAATGGAATTAAGCCATATTTTAAAGGTTCCATATTATTATACTGTGCAATGCTCTGTATATTATACATTTGTGACATCACAAAATCCTGACAGCTTGTTTGAAAGCAGTTTTTCATTATGTATTCTTTATACAGTAGGTTGAGTGTTTAAACACTTTCACAGTATTTATGTAGCACTGCTTTGAAATAAAATATACACTTTTTATACTTTTTACAATATGGGACCTTTAAATGTTCAGTCCATAAAGTTCATGTCAGTGGAGCAGCTATTGTTATTTGTCACATTATATCAATAAGGGACAACAACTAACTAGGTTTTTTGTCTTTCCTTGCAACAAAAAAAATTGGAGGCGCGGGAATGCCATATCTCCAACAAAAAGTCACATGGTGGAAGTGGTGCAACTGTATCCACCCTGATAAGACGACATGACCAGAAGTGGAAATAGCATCACAGGCTGCCAATGACGGCTGATTCATTTGTAAAGTGTTTGGTTTATTGCCAATGGAAAACGGTACAAAAGATGTTGCTACATGCTGTGGAATGAAGTCTGCAAGAAAGACAGTTACTGAGAGACTATTTCAATACTGGGGCACAAGCTCTATTTGTTAGGTTAGTGTTTATAGGTCCGTTGTGACTAGTGTGCTTTTATGTCCAAGTGGATACTTAAACAAGTGTGGATTTTACTGCGCATAGTAAGGTCTGATTTACTTTAAGAAAGTAGCTGCTACAAAAAAGCCACTCAGTCACTTTTAACCATTCAATCTTCTGGCAGCAAATAGACTCACAGAGGAGAGGAAGGAGTGTGTTGCTGATTCCTTTTTAACGGATCCCATGAGGGACGAAGAAACAGAGGAGACATCAAACAAAACAGTGGGACAAGAAAAAGGAGAGGAAGAACAAAAATGAAGGTGACATTTAGAGGCAAACCAATGCTGGAGCAGGATCTTAGACCTATGACAAGTCTTATATCAAATTAGAGGAAAAGTGAAATGGCTGCTTTTGCATAAACACATACCATCACATTAACTTCTGTCTGGTGCCTGGGAGACATTAACGCTCATTGGCTGGCTTTGAGATGTAGAAAAAGTACAGCACTGGACACTTAACTATATCATTTGAGGGCCTGGTTGAGCATATCAAAAATAAAGTACAATGTCAAAAACACACTTCAGAAAAATTCATTTGTGTCTCAGTCCAGTGGCCACTTGGAGGAAGCCTGATGGAGAAGTTGTCTGATCTTATTTATTCCAGAGCTTCATGGCCGTGGAAGGCTTTTCCATTTGGTGACTAATGCGAAAAGGCACAGGCATGAATTGCACAAGACTTTTTTTAATGGTCCAGAACCTATGTTTATGACACAATGTCAGAGGGATTACATTCATGTTTCTCTTCAAGTGACGGGAAACCGAGGTCAGATCCTTTTGGGGGAAGCATCCAGAACCACATATTCTTCAAGACTAGTCACTCCACAAGCTAATCACATCAGCGTGACTAATTGTGTGTACGGCCAACCGGTCAGAACAGGTCTCCGTAAAACAACACAACAGCTGGGCATTGTAATGTTTTTGTTATACACTAGTGAAATGTTTGCTGTGCATCAGATAAAAGAAGTAGGGTAATCAAATGGACATGCTGAGACAATTTTATCACAGGAGGAGGAGGAAATTGCTCATGAAGGGGAGATAATGCTGTGGCCCCATTCATAATCACATGTTCTACTTTAACCAAGTTTACAAGTACAGGTTATGACATGCAAAAACAGTTTAATTCTCTTGTTAAGAAAGAATTTTGCTTACTTAAAGTTCATAAAAATGTCAGTCTAGACAAGCATCATGCTATTCAGTGTAGTTGTGCCAGAAAAACAAAATTGCAATCATCATCATGACATTTATGGCTTTGAGTAATCTGTGGTCATCGCTTATACACATGATGGGGTCAGCACTCAAAGTCGGTCGACAACCAGTTTTGCCTTGGAGGACAACCCGGGCCACCCACGTTCTCATGAGCCTATAAGCACAAAGCTTCATTTACTGAGATTTTTCTTTGAACAACATCAATGAATGAGCTGTGGCAGAGTTAATGGAGGGGGGTTGTCCAGGGGCACCTGAGACTGCTTCTCTGTGGGAGCCTGGGTCAGACTTGACGATATAGTACAGGCTGCAGCACCAGACACTGGAACACTAACCTGTCATTGTCCCTGAGCGTTTAAACACCACCTGGTGTGGAGTGGGACGGAGTAGAGGGCTCAAATGAAAGCCAACACCGTAAACATAAAGGAAGAAAATTACTACCTGGACCATAAAATGTCACCATGGCCTTTGTAATTTGTCCCTTCTTGGCAGCCTATAATGACCATGCAAGAGTGGGGACATGAATTAATCTTCATCTTTTAATATTAGACTTGATTCTATTGTGTGGTACACATTGCAGCATTAGAAGAAAGCTACAAGTGACCTGCACATCAAACCCTCTGGACTCAATTATTAAAAGGATTTGATATGGTGATTTAAATGTGTACAAAAGACAAACAAAAGCACAGTACAAGCCTGCTCTAACGCATGTTCAGTTCTAAAACATACATTTTTCATAATCTGGTAGTTATCTGACACAAAGAGACTTGAAGACATCCAAGCAAGGAGGACTCAGTGTGCATAATATGGATGAGAGAGCAGCTGAAAATGCAATTGTCACAGCTCATCCGTCCCCCTTCCACAAGCCTGTCTCAATCCCAATGTTCCACAATACTCCACCTACACCAAACAATAACATTGCAATTATTTTAAATCATACAGTGCTGTCCCAACCACCACGAGGGAACGTTTGGAATGAAACCAAATTTATTTTTACATCACTGTGTGTCTGGATGACCAAAGGACTACATTTTTGGCCTACATTTGTCTTCCTTTGAAGAAAAAAAAAATTCTGCCATACATTAGTGCTTCACATCTGGTTTGCATCGGGGAAACTATGCAGTCAACTCCTGTGTGCCAGTGGAGGTTTTGGAGAGTCACTGCCTGGAGAATGCAACAAAGGTTGTCTTTTTTTTCCTCTCTCCGTGTGTGTGCTGGTATTTGCCGGTAAATGTTTGGATGGCAGAGGGAAAACTGGAGTGAGAGTGAGAAAAGAGAAAGCAAATCTTGAAAGCAAGCAAGAAAAAAAAAATCTTGACAGCCTGCTGGCTGAGCTTTGGATACACTTTGAGGCGGTAAATAGAGTGGTGAGAGGAGAGGAAGGTAAGGAATGCAGAAACAATGGAGTTACAATAGAGAGCGTGTGATAAACAACCAACAAAAATGCTGATGTCTGCTGAACAAAACTGCACCGTCACACAGATCAGCATACTGTATTTAGCGACAGAAACATTGAGAAAGGTGCTGAAAGAGCTCGAGTTAAGTGAAATTTTCTGGGGGGTGCACTTGGTGCCTTGGTGTGGCTGCTGGTTTTAGAATAAATAAGTTGAGTGGGGTTGTTTTGAGGCCTCTGTATGAGAAGAGGAGTATATTATTGTCTTTGAACAAGCATGGTCATTAATCCCAGGGACCCCTTTACTCCAAAGTTTCCCAGGGAAGATTTGTGTCCAAAAATGGAGATCTTAGTCACTATCCTGATATCTCCACATCCTCCCTGTCATGCTCTACCCTGTGATACAACAGACAGGGCATCCCTTTGAAATGTGAAGCCTTCACTGTTCTGTAGGGATCTCAGTTTTGACACCTACTTTGTTTTGCTGAGAACATTGGACCTGCATAAATAGTCATATTCAATCTTAAATAAACCACCCTGGCTTACACATATACTAGTAAGCATGTGTAACACAGCCCAGTCTCCATTCATATCTGAGCAGAATGAGAAGTATCCATAGTGAGGTCAGGGTACTTTCACTTGCAGGCTGGGTGATTTAGTTACTGGTTTGTGAGCCCCTGGAGAGGATGTTGTTTTCACAGGATCAACCTCCAGAGGGGGAACTGAAAGCCGCTCTGATGCAATATCTTCAGTGGCAAAACAGAAACATCAACTTGTCTAAGTGTCTTTGAGCCTCAGCAACAGTCTAGGCAGACAGCAAATGTCTCACAAGTCACCACAATGGAAAATTACCTCTGGGCTGCTCCCATAAATAAAACAAACTGCTTTGAACTGTCAGAGCCAAGAGATGTAGAGGCCAATTTAGATATACACAGGTCTTAATATGGATTTAAAGCACGTGCCTTTGAGCTGTTGTTATGGAGTTTTGGACCATAAAATGTGATCATAGATTGACTTTGGTGTTTTTGCTTTGAACAAGATTGTCCTTCTGCACTGGCTATATCTATTGGTTCAACACAGCTTATACACGTACACACACACACACACACACACACACACAGCTTATCCTAACCTTGTATAGGTGCACTGATAGCTCATGTAACTCGACAAAATTAGAAAACTAAATTAAAAAAATGATAATATACAGACTCTTGTATGTTTCAGGAGTAGCGAAAATAAAATATTGATATTAATTATTCTGTGTTTTTGGCTCAGCTGATAACTCTTTCATTGAAAACCCAATTTACTCTGGTTACAGCATGATACAAGAGTTTCAATTTCATGCAATTATTTATTCTTAACTAATTATATATTGTTCAATATTCAACAGTCTGTATAATTGAAAAATCCACTGGTCAAAATATTGAGAAAGCTCAGTCAGCATGATGGTAATGAGTGAATCATCATTTTGGACATCAATGTACTAGCTCTGTGGCTACTGGTAACCCACAGGGGCTGAGGACCAAGGCTAACTGTGAACCAAAAGACACAAAATGGTTCCCGCAGACTGGTCATTTCCAGGTGGTCTCCTAATGCTGCTGAGTCAGCGCAACTAGCCAGGACATCAAGGAGCTGGGATAAGGTTTCACAGGCCGCACACTCAGCAATCTAGGTATGCCACACACAGACACACACACACACACACACAGTGCAGAACACACCCACAACTGCTAGTAATTATTTATAACTCATTTCGACTTGCGGCTCGTGGCTGCAGTGATGCCACCTGACCCAAAGGTTAATGCCCAGACAAGATGAGTAAATGTAAAAAAATACATCCCAACATCCCCGGACATGAATATTCAGCATGTTGTTATAACCATGAGGATGTTTCCAATCACTTTCATGGATATTATACATTTTAAGCAGAAAGAACAATCTACATTCTTGACAACAGCTGCACAAATCATCTGCCACAACCGCAACAGACCAAAATACTCACCTCTCTTTCTGTCTGAGTCTGTAGCCTCGAGAAGATGAGTTCATATGACGCATAACGTTTGCTTAGAAAACCGAGGGGGGCTGCCAAATGTAAAAAGGATGGGATGAATATCTAAGAAGTCATTTCCAGTACATACAGCCATTTTTTCCCCTTTCTCAGACACATCTCCATAGCAGCGTGTAAACAGTGCCCTCATTCCCCTGGACTATAAACCTCTTAGCAGTGACGATTAGCTCATGTTTCATCCTGCACTGACTGAGGGTTCATCCCAGCGTTTTATTAGGAATGTTGTGGCAATGTAAAGTTTGGTTTGTTATGTGCCATAAAAAATACTGAACCCATCGGGAAATTCAGAGATCATATTAATATATCCCAAACTTAAGCAGAATTGGGACTTACCTACTAGTTCTACAGTGTGATGCAGATGGAGAAAATCAGGTCAAACTAAACTAAAATAAATGTGACAGTTCACCAGTGCATACAGCTAAATGCATACTATTACATGTGTATTTTAAAACACCACACAGAAAAATCCCACAGCATAAAACCAAAGATCTAAAAAATAGACGTGATAATGTGAGTTGACCTCTGAAACATCCCTGTGCACCATTTTCCTGTCACAGAAAACATCTCTTCTTCCTTTGACCTGCTATGTGCTGAGAGAAACAATGTGGGCCCATTTCCTACTGGGCAACGACCCCTTTTCTCACACACACACACACACACACACACACACAGTGCTTCTTCCTGTTACCCCAAACAGAGATATCGCTGGGATTTCTGAGAAACCACACATATTTGCAAACTGGCAGTTAGAATGGTGAAAAAGTCAAATTATTTCTAAACAGACGGACGCAGTCCTGCAGAGGTACAGAGACGCAGACACACCTGCAGCCACGTGCAATAGCCACACGCCTATGACAGTGTGCATGCACACACACATGAACGCACAAAGCTGAGGGTAGATAGGGGAATCAAAGAAAAAATAAACACAGCAGCAGAACTGGGGGACAATGGCCGACTTGTGCAGGAAGAGCAGACGCAGTGAGCAGCTGCACACACACACACACACACACAGTTTGTTTAAGTCCTTTTGTGGGGACTTCCCCTCCAGTGTAATTACTGCTCATGTTCACTGTCTTTTCAGCTCACATAAATGAAGCCGATAAGATCAAACAATTTAATCGATTTAGGAAATTAGTTTCAAACAAAGTGGGAAGAGTGTGGTTATGACAGTCCAAACACATCGAATAGATGATGACTTCAAACCAGAACGAAGCACTTGGACTGACTACTGCCAAGCAACCCACCTAAGTCCTCAATCCTCCTCGATAGCAGAACAGAAGATGGAAGCTTTACTTTACTTACTATTCAAACAATGATGTCATCATTGGTGAAACTGCTGGGGGGAGAGATTCAAACTGCAAAGTATGATAAAATCACTTTCCACTACTGGAGATACTATAAATTCCCCCTGATCATTCTGCTTACCGCAGCAAAAAAAGGAGACAAGTTGGACTCTTTAGGAACATATTTTGCTTGACCCAGAGAGAGAGAGAGAGAGAGAGAAAGACAGAGACAGACAGAGAGAGACCACCTCCATTCCCTCGTTGTTACTCTCTCTGTGTGCTTTGACCTCTAAATAGGTCACTGAGAAAGGACTTCCTTGGATGCCTGGGCAACTCACGTTCGCCTGGTGGAAACCAAATCCACACTGATGAATTGCCACATAATCAGGACGTGCATAAGCGAGTGGTATACTAGTGGAGGATGGTGACCCGAGGGTCATTTATCCCTCTCGGTGCACCGCCAGGAGAAGGTCCCTGCCCTGAAATGCAGCATGCAGGCTGTGTGGCTGGAATGAGCTCACATCAAAAGGTATCCATAAATCATGCTGCCATGCATCCCAGGACTGCCTCCACATCCCCCAGTCGCTAACCCATCTTCCCTTTACTATTTTTCTCTGCTGTTGTACCAGTTCAGGTTCACCTAGACCCTGAGCCTTTGCAATACTCCTTCTTACTTGAGATTTTGCATCCACCCACACCGGCAGGATAGTTGATTGCGTAGTAACCTGAGGGTTAGCGGCAGCAGAAGAACAGGGGAGCAGTGGGGTGGTAGATCTAAACATGTGCTCACCGATTAGCATTGGTATCAAAAAGCAATACTCATTTTAGTAGACAATGGATCTCATTGGCTTTATCTGAGGTTCACTTAAGTCTCTAGAAGAGCTGCAAGTTCAGAAATCCTATAGCTAGTTCCTCGACTTTGCCAGAACAAAGCTGCAATCCGTCAGGTTCTTATCTCCCAGTGTCACACACTGGGATCTCTTTATCATGCAGCCATGCAAAACACCATTCATCTTCCCCACCTAATTCATTATCAGTGATAAAATGCAAAGTCCCAGCTGCAGTTGTTAAATGGGGAGACGACGTGAGAACAGGTGCTTTAGTAAACACTGATAGCGTGGTTGAATTATGTTGCTTCCCAAGCAGACCTGTCTATCTCTTTCAATCTATTAACCATGACTCTCGCCCGACCTCATTTTACTTTTATCCTGCTTCTCTTTCTTATATAAGAGTATTCTTGGCACCAAGAGATGCGGGAATGTTGCTGAACACAAAACAGACACAAACAAAGTGAGAAGCAGCTATTTGAAAGCTCAAGGTTCCCGCAACGGCTCCATGGCTTCTTCATCCATCAAGTGAAACGTAAATGTATGTCACACATCGTGTAAATTAACAGGCTAAACTGGCTTGATTACTGGGCTAGCAGAATCCAGAGGCTGTTAGATGAAGGTTAAAAGCATGGCTCCAACGTACAAATAGCGCTGTGCAGAGCCACTGTAATGCTCTCCTGACAGATCACCACAAGGATGACACAGTGTGACCAATGACCGTCATCATGCATGACTTCTCATGCTGTGGGGACACTTTTTTCTTAAAGCAATCATTAAACCTTAAACAGTTTCCACTCACCAGTGTTGAGAAAGCGTGCAATGGGATGAGGGATGGGGGTTTTAAAAGGGGGGTTGAATACTTCCACGGTGAAGTCATGGTGCTTGTGTCATTGGCCCTGTGCTGTGCTTTGCTCACCGTCTGGCCCCCATTTTACCCATTGATCTAATTTCCATTGCCAACATTGGATGTGGTTCTGTTTGAAGCTGAATGTTTAGTCCCATTAAAGCTCTGACTAGAATTGCAAACGTATGGTGGACCTGAGGAACAGGACAGAAGAAAACAACTTGGTGATGTTTGCCAGATTGTTGGGAGTAAACAGAAACCAGTGAGCAGTGAGGTGGGAAAAACCTACGACCGGGCTTACACCTGGCATTAACCAGCTTTTTGCATCCTAGCACTGAGCTGAATTCGTCCATTCCACAAAAACAGAACAAAACCAAAACTAAAAAGAACGAAATAATGACTTGAATAACGACTTTTCTCAGTATTCATTCCAACCAAACCAAAATGAAAAAACAGATAATCTTATTTTCCAATCTCCAACTTTGGGCACCAATGGAAAAACTGGATAACGGGCGACTCCTGGTTTCATCCAATTTGGATATTTTTATTTGCTGCAAGTTGCGTATTGCAGTCCAGCTAGCCGCCTCTTGCAAATTTGTATTCAAATGAGCCGCTCGTCTTTTTCTGGTGCACAAATGATCGCATATTTATGGTAAGCACTGTGAACCAGCTCTGAGGCTGACAGGAACTTTTCTTTTTCCACAAATCTTTACTGAAGAACATAATTTATTACACTTGAGGGATAAAGTAAATATCCCTGGGATTTTTTCTGTATGTTACTGTAAATATGAGTGACAATATTTATAAATTAATGGACATACTGCCTTCCAAACACAAAAACATAACCATTTTCTGCTATCTTGATATTTGCCATAAGTTCTGAATGAAACTGTTATTTTTGACTTAGTGAGTATTACCAAAAATATTATGATGTACTTTTACTGTAGTTTTTGAGTAATACTTCTCAAAGTGTCTTGCAGAAAGTACAAGTACGTCTATTCATTGGTTATTTGCATACTCAAAAATGATGAGTGGCCCATTTGACCACGAATTTGTGAGAGGCGGCTGGTTGGACTGCAATAGGCAACCTGCGGCAAATAAAAAAATAACAATTGGATGAAATGCTGGAAATGCCCCATTTTTTACATTTTCCATTTGTGCAAAAACTCTATAATCAGAAAAACAAACAACAAAAAAAAACAACATTTTTTCATTTTGGTTTTGAGAATGAATATTGAGAAAACAAGTCATTATTAATTTTTTTTTAGTTTTGGTTTTATTTTGAAAAATGAATGAATGAATGATACACGGATTGAGCTGGCTTCAATTAATGGAATCTGAATGTTCTTTCCCTCATCAAGTGACAAATATCCCCAATAAATTGATTGTTTGAACAGCTAGGTCAGCATGTAACAGTTTGTGTGCTTTTATACAGTGTGTATATGCAGATTGTTGGCAGAGATGTGTTACATTTGCTCTTTGCTGCTGCCAGTGCAGTCATTTGCCATCTCTGTAGGTGGTTTGGCTGAATGCCCGAGACATACACACTACATCAAGTTGCCGGTGGTAATGGGGGCCTGTGTCTGTCACATAATTTCTCCGACATCACACAAGCGGCTTCATTTCTAGGAGTAACGGCAAAGAGCAAGACTCCTACTGCTCAGATAAGGAAAATACGCCTTCACTATCATTTGCTTCAAGAGATGAAATCTACACCCAACTTAAAACTTTATTAAGCACAGAGTGCTTACAGTGTTATTTTTTTAGAAGATATAAGGCTTAAAGACTTTTCCCTAGACAAAATTATACTAAGGCTGTAGATACCAGTGGTGTGGTCTACATGATATGCAGGTATATGCCATGTACCCACTAGAAAAAAGTCCCAAATTACTGCATAACCACTACAAATGCACAAAGAACGTATCAGCGTGGATTCTAGGGGCCCATGATTGACAGGAGGCCAGAGAGGCTCCTAATACAATTATAATACTGACAAAATAATATGACAATAATAAACTCACAGTTACACAGTGATGTTGCTAGGTACGTGTCCTGCATTCCTGACACTTTAAAATCTGAAATGATGCAGGAAACTCACTGTCCATGCATCCTGGGGATGCGCCTCATTTTTCCCATGAAAAACGATGCATTGTGATCAACAACTTTTGTTTAAATTCACATTAACTAGCAAAAGAAACCTTGTTGTCAGCAAAGCATATGCGCTGTTTAAGCCTTCTGTTCATCTGCTCAGCACAGACCTGATCCCCTGTATACAGTATGAACATGCTAGTTTAGCCGCTACCAAAAGAACTAGCCAATCACCGCGGTTTTCATTTCAACAATTAAAGATACAAACTTCATCGTCTATAAAGCCACGTTTCCACTCAATGCTGTACTCATAAGTGTCGATGATTGTTTAACGTTATGGAGCTGGGTACAGAAAAGCTTGTCTGGTATCAAAAACGTAATAATTTTTCGGTGCTCATTGCCCATTGAATGAAATTAAACTGCTACAAAAGCAGACCAAGTCACTGTTCTTCTACTTCACTGTACCATCTGTAAATGTATTGCTGAACCACATGCACTGCAGCGACTGCGCTTGACTGTAACATCTATGATTTTCCAGCTGTGGAAGAGACACAAGAGGCTATGGTTTGGAGCTTTCGTGGTATGTAATAAAGAATATTTATGATTATGCATAGTTTTTGTAACTCCATTCTTAAATATGTAGTTAAAATACCCAGTAGATTTACAAATCTATTTAAAAATGTTAAGATTTTTTATTGATTTCTGCCTTTGTGGAAATGTACAGCTTTAGGTAATTCCACGATAGCTGTGTCTCCTGTATATGTATTTGAGGGGCATAAACGCCCTTTGATGATGGTCTTTTTGTCTTCATGCATCTCAGATGCATATACATTGCAGAAATATACTGGAAAAATGCAATGGATAAAATATAAAATGCAATCATTTTCTCGAGGATGATGTCCATGCTTGGCGTTACATGGGAGGACCTTTGAGGCAAGGTAATAAAAAGAAGGTCTGGCTACCACCCTAATGGCTTTTCTATCGCTGTATCTAGACGGTCTAAATGACAGCCAAAGCAAAGCAACAACAGTATTCTCTGCTACGGTACTGGAGATCTGTGAATCATTTGGTAATTATGTTGAATGCTCTGATCTCCCTCTGGACTGAGTTATGTCCAATAACTCTAAACATCCTGAGCTCAACATGATCTGCTGGTTGTAAATATGCTGTCAAACAATGCAGTACTTCACTGTAATGTCCTCACTGCACCTTTTACAGGAACTTTAATTACATCAGGTGAAGGAGAGCTGACGCCAGATGCTTTGGGGGAGTCACAACATGTTCCCTCTCTCTTGTGTACATTTGTTGTGATAAGGGTAAATAGTTTCTGCACACGGCTAGAAACTTTTCCAAGATGGAAAGGTGGTACACGCAGAGTAAACCATACACAGTAGGAACTTACATTTGTCTTACGATTACGCTTTTCTGTGACAGAGCGTTGACAGATGAGCCCGCAGGCAATAATAACGTACTGGCGGCACTCCTCTCTGCATCTCATCCCTTCATTTGCTCTCCTAAACTTCACCTGAAGAAAGCCAAAAAAAAAATCCTTCCTTTGCTCTCTGTTACTCGTCTGTCGTAAATCCCCGCTATCTTCTCATCGAGGAGCTGACGTCCTTTTATAGCCACACCAAGGACACTTTCTGCCATTTATGGCTCCTCCAATGCATCGTACGAGGGCCGCTTATTATCCCGCGAAGGTGAGGGAACACAGGGAAGCAAAGGAGGCCACGAAACAGTCTGCCTGCTTCCTGCTTGTATCCAGTGAAACTTTGACAGCTTTAGAAATTTGTGCCAAAGCGTGTCCGAGCAGTGCCAAGTGCACTCTTCTCTGTGTATTTTGAAAAAGATGCAATGTCGTATACAGTTCAATTTACGGACTAGTGACTGACATAAATCCACACCACAGTGTACGCAGCACGTCTGGCTTGTCTAAACCTGTCTCCTCTGTAGAGACTATTGTCTCTCCAACAGAGCCATAGAGCCATGGAAATAAGAGGGTGAGTCCGCGTGTGTGTGTGTGTGTGTGTGTGTGTGTGTGTGCCTGTAAATACTAGTGAGCAAAAAGCACAGTGGGAACAAAATGACGATGAGAGGCATGGTGTAAGACATTCTGGAAAAGGAGTCACATTCTTGATCGCTCGCTAGTTTCATCATGCACAGCAGGCATTTTAACAGTGTTTACTTTCAGCGAGGGGAATGCTCTCACTCACAGCTGCACTCCAAATAAACAGTCTTGTATTTATCAGAGACAAGATAATACACATCTAATCAGGGCATGTAACTGCTTTTACAGTCCAACAAGTTGGGTCCTTCTGGTTCATCCCTGGAAGACGGTTGTGCAACAAAGAGAACATTAGTGAAAAAATATTTGAATAAAAATGTGCACATGCTGAACAGCAACACTTTGCCAAACACCCACACTCTCATGACTGCACTTCCTCTGCCATGATGTCACAGTCTGGGTTCATTCTTTGCAGATGTGGGAGCTGGCCCTATTAAGTGTCTGGGAAGCAATCAACACTAATGTGGTTGGCACTGTGGCAAACTGAGCTTACTAGCCATATAAAGACACAACTGCTGCAGCAGCAGGGGGTGAACGTGGAGATACAGTAGTGGCATGGTGGAACGAACAAAGCACGAACACAGTGCCAAGGCTTAATTACCTTTCCAAGACATCTGTTGTGAGACCAGAGTCCTGCTAGCATGTTGTTGTGAAGAAATACTTTGTTAATAGCCCAGTCTCTCAGGAGTTTACTGTGTTTTGAAAGGTGACATTTTGAGCCTTGGGCATTGTTGCTCTGTTTAAGGCCTGCTGTGTATCACTGCACGGTTAAAGACCTCATGCCACATGGTCTCAAATTATTGCCCAATTAAGTCAGGGTACAAGAACATCCAGCGGGAAGGATGATGACATTACTGCTCCCATAGAGATAAAAAAAAACAAAACTTCTGCGTAAAAAAAAGTCCTTCTACGTAGGCAGATTGGTTGCTGTTTAATTATTGTAGAATTAATATAGCATATTTCTGTTAGCAGTTTCGATTCAAAGATGCCACAGATGGTAAGGCAGCCTCAAAAATGACTGAGTCTACAATAATTACATAAAGCAAGCCATGATAATTGTAGGTCAGTGGATCAGTGATTCCCTCAATAATAGTGTCATCCAGACGAAGTTCACTCTCTTATCCCAGATAGAAAGATGTGGTGTTACAGTATGAAGTGTAAGCCTTGGCTCTTTGCTATGTCATTTCTCTTAGCAGTGATCTATCAGGGTGAAATAACATCTTATTGAAAGTAGAAATTCTCCTCACCCAACATTCTTCTCCTCGAGTGCCTCCATTAACCATAGGTTATCCTATGATTTAGCTATTAGCCACAGCCCAACATAACCATTAGTAACAAGAATTCACAATACACATTACATTACCAGTTGTATAAAAACCACTGCAATTTGTCCGCAGACTTCGAATTTGTGCTTCCCTCTCAATCCTCCCTTCCCCCGCTGCCCGATGGGTGGTTTTGCTGACTGAATATACCCAGCTGTCATGATTATTTATGGATATTTGCAACATTTATTCCCTGTGTAGAAATGTACTGTTTTCTCAGGATAGCATCATTTTATTGGTGCCAATGTACTGGGCAAGTAGTGACATTAACTCTTTGAGTGCTAGCCTTTTTATAAAACAGAAAGTGCCTTGTGCTGTCCTTTTTTGCCCATTTTGAGTCATATTTCAAGACCCACTGAGTATTTTATACTATGTCTCTGAAATCACAGAGTAGCTCAAATGAAAGAAGAGATTTGCTACTTCATTATGAAAAAAATGTTTGTTTTTACCTTGTTCTCTTCTTGTTTTATTACTTTTTCTCCAGAATCTGTCTGTTTTGCTCTTTAATAGTGATTAGATAGCATCTCCACTTCCTGCTTTAATCTCTGTGGCGTATACCATCTTTTTATGCTTCGACTACATCTTCCAGAAGCCCCAAAATTACTCACAGGCTGTGGGAATCCGTGATCAGCGACCTAAAAAACAATTTGATGGCAGA
The DNA here is from genome assembly GCA_029721515.1 of Synanceia verrucosa. Lineage (NCBI taxonomy): Eukaryota > Metazoa > Chordata > Actinopteri > Perciformes > Synanceiidae > Synanceia > Synanceia verrucosa. The sequence continues at coordinate 11,910,872 of CM056557.1, read as the reverse complement.
TACGTCAATGGCTCTCAAAGAGTTAAGCAATTCTAGTTGGATTTGTGCACGCTTTTCGGCAATTAATCTCTCAACACACAGCAGAGGTGAGGGAGTTTTAAGGGAATGAGCCCCCATTGCCTGAGAACAAATTGAGTCAGGTTATCCACATAATGGAGGAGTTGGTAAGTGCAACACTTTTTTGCATCATAGCATTCCTTTCATCAAGTCCTGTGACTTGATGTACATGCCAAAGACTTCTGTCGGAGCATGACGCTACCCTCCTCCCTCTAGGCGAGGGTGCAGGGAAACAGTCACGCCTGAGTCACACCTTTCCTCAGCACAAGTTCATAACATAACCAAATGCGATGATGCAGCAGTGATTCAGCAGGAGTCCTGCACCCAAACAACATCTGTTCCATGTAAAACAGGGCAGAGGAAACACTGATAAGGTGGACGGGGTACTGTAATAAATACAACAGAGGGATGAGGCAAAATGAAGTGGATCAAGTGAGGCAACACATAGCCCCTTTCTTTCACAACATATCATTAGTTTGTATTAACCTAGTGAGTGTGTAGTTATGAGGCATCTGCAATTCTGAGCTTACAATTTGGTATTTCCTTTGAAAACAGCACTTCCTTTGAGGGGAGTAGGTAAATGCTGGGTATAGACCTGTAATTGTATCCCTAAAGGAATGTAATTACCCCATTAGCACAGAGTCAGTTACCTTTTTACACTGCATAGCTGCCTATATAAAGTTTATGTTCCTCTTTACATAAAATCTGAATGTTACAGAGAGTGCGAAGAGAGTGAGAAAGAAAGGCTGGAAGGCAAGCGAGGCAGGATGACTGGATCGTGGGGGTGTGGGGGGGATATTACCTCCCAAAGGGGCCCTGGCTCAACGGATCAAGTTTCAGACGTTTACCAACAAAGCGTCCATGGAGGAAGCCTTGTGCCCCTCACAATAACATCACAGCACCTGGCCATCCCCACACAGGAAACTTGAGGTCACTTCCTCCCTTTCAGGGCATCCAGACTCACTCGTGCTGCCAGCCACGCGCCCCCACAGCAACACAATGAAGGAGGCGCTGACTACCAGGGGCAAAGACACACACACACAGCTAACTGAAAAGAACATCTGAATTAAGAGAAAATATAACATACAGAAAAATATACAGCAGAATGTGATTTCCCAAGTTGTTGCTGACAGGTCACAGAAGTGCTCAAGAGAGCTGTGTGCCAGACAGGTTCTGTTAACACCAAACCAGAGAGAAATTTCTTTTTTGGTCTCACATGTAGCACAGATGTGATGTTTTTTTAATCAGTCTGAGGAGCTAAAACCTGGACTGGGTTGCACTGTTTGATTCTGGTTGGAACCACATGAATGCAAGGTTGGAAATAGCTAAGCTGGAATGTACAGATTGTCAGAATTTTAGCAGAAACTGGGGCAAGACACAACAGAGGAAAACGCTAAGTGGACGAGCAGTTGATGATTAGAGAGACAAACTTGCCCTGACCAAAAATGCGTATGAAAAAAGCAGAGGAAGCATTATCGTGTGAAGTCAAAATTCTCACATTCGAACAGCATGATTGAACGTAGCCTCACATCCATGATAGAACCTCACGGAAACAATACAAACTGCGTAAGGAAGGACAGACAGCAGCAGAACGTCAAAAGAGAAGTGCTTCAACACAAATCTAAATTCTGCTCCCTAACCACCTGCAACCACTTGACCGCCGATTCTCCATCATTATCGTTGGCCTGGTTTCAAACGATGCCAACCCATAAAACCAACCACAACCAGTCCGAGTCATTTAGCTGCAGTCCCGCTGCAGTTTACAGCTGGACGGAGTCCAACCACCACGCGGGGCTAACCTTTGGAAAACACTGAGACCTCCGAAGAATGTGACCATGGTCAATGAAGCAGAGAGGCAGAGAGGAAAAGGAAGAAAGCAAACAAATACATTATACAGCCCGTGGGATCTGTCCAGGCAAACGTCCCAGATGCTAAATGAGACACAATGCCTGCCTTTTGGCTGCTAGGGAATTACTTCTGTTACATGTGACAAACAGCTTGTGTAAAAATAACCTGTCAATGGTTAAAGCACAAATTCCTCTGAGGTGTAAGCTCTGTAGTAATGGACAGAAAAAAGATCTGCATTATTAAAGCCATAATATTTGTAATAGCTATGAGATACAGTTTAGAGTGGCAACATCCAAACTGGATGTGACACGAGCAACGGCAACTTAATCAGTTTGACTGTGTTGCTTTGTATTGGTCTGTTGTTTTGAGGTGAACTTTTGTCTGAAGTCAATATTGTCCCCGTCAATATTTTTTTTTTTCTTGCTGCTCACTTTGAAAGCACGCCAATATGGACAAGGAAGGGCTGATCACCTTAGCTGTAAAAAGGAATAATTTTTGCACAATGCATCCTCATTTCACTACACAAACCTAAACAAGGTGGCAGCTTCTTGTTGGGATGGGATGTAGAATTTCTGTTTGAGTCAAAACAATGGAACTGTTCTCACTTAATCAAAATCTTTAAAAACTAAAAAATTGCCTTCTGTATCTAACAAGTCTGAGTGCCAAGTAAGATATCATAACAAATGTTCTTCCAGTGGAATCAGGAGAGAACGTGATCGGCTTTTAGTAAACTATAGGCTTGGCTGAAGATACTTTTTTCTCCCCGCAAAAAAGTGTTGAAGAACACCCTAGAAGGCGATACATTCCCAAGAAAGCATTCAAGGTTTTGATGAAATAATTCCCACAGTGCCCACTGCGCCCAGATGACGCAACAGGTGGCTGCGCAAACAGTCGTCATCAAGGTGACACTACTACTATGCGATGTGATGTGACGATGTACGCCCAAAAACAATATTCAAAGCCGCTGCACGGACACACCCTTCCCAGATGCACACTGCCATATCCCACTTCCTGCTGCAGAAGAAGGGACAAGTTTAGCCTGAGGGATTTTGCTCTCTGAGGCCTTCACACGCTGCTCAGCTGGGAGCTTCTGTGACACAACAGTCGGTCCTTAATCCTTCCTCCGCACAGTTCAATGGGTCACACTGTCCAGTGCAGTCTCTCCCTTCACTGACTGGATGTGGTTTATTTGCTTTTTGCCTTATGTGTTTGTCAAAAACATATTACTGAGGGGTATGAGTGCAGCTGTGATGGGGGTGACAGAGGAAAGAGGAGAAAAAGGCATAAACAAGGGCAGCAGAGAAACACACAGGCAGAGTGAAAATGTCCAGACCCCCTCACTTGTCACAGGAAGTGGTTCCTCTTTTGTCAGGGTTTAACTTTGCAGGCTTCACCCCAGGCGCTGTGTTTGACTAAGGTGTGAAGCATCAAGCCCACACCTGCTTTAATCTCTACACAGACTTTGACTAAAGAGCAAGAAACCTAAAAAAAAACATGGAGGAAATCATGCTAATTACTGTGCAACTAACTGTACTATTACTACTACTGTAGTAGTAATAATAATCAATAGTAAATAAAGACTCTAAATATGTTTTATAATAGACAATTAAGCCTATTTCCATTCATGATATACTCAAATAGTTACACTACTGGTATCATAACAAGTTAACAAACTTCAGTGATTCTTTATGTCATGTATATTCATTGGAAAACCTTTGTCACACTCATTATGATGCCTCCATGGTATTTAGGGACATACTAGTTTATTTTCCCATCAAATTAAACACTTTTAAGAGTAATTTCTGATAAATTGACGTTAAAATGAAGGTTGCTAAAGCCCCACTGAGGTCGGAGAGATGCACACAGAAAAAAGTAGACAGGTATAAATAAAAAGTGGAGTCCTACCAGGAGTAATGTGTGAAGTCTGGAGGCACTTCTGCAACTTGTCAGAGGGAGCCTCCTCCTCCTGCTGCTCCTCCTGCTCCTCCTGCTGCTCCTGCTGCCTCTGGCCTCTGGCTTCAGGCTCAGGTCGCTGCTCCGGCGGATCAGCAGCGTCGCTCGTCAGCTGGAAAACTTTTTGTGTTTCTTCTGACAGTAGTCAAATCTCTGCGGCGAAGAGTGATGCAGCAGCTTGCCGGCTACATTTGTCCTACTACTGAGGAAGTTGCTGGTGAGTCACAAGATCCCGCCCCCCCCCATTCCTCCCTCCCTCCTGTGACTTCAAACGAGACCAGAGAAAAGTCCAGGCAGTGGAGGTGTGATGGAGCTCCCAGCAAATCCCTCTGTCTCTGACTGCTTTCACTCCAATGTAATTAGGTTTCATTGCTGAGTATTGGTGTTATTATACGATTTCTGAATAAGGGAGCGTTTACTCTCAACTTTTAATCTTTATTTTTATTTGTTTAAGATCATCTACACTATGGGCAATGAAAAAGTTTGTTATAAAGTTTAATATAAACACCTGAAATATATTGCAAGTACCTGCAAAGAAACTACTATTTCAAAATAAACGTATTTTTTTATTTGTTATTCCATTACATATGCTGTTAAGGCTCTTTTTTAATGTTATTTTATTATGATACCTTGATTAAATACCTTGCTTAATCAGGTTATTGCTGATTACCATATATAACGTCTTGCATTAAATTTAAATGGGTCGGTGCAGTTTTTTGTTTCCAGTTAACTAAAATCAACCTACGAGCCAGTAGGATTACAAAACATATTAATAATTTTTTAATTCATAATTTTGTAATTTTACTGATTTACAAAAGAAGAGCAAAAAATAGCAATAGCACATCATTATTTTTTGATTGAGATGCCAAATTAGAGTGTTGTGTTTTAACGGTTGTATGCGATTCGTGATTAATTTCTGACTTCTTAGAGAATTGCAGTGTTCTGGCTCAAATTTGGGTAAAAAAAGTAAATCAGTGTGAAATTGGCAACATTATAGGATCATATAGCCTGGTACAGCAGCCACATATGCACACATAGCTGACAAAGAACATTATCATTAATCAAGTGCATGTATAGAGGTACACAAGCATCAACTCTAGCATGAACTCCAACTTTATGCCCAACAAAAACAATATTGAATACAGAGCAGGAGATGACAGGGCACTGTGTTGAACACAGCAGAGATAAAGAGAGTTCAGACTGATATGATGCCAGATTTTATCCAACTCACAGGTGAAAAGAGTCTTTCAGCAGTGCAGCTTGGTAGCTAATGGTAGGTGTTATCTGGTGAATTTCAGTTGAATGTATCTATTTGCTTGTAGTAACTGGTTGGCATGGATGATAAATAGATGGGTGTTGATTTAAAATTGATAACATGAATGTCAAAGCTTCCTGTTTGTGATTTAATCAGCTGCCATCACTTTAATAGACACCAGTTGACACGGTCAACACCAGCTGTACACTGAGCAACAGAGGAGGGGCTGCTAGCAATCTGCTAGCAATCTGCCAAACTTTCACAGATTGCAATCTGCAATCTGTGAAAGTTGGCAAGAACTGACAAGACCAAAAATTGTTCTGTTTGTATTGGTCAGAGATATTTGGAAAACCTTCATTGATTGCGTCACAGCTGATTTAAAGGATCAGCACATGTTAAGGTCGGGGGGGGGCAAATATTTTGTCAAGGATAGTTTGTCAGTTCTTATTTCCAAGTTGTTTTTAATAAACATATGTATATTCTGCAATGACTATTTGATTCTAATGAGTCTAAATGGCCATAGTGTAGTGGACAAAAATAATATTCCCCCTCTATGTTTCAGTATTAACTTGGTGAAGTTGAATTGCTTAAAATAAAACCTCCATGTCTCTCTTTATTCTCTGTGTACTTTGCTCTGAAGTGACCTTTCTTGACTATCCTGGCATTACCAAACAGGATAAAGACCAACCCAGCTGTTTGATTTCACTTCCCCATTTTACAGTGTGGGTCCTTTCTCCAGTCCTGATGTGTCATTTTTGTCATGACTCAACAAAGAGGAGTGCCATTTATCGTGGATGCAGCTGGCTGCTGTTTTGTCATACATGGACTTTTACAGCTTATCATTTGAGTCACTACTGTACTGTAAATCAGCGTGTGCCCGCAGCATTGTTGGTATAAGCACCACCCTGTATGACAAACTTTCATACAGGGTGGTGGTATTCTTCATTTTTATTATCAGAAACTTGCTTAAATCTTCACTAATAATTATTTTTGTATTAATGATTATGTGTGGCGTAATGCTAAACAGGTTTTAGTTTCACTGTTAGTGTCAAACTCATTTGCAGCAGAAGCAAATAAACTCAACTAAATCCACTGGACACTTGTACTACTTGCCGAACACAAGACAGTTAGCAGCTAGCTGGTTTGCAGCTATAAAGCCATATACTGTATTTCCCTCAGGAGTTGGTAGGGACCAAAACAAAGCTAAAAGGAGTGACTATTGGACTTGGCCAGTAACATGACTTCAAATGAGTGATTAGACTGAAGGAGGAGAAAGAGGCTCTTGAAAAGCAGGTGGAAGAGCTGAAGGAGCGAGAGCTCAAAGTGGTTTTAACAACCAAACAATTATATCAGCAGGGATCTTAGAAAGTTAAAAAGGATAAAAATCAAATGTATTCAGCACTTCAGCAGCTCAAAGTGAAGGGCTCTCTGGTTCAATAGAGGAGGAGATGTAAACCCAAAAGAAAAATCATCTAAGAAAGAGGAAGTATCTGAAGGAAATACTGCATAATCAACCTGCAACTGGTCAAAGAAGAGCAGAAGGATGAGAACAGGGAGCACAAGTAGGAGAAGGACTTCCATGATTTACCAAATGTTGAGCTGCTAGAAGAGATCAACAGTCTTCAACCTGGAAAAATCAGATAATGTCAACTAAGCCCTATTTCATTCTAAAGCTCAATAAAACAAAATAAAATAAATATTAAAACGAAAATCCCTGTCTGATTTGTTGTTGAGTTGTAGTCGTTTTTAAACACTTTTTTCTAAATTTAAAAAAAATACTCTCATGTTAGCTTTGCTTATTATAAAGCCTGGAATGAATGGGGGGGGGAAAAATGACTGCACGTATAATGTTTCATGCATTGTTAGATAGTTGGAACTCTTTAATATTGACATAATTTAACACCTTTTAAACTGTGTAAAGAACATTGGGGACACTTAAGCCATTAAAACGTCATTACGCACATTTTTTATGTTTTTGGAAATGCAAAAACAGCTACAAAGTGTTACACATCACATATATCTCACTGAACACAGAAGATCTTTTTACATAACTGTTCGAGCATGTGACTCTTTATTTTATGGTCTTCTGACAACTGAAAGAGTGGTTTGACCCCTACATTCCCAACAACCCCTTCATTATAAATTCTAATTTTACACCCTGGGGCGTGGCCCTTTCAGACTGTGAGCAACAAATTAGAGGATATAGTCCTGTCAATGCATCATGGGACAGATAACCTGATGATTCCCTCAATGTTTCTTTCTGTGTAAAAAGGTTAAGGGTAGCTCATTTTACCTACAGAAAGAAACTCTCTTAATAAGGGTTAAGTATCACTTCAGAGTGTGAAAATTCATACTAGAGACCATAAGTGGAAAAAGCTGAACCTTAAACTGAAGCTAATCAAATATTGCATTATTTGATATATTTTTCTGAGAATACAATTCCATTAAAAACACCTTTCGAGACAGCGTGTGATAATGACTGTCATGCTGCTAAACTGCATTTAAAGTAAACTGTAAACCTTAAACTCTCTTCTTGGATGTGTGGATTGGGACCACCTGAGTGGAATTAACTCCAGTGAGCATCACGGCACTGAGCAGCTGTTGTTAAAGGTCCTGCTGAAGTAGTAAGTATGACTTGTAACATTATACTGTCTCTTTTCATCACTGGATGGCAAAGCATGAAGCTAAGACACACCAAACATCACACATCAAAGAGAGTCTGCATACAGACAATTCATTTCTAATGTGTCTGCAGCATAAGGATGATACAGAGGCATCATGTGCTGGCATTTTTCAGATAAGCTCAAAAGAAAACACTCTTCTGAAGCTCATCCACTTCACTGCTGCGATTGTCTGGAGCATAAAACTAATGCTACAATATAAACTTCACAACTCAAGCAGCGAAAATAAGCACTGTATTGGCTCTTAATAGTTGCCAGTTTTTGTTTTACAAGAGTTTGGGGTTATGGTGAGAATCCCACCCAGGAGTGCTTCTAATGTATGGCTCTGCAAATGAAAGGTGAAGGTCAATATTTGGAGTGAATGTTGGGAATGTCCAATAACCAAAGAAGTGTTTATAACATTTAAGAAAGAAAACAAAGTAAGAATCAGAAGTAAAAGCCCCCTGTGAATGTTGGTACTCAACAACAAGAATACTCAAGATTTTATAAAATTATCCATGTCTCTAAAAGTCCTGAAATCTGTTGCTTCAGGCCTCCGTCCACCAAAACGCCTCCTCCACAATGAATATGAGAATGCAGGCAGGCAAGTGGCCTGTCAAGCCGTTATACATGGTCCAAATGAAATTCATATTGGGATATAATGAGAATTTCAACTAATATAGCAAAACATGATTCTAAAATCTCAGCAGCTATCTTTGATCCAGTAGAAATGTTATTATTTTTTACTTTTTACTAATGTTTTTTATCTGCTTGGGACTGACAGTAAAACTCCTAACAGGTTCAGAGAGGGAGTCTCTGATTGTGTGTTCAAGAGCCAAAAAGCCAGACCAGGAATCCCTGGAAATGCATTGTACTTTGTACGCTTATCCTAGGTTTCTTAATGTTAATCCTTAATCTGAAAAGTAAATAGTAACTGCAGCAGTCAAATAAATGTAGAGCACTAAAAAGCACGAGGTAGCACACAATCAAAATTAGCAAAAATTAATTAATACCTTAAAATTGTACTTAAGTAGGTCTCTCCAGTGCCAACAACAACTTATTTAACAGGTAGACTTCGGAACCTGTCTTGTTTTTCTGGCTTGGATTAATTTGATGCAGCTAAATAATCACGCAGGAGGAACTTCTTGCTCATGCATTTTTCAGCTGGGCTGGCCTGGCAGCTCTCTGCAGATGAAGACCATCCATGGTCAGGGGAGACATACCAAAGCCCTGAGCTCAGCCCAAGTGCAGCAGTCTTACAATATGTCAGCAGTGTTATTTTTACAGGGTCATATTAGAAAACCAAACGGATCTGCATCTGTCCCACAAGGGCATTCCTTCATTGCTGACCCTGAACAAACCCACAACCTCTTGTCCTCCTGCTCTTGCATCAGTGTGTTACAAGCCCCTGATTTCCAAAGTAGTATTTACTCTTGTTGTGGCTCACCAGGCTTTTCACTTGTAATGATAAATACTCCCATGAATTAAACACCAAGCGGCCAAATAAGTCAGAACGCAGACACCCGTAAACACTGGCTGTGTTTGCCGAGTTAAACATGTTTGTGGGTGAGTGAACCAGTCGGGCATTATAGGCTGAAACCTTCACAGGAGTTGGGGTCATTAGCCATCAGACTGATAAACATGCCTGTGACATAATGTGGAAACACTGATCCCATTCAAAGGTCTAATCACATGCAAAACACTCTGCATGCCGGCAAATCTCACACATATAAAACAAATTCCTTGTGGTTGGTGAGGGAATAGTGAGCTGCGATGAGGGGAAAATGTCTGTTTAGTGGAATATCACTTCTAAAGGCTTCTTCTCACATCCACAAAGAGTTGGGAATCTGGGTGAGATTAGGGGACTGGTGCCATTGCGGCTTTGTCTTTGTCTACCCACTACCCAAAATATCATGTCAGGAAGTGGATAGTATTTTCCCCCAGAGAAGAGAGCTGACCCCCCTCATCGTCCACATTCCTGCACCACTTTTTCTTCTCTTTCAAAATGGAGAGAGGAATGAGTGAGTGTTTTAAGGAATATCACAGAGTTTCTGTGAAATGTCTTTTAAATCTATTGGTCTGGGCATGAATTAAAATGGGGCTGGAACACCAATGGAAAAAGCCATGTTAGAAAAACAAAAATTTGTCACCAATTAGTGTTTATGGTGCATTCTGGCAAATGGAGGCCCTCATAATGACAAAAATAATTTGGTGTTTGAACAGTGCAGCCAAAATTGTCAGCAGTACTGTGATGACCCTCACTTGCTCTAAGTGAATAGAGTGTGAAGTCTGGTTTGTATACAAATAAAAATCTACTTAGATGAATATATACCCATTTCCCATGGACAGTAAACCCTGTGATACAACTTTTGTGGTCTTGTATATCCAAAGCAAGATTAAATATTACAGAGCTTTGAATTTAGGAACTCTTTATTAGATGAGAAACATTATTTTAACCATTCGTTTTCAAACTATTTTTCACATAACACTAGTGGTGGAAGAAGTATTCAGATCTTCAGAATAAGTGACAAAACAGTAACGAAAATACTCCTTTCATTACAGCAAAAATGTACATGCGAATGTTTACACTCTACCATAATAAATAATTATTATTATTGTATTATGTATTATTATTATTTGGGTTTCCAAAAGCAAAATTTTTACTGTGGCAAAAAAAGTGATTTGCACTGGTTTGCTGCATATAAAGGGAGGCACTGTCTTTATTGATTAAGCAACTTGACTGTGCAAAAAATTACACTGATGACAAAAACACAGATAGAAGATAGAAGCTTGCAATGTAAAAAACAAAAAACATGACAATACAAAATGGCATTTGATACAACTCTTGTCTGTAACTATGCTCAGAATTAAGTTTTAAAAAAGAAACATGATGCAATGGAATTTCTTGCGTATGCTTTTCCACATCATATATTGGATCCATGCTTTACATTTCCAATTACAAAAGTGTGGTCCAAAGTGGTGCAGTGGTCAGTACTGTCTTCTCACAGCAAGAAAGTAACTTTCTGTGTGGAGTTTGCATGTTCCCCCCCGTATCTGCGTGGGTTATCTCTGGGTACTCGCTTCCTCCCACCATCCATCCAAAACATGCATGGGAATTAGGTTAATTGGCTAATTTAAATTGCCCATAGGTGTTAATGGCATATGTGATGAACTGGAGATTTGTCCAGGGTGCCTTTCACCCTAAGACAGCTAGGATAGGCTCCAGCACTCCGTGACCCTATGTGAGGATAAGTGGGAGAAAATGGATGGTTTTAAAGATGAACAGCTACAAGAATTTACAGATAAAACGCTCAAGAGGCCCAATTCTCCTTCACAATAATTCACTACCTGTAGACTATCTGGTGGGGAAACTCATTAAAACGTGTAATAATTACATTGTAGCTTTGGGTCTGTCTTTTAGTTCATTAACTGAGAAGAAATGTCTTCAACTACTTGATATGATTATATTAAGCAAAATGTATGCAGCAGCACCACCTACTGTTTGTTACACACTTCTGCAACACGTGTCATATAATTCACGGCACTTTATTTCACGGCACTTTATTCTATCCAGAATATCAGTCACTGAGTTTCCTTTTCCTATAAAATGACAAATAATAATTATATTATTTTTTTTCGTATCACTAAATTGTCCGCTACTTTTCATAATAACTCAATGACATAAATTCGAGTTGCGAATCTGCGATAAGGAAATTAAAAACAACCCGGTCGGTCTGAAGCCGACAGGAAACCACGTGTTCAGCTAGCAGGGAAGCAGCAGGCAGGCAGGTTTGGGAAAAAACACTCATATACCTGCGTAGACCAAACGTTTGGCTTTAATACTCTCGACGACATTTTTCATAATGTCTTCGTTCAGGAAAGCGTTAAAATCCCGACAGAAAAACCACCATGAAAGATCTCAGGTGAGCATTTCTGTGTTTTGCTGGCTAGCTTGTTAGCTTGCTAGTCTTCTGCTATGTTATGAGTTGCTTCTGTACCATAACACTTTTCAGCTCTCTGCATAGTATCGCCAACCTCATAAATGTCGTGGGGGTCGAGGCTGGAGCCTATCCCAGCTGTTTTAGGGTGAAACCTAATAAATGTGATATTATTTAATAAATATCAATAATAAATGTGCATAATGTATTTAAACTCTCTTCTTTTCCTCTGACAGCCTGGTTTCAGGAAACATTTGGGATTGCTGGAGAAGAAAAAAGACTACAAACTCCGAGCAGAGTGAGTTGAATGACGTTTACAGAGTTTCTTTTTAATTATTCCAAGCTTTGAATTGGGTTTTTAATATCAAACATGGTTGACCAACAAGTCTGATGATTGCCTGTTTTACAGTGATTACCATAAGAAACAAAACACTCTCGCTGCTCTACGAAAGAAAGCTCTGGATAAGAACCCAGATGAGTTTTACTACAACATGGTCAGCTCTCAGCTGCAGGTAAGAGATGGTCATCATCAGAGCAGCAACACAGAGAACATAAACTACCCTATGCAAAACCTCATCTGATGTCAGCTGTGTTGTTATTGACAGGATGGAGTTCATGTGGCAAAAAAAGCCAAAGGGGAGGTGGAAGTGACGGAGGAGCAGAAGAAAATGATGAGGACGCAGGACATTAGATATGTGGAGATGAAGAGGGTTGCAGAGGCAAAGGTATGTGTGTTTTCCAGTAATACGTTATGTGTGGAGAACCTCTTAAATTTGGAAAATTTAGATTTGCAGTCATTACTAAAAAGGAATTCTCCCTCAATAGGGTTTGGGATGCCACCTGTAAATCTTTGTGTGTTTCTAATTTACTTTCAGAAAATTGAGAGGCTCAAAGGATCACTCCATCTTCTGGACGCAGACAGCAAAGAGAAAAACAAGCATACATTCTTTGTAGATTCCAAGAAGGAAGGTAATGCATTAGTTATTATGTGAACATATATTTTTGTCTTTAAGGGCATTAGTAGTTATCAGGTTACCTGTGTTTTCTGTCTCCTCAGTACAGTCATTCGACCTGGCAAAGCACCTTGACACAGCTCCTGAGCTGGTGGACCGAGTGTTCAACAGACCAACTCTGAAAACTCTGGAGACGAAGAGCATCCAGGGAGCTATAGGGCCTCACACTTTGAAGGTCTGTGTTTGTAAAGCATGCAGATCAGCCTGAATAGTTGTGTGACCATCCTGTCTAAATTAGGGTGGAAAAGTTTAAACTACATACTCGCTCATAGTCCAGCTTGTCTTCTCACTAACTGTAGAAGCTGGCCAAGCAGAGGAATCACCAGTATACGCTCCTCTCCCAGAGGATTGACAGAGAGAAGAAACTGTTTGTGATCAGTCAGAAGATCCAGACTCGCATGGACCTACAGGTGAGGGGAAGTTGTTCTTCATTGCAATGGGCATTTTAGTTTCAACTGCAAATGAATGTCAAATCAACATTAAGATATATATTTTTTTTGCTCTGTGCACCAGGATAAGAACAAAAAAGTGAAGGTTAAAAAGGAGACGGCCACTTCTGCAGCTATCTACAAGTTTGAGGCCAAGAGGAAACGCTGAGGGAGAATCATCAACTTTGCTAATGAGATACAGGGAAATAATGGACTTCCACATCACACCATTGACAGCAGACATTTGATCATTTTCTTTTCCTCAAATGTTGTTGCAGCTTTGTACATACTTATCTATGACTTGTAGTTTCTTTCAAATAAATATCATAAGATGTGTATGAATATATCGTCAATATATAATATAACGTGACATATTTTTATGGGTTTGTTGCCTTTAGAACTGGGATAAGAGGAGAAAACGACATGACGAGTGAAAGCTGCTGAATTTAAACTGAGAATGCTGCACTATATGTTCTCTGGTCAGCTGAGCCATCAGGCTCGTGTTAATAGATTGTGTTTTGTTCTTGTACCAGTAGGTGGCATTAGTGTTCTTTATCACACGATTTGGAAAATAAAATCTGCTTGAGCTGAAGAGACAGGGACATGCAGAGAGCAGGCAAAGCTGGAAGTCAGTTGTACTCCACAGACTCAGGAGTATAAACATGGTTGTGACATTTTCCATCTTTACATGAGAGCATGAACACCTCTCTAGTTTAGTAGGTTGTCAACTGAGGAGCCTGTTATAGTAGTCTGTGATGTTCTGTTTCAAAGGCTCCTCCAAACATGCCAAATAGGTGCATTATTATTCTGCTGTAAACACAATTTTGGCATCCCAAACAGCTAATTGCAAATGAGCTGGTTGCATTCACATTGTCCTTATCTCATAAAGTCAGCGTCACAGGCCCATGTCATATTTATCAGAAATCTGCATTCATGACGTGAACCAATGAAAAGGCCACTCTAATGTGCAACGAATTCAAACTGGAGGCCGCAGTGTTTGTTCGCTGCCATGATTTTCTTAATTACAGGGAACATATCAGATTTAAGCATATTTACCATACTTTATTTCTGTGAGGCTGCACCGTTTTGTGTTGGTGTAAATCTTCAGAGCCCCTGAAAGCTTCACCTTTACTGCAACTCTTGACTTACAGCACACACTTCCAACAGACCCTGTTCACATGTCACAGTAGGGTAGACACAGCTGCAGATAATAAAATTAAGTATAATTTAAGTGTCAGTTAGCATGCATTGATAATAATAATACCATTGTCGATGTTTGCTCATTAGCTCACTTTATTCAAAATTACCCATTATTAATTGTATTAGCTGCAGCTGTGCTTATGCAAAAATACCTCTGAGATCCTTTGAGAAATGACTGTAACCATTGTTACAGCTACACCTGTTTCTAAAGTTTATTCTCTTTCAGCTTCATTTGTCACAGGTCATCGCATATACCATAATTATCAACCACATCGATGCCCATGCTCCTACGCCTTTTATACAGCAGACATTTGACTTGTCATGCTAGGAAAAGCAAAGGTGTTACTAATGACATGTAAGACGGCTCTGCTACGTTCAGGTTTCCCTTTAAGCCGTGACAGTATGACAGTGAGCCAGCATGAACAAGACCCAGAAATAGAAGCCGCGAAATGGATTCAGCCATTGCTAATTTAATTAATTACACCTGTGACATGTCAAAATGTCCTCTATGATAAAGGCCTATGAGGGCTGTCATTTCCAATCATAACATCTTCCTCACATCTTTTCTCTCTCAAGCTCGTACTGGCACATCATCTTTGGCTAATTAGACCTCTCGGTGTGTGCATGTGCTGATCAGATTGCCTGAGTGCCATGGTGGAGCGGGGATTAGCTCAGATGCCTCATTGTAAAAAGATCCCTGGTTTGCAACGAAGACGTTTTTCTGTTGATTCTCCTGCTATCAGTCCTCTCCAAGTCCCTGTTCTGATAGTTGAAGTTGGTTGAGTCAAATACTTTATGTACTGAAGCACTTCAGGTGAGGCAAACACACTAAAATTTGCTTCACAACATTTTCTAGGTCTTTGTTGTGCTGTCTTTCCCCATCAACCTCAACACTTCATTCGGCACACCTTGCTAGTTTTGGTTGGACACCTTTTACCTTCGGAACTGCCTTAAATCTTCATGGCATAAATTCAACAAGGTGTTGGAAACGGCTCAGATATTTTGATCTATATTGACACGATAGGACCATACAGTGGTGCATTTGTTGGCTGCACATCCATGATGCACCACCACATCACTCACTGGACTGAGATCAGTTTGAGATGATTTGAGCTTTGTGACATGGCGCATCAGCCTGCAGGAAGTAGCATCAGAAGATGGTTCACTGTGGTCATAAAGGGATGGACATGATCACCAACAATACTGCCAAGAAAATATCCTCTGTGCCATTAAACAACCAGCAGCCTGAACCGTTGATACAAAGCAGGATGGATTCATGCTTTCAAGTTGTTTACACCAAACTCTGACACTGCCAGCTGAATGTTGCAGCAGATATCAAGACTCAGACCAGGCATGTTGTGCCTGTAGAGATGCTCTTCTGCAGACCTTGGTTGCAACTAGTGGTTATTTGAGTTACTGCTGCCTTTCTATCATTTCCAACCATTTTCTCTGTAAACCCTGGAGTTGGTTATGTGTAAAAATCCCAGTAGATCAGCAGTTTCTGAAAGACTCAGTCTGGCTCCAACAATCAACATTTAAAGTCACTTAAATCCCCTTTCTTCCCCATTCTGATACTTGGTTTTAAGTCCAGTAGGTCATTTTGACCATGTCTGCTGCTGATAAGATATTTGCCTTAGCTGTTGAACAGTCCCTAATAAAGTGGCCAGTCAGGGTATACTCTGAATCTATGAATTTCAACATGCCTCACACACATTTGCAACACACAAGTACGCAAAAGGCCCAACTACCGAGACATTTCAGTGTTGACCATTCATGTCAGAATCATATTGTACCCAGTAAAAGAGTGATTGACATCCTTGGCTGGCCCTCCATCCTTACGCTTCCCTCCCACTCTCCCTGCCCTCTGCTACTGCGTCACACGCCTCAGAGAGCGTGCGTGTATTGGGACCCTCAGGCCCAACATCCATAAGCGGAGGGGGTGGAGGTCGTTGAGGAGAGCCCAGGGGTCAAAACACTGTGTGCGCAGTTCCGGGACCCCTATCTGACTGTGTGACCCGAGCACAGACAAGCCACTGTTCCTCCTCAAGCTCTCCTTTCATTCCCCCCCAGCAACGGGGCTCTTACGCTGGGATGAAGTGGCAGGGCTCGGGTGGGCACAGCGCACGACCTTCTGATTTTAAAGATATAGACAGGCATTTCTCTATTGTCAAAAGCCCCATAATTCATTTGACGACTCGCACAGGCCATCCTGTCCCCCACAACAGCGTCTCTTAAGTTGATGACCCTGGAGGTTTGGTAACGGATAGTCATTTGGGGGGGGGGTCACACAGCTGCAGGGTATGACATTGACCCTGATATATAGTAACTGTTTGAGAGTAAAAAGTGTAGCCTGGTTAAGAAGGGGCACAATACAATACATCTTTGTTCTTCAAGTGTAGTTACCACACATATCATGGAAAAAACCTAAGGCACCACTTTGTGATCCCCTTCTTTGATTCTTATTTAATGATATACAATTATATACGCATACATATTTGTGCTTTTGAAAGCATCAACATTTCTACAGCAATTAGGTTAGCTGTTTGCTCTGTGCAGAGTTTTAAATGAGTGGAATCAGTCAAAGAGGACACCCGCCACAACCACTCTTTCCCTTTTCTGGCCCATCATGAGGTGTTGGCTTACCTTTGCTCTGGTCAGCAGTGTTTGAGCCAAGGCCTCTGGTCTGTCTCCTCCAGTCCCTCCACCTCTCACTGCGCCTGGTGACATTTCTGCCTGGCTCCCTCTACCCCTCCAGTGGCTCCCAGGAGAGGCTGATGGATGGGCCCTGTTTATGAAGCTGCTGCCACCACTGTGATCAATCAAAACCTGGGTCACTGTGATCTGCCGGGCGCCAGGTCTTCAGTCTATTTCACACTACGGGCTGGAAGAACCACACATACATTTAGCTAGTACTCACGATGTATGCATACATGACCACAATCATGTACAGTATATTCTAGATAGACATTGATAGACATAGAGACATTGATAGACATTGTTTTAGGTTTTATCAGAGGTGTCAATTATAAAAGAATTAAACTTTGAGATGTAAGGGTTTGAGCTTTCTATTTGACACAGATGTTTTATTTCATTTAAATGCAAGAATTTATCAATTTGATTTGAAAGGCCAGATCACGTACTGTTTTCACACTTACCACGTGTGTTATTGACTTAGTCACCCAGGTTTTGACACATCTACCACTGACATTTCAGCTGCCACACCTCAATGTAAACAGTTCATTGAACTACTTCCTACTGAAGAGATACTCCCATGAAAACGGCTGACTATGTTCTGTGCATTATGTCTGGAAAATGATGTAGCTGTAGAATTGAAAATATTTCAGTGCTTCAATTGTGTTGAGATGGCAACAGGAATCTCAGAGACTAATAAAATATGGGCAAATAAAAACAAATCTACAGTTATAGTAACTTATAGGCAGTTGCAGGTTGTTTCGTGGTCACATGTTTTTTAATATTAGATAATACGGAAAACAAATTGGTCATCTCGACATGTCTTTAGCCCGACACTTGATCCTTGCAAACCACAAGTGCTGCACCTCCACCCTCCTCATTCATTCCAAAGCCAACGCACAGAGCCAAGGTTAAGGATGGTTAAGGACAATACTAATCGATCTCCCAATTACTGAGCGCCGGAGAGCGAGAGGTGGGGAGAAGAGAGAGGTAGCCTGGGGTTTGAGTGCTGGGAGGGTGTCTCACAATGTGAGGGGTGGGGGATGAGAGGTAGTCTTTATCTTCGGATCCCTCTCTCCTTTAACTTGAAGCTGGGTGTCATGGGGCTTTTGAAGTAGTGGATAGAGAGGAGGGACAGAAGGGGGGGTGTTAGGATGGCGTGCAGGCAGGGTCTCTCTCCATGCCAGGGGGAAGACGTCTGAAGGAAAATCTTTACAGTCTTGACAGTGCCCCTGACGTGTGTGCATTTTTTGTGTACTTGTGTGTGAGTATTTGGATATGTGTGTGTGTGCCTGAGTTGAATGTCTGGCTCATGGAGTGAGGTGGGGGATCACAGAGCCCCCTTTTTAAATTGCCGCTAATGAGCACGGGCTGGCGAGAGATACTCGAATTGATTAAATTTGCATGGGAGTCTAAATCATGATGGGGGCTTCATGCTTGTGCCCCCCCACCTCTAGATACACACACACACACACACACACACACACACACACACACACACACACACACACACAGCACCCCTGTTCCCCCCACCTCCACATCAGCCCTACAGGGGGTATTCTCTCAGCAGGAGATAGGGACCAGGGGGAGGGTGTGTGCATGTGTGTGTGGTGTTGAACGGGGCGTGGAGGGCACCCATCTGCCCCGGTATTACTGTCAGTCCATCATTCAGGGGAATGCCAGGCGCGCGCCTCGGGGACGTGTTCATTACGCTTTAACTACTGGATCTGTCCTTGTCTCGCAAGCCTCCCTGTGTCATTGTCTGCCTGAGATTGCGTGTGTGTATATATTTATGCATGTGTCTGCTTGCATCACAATTGAATGCACCCAGTTCTTGTGTATGAGGCCCGGGGGGAGTGTTTATGTATTCTGGCACTGGACACTGTATCATGGTTTGATACTGTAGGTGTGTAAGTTTTTGAAAACTACTCATTAGTTTCTGTCAAGCTCCTTTTCACTTAATTATAATATCCTCAGTCTCTTAATTTCTAGTGTCACAAACACACCCATGCACTTTTTTTGTCTTTCAGATTTGTGTGTTGCTTCTCTAATGGTTACCTCTCTAATGGCATGAAGATGTGTGATGAGAAAGAGTTGCTTTTTGTGTACACGCGTGCCTCATATCTGCTCAACGGTGAGGTGTGTGTGTGTGTGTGTGTGTGTGTGTGTGTGTGCGTCTGCTAGTGGGGGACAGTGCTTGTGCGTGGTTAGCCTGGGTGATTGCAGTAATCAGATGGGGGTGTTAATCAGAGTTTGTTCGTCAGTGGCCTGATGAGGGGCGATGAGGGCCGCTGATTGTAATGCAATGCTTCAGTCGGTCTCTCTGACGGCGACAGAGACAAACCGTCAAGAGAATCATTATCATACCGCACACTTTTATTTTTTTCCTCCCTCCACTTTTGGAACACCATGACAGACTGCCAAAGTGTAAACAAACAAGCAAAACACAACACTTCCCCATGCATTGAAGTACGCCACTGAGAAGATGCAGACTCAATTATTATGTTTTTATTCCAGCAGACACGATGTCACACGATGGGTTATATATCACTAGTTAGGTGTTGGTGTCACCTCTATTGAATAACAAGAGCAGGGGGAAGGGGCATTGGGGTTAGAGGTGGTTAGAATATGGAGAAAGGTTGGGGGCAGGGAGGTAAATGTGACCCTGTGGTTTATAGTCTTATCTTGTCACTGACAGGTTTCCATCAGATCTTTTATTCCTCTTTTTCTTTGCAGGGGGGGTGGCGGTGGGGCTATCACTGACGCTATTACAGCAGCCTCATCAGCCAAGTCCCTACAAGGGCTGATACAAATTAATTAACCTAATTAGGGGCTGCGATTGCGGGTGTGATTATTGGGGCTGGAGGAGGAGGGAGGGATGGGTGGAGGGATGAGGCAAAGAGGGATGGCTCGTGGAGGTGGGGGTGTGCTCGCAGCCAGGGCCCAGGCGATGATGAGCCGGGAGGTGTGGGAGCAGAGCCAAGATGCTCTGCATGGCTAATGAGGAAAGCTAGCCTTCCCTCCCCTTTCTCTTTTCAATTCTCCATCTTCTGTTTACAGTATGTTTACTTCTTCCTTCTGGTTTTTAAATTTCACCTCACTTTCCTCCTCTGCCTGCCTAAAAATTTAGAGTAGTCCTTTACTCTCCTCACTTTCTGATGTCTTTCCTGTTTTGTTATTGTATTGTTAGTGTTTTTATCATCATTTCCCTTTATCCTTGTGCTTTCGTTATGAAGACTGACTTGAGGCTATACTAAAAGGGACTAATGCACCTGTTGCAGTGCACACTTCAACTGAATGTCATCTTTTCCAGGTGGAGAGTTGAATCCAATGCATTATTTGATCGTCACTTGGGTTCACCAGTGATATTCAAGACCTTCATAGTTAAAAACTTGCAACCTTTTTGACAAGTAATGTAGTAGTAGTAGTAGTAGATTCCTCTACAAAACCTGTAGTCTGCCTTTGTTGTTGTTCTATATAGCATTGTGCTGCATGGGGTGCAGTGTCGCACTACCTATTGTTCACTTTAACTGTACTCCACAGAAGGAACAGAAATACCCTCTGGGAACACGCAGTGTCACACATATACAAGCTCATGCAATTTCTCATTCTTTCGTATGCGCAACCAATCCCAGCTCAACACACAGATGCACACTGAAACTCCCTTTCTCCTTCTCCCTCTTACACAGCCACACTCCAGAGGAGCAATATTTAAATCCTCTTCTATTTGTATTGGAAACAGAACAAAGATATTCTTCAGACCGAAGCAAAATGTGTTTTCTTGCCGGCATCAGCAATTCTAATGTTTCTAATGAGTTGGAGGAAAAGATGTGCAGTACTTTTCTCTGTATCAGTAAATAAAAAAAGAATAAAAAAAATAAAAGAAACACCAAAATTAACCCTCAAAGATGCAGTTTCAGGATTTCTGCCTTCCTGAGAGTGCAGGAACCTGTGTCATATTGTCCAATGATTACAATGTCACCTCTGAATATTGTCACTGTGTCTCTGCCACGCTAAGCATGCAGCGGACTGTGGCGTTTGATTTCCAAGATTGTGCTTTTAGCTCTCTCGCTCTCTCTCTCTCTCTCTCTCTCTCTCTCCTTCTTGCTCACCCTCCCTCTCACGTCCTGTTTCTGCCTCAGTATCAGTTGCAGGGATGTGATTAGAAAGCCACGAGCAGACATTGATAGGGAGTTGTTTATATCGCCATTCTAATCTGGAGCCCCAGGAAAACAAAAAGCCCCTCTCTGTTTTCCTCCCAAGGATTCTGCATTGTAAATGGCTGCAGGGCTCCTCTTCATATATTGAAAAATGCAAGACAGCATTTTATCTAGCATAAAGATTAAAAATAAAGAAAAGGGTAAAACACCACATGTGGCATTTAAAGGTGCAGCTTTTAAAATTTAAATTAGCATATAGATATTTAGCATATAGCATATTATCATAGAAACAGTGAACTAACATCTGACTCTGCATTTCTCTTCAGCTATAAGGAGGATTTAACATCTTTAACATCACTGTTTAGGTTTTGACAATGCAAAAAACTACAGTTCACTCTTATACTTATCAGAATTGTCTCCAGCCTTTTTCAGCTGCTTTTAGAAATAATAATAATAATAATAATAATAATAATAATAATAACAATAATAATAATAATAAGAAGAAGAAGAAGACTGTGTTTGCAGAACAGCACAAAATATCCCAAAAAGGTTAGCGACTAGCTGGTGAACATATTGTAACCAACAAAAAGACAAATATGTTCCTTCTGCCCTGGCCATCTCATCATGTTACCAGAAAGGGATTGTCCGCTTTCACATCGAGCACATCACACTAAATTTACCATTTAATATCTTACTACATTTCATTAACATCTTCTTTGCATCGCTCTTCTCTCACTACTCTATGTTAGCACATCAGTGATACAACTGACACTTATACACTCCTGGTTCCAAACACCTATTGGTCAATTACATGATTCCAGGGGAAACTCCTCTGGCATACAGGAAGCAAAATGTTCCAGCAACAGTAAAGAAATCTTTGTTTATTTGGAATTAATAGAGGAATAACTAGCATGAAACACTACATCCACATGGCTGAAAATAAAAATTCCCCTTTCACATGCTGTTATGCTGTTTTGTTTTGTCTTAATGAGGTGTTCGAAATGTTGATTTAGTGCAACTCTTTGTTTAAATTCCTGAAATTGATGAGAACCAATGGGAAGCATTTATATTCCATATGCATCAAACAGGGAAACAGGCGTTAAGAGATGCTGAGGTTAAGGAAGTGTGTTTGTATGGTGGAGGGGCCCTGCGATTACTCAGGCCTTTGAGAAGTCCCTGTCTCTTGGCTCCAGTGTACCCTCATCCTCGCTGATAAGCATGAGCCCCATCAGAGGGAAGGTAAAAACGGCACTTAAAGATTCCTCTCTCATTTTGAAGTCACACTTGCTTTAATTAAAGCCAGAGAGAGAGAGAGAGAGAGAGAGGGAGAATGAGAGAAGGCGATAGCCCCGCAATGAGCCGATGCTATCAGGAGGCCAAGCAGGTAGAACCACTGGGAGATGTGGGGCCGACCCCTGCATGGTCTCCGAACGGTGTTTGCATGTGTGTGAAAGAGAGAAGAGTATAGCATGCTCTTGCAAAATGTCGTTGTTTGTGTGTGTGTGTGTGTGTGTGTGTGTGTGTGTGTGTGTGTGTGAGGCACTTTATGTTGCTCTCCCAGCTAAACAGCTGTAGCGGGGCTGCTATCAGATATTTATAAGCGGCTCATGAATATGGATGGGCGGCGTGATGGGACTGATGTTTGTCCTCTAAGAGGGGATGAAAGGAGAATGTGCTTCCTTCCCTGAGAGACCCAGTCAGGGCTGCTCATGGAGTAGGGATGGGAGCTCTGGACTGGGAGTAAAACAGAGACTGGGGTGCTAGTGGTTCAGGGCAGATGGTAAAATTTAATGAAATGTGATTTGGATATTCAAGGCAAAGGATTTCCCTTTTGGATTTCTAATAAATAAATAAATAAATAAATAAATAAATACTTAACACTCTCATCACTATGACTTTTTCGCCACCTCTCCCATACATTCTTCATTTGAGATTTTCTCTGCTTTTTGAATTATGTAATTTTTGCAATCTTAGAAAAGAAATGAGATTACAAAAATGATACTAAAAAATTTTGGGGGGGGGCATGTACTGTTCTTTTGGCTGTTGCAACTCAGTAAAGTGTGTTTTTTTTATGTGTGCATCTTAAATCCATTTATGCAATGTTTGGAAATGAGGATGAAACCAAAATCACATCCTGCTGGCCAATAGAATTTCAGTCGTCCAAGAAAAAAAAAATACATTTCCTTGTCACTGTCACAATGAGTAACAAATGTCCTTGTCCACAGAGGTCACTCTGATTCCCAGCTG
The DNA here is from genome assembly GCA_029721515.1 of Synanceia verrucosa. Classification (NCBI taxonomy): domain Eukaryota; kingdom Metazoa; phylum Chordata; class Actinopteri; order Perciformes; family Synanceiidae; genus Synanceia; species Synanceia verrucosa. The sequence goes on along the minus strand of CM056557.1, from coordinate 11,887,422 downwards.
CAAACATTTGGTCAGGGACATGCATAACTGACCTGAGTGTCCACAGTAGAGGTCACCACATTGAGAGACAGGATCAGAGGACGACAAGCACAGGGCCAAGCAGCACCACTGCAGTACAATGTACCTTTCAATGCTAATCACGGAGTCATCTATCAGCGCTAATACATGGGCGCTAAGCAACCTGTACATGCATTAGACCTCCCCAATTACCATAATGGGTTGGTTTTTAATATGGCTAATAGGCTGGCACGACCTTGCCCATTCACTCAGCAGGTACATGGACCCAGCCGATGTGAAATGGACATATTTAGAGACTAAATGACCATTAGAGACTTTTAGCTGTTATGGGTCCATACTTATGCATCTTAAACGGAAGGATAAATGGATAGACAGATGACAAACAGGAACATTTGTGGGCAAAAGATAATAAAATGAGAGGAAAAAAAATGGTGAATGGTGATGTATGCAGAAGAGAATGGATATTATTGTTGGTTCTGTTCCTTAGAGTGCAGAACACAAAATGGCTGTTTTATGGAGTAGCATTTTGACCAAAAAGCCTTCCTCATATCTGAATGTGCTGGTGTAGGAATGCCCGTGGGCACCACAGGGAAGTACGTCAGAGTGGGCGCAATGTGGTACCGGGGAGGGCGGATGGGCAGAGAAGGAGAGCAGGGGCAGAATCTGAAAAATGTGCCTCCTCAAAACCCCAGGGGGTTAACATTTTGATTTTCTCTGAGCCTTTGTGGTAGTGGACAAATGACCCCAGGAGTCAGACAATAATGTTTTTATGGGACTCTAAATGTTGAGCTCAACAAGGTCATTGTGGGAGTGTAATGGCCAACACGTGGCCAGGCTTGAACTCCAGCAGCCTCGCAGTTGGTCTGGGGGAAGAAGGGAGGAGAGAAAGTGGGAGGGGAGCAGAGACTCACTCCTCTGAGTTTCTCCAACAAGCCTGTATTTTGTTCTTTTGAGAGACAAGAGCCACTCAGAACATAAAGTACCTCAATGACCAAACTATGCCTGGCCAGGCCAGACTGGGTCTTGTAAACCAGAGAGATAATGTTTCCCTGTGGCTAATCTGTGCCTGGATGCCCACGCCTTGGCATCCAGTGAACAATGACCCTTTCCTGCTTCAAACAAGAATCCTTTTCTTGGTCTCTCTTGTCAGACTTTTACTCTGTCGCTCCGTGTGTGTGTGTGTGTGTGAAATGTTCTACATTTAAATACAAAAACAAAGCTAGCATGTGTACAACATTTTTACTGTAAGAATAAGGTTATCACTACTATGCCTGTGTGCTTTCAGTAATGTGGTTGATCATGTCCTATGGTCAGTATCATCCTAATCATTTGGTATTGCTACTTTTAATTCATCTTTGTTGTTTAGTTCAGCTATTGGCACAACTGCTGTGCAGAGGCATTACCACACTCATAGACTGATAAATGCAGCAACTTTGAGAAAGACTGGCAGCAGATGTCTTGTTGACAATAACTATTAAGACTATCTGGAGCAAACAGCAGCAGAAGATTTACTCTTTCTTCTAAAAAATGTGTTTTCAGCACAAATACAGTCAATTCCCCTTCTGTCTTTTGTAAACTGAACATCACATCAATTCATCTGAAAAATGCTGATATGTGACAACATATTCTGACATGTAAACAGCCTTTGCATCACAAAATGTGTTTGACCAAGCATCAACTTCTTAGATAGGCTGAACAGATGTTTAATAGGACAGAGCAACCTCTCCTTTGTCTCATAGTCCTGATAGCCACATAGGTAAATAGATGGATCTATGCCGTGTGTGTGTGTGTGTGTGTGTGTGTGTGTGTGTTGTCCCTAAGGGCTTCATGGTCCCCTGAGTGAAGCCGTATGTCTGCTGTTAAAAAGGGCCGGAACACCAGACAGCTAATCAATAGATCAATCATAACATTTCCACTTCAAATCAATTACTGCAGGACTTTCTATCCATCTTTGCTCCTTTGCTTCATTTGATGAATTATCAAGAATGAATCATTTGCTTTTGTATTTTTAGTCATATCAACTGTATATATATATATATACACAAACACACACAATCTTTGAAGGTACCATGAAAGATTTGCGTCACAATGAAGCCATCAAAACAATGAAAAATTGCAGCTACATTTACAGAGGGGGAATGATTCAAAGGCAAAGAAGAAAGAGTGAGAGTGATTAGAGAGAGAGAAAGTAATAAAGAGGGCACATTGTTTCCAGTCTGCACGCATGAGCTTGTCTTTTCGACCAAGTTGAATTCCAGCCATTCAGATGACTGGACTGCGTAGGCCAGGCCTCCAACGCGTTTCCCCATCACCATCACAACGGTCGCCATTCATGAGGCTCTGCTGGCTGTGGGGACATCTGCACCACAGCTCTTGTCACCTCTACCCCCTCCCTCTCAATCCTAGCTGCACACTGCTCCACTGAAACAAACACATGCACACACTAACACCATACACGCACACACACTAAACTTCTGCAGCTAAATGCCAACGGAGAGAATCAGAAGGGCATCAGAGATGGCTGTTGTCTGCGTACACCCATGTGTGGGTTTGTGTGAATGGGACCCGAGGCTGGTGAGGTCTCTGATACCACAGGGTGCTGGCGGGGGCGGCACATTGCTTGGCCCGCTCGGGTGTGTCACGATGCTCAGAGGGTTGAGCGGGTGACAAACCCAAGGTTTTCAACCAAAACGACCCCCCGGCATTCCATGCAGGCTTGCTACACCACAGTGACGTGGGTGGGCCAGGTGACCTTTGAGCCTATGGAGTTCTCTCATTGTGCCATTGAATCCAGTATCAATTTCACACATCTACACAATATGGATCTCTGGGTTCCAATACAAAGCTCAGTGTTCAGACTTGACACAAAGCACCCTAGACAGAACCAAAATGAAAAGTTATTTGTATTACTTGTGAGTTGTATATTATTACACAACAATATGTACAACATCAAAAAGCGCAAAAACAATTTAACTCAACCTTAATGACTGAGAAAGTACACAGACATATGTACACCAATGAATGCAGTCAATCATCCCTCGTCTATAATTGTTTTTGGCATATAAAGTATAAAATCACTGCAATATGCCTCAATAAAGGAAAGTATTCTCTAAAGGTCCCATTCATAATATTTCCAAGCTGGCTCTCCTGCTGGTATTTCACACCACTGGGTACTGGGCGTCCACACAGAGGTTTGCTAAATAAACATCCAACGCTGAGTAGGAGCGCCAAGCATCACTGTTATTGTTACTGCTTAATGCCATGCACCAGCATTGTTGTTTTGCAGCAATCAACACATACATATGTAATAAAGCTGAGAGGCAGCAGCACAATACAAGCTATTGTAACGCCCAACTCAGATCAGCACAAAGGCCCACACCAGTCCAGATCGAAGCAGACGCTAGCTTTGCATAACTGTTCTCCAGGACAGGAGATAAGTGCGTCCTGGTTCCTGGAACGTGCAGACTAACGTGATTGGTCCCTGTTGGGTTACCTGGCCTTTCACATGGTCTTATTGGTTTGGAGCCATCTGTTGAGCATGTTGGCATTTTTGTGAATGATGAAGGCTGATGGATGGTGATGAGAGTTCAATGGAGGGAAGGACAAGAGGTGATGGGACATTTTGGAGTGATTGCAAAGATGTAGATTGTCCATATGTGTGTTTCAGTGTGTGTGTGTGTGTGTGTGTGTGTGTGTGTGTGTGTGTCTAAGGGCAAACGTCGATGACTGTGTCAGGGGTGAGTGATAACCGTGGTCTTTTCAGCACTGCGGGGCGGGTCAGACGGGCGTGATGGATGGCTAGTGGTCTGGCCCCCTTCTTCACGCCTCTCTCCAGCCCAGTGTCTGGTGCTCTGTGCAGGGGTGGAGGGGCTGTAGGGGTTGCTGGTTGGTTGGGGTTGAACACGTCTGGCCCTCGTTAGACAAAGGTTGTCTGCACTCAAAAAAAAGCGTATTCAGTAGCTCTTTCTAGGATAAATTGTGTTAAATAGAACAATTACTACTAGCTAAACCACTTGAATCTATGAATAGAGCTGTCAGTTATTCAATATAGCACCTGGAATTGCTCTTAGTTTTGACATTGACAGCTAACAGATAAAAACAACTTCAAATTTTTGCTGAAAAGTGTTTTTCTGGCTCTGTTTTTTTCTATGCTGAGAACCTGTAAAGTGCTAAATCTTCAACCTGCATAAAAAAAACAGAAACTGGTAATTGAGAGTAAAGGAGGTTATTTTGTTTGAGCTGTTATGGAATATATCATATAACCTTCAAAGGCTTTTATATATATCACTTTTTTTCAAAGAGGAATTTTGCTTTAGGGATATTAGCAGGGCCAAAAAGAGTCCCTTGTTATTTACAGCTTGTCTGATATACAGTAATGTTATTGTTTGGCCAAGTTAAAAATGAAAGAGATAAAAGTAGAAATATATAAAACATGATGATGGTTTTCATCCAAATTCTTTGTTCTCCATGTTTTTCTTTCCTTTTCACTCTTCTCATTTAGTTTGTTCACCTCCTCATCCTTAACTGATTTCTTTCATAAACATCATCCTTTCCTTCATTCTCTTCTTTTTTTTCCTCCTGCTCATGTTTGCCTTTCCTTCACTTCCTTTTCTTCTACCTGTCCTAGGTTCCTCCTCATCATTCTCATCGTATCTGCTTTTTGTCCCTTTCATCTTTTCTTCCACCTCTCTGTCTCCATACTTGTCCTCACCTGCATTTCTCTTAGCGCACTCCTTCCATTTCTCTCTTCCTCCTCCTCCTTCACCCTCTACAAACATCACTCTATATGCATTTACTGTACGTACACAACTCATTTGACCATCCCTCTTTCTGCTTTAGAAGACGTGATGGTGTATCTGACGCAGTCATCATTTTCTGACAGAGGTTGGCTTTCCATGGCCAGTCCCATGTTTCCCTCCTGTGTTTGAAGGCTCTGTGGATACTGTGGTCTGCTGCTTCAGGCCCAGGCAGGCATACAGAGGGGCAGACAGCAACCAGCACCCCAGAGAGGAGCCACAGTAACCTGCCTCATGTCTTTTCTCAATCTTCAAACACGGGGGAGACAGAGAAGGAGAGAGAAAGAAGCAACAAAGGCTTATGTGAAAGAACACAAGGCCTTTGCACATCCAGGCTCACTAATTGACGGCTGCAGGGAGTGGGAGAGACAGTGGGAGAGATGAGAAAGCCACCAGACCCTGCTTATAATCTGCACACTGAGCATTCAAACGTCCATGCAGAAACACATGGACTAATATACACAAACATAAACAATTCTTTAATAAATATATGTTTAAAATTATCTATCTCCATTCTGTCATTGATGCTGCAACACCTGTAATCTTTCTCCCCAGTATTCAAACCCCCATAAAACAACTTCTGCAGACACATGCCGAAATTGTTTCATCTCTCCGGCATATGCGCTCATATGTGGCACAAGTATGGAGAGAAAGGCCCAATTCGCTGCTTTGTCATTGGTTTAGTAATGGCAAACCGAAGGCCTAGGGCCACTATTTAATTGCTTTGGCCATGTGCACCAAAGAGGTGCCACACCAATTAATCCCCTCTGTGGCGGAGTGTCCTGTCCCACGCCTGCACCCCCTGGTAGAGTTTTCCCGAAGGGGAGAGGTGAGTGGGTGGAGAGGAACATGGGAACACCCTACCAACAATGGGTACCAAATCCATACCCTCTGCTACGGTTCACCACCATCCCCCCTCTGCATCAACGGATCACCTTTCATCTCTATATGCAAGCTACGTAAGCTGATTGTGTGAGCGTGAGCCTCGATTCACTCTGTTAGAATGATGCAGCTGCTTCAATCAAACTTGATTTAACATAAATATGGAAGAAAAGTTCTGCATTTGTATTTATCACTGTAATATTATAATTAGTGAAGATGATAACTATTTTATATGAATTTATAGTATGATCCATAACAGAGTCATACTGTATCTACATCTTATAAGCTGATATGTTTCTTGCAATGTAAATTGCTATAAGTGCCAAATCACTGTACTAGAGTAAAATGAAAAAAAAAAAATCTTAAATAAAGTGAAGCAGAATTGTGTACCAAAAATGTGAGTGTGGATACCTTAAAGTTGTCCTTCAGTAGTAACAGTCAAGAGTAAAAAGACAATAAATAATATAAAATAATAAAAAAAATGTAAATGTTACAATATGGTTAATATTGTCACGATTCACTGTGGATCACTCATACAAAAACGTGTTTCCAATTACAGTCAGTGGGATGTGAAGGGTCAGAATTGGAGGAGATGTGATGGATTCTCCTACTCCTTTCTGTGCCTGTCTACCCATAGGTCATGAGTCTTTACCCCAACAAAGGGCCTGTCACCTCTACCCATCATCCCCTCATCCCCAGGCCCCCTGACTATGACTGAGGAGGGTTACCTAACCTAGACAGACCACTGCAGGGAGAGCAGCAGGTGGACAGACAGACAAACAGAGGCAGATTAGAAGGAAAGAGACAGGGAGAGTGGACTGGAGAGAATTGTTGATTTGCCTCTTTACATAGGGAGTAAAGCATAAGGAGGATGGAGAGGCAAACGAGGGGGTGTAGAGAGGAGGAGGGCTGTGGGTGGATGCAGCATCTGGCTGATATGCAGCCGTGTACTGAGGCGATGAGGCGCCTCCAGCCCAGGAGGAGGTAAAGGGGAGTTTGTAGGAGGCCAACACAGATAGCCAACTAGATAGACAGTGACAACAATAGCCTCTTGTAGCCCACAGCTCCAGTCGCTCCACTGACAAACCCTCTCGACCATATCATTCTGTGAACTTCCCTTTACATCTTACCTAAAACTTTGCTCATGTTCTCTTGCAAAAGAATTAGGATCCGTCATGAATAAAGAAGAAGCGTCACACTCAGAGAGGGCGATCACTGTGACGACAGGTCAGGACACAGACTGACCTTTTGTCTTATTTAAAAATCAAAGGGGTGCCGCCGGGCTCGTGGGGGAATGGAAGTGGGTTGGCTGGAGAAGCCAGGGTTAGTGGGGGTGTCTGGGTGCTAATCCATGGGACCATCGATGACCCTTGACCCCTGGGGGCACAGGGTTAGGCTCTGCCGAAATGTGGCTGTGAAAGTCAGGCCTTCTCTCTGCTCTTCAGGCGAGCCAGACCCTCCAGAGTTCTCCTCCCAGTAACGATTTATAGGGCAGGGTGCGATCGACACACGCTCAGCCCAAGGGATGACCCTAAATGGTAGTTTTGACACCACTGAGAGACGAGGTTAAAGGTGATCAATAACAAGCCACTGGAGGAAAAGAGACAGCAGGACGGATAGAGTGAGGAGGAGAAAGGGAGGTGGTAGATGAAGAGGAGGAGGAGGAGGGAGCAGCTCTTTTTAATTGGCCTCTGCTCATTATCCGAGTCTTTGTAGAGCGTTACCTCCTTTGTGCATGTCCCGGGCTCTAGCTCCAGGGCACATATGTGTAGGGGTTTTAGGTGTTTTCACTCAATTCTTCTTGAGCTGACCTCAAAATGCAGTAGTCTCAAAAGGCTGGTTTGAAGTTTGACCTGAAAGCAACTCAGAGTAGAGGTGGAAGAATCCCAGTATAGAGAGTGAGTATAGTATTACTCACTCACTATGCTCACCTCAGAAAAACTGGATGAGGTGGCCTGGTTCTTACTCTATCCCTCTCTTTTTTCAGTCTCCACTTATCTATCATGGTACTTGTGTTTCTATACTACAATACATACATACATACATACATACATACATAGTCATACCCATCACTATGTGTTTCCCCATCTCTGGATGTCTTAACTTTATGTGCATGTTCTCTAGTGTACTGAGGGGGAAAGATGCCCAGTAGTGAGTAAGACACACGACACACACATAGAGTTGTGGAGTATCTCTCAGAAGTGAGCTGATTAGGCCTTAGACTGGGGACTGCTTTGCCTAATCATATCGCTGCATCCAAATCATCTGTGTACATTTCTAATTAGAGAGGCACGCAGTGTCCTTGAGCACAGTGGCAGGTCTCCATTTCATCTCCGTGCTGGGTCCCCCCCCTTCCTTATTTATTTAGTTCCCTCAGCCTTATCTTTGGTAGCACTCATTTGCCCACCGATCTTCGTCCTTTTAACTCAGCGTCAACTGTCGGGGGCAGTAGGAGATCATCTTTGATGATCTGTTTATTGTCCGGCTCCAATTTGCAGGTGTTCCAAATACAATATCCATTCTGGCACAACGGTAAGGATCAGTCATGGGTAAAGGACTACAGCAAAGATTGCTGTATTATTAATATTGTTTGGGTTTGGATTGTAGAGCTGGCACACAAACAGTGTTGAGCAGAGCTGGAACTTCTTCAGTTCACTTTTGTACAGCAGAGGTCATATATATATATATATATATATATATATATATATATATATATATATATATATATATATATATATATATATATATATATATATATATATATATATATATATATGAAATAACACACACACACACACACACACACACACACATATATATATATATATATATATATATATATATATATATATATATTATATTTGAAATAACAATAGAGCTGCTGCTCAAGGTATGCAGAAAGGTGATCTTTCAGTTGCTGTGCATGTATATTTGTAAATGCTGAATAGCTGTTTTTTTTTTTCTTCTTTTTGAATATCCTTGATGAAGGAAGGCCATGGCAGTGTGCTCTAGGGTTAGATGACCTTCCTATTCTTTATCTGTGTCTCTCTACTGCAAGGTTTTATCCTTTCTTTCACTCTCTGCAGTGAACCTTGTTACTGCAGTCAAGAGGCATTGCAATGCCTTCGCTCCAGATGACAAAAGCCAAACTTGGAGGTGAAGAGAGGGGACAACCTTTAACATGGGAGTACCACGTCCTCTTAAAATGCAACAATTAACTTTGTAACCTTGTGCTGTAGTTTAAAAAGGCCTCCTTGACACCTTCACTGTGTGATTTTGGATGCTGAAAAAAAAATAAAAATAAATAAATAAAACCCTTATTATTTCTGCTCTGTTTAGTTAGCGTGTTACCCCTAATATGCTTCCTTGGGTTATTTGCAACCTTTTGTCAGACATTCTACAAAATGAAAGCAGCTTGAGCCAGACAGATTGCATTTGTCTTGTCTTTCCCACTCTCTTCCTATCACCTGTTACGGTTGTCACGGCCATTGTTTAATAGCAACCAGCTCACTGAATCAGTAGTTATTGCATCTGCTGAATGCCTCTAAAGCATGGCTTTCTTCTCATTGCACGCCACCAACAGTAACATCTATGTGCCGCTGCCTGGAGGCAAGTTCCTGAGATATTAGCTCTCCACTCTCAGAACTGTTAGTCACACTGACAGACACCTGAGGTGATATAAAATGTCCCTCAAAGCCATGAAAGAGGGAGACGGGCTACTTCTCTTCTTCAAAACCTCAGAGTGAGGAGCAAAGAGATGCAGAGGGGTGGGGAGAGCTGCACTTAAACCCTGTTCGCATATGGGGGCCATACCTCGGAGTAGACATGAAGGGGGAACCCATATAGCTACAAGGCCCAGTATCATAAATAACACAAGACTTCTCCTCTCCCGTCTCCGTCTCCTCCAGTTCACTGCTGGAGTGTTTCATATGGTAACTAGGTGTTCACTGTGTGGCCACATTGTTGCCCATCTTTCAAGTGGCTCAGAGGAGGAAACCTTGAGGTAGTGGAAGAGAAGGAATTTTTGATGACAAAATGCATTATTCTGTTCTTTTTCCAGTCTCCATCACCCCCTCCCATTCTCTGCCACTCACTGTGGGCGTGGAGTATTTATTACATAAACGGTAAAAAGAGGAGAGGAGATCTCGGCTGGAGGAAGAGGTAGTAATAGAGAGTAAAAGTACAGGCACCTGTCAGGTTAAAAATGTGAGTTGGCTGGAGGAATGAGCACTTTTTCTTCCACGCACTACCAGAGTATTGTGTGGCTATGCAGACGATGTATATTGTTGATGTCCTCTCTATGCAATTTAATCAGTGTTGAGCATTCAGTATTGATCCAGTAGAGCTTTAACATTACCTTCCATAAAACAAAAAAAATGAAGCACCTAATTAGAAGAAACTGTATTTTGAACCAGCTATAACTTATTAACACTGTGATCATGTCGCAATTTAGCACTTTCGAATAAGATATACATTTTATATTCATTGATGGGTAATAAATCATGTCTTAATACCTTATAGATCAGTAATATGTAAACTGTATCAAGAAGAGTTTTTGTTTTGCCAGCTAAAGAACTTGCAGGAGATGCATGTGTTGCTAGGGAGTGAATCATAAATAAAGACTTCTATCATTATAATAACTCAATAACCCTGGAGTTGTTAACGGTTGGCTTTTGGAACTGGTATATGTCAACTGTTTTCCATGTGGTAGTGATCAAGGTATCTATTTTCATGATGAATTTGAAAACGCAGCAGACAAGTGCTGCCGTAGTAAAATATACACCAACCTAAGAGGTATTTTACTGCCTGGCAACCAAAAATATGTCCCTGTAAATGGCTTATTACTAATCTATAAAGCAGCCTTATATTATTTATTGAACATTAATAAAGCCATTAACAATGTATAAACTGCTTAGAGCAGGCCTTGTTAGAAAGTAGTAGCCAAAAACCCCAGGCTGCTCTGCCTACCGGTATCCTGGCTCTCCTGCATCATCTCATGCCTCTGTACATGAGGATGATGCTGGAATCCACAGAAAGTAAATTATTCAGCCGCTCCCATTATTTCCATAATTGCCAGCATTGTAGTGGTGTTTGTAATGTCATTAATAACAGGCGTCTGCGTATAATACGCTTAATGTTATTTATCTGTTGGCAGATAGCTTGATGCTGCTAATCCTCATTCATTTGCTGTGGATCAATGCAAATCCGCTAGTGTGAGTGAAATCCCCTCCCCCTCCCAGAGCCGATGGTTCCTAATGTATTTTCCCACCATTAACCAGCCATAATCCCTGCTAATCATCACTAATCCACATCTCATGTGTGTGACGATACTTCCCTGATGAAGGGAGTGTTCGCAAAGGCCCAGGCACTGCTGAGTCTGGGGCTCCTCTACAAGTGCTGCCGAGGGCCCACTCAGTGACTGCTGAGAGGGGAAGGGGAGGATAGGAGGGAAGGGTGAACTGTGGCGATTCCTAGGTCAAATAGTTGGGTTTTGCTGTTTTGTGATGAGTTCTGCTCATGTATTATTGATTCATCGGCATAATGGAGGTTGTGTCCCCCCATACGGCACAGAATAAAAATTGCATATTATCAAATAATAACAGTTGGCACCAGTCACCACAGTCTCTCTGGTCTGGTCAACTGTGGACTCCTTCTGTTTCCCCATCTATGTTCACTCTGCAGGCCTCTATGCTTTGCATTGCATTTCAAACTATTTATTGGTCACTTCGAAGCTCTCGGTAGCATGGAGTGGCTGTCCTCATACTGGGAGGACTGACTGAAAACTTTACAATGGGACACTACACAGTGATGAGGAGACAAGGCAAGGCTTCTTGACAACAGACAAACTCTGATTCTGATTCTGATATAACCATCTAACCCGCTCATGCATCTGGGGTACAACCTTATTAACTTACAATAGGCTACTTATACTTATCTTATCTTTTTATCTCTAAAAATGTATTTACTTAAAAATTATTTTATTCTTTTATATGATTTATACTTAATTTTATTGACTATTTATACTTTTATTGATCTTTTAATCTCTAAAAAGCATCTACTTAATTGTTTTTATTCTTTTATATGCTTTATTCTTCTGTTTTTATTAGAGTTCATTTTTGCTAAAATTTAAAGTACAGTAAAGCTTTGATGGTACAGTTCCCCAGTTTGTCCAGCAGGGGGCGCCTGTGACCCACTCTTCTCTGACTCCTGTTGGCTCCGTGATGTTGGCCTCCTCTCCACACTTTGACCACTTTAGCCAATGCAAAGACACTTTTTCATTTTCATCACAGCAGCAAAAAGACCGGTTTCAATATTCGCCTGTCTCTCTATTGCATCTTGTTATGTATAGTTTATTCCAACGCATGGCACGGCCTGCAAGCCTACAAATGACCGCACACAAATCCATCTTTTCAAAATAAACCCATGATGTAAAATAAGGAAGAGTGTTGGATATTGATTGTCAAAACATTGAGCTTATTCACATAGAAACTACTAACAGTCGAGTAAACATCCAAACTTCAGAAAGTAGATGCTCCAAACTTTTATGCACTGGTGTAAAAATATCGGTACGCTTTCCACTGAGGAAGTAATAAAATACACGACTAATAGAAATAGCCTGCACTTGGTCATTTAAATAATAGCCCAGATTTAGAGAACATTAGCTTCCTCTATGAACCCAGACGTGAAGATTGTGCGCTTCGTGGAATTTGTTCACATCTTTTCACGCTGGTTTTGAAAAAGTAGAGATGAAATATAGTGGATGGAATTAAATTCCAGCTACTTAAATATAATGTCTCCATGGACACCAGCAGCATACTGGTCTGATATGTAGTCTGGTATATAGATATGTAGTCTGGATTATAGAAATGTAGAAACACTGCGCATTTCCGCTGTGGCCCGTGATTACAGGGAACACAGAAGGGCCTGAGTTTGGTACTGTGTTTAATATATGATTTCCAGAGACTGAATATTTATCTAGGTGCTAAATAACATTAAAATGTTTATTTCCAGTGAATGTAGGCTTGTCTTTGGTATTAAACTTTGGGGCCTGCCGGTTTTGTTCATCCTTTATGTGTTTTCTCTCTATCTATCTTTGGAAAAGAGGCTGATTTCTTTTGCCTGCAGGCACCTTCTGTCTCAGATCAAAGCTTTGTCACAATCCGCCTCTTAAATGCTTAAAACATGACAAGTGATGATGGTTTATGTGCGGAAAAACTGCTCAATATGACAAAAAGAGGCCTTTTAGTCTACTACCAATAATAAAAATAACCACTCAATAAAAAGACAATAATTCTGTATTGATATTGCACAATTTAATACTGCGATTATTACACAAAGATGTGAACAACGTCAGAGACTGTGTGAACTTAGCAGGGAATGCCTGAGGTAAAATACTGTTGTCTATTCCCTTTAACAGCACATGTACACAGCTTCTGATTCAAACGACCTCCTGTTACATAACCAATCACTGCTATTTGTGAACACATGGCGCTGACCAGCACTCAACTTTATGATCATGTTTATCTTGTTTCTCTGGTGGAGCTACAACAGACAGCAACAAAAGACGAGTGGTTTGGATCTTAATGAAGACAAAAGACCATTTCTTGTATATATGTTTTATGTAAGTAATAAAATATTACTATAACATAAATATAAATGTGACTTTGCAGTCTACATTTAGCAATCAACATACAACCAATGTAGTAAACAAAAAGAAAAAAAAAAAAAAAACATACTGAAATTCACTGCAACATAACCATTAACAGAGCCAAACAAAAAGCTCCAAACACGTTTAAGAAATAAATATATATATATAAATGGTCAGATTCATAAATGAAATCATATTAAAATATCTTCTTGGAATTAGTAAGTGTACAAAACTGCCCGGAAAGAAACAAAAACAAAACAATATCTCAGAACAAATACAAGTTTACATATTGGACATATTTACATATCGGAAATAATCCTGGCAACATTTTCTCTAAAATCTTTTTTTTTACTATTATTATTTTTTCTTGAAAAAAAAAATGTTTCCCTCATTTGTATTGAATAGCAATGCTTTAGGCTTTTGGACTTGTCCAACATTGAGAAATGACACACAACGCATGAAATTTTCAGATTTCCTTTCAAGTCAGAAAAAAATAAATATATCTAAAGTTTATGTCCCTTCATCGCTTCCCATTAAGGAATTATTATTTTCTTTTCTCCGATTCCAGCGTTTTAATATAATACAGTGGATATGTAGGACAAAAGAAAGCGGTGTGGTTGTAACCAGATTGAAACATCTAAAAACACAGAGGAAAAAAAAAGAAATCATGTACAGGCGTGATATTCCGACACGGGGCACTGAAGTTACCTGAGTTATTATTACTTTTCATTTCGTGTTTGACCAATCTCTCTTGAAATGTTTGGACTACAACAGGATTATCAGGCAGTGAGCAGTGTGAGCTGACAGCGCTCTGTGGTGATAACCAGGAACCTGTAAACATGGGATTTATTGTGTTGAAGCCTAATGGAGATCACCCCACTCACAATTTATATTAACAAATACAAAATTGGAATAATAATATCAACGAAAGAATAAGTGCTCCATGCAAAGAAAACAATAATTTGAAAACAATCAACCCTCCCCAGATAAAAGACATCCATTTTTTTTTGTTAATTCCCCTTTTAGCGTCTGGTGCTGTTTGCAAATTTCGACGTGGTCAGCTGCAAAGCTTTAAATATATAGATTTTTAAGGCATGCAGTCAGAACTTAAACGTCCTGTTGCATTGGACGTTTTATTTTTCTGAAATGTGTCTGACCTTAATTGTGAGTGTTTTCGGGTGCCATAATTTCCATCACTTTTCCACCATCAACTCCCACTGAGTAAACAGACAAAATTAGAGGCTGCTCTGATGCGTTAGAGTACCTATATAATAGCAAATAATGAGAGAAATCATAGACAGTCTGCAGAAAAGAGACACACTGAAGTTAAAGGATTTCCAAACCAAAACACTTCACACTTAATATAACAAAGAAAGTATACACTAATATTCAGAAATCTGGTTAATCAGTTTAAGCCTGAAAAGCAAAAAAAAAAATGTTCATTCAGTGTACTCATCTCCAGTGTTTTCACCTCGTTCTGGTGAGCGCCGACAGTTCTTGGTACACCAGGAGGAGATGGCCTCAGTTGCCACATTTAATTATTCCCCATTTGAAAGAGCCATGGGATATGAAATTTACTTTATATGCCTTCTCCTCCATATAATTTTGGTAAATAAAGATCTTTGTTCCACTTTAAATGCGCACGAAATCAGTATTATTTTTTGTCTTTTTCTCTGGATTTTTTTCTCTTCTCCTTATCATTTTCTCTCTTGCCATCTATTTGTTGGACATCTCCGAATACTAAGGGTAAAACTCATCTGTTCAACTTTTCCATGTCTCTTTTCTCTCAGGAAAACAAAAGCCCAAACTTAAATACTGTAAACTCCATAGTCCCCTTTTCCCTTTTTCTATCCCCCCGCGGAAATGCTCGGATTGTTCATGAAAACAGTCACTGTACAGGACTCTGTAGTGTGCGGTGTAGAGGAGGGGTCTCTGCTTGGGAATATACGTCCTCCATATTCGGGTGAGGGACCCCAATTGGTGTCATTCTTTTCTCTTTTTGTCTTCTGTTGCAAAACCAAACGCGGACAACCTCTTTTTCCAACTGCAGAGTGTTGGCTAAACTGCTGATCTCGTGAGCAGACGGCTTTGGGCATTTTAAGAAATGATTTTCCAGCGCCCCTTTCACCCCCACTTCAATGGAGGTCCTCTTCTTTCGTTTCCTGCCCTGCGCAGCAATCTTGTCCAAATTGGTGGGACTGCCCGTGTTTGAGTCTGTCTCCTCCAGCCACTTGTTAAGGAGAGGCTTAAGTTTGCACATGTTCTTGAAGCTGAGCTGCAGCGCCTCAAACCTGCAGATTGTGGTCTGAGAAAAGACGTTTCCATACAGGGTGCCCAAGGCCAAGCCCACGTCCGCCTGCGTAAAGCCCAGTTTGATCCGCCGCTGCTTGAACTGCTTGGCGAACTGCTCCAGGTCGTCGGAGCTGGGCGCGTCCTCGTCTGAGTGGTCCTGGTGGTGGCTGAACGCCTGCTGAGGCGACTCCATCTGGTTGTCGTGGCTGCCCGAATCGTCGTGGAGCGGGTCCCGCATGCCGTGGTGCAGGGAGCCCGGCTGGGGACTCAGCATCGCGTTGAGGTTTGTGTATCCAGGCTGCGAGTAGACCAGCGACTGGTGGCCGTTGGATGCTGGGGACAGCGGGGACAAGTGGTGCGTCGTGGTCGGCGCCCACGAGCCGTGGTGGCTGCTCTGCGTCTGCTGGTGCACCAGGTGAGATCTGTGGTGGAAGCCGCTGCTCAGGTCCTCCCGGGTCGCCTGCACGCTGGCTTTGTGCTCCTGCTGTCCGATATGGGTGCCGCTGGACCAGTCGGTGTTGGAGGTGGGCAGCCACTGGTGGTGCGTCAGGCTCATGGGGTGCCCCGTGTTGGTGGCCGCGAGCCCTTGCAAGTACTCGTGGTGCATCATTTTCTGCACCTCTCTGTAGGTCGTCCCCTGGTGCATCCTATCCGAATCCGGATGCATGAGCGGGTTAGACGGTAAGGAGTTATTCCTCGGAATATACTGAGCTGTTGTCGCCATGGCTCCTACTTCGAAAACTGACGAGCACTTCGGAGGTCTCCAGGCTTTAGAGCCAAAACGCAACAACCTGCTCTGGGAGGTCTTGGGGAAGAGCGAGGACACGCCTCCCCTCCGCTTGTATTGGCTCCTCTCCGATTCAAGCCCACTGGGGACATATTCAATAGGCGCAGGTTTTCAGAGCGCAGGATGGATAAACCTCCGATCTTACACATGTTAAAGAAAAACATATGTTCTATTTATTAAATGTCTCTTTGAGTTTTTAACAGGACTCGTCTCATTTCGTGCACAGATAGCCTCACATCTTTCTGGTGCATTTTTGATGCCTCTTTATCCTCAGTTCATTCTTTCAAAAGAAGGTGAACAGTGCAGCAGCGGGGTTTGATTAGGTTTCCCTGAGTTTAGATGGGTTGTTTTGCAAATAACCACGTGGGGGAGTACGGATATCTTTTTGAAGGGTTGCCACCCCCCCTCTTCCAACATACACACATGCACTTACAAACACCCGTGCACCTTTATAATAGGTCACTGATGATTACAGCGCTCCTCATTTTAAACAGATTATAAGGCGCGATGCTGCAGCTCTGCAGCCGCCCACGCCACTAGATGCGCGTAAATACGCGCCTTGTGATGCGTCTGTGAACGCGTCTGCTGCTGCTGCTGCAAATGTGTGACAAATCTGAGAGCATTTTCACTATTTCAAAGCCTCCGCGTATGCCATTTATTTGTATTGTCTCGGTAATTTCCAGTGTTGTATGATCTCATCATCACTACTCACTGAGTTGTGATAATCCAAGGTACTCTCTCCACATACACGCGCGCACCTGTAGTACAGGTGACAGGCATTATCCACAGTTGATTCGCTACTTTATTTTGAAATCCCGAGTTCAACACGTTATCAAAGTCTAGTGTCTTATCTGCCAATTGTCACTGTATCTTTTTGTCACTTTTCATAATTTACCATAAAACAGTCTCATTGTTTTTTATGACATTGCATCCTCACTGTTATTATTGTTCTGAATTTTCCCTGGAAATTTAAACAAGAAAATAAAACAAGCTCTAAATATAAATATATCTACATTTTTTTTTAGATCATTTACCTCTCAAAGCATTTTACCAAGCAGCGACTTGGAGACAGAAACCTTGTGTTTCTTCCTCCTGGCTGGCTCCTTCCTTACTACCTCTCCCGGTTGATCTGATTATTTTTCCCTTCACGTTTTGTCCCAATAGCAAATTACCAATTCTATGAATTGCAAAGCAGCCTCAGAGACGCTGAGGGGTAGAGAGAGAGAGGGGGGATGCAAAGATTGAAAGGGATCTTTGCAAACACAATCACGTTCTTAAATGGAAATGCGGGGCTTTAAACAAATCTTACATCTCTCCCGTTCCATTCGCCTAAAACTCTGCAATCAGGCGCATGTTCCACTCCTTCTAAAACAGGAGCTTCTTACAGGGGGTTTCCAGGCGCAACAGTCCCATTTTAATCATTTACCTGAAAGCAATGTTTTGCCTTTTTTATCTCCGTGTTTGTTGTCATCTTCCCTCCACTGCGACTATCCTCTGTCTATTTACAGGACGACTCAACTCTAGTGTTCATTTTAATCCGGGACTACATGACTAAAAGGTAAGTAGTCTCCTCTCTGCTGCTGTGAGCGCGTCCTTGCTGTACTCTTGTCTCCAGTGTTAACAATGTACACTGTGTGTGTGTGTGTGTGTGTGTGTGTGTGTGTGTGTGTGTGTGTGGAAAATGTTGTCGGGGTCACAGGTGCTCGTCATCATCTCTTGAAAGGCGTGGTTCTTGTCCACCCATCCTTTATATATTTATTTGAGATGAGTGGGAGACAATGCGCGAGTTATCCGCGTGTCATTTTTAGGAGCAATTTATTAACGAGAAATTCAGATTTTAAGATACGAGATGCCGTTTTCAGATGTGCCAGTTAGTGTAGATTTCATTCTTAACAACACGTCTACTGACTAATATGTTTCCCTTTGCAAATATTTTATTCCCTTTAAATCCCGGTTAACAATAATGGGCATCATTAAATTGCTTTATTTTAATAAGGAATATGTTGATTTATAAAATCATTAGCCTATATTAAAACACGCATTTGTTGTTGTTTGTTATGAATAAAAGTTTATAGAAGGAAATCCTTAAAAAATGACAATGACGCACAATACTTCTATAACGCGACTAGTTCATGGTAAATCTCAGGCAGGACATGTCTTACTGTCAGTGTGTTAAACTCCTGAGAGACTCAGTGCAGGGCTGGTGTATCACTGCTGTGAGGGACCGCAGCACAGCTCTCGGTTAATGAAGATGCGTTAGCCATTCAGTCATTCTTGTCTAGTCTATAAAAAGCAGTGGTTGGTGCCACACAGACTCAGTCTTGTGCTTCGCCACGCCAACGAGAAGCTGCTGGAAAAAAATGAGAAAGATCCAGATGCGTTGGCCCTTTTGTAAAGAATATGGCCTTGTGTGAGCTGAGGTGCATTTTTGCCGGGACGCACTAGGTTTCCATGGTGCGCTCTATGAAAGGGATCACACAGAAGTTAGTGGTGAATGACAGGAAAAGCAGCTGGAAATGAACACGATATGACAGATTTGAAAAAAAAAATAGAAGAATAAGAATGAAGAAGTTGCGAGGCACACTCGGTATGAACCGCAGAGATGAGTGTGGAGGAAGTTGGGTGACCCCTTTTGCCAGAAATAAGTGTGTGCACAAGTCTCTTCTTTGTATCACCCTGAAAGCTAAATCCTTTGATTTATGTGTATGAGTTTCTGTCCAGTGATGTGACATGATGTGGACATGCAGGAACTGCAGGGACAGCCAAACTCTCTGTAACGATTTTTAAAACTACCATGCTTTTACTGACAAATTGCATTTGCTTTATTTTTTCCTGGACACGTAGTGAGTGTATTTCTCTGTAATAATTTACTGTAGGCCTAATTTAAAAGATTTGAAGGGCCTCTTCTTTTTTTCAGGCAGTCACGTGTTAATCTTCTCCCCAGTCTACTTAATATGCAGCAGTTGTTGTCAGGACTCACCTCAACCAATAGGACCCCATCGACCCTTCAATTAATCCTCTTTTCTCTCTACACTGGATGCAGTGCCGGCCTCAAGAATAAACAATAATACACAAAAATGACCCATGACAAATAGTCAAAGAGGACAATTATGAAATAAAGTCACGTCATTTCCTCAACTTTTCAATGAGGCGATAAAATAATGCAAACAAAAAAGGAAATTTAAAATTACTGAAAATTATCCAAACTCTGTCTTTTAAAGCAAAAAGTAAGATCAGGTTATTTTAGTCCTGGTCCTATAAGGCCATAAAATTTGCAAACATTTAATATGGAAATAAAGTTTAATCACTGAGTTTTATTACCACAGGTACACCTGAAATAATACGCCTCGGTCTCATATTAGATGTTAAATAAGAGTCCTCCTCAATTCCAGGGGGAACATTTCGACCTGCCACGAGCTATGTTTAGATTTTAAAATTCATGTTATGTACCCCTCAACTACAGCGAGTAGAATAATATCCACCAACGCATTCAATCAGATAATTGTATTTCGTTTCATTTTTTTTTGATAGACATGCGTAATAGGCACTAAATATGCAATAGCAAAAAAAACCTGTTTGCCCATCCATTTTGAAGACCAAATCGTCCCGTGCTTTTCAGGTAACTTTTTCCCTCTCCTTTTTGGCTAATGAACTTGGGCTATTCTGCCAGCATCCCCCTGAGAATGCGACGGGGGAAGCGCTTTTCTTGTGGTAAAAGGTGCGAGTTTTTCCTCTATCTCTCGGCTAATTAGGCGGGGTCTGAACGCGCCAGAATGAATATTCATGAATGGCACCAGCGCGCAATTAGTAGTGGAGAGAGTTCCCAACTTCAATCCCCAAACAACGCAGCTTGCAGAGGAATGGGGTACCGGTCCCCCCTACTCCATGTGTTTCTGCTTCTGCTCAAGCACTCTTTGAGCCCTCACTTAGACTGTCAGCTTCTATCAGCCAGCCTCCTGCTCCCGTTTTCAAAGCAGCCACCGACATACAAGTGATTTGTCCACTTCATGTAAATCTCCATGTTGGGAATAACAGCTAATCCAATTAGATTTCTCAATAACTTCTGAAGTGGCCAAAACAGATATTTCTTGTGTCAGTTGAGGCTTTCGCTCTTTGGAGTCATTTTGTGACAAATCCATTTCAAAATATGCAGTATGTTAAAAGCAATCACTGATATGACCACATGTCTAACAGTCTCCCTACCAGGTGGAAGATCAACTGTCAGGCAAACACACTCATGCAGAAACTCAACCTGTACATGCACCTGCTGCCTTAATAACGCATATCATCTAGCAGCACAAAGTTTCATAAGCATCACGCATCACTATTACAAATCCCTTGAATTGCCAATGGCTCCTTGTGCACGCATCTTCTGCCATCCCCTAAAGCCTCCCTCTACCTGTCTCTTGGTTCGTGTGTCACACTGGTGTGAGCCTTAGCCTGTGTGGCTGCCTGTCCGTCCACCTGCCGAGGACCCACAATCCTCTGCTTTGAATTCAAGGTGATTCTTATCCCCGACCCCCTCCTGGCCCAGTGCGTTTGCCTCTTGCCTCCATAAAGACGTGTTTATGTATGTATGTATGTGCAGAGGGGAACACGGGGAGGTTTTTCAAGGGTTGGGGGAGATAAGCAGAGGAATTTGAGGCCGGTGAATATGGATGGGGTCCCTGCTTTTAGAGAGCACCGCTGATAGAGAGGTAAACAGCTCCTGGCCAGGAGAAGGAAGGGGGGGCGAGGTGGAGGAGGGTGGTTGATGCATGCACTGGCATACATTTGAGGCCTAACTCCATATCCCTCTCCGTCTGTTATTCACTCACCATCTCTGAGGACTATCTGTCATTATTCCTTCACCTTATTCTGTCGTCATATTGTCGAGCTTTTGCTTTTGGACAATCTTGTGGATTTCAACAATGAGGTTTCCATTATCAATACGTGGGGAGCGAGGGTGCTGGCAAACTTGATTTTAGGCTCAGAAGTTTTCTCAGTGCTGATGCTGCATTTTGGAGAACTGTGAAGTGCAAGTTATACGTCACAGGTAGCATGTTTTTGTGTATATGAACTGTCACTTATTAGTCAGCCATGGTAACTATCTACTGTTCAGATTATCGCCATCCTCATTCAGCAGCAAGCACATCTCCAGTAGTCCTGACTAAAACACAACACTCCTCTGTTCTCCTTAAGACCATGACAAGACCAGTAATGCCATGATCTTTGACTTGTGACCCTCTCTCGCTTTCTCCCTCTATCTTTTCCTTTCCTGACAGATCCTGTGAAGCTGAGTCGGCTGGTCGACATGAAGGTTACGACCCAACAGGACACAGCAGGAGTGAGTCAACACGTCTCACACATACCGTCACAATGTGTGTAAACATGTTGCCTGTATGGAAAGCATGTTGTTCACCACTCTGTTAGATGAATTCCTGCATCTTTAGCCTTGAACAAGCATGGTTTTATGTGCGTGAGAGAGTCAGAATTATTTATTCACTTACAGTATGTGTAAACTATGTGCGACTGTCTGCTTGTTTTTTTTTTTTTTTTAAGAGGGCCCCTTATTGTTTTTTAATCCTTCGATATTAGGCCAATTAAATATTTTAAAAGCTGTTTTCTAAACTGCAAAATTCGTGTTTTTAATTTAACAATAAGTCCTGTTGACAATTCACCTGACAAAGCTTCAATGTGCTGCTCAGTTTTTAAACACATAAGTCTACATGGATTTCCATATTTAGAAGTATAATATTGGGAAGGGACTTAAGTACCTTAAAAACCTCTCAATTTCTGTTAAGTTTTAGTACTTTTTTTGCTGTTGCACAATTTAACGGTGAATAAAGTTAACTTTATTGGGCAAGTAACGTCTTCTTTGCATTTGGCTAATTCAGAACAGTTGTTTTGTTCCACAGGTAAGCCCTCTCAGGCCCTGACTCCCCTTTGGGGCAGCTGCTTAGTTTTATCCCACTTGATTGCTCTCTTGGCCACGACACAGCACAGCTACTCTCTCACACACACACTCCACAGAACTTCCACACTAAGGCCCCACCGTAAAGTTATTAATGAGCTGTTTAATTTTAATTAGATAGTAATTCATGTTAATGCCTGCTTAATGGAGCCAAATAATTCCCCTCGGTCACTCGGGGTCTTTATGCTTCGTTTACCAGCCCCTACAGTTATTCTCTGGCTTTTGTTTTTATATTACATTTCCAAGTCTTTTTTTTTTTCAAGCAGTGAGTGGATGATGAAACAGTAAGATCGGGAAACATATGGGGTGAGTGAAGCGTGTGTGTGTGTGTGTGTGTGTGTGTGTAAAAGAGTGACTCAGTGAGAGTCAGTGAGAGTGAAAGCTAGTCCTTTTAATTTATATTTCATTTTTATTTAAGTGCTTGTTTGATCAAATGTGTTTTTGTCCACGACTGTGTCCCTGCAGGTGTGAAAAAGTGAAATATTACACCACATACACAGATTCTCTTGATGCACAGGCCACTGCTGTAACTGCCTTAAGTCAGACCAGAGAAAAGGTCAAACTCAGTATTGAACGCTAAGCAGGGTTAAACCCTCAGGTTGAAGTGCAGGTACCAAGACATTTGTAAGAAACAGGTCATGACCTTTTTGTCCAGATCAGGCCTCAAGGTAAATTGCCACTGACTCTTGTCATATGTGCATCCACCACGCTGCTGCTCACCTAGAGGGAGCATTAGTTCGAGGACACCCCCCATCCAAGTTAAACATCGGTAAGGAGTGACCACATCAGCTCGGAGCCCTGAGTGTTTGTGTGTGTGATGAGGAGTGGAGAGGTCACTGCTGTCGAGTCTGTCTCGCTTGTGTCTGGGTGCCTCGGCTCTAACAGAGCACTAAGCTGAGTGGTTGAATTGAGTTAGTGGCTACAGACAGGCTTTTAATTGTTGATTGACCAGTCTGAGTGCTTGCTGGGCTGGGGTCATTGCAGAGAGCAGGCGGGGAGGTCCCCAGGCCCCAGCGGCAATTTCAGCCACACACCCAAGCGCTGCTGAGGGGCGGAAAGAGACGGAGGAGAGGATGGTGGTGCAAAGGTACTTAGGGCACGACGAGGGGGATGAAAGTTGAAAAATGTGTTGTGCTTTATTCCTTTTTTTTGGACATGGAGTTTGATCACGGGATTTACAGGAGCCGTGCAGTTTGAGCAAACAGAGATGTAGCGTTACAGTCGCTGTGAGCAGAGTGGGCCTTGAGGTCCACAGATTAGTTCAATGTTTACTCCTCCACAAAATCTCAGCTCCTTCATCTGTTTGACAATTACAAATTTACTTTGTACCTGTTCCATTCACTTCTCTGCCCCTGCACTCCCTCCCTCTTTATCCTCTCCTCTCTCTCCCCCACTCAACCTTCTTTCCTCTAATTCTGCACGAGGCCACAAAAGCCCATTCTGCTGTTTTAGCAGGTTAGCTCCTCTCTCCTCCTCCTCCTCCTCCTCCTCCTGGCTCACAGCAGGTGCCCGTCCTCGGCTAACATTTGTTATCTCTAATCCTGCAGGTTTGGCGCACAATAAGGAGCGTAGTAAACTCTCTCTCAGACCTAATCCCACCACTCCTTTTTTGATGGCGCTCCCCTCGCCCTCCACTCCTCTTTTCTCCCCACACTATCTCTCTTTTAGGCTGCTGGGGGGACACTCCTCTTCTCTGATTGCCACATAGCTTTTTATCACCATGGCCTTCAATTTGGGGGGCAGCTGTTGGTGGCGGGGGGTGTCCTTTCCCCCCGTTCTTTATACCTCCAATTCCAACTCTCTTTTTCCTTTCTCTCTCCCTCTGTCTCCCCTTTTTGCCCCCTTCTCCCTCTCTCTCTGTATCATTTACAGTCATTTTCTGGCAATTAAAATGGAGCGCTGCTGCAGGATTTTCGCCTGCAGTGCAACACTACAGTGCTGATGAATAATTCTTCACCCTGCAAACTGGAAAGCTAGCCTTTCTTTCATGTCGGCCCTTTGTTGATTTACCATTAAAACTTACTGCACCGTGCTATGAGTGGAGGGCCTGGCTCTGCGGGAACTAACAAAAAGCAAAAATGAGGATGAAGCAGATATGTGTACATACGCTTTAGGGTCTTTTTTTTCCCCCAGCATATGATGAGGAAGTTTCTGAGTTACAGATGTGAGTCATATATATTTGTGTTTATGGTTTAGATTTATGGGGCAAGAGCCATTTTATTTATGTCCAGTGTCTCGTTCTGTGCCACTTAGGTTTTATGTTAATTCTTCTTATCAACACTTTTCATTATGGGACTTAGCTGTATTGTGTGAGTGATTAGACGGTCATTCATCTCCGTTTCTCTTTCTCACACACACTTAAACACTATCTGTCGCTCTCCCTCTATCACACACACAGCGAGCAGTGACTGATGTGTGGATGGAGTGTGTGGGGTGCTTGGGCTGCAGAGGTGGGGTGGTGTTGGCAGTATGTTAAATGATGTGAGTCTCCAGGCCAGCCCTGCTCGGCACTGTTTTCTGTTTTGAGCATTTTAGTTTAGTAGACCAAGTTTATCGTCCCAGTAGGGAGAAATAAAAGCTTACATTTGCCATATTAACTGTCACAGTAATAAATAAAAAGGAAATAAAATAAATAGACAAGACTAGAAGAAATATATAAGATAAGACAAGCTGATCAATCATGACAAAGATAATTGAATTTTATGGACCCATATCCTGTATTTCATAGACCGTGCTGTAAATTAGTCAAATTTACAGCAAATAAACATGTTACTTAAAGTACTATTGTTAATATTAAATCACCCTTACACTGGATACTGTCCTCATTGGAAAAATTTGATTGTCTTTTCAGAAAATTACAACATAGGATTTCTTATTTGATGAGCTTAAAACAAACATTATTTCAGGAAGTAGTGTTGAGTTTTTTTTTAAAATAACCATGGAAAGTCATGGAATTTAGGGCTTGTGTCCCATCCTTCACTAACAGTCAATGAATGGTTCTTTCAACCAACAACAAGCATGACCAACCTTAACCAAGTTACTCTATTTGTCTTAACTGAAGACCTGCAGTGTCTTCATCCTACCACTGGGGGTGCCAGATCAGCAACAAACAGACAATCTGTTTTTTTTCTTGTTCTTACTAGGGGTATCATTAAAATTGATTTTGATCCAATACCAATTAATTAATACAAACCAATTTATAATATTTTATTATTAATATTAAATCACATTATCTTAATCATATAGGGGAGACCCATGTGCCATGATTTACGGATTTAAAGCATCACCAATGGGCTACTTCTATACTTTAATACATTTCATATTTACCACTTCCTGATTCACCAGATATTTGGCATCTCTTCTTATTATTCTCTATTAATTACTTTATCACATGCATGTCAAAACATTTGTGTGAATTCTCTGAAGAAACAAGGCGAGTGCTGCGTGCATTCACATGACATCAATGGAGAAGCATTGACTGCTCTTGTGCCCAAAACACAATCTCATGTTTCTATAGTGATCCCATAAACACTAGTATCAATGCTCAAAACAAATCATACTATCAGCACTCCTGATATTCGCCCATTTGTAACCGTCAGTGTGCTGAGCACTTCTCTCCTCCCATAGCAGCCAGTTGACTTCACTCTAAAAGACACAAAAGAAGTTTGTCTGCTATAATTATGACAAAGAATGAACTGGTCGACCGAAAGAGAAACAGGGAGAGGTTTAAGATGCTTTAACCCTGGCTGGAGGGGTTGAATTAGGGCCTTCCCGCTATGTCATCTGGCTCCCAGTCAGTTGTACGGGCTTCGACATATTGAATGGTAAATATGGACACGCTGTCTCTTGGATCCACTGACTGGCACACACATGAGCAAGCAAACAGACACACCCACACACACACACACACACACACGCACTTGCACAGTAAGTAAACAAACACTATTTCTCACACTGTCACACTCACATGGACACAGTCACACACTGAAGAGATAATGGTGGCCAGAGGCGGTCTTAGCGCTCTCTCTCTCTCTCGCTCTCTCTCTATGTCTCTGAGGCAGAAAGTGTTCTCCGGTTCTCACTGTCTGTTAGATTTGATCACCATCAGCCAGCTGCAACGGACAGTGCACAGCTCAGCTCAGCTGACGGCTCAGTGGTGCACACACACACACACACACGCACACACACACACACACACACACACACACACACACACAGCTACTGTGCTAGAGGATATTACATGCAGTGTCTGACACCTCTAAATAACTGTTTACTTTGCCTGTGTTAGAGTGTGTGTGTCTGTACATGTGTATTTGCCTCCTATCCATAACCCTGTGTGTGTGTGTGTGTGTGTGTGTCATGCAATGGGCTGCAGAAATGTATCTGAAATGATCGTCCCCTATTCCCTGTTTCTACGTGGCTGTTTCCATCATTAGCATGGGCAGCATGTAATTCCTTTAAGTATAACTGCTCATTTAAATTGACAATGTCCTCATTATATGTGTAAGCAAGTGATGTACAATTTTACTGTGTGGTGATTGAGCAATATAAGCTAAATAAAAAATATGAATGAATTTCTGATGTGGAGTTATTCTTTATTCTTTAAACATGATGTGAATGTAAACACACATGCACACACCCATAGACGGTCAGAAAGGGTCTTGTAAAGCTGTGATAAAGTGCGTGTGTTTGTGGGTGTGTGTGCCTGCATGCACACACGTGCATGCATGTATCTCCGCCTGTCTGCAAAGAGGTTTTGCCAAGACAGCTAAAGAGGGGGTACAGTAAATCCTAAATCTAAGCACGCCCATCCCAGAGACCCGAGGGTGCCACGCTATGATTGACAGGCCTCTTTTCACTGGCGCTGTCGGACGGGGGACGGATTATGGCTGTCTCGCCCTAAAGGGCCATTGTGGCTCCACGTCTCCCAGCTGCTTCACCATGCACCCCTCTCCACAACCAGGGAGGGGCCCTTGCGAGCGTGTCTGTTTATTAGGGTGATATGCTGTGCATTGCATTGGTGCATTTGATCTTCTGGATATAGCATGATGTTCCCATTTAGTCAAAAGTTTGTTTTATTGATGTCTTGATTTTACTTTTGTAAGACAATGTGCTCCAAATAACTTTTAACTTCACTGAGGGAATCTCAGCTTACAAAATAATTTTCATCCTTAAAATACTAAAAACTCATATTAAGACGCTATATGCGATATCAGCAGCATTTTTATTGCCTCTGCATGGCTCTCAAAATGGTGAAGATGAAGCTGATCACAATAACAGTGCAAACAGTTGAAACAATGGCAACAGAGCCAACAGTTTAACCTGGGAGGGACAGGAGGATAGGCTTCTGTGACTAAAAGGTTTTTGACTCGTTTACAGAGCAGATCATGGCTCTGTGACATGAGCCACTGAGGTAATGTACGAACAGGTGAGCCTCACATGGCTATAAAACCCAGGTGTTGCTATAGTTGCCTGCAGCTCTGTCTCCACTCTGCTGTGGATCTGCGGGCCCTTAGATCCAAACTTGCGAAGCTCAACAGCCTCAAGTCTAAAGTCTTTAACCTCCTCATGATTGATGGAACCAGTTAAACTGGTTTTGTTCCCTCTTTAAAAGAAGAAAAACATTTATAACTGTGTACTGATCCATCTTAAGTCTGTGCTCTTTTCAAGGAAATGACTCTCAAAAATAAGTTCACTTGGTTGTTTTTTTTAAATCAAAAATAATCAAAAAAAATTATTGCTACATGGTGATGGTGTGTGTGAGTGAGAGAGAGAAAAGGAGAAAGATGCAAGTAATGTGACCTTTCCAACCTTTCTGTTGCTTCCCTGGGGCTTCCCATCCGTTTCCAAAGAGGCCTTGTGGGGAGTGCCCATCATGGGGGATCTTTCTGGGTTATGAGACCCCTGGTGTGGATGCAGGGCAGGGTGGGCTGGCACTGCAGCAGCCCTGGCACAGAGCTTTGCCAGGAATGGGAATGCCAGAGGCCTGCCACACTCCTGCTGAGAACCTCCCAGGCAATTAGACTGATGCGGTCTCAACTGTGAAGCAGAGAAAGAGCAAACAGGGTCGTCGATTAGTAATATATAACAGTTAGTGTTGACACAACGTTGACAACAGAGTGCAGACAGACATATTGTTTCAGGTTAAAGTGGGCATACTGTTAACATGCCCCCCCCCCCAGCTATACTTGAAAGCATTTTGTTCTCAAAGTGTGCACAACATGATGAGTCCTTGGAAGAGGAGCCTTGATTTGATATGTGCAAAGGGTGAAAAAAGTTGCCCTCCTTCTATCCGTGTCCCTGTCACCCCAGCGGAAAAAGGAGTGGATCACTCTCACTCTCACTGTCTCTCTTCCTTTCTCTCCTCTCCATTTCTCTGTCTGATGAAAGAGGAGCTATGATCGTTTCAACAACAAAGGGCCCAGTCGCCTCTGTTTGGATGAGGCTCTCCTTTTTTCTCTCCTTCCTCCTCCTCCTCTATCTCCTCTAACCCCCTCTGATCTCACTTACTCTCTCTTTCCTCCATGCCCCCCACCACCCACCCCTCTTTGCCCCTTCCCTTCCTTGCTCTATCTCTCGCTGCCTGATGCCACTCACTGGTGTTGCTGCTCCGTTCTTCGTTAGGGCCTCAGCGATACAATCAGGGGACGGAATTAAAAATCAGAAAGTGTCCTTGTCGAAGAGGCACCCCGGATGGCGCACTTTGATGTCTCCTCGGAAATTTGAAATTCATATGTTGTCACACTTCATTTTATTCCACTCACTCTCTCTCGCTCTCTCTTTCCCTCACTTTATCTTTCTCCTTCTGCTTCCTCCTGTTCTTTGCCTTCCTCTTCCTCGTCTCCATCAAGTGCCATCGTGTACTATTCAGTTAGAGAGACAGAAAGGCAGAAGAACGTAAAATGCATTGAACAAGTGTTTCTGAAAGCCCTTTCTTGTCTTTTATTTTTCATGTTTTTACTTTGTGAAGAAGGCGGGAAGATATAATGAATCATTTAATTTCTTTTTGATTGCAGGTCCTGGGGTGCGTGGGCTTAGAGGTAGATGACAGGGAGCAAGGGAGCACAGGATGGGGTGGAAATGTGGCAGCGGGCCACTTTGATGCCATTTCAGAGCCTGCCGCCAAGTCAAAGCTATTTGACAGAGTGAGGAAAGTGTGGCTGCCACACACTCTGCAGCACACACACACACACACACACACACACACATTCAGACAGGCACATAAACTCTCTGGCAGAAACCCTCGTCTGGTCCCCGGCGAAAACAAATAAATGCACATGTCGCACGACTTTCTCTCCGCCTCACGATTTCCTCAAACCTTCAAAATGAAAGACAGGAGTTTGGACGTAATCCTGTTAGGATTTCAATAAGGGAAACATCAAGACGTGTTAATGCTACACTGAATAGCATGTGAGTCACTGTGTGAGTGTGTGAACACATTGTTGAGACAATGAAAGAATTCCTCTTGTAAGAAGTGTGGAAAAATAATTAGCCCTGAGTCAATGACTTTAATAAACAGGAGCCATCCAACAGAAATCTCAAGAGCTTGTTTTGGAAATGACACATTTCTGGACACATTTCTCATTCTTGTCCTCAAAAAAATGAGGGGGCACATCATCGGGCCCTTGATGGCCCCTCCCAAGACAGTTACAAATGGGCATGAAGGTGGGGTGGTGAGGGCTGGGATTGGGTATGGGTGTGGGGGGGAAGGAGGATGAGCAAGACAGGGATGGAGACGGCGATGGGGAGTCCCACTGGTCCACTATACCCCAGATTCATCATTAATCACTCCTGCTGAGCCCCTCAGACCCTCCCACTCCTCCTTACCACCCCTGTCTTCTACCTATAAGACCCACTCCCTAAGGTGGTGATGGCAACCCATCCTCCCTGCATCCCCCTCCCACCATTAACACCACCCGCAACCCTTGCCCCTCCTCAAAACAACAGTTTCTGTTATCTAGCACCTCAGGAAAGTCACCCTTCTTTGTCTCCACATCATCTCTTTCTCTCTGTTTATATCACCCCCCTGTCCTCCCTTCCCCTCTCTCACTCTCCATCTGTGTCTTTTGCCCCCCTCAATACTTTTTTCCCCCTCTCTCCTTTTCGTTTCTCCCTCTCTCTTTATGACAAATGGGTTTTAATAAAAGCTGACAGAGCGATGAAATTAAAGGAGTGCATCCCATGGCCAGCTATAGCTCCAGCCTGAGCGTGGCACTGACATATTTAAAACAGGGCCTTAATTCAGTAGCCTGCCTGTGTCTTACATCACCAGGGCTCCTCAGTGTTATCGGAATCATTATTACTGCCTGACAGTGTATTGTTGTTGTAAAATAAAAAAAATAAAAAATCACAGTTACAACTGGCATCAGGCGAGACAAGCATTTAGCAGATCCTTCGTCCTTGTGCCAACAATGACCCCTATATAACAGTTTATTCCACTGACCCTATTAGCAGATATTAGGCCCCATCTCCCATGTTGCCTCATTACAGCCCTGGATCATAAAAAGGGGGTTGGGATGGAGGAGATGTTGGAGACAGAAAGCGAGTGTGCGTCTTTTCCGAGGGAACCCTTCCATAAGGAATAACTGACACGGAGGACTTACCCACGCCTCGGGAGCTCTCGCTCGACGTTAGAAAGCATTGTTTTGTTGGATTACGGGGTTAGGAGGGGAACCTAATCCCCTAATTTTTAATCTCTCTTGATTCCAGAGGGATGCATAAGAGACTGGGGGCTTCCCTGACACAGCTTGGGTAGGTGGGTTACAGAGACGGGGGGCTGGGGGAGGGGTGCAGGGATAAAGAAGAGGGGAGGTTTCTTAACAAAGGGCATATGACATTGTTAGTGGGGCATGACTCTATTGCTTTGATAAACTGTGAGAACAACATGAGGAATTTTTAAACGTAGGAACAGAGGCCATTTTTAGTTACAGAAACTTCCAAAAGTTCAGAAGTCATGTGACCCTAAAAATAAGCAATAGAAAAGTTAGCAAAATATCTAAAGTAAAATTAAAAGTAAAAAAGACAACAGCTTCTGAGTCCCCAATAACAGAAATAATTCCAATCCTATTTGTAGGCTGTGCACTACACAACATTCAAAATCACTCTGTGACAGTGATAACATATCCTTCTCCCAAAACATTTCTGCTTTGTCATTTCATACCCTCACCACCATGTGTCTGGATGTGTGGATAATTTCTCAGACAGCTTACAGTGACAGGCTTTTGGGACGAACGGATAAGTTGTCTGGGAGCTCATCCCCATAATCTGCGAAGGATATACAGGGTCTCCGCAGGGGGAATACAGGGACTGTTCACCTGCAGCATTAGCTAAATAAGATTAGGGGTACCCAAACACTCGCTGTGGGCATATACAGTACACACACATACATATATATATATATATATATATATATATATATATATATATATATATATATACGTATATATATATATATATATATATATATATATATACGTATATATGCCTGTATATATATATAAATATATATATATATATATATATATATATATATGCATTTATCTATATATAAAATAACATAGGGGAAATTTGCTTGAATTTTTGTAAGCTGAAAACACATTTCACACCTTTTGCAATGGAAATTTCAAAGTCCGGTTGATGCACAAAAACATATGAGGGGAAAGAAGGGACATCAAACCTCCGACTGGGTTCAACTGAAGGCCTCTTTCAAATGTAAAGTTTGCTATGGAGCTGCCGGGAAATGGAGCAGGAGGGGTGGAAACAGGGATGGAGAAGGGAGGGTGGTCTCGGCGGACACAGGCAGTTAGAAATCATTGCGTCCATTGACGGAGTAACCTTGGGCGGCTTCCAGCGTGACTGAGAGAGTGAGTGAGCGACAGGGTCTTGGAGTCGGGCCAAGCTGAGCCTTTTGTGCCAGCAGCCGCCACATTCCAATCAGCCACGGATATTTATACTCTGGGCCTAATTGAAAGGTTGGCTTATGAACCATCTGCATTCACCCACACTCCAACTCCCCCTTCAACACACACACACACACACACACACACTCCTTCATGCTTTACTAGCACAGACACAGCCAGCTTTGACCCACAGAAGAGGGAGGCCTCTGCCATGCTGCATCTGGGACGGCTAACATCCCAAGAGCCCAAAAATGCAAAGGGTGACTTATGGCAAAAGCGTTTCTGCCAAAGGTTGCATTGAAAATTAGCGTCTGCTTCCTCATATCATATAAGAAGATGCTGGTGGAGGAAGCTGTCACTGCCATGAGCCACTGGGCCACAGCAGAAAAACTACAACCAATGAATGAATCTGAGTTCATTCTAGAAATAAACAGTGGTTGTAATCACGTATAAACAATAAGTACATTACATCATTATCAGTGGGATTATATTGTTCATAACTAGAAGGGCATTCGGGGTACGAAGACCTCCACCAAGTGAAAAATAATGTATGTATCCACTCCATAATTGACTGGGTTCCTCTTTGATCAATGCTACACTGTTCCACTACGTTCCATGAATTTTTTTTTTAGGTGATCTTCTGCTGACAAACAGACAAGCGCCCCAACGAACAAATACACAGAACTGAAAACAGAACCTCCTTGGTGGTGGTAATGGCAGCACACAGCAAATAGACATAGGAACTCATCGTTTTATCTAGCAAACCGGTAGTCAGTAATATGTGCAGCTGAGGGAGTCTGGCAGTTGATGAAAGGAACTTTACAGCGGTGTGAGATCAATGACTTGATTACTGATTGCCGCCTAAAGCAGAAAAATGAGCAACGCATAAAACCTGTCAGTGATATTTGTGTAATGAACATTTTCTCACAGAACTTTCTGTTCACAGTGACAACTGGGTGTTCAGGGTCACTACTGCAGGTGAATCTAATCAGAAATTCTTATTATTAAAAACCGGTTAAATGTCTCTGTACTGTAATTAAGTTTTACTTTTATGTAAAAAAAAAAATGTCTGCCTCTTATATGAACTTACAAAACAAAACAAAAAAAGCAACTTCAGAACCTTCAGCACCTCATTTGGTTGAGAAGTTGTAGTAAAGTGAAAATAAAGAATGAATTGGAGCTTTACTTGTCATCACTACAAAAATAAAAGTTGTGGAAGGTGATAATATTTTTCAACTACAGCATTCAAACTACAGTAGTTGCTCAGCCCCAAAGCCAAAAATAAGTAATAACAGCAAGATATAAACTGATAATATCCGGATGAATCTATGTCATCTATGTCACGCTGATGATCATAAATAAAAACACTGGTGTAAAATCTTGCCAGCATTCCCCCTGACCAATAATCTGCTTTTTAAATCAAATGTGAAAGTCTCAACTAGAAGTTTAACCGACTAACTAACCACATGCCAGACAGCAAGCAAAGTCAGGACTCCAGGGAGTCATGGAACAGCAAACCACAAATATCAGACTTCTGCCTCACAACCACTGAAAATGCAGCGCGGGCTCATGGGATTGGGTAACTAAACCCACTGATTAATGCACAATTAGTGTTGTGTTGTGTCAGTTAACAGGATGGGCTGATGGAGTTTGCAGCAATGGTGAGGAGTGTGTTAAAGCTCTCGGCGGGCATCCAGCTGGCCCTTCGCTCATCTCTGGGACGTGCTAGGCTTCCTCTGCCAGCTGGCACTGGAACACACCGCCATGTTCATTCATGACAGGCATCTCCAAAAACTTGTGAAAAACCTGGTGATTCTTGAACGCTCCTTTCACAAGACTCTTTCAAGAAGAGAGAGAAAAACGGCAAAAAGAAAGAAAGAAAACCTTTTCATGCATTCTAAGCCAAGGACGTTTGGGGCAGCTCAGAAAAGTTTATTCAATACGCTGCCCAAAACATTATTTATGTGTGTTGTGCATGATGCCTGTCACATTTACATTGTCAAAAAAAAACAAAAAAAAGACTTTGCCACACACACACACACAGTATACTATCTATGCTGATGATTTTAGTATGTTGAACTTTAAAAATGGAAAAAAAAATCCATAAATAAAGCAAAGTTTGAAATGTCAGTACACATACCAAGTGTGATCTTTATTGATAACACACAATGGGATTGAAAGTGCTCTTCAAAGCTGGGAAAAGGTAATCAACACTAGTTTGGAAGTTCAAAATAAATAGACTTCAATCTGTCACTGCATGCCTTGCATCTTTCTTGTTAGAAAATGATGGGACACTTAATGTTCTTGCCAGTGTCTGTGGTGGTAAAAACTCATTCTTTAAAAAAAAGTTATCCTCCAAAGTTTTAGCAGCAAAACGTGCTTCAAACGTATCAAAAGACCATTACAAAGAACGGCCCTTTGAGCATGAACTTTGAATCTTGGCAAACACATCATATTACTTCAGATTTGTCTCCTACCACAATGAAGCAGAAGAATAAGTAGTTTACAAATGAAAACAGCACACAGTCAACATGAGGAAACAGTGTACACTTTTGACCGGCGACTCTATACAAATCGCTGAATTCAGGCTTTTCACCAGGAAACGGAACCACTGGCATTCAACTAGAGAACACCTGCCAAATGCAGAATCATCCTCTGTTATTCCTTGGCCTGTGTCTGTGATAAATTAAAGTGGCGAACAACAATTACCAATCTGTTGACACTCTATTCACATCCAACAGTTGATACAGGAAGTAGGCCAAATGATGTAGAACACAAGTTATTGTCTTGCCAAGTGTATCTGCTATTATTCACTTGTCATGTGAGCCTGTGAAAACAGGTCTGCAGATTGCACTTAGCGCCAGTGTAAACTGTGTTGTACAATAGATTACTGGCGTTACAAATTTACACTACATACATACTGTGGGAAAGCACAAGGGACAGTTAATCCCCGACTGATTATACCACTTCAAGAATATGAACTCCCTGCACATGCCTTACAGGTCAAACATACATTAGAGCGTCCCCCTTCTTTACATTCAATAGGAAATCATTCGCTCAGAGCAATTAAATTTACTTCAATAACAACAGAGATAAACAACACTCATCCGGTCTAATCTCTCTGCGGACCACCCGGCTCAATCACTTAATTACCTAGTCACTGTGTTTCACTTCGGGGCTTTAAGTAATGATCTTTAAATATTAATTTGGCTTTGTCCAGGGACTGATACAAGGGCCCTGTTGTTGTCTTCTGGATTTCTAGTTGTCAAGTCAGAGGCACTCTGCAGGGGGAAGTAAACCTGGATAGCCAGAGGAGGGTTGAGGCTGTTAGAGACACATTTTGTTTGATGATCACAAATAAGACAAGTCATCTTTCAGAAAAAATGTATTTGTTTAAGAAATAAAAGGACAAAAGTTTGGATTCTCTGTGACTGCTGTGGAAAGGTCGTGTGGTATTTAGTTGTGGGTGGCTCATGTTCTGCTGAGTAAGAGAGTGCACCATACTGTTCAAAGGCCTGAAGTCTGAACTGAGAGAAAAACCCACTTCAGTTACACCCTTTGATCCATTTTATTAGTGTTGTCACAGATCCACTCTTGATTTTTAATATGTGTTTGTCTGAGGCATTGTTGCAGGTGGAAGATATTTCCCCTTTTACACACTAATTGTTGGTGATTATGTCTACACCGCTGTGAGAATTGGCTGGAACTAAAGAACAA
Source organism: Synanceia verrucosa (assembly GCA_029721515.1). Classification (NCBI taxonomy): domain Eukaryota; kingdom Metazoa; phylum Chordata; class Actinopteri; order Perciformes; family Synanceiidae; genus Synanceia; species Synanceia verrucosa. The sequence continues at coordinate 11,851,430 of CM056557.1, read as the reverse complement.
AATAGGTGAAATAAAATAGTTTAAACATGGTGAATTGTCAGAATCAAGTGACAGAATCAAGGTATGAAGACTATGTCCTGACCACCAGCGAGGCAAACAAACAGGAAACACATCAACAAATTCTGAGTTAAGATCAGGCTTGATGAACTACCAAACCTTCAGAGGATAGTATCTATCTTCGTTTAGGCTGTCTTTAATAATTAATCCAATACATTTATGTATTACTCTCCACCACTGAGATACCCAGGTGAGTTGATTTTCTCTCGGGACGAATGCTCAGGGGATGGGAGGGAGTGGAAGATTCCTCTCCTTTTTTCCTTCTCCTTCTATCTCTAGCTTTGCATCAATGTTTGTAGCCCAGAGCAGTGGAAGCCAAGAAAAAAACTGGTTTGGCCTCTGTCCACCTTACCTGCATCAGCATATTTTGCACAGGGCCAAAAGCAAAGGAACAGAGGAAACTGGAGAGACTGAGGCTGTGAAGCTAATTGGCTTATGTATTCTAAATAGCCTAATTTCTTTTCTTTAAAATGTCACCTTTAGATATGAAATGTTTGAACATTTGAATTGTTGTTGAATGATACATTTCCTTGTGCATGAGTCAAGTTAGGTATTTAAGCTGAAGAGTGGCCCGGTGTGTGATACCTGTACTAAGAGTGTTAGATCATAGCTCCTCAATCCTGCCACATGCTGTGATCAAAGACTCCTTTCAAATTCAACCTATATTGAAAACCACAGTATTTGCAAAGACATCTGCATATTTTTAAAAGTATATGTGCTCTTGGTGTAAAAGATGTGGTTCAAAAGGTGTTTTCCACAAATTCATAAGCGGTATCATTTGAAATATGATAACTGATGCACCCATCCCTGCCTTGTTAAATATCCCCTGAACCAAATTCAAGTTGAAATACATTTTTTTCTGTGATCTTGGTAGGCTATACCTAGTGTTCATCTTGAGATCTGACCACAAATTGACCGCATGCCAAGTCAGGGGATGAAGCAGAAACGGGAAACAGCTTACCAATTTACCACTCTGCTGCCAAGTTCTGGGAGGGAGGAAGAAGCGCATCGGCCTAAAGAAAGAAGTAAAAGACACAGAGAAGCCCCAGAGGGTGAGGGGTGAGGAGGAAGTGAGATGCAAGAGCGAAGGTGGGTAAAAGCATATCGAGAGAGGAAGCAGAGGGTAAAGAACAAGTGAGATAAAGAGGCAGGGGAAGATGGAAAGAGTGAGAGGCAGAGCAGAGGGTAAAAAAAACAGGGAACAGAAGAGGCTTGATATGATTTCAATGGAATGTTTGTTGACAGTGCTCCGTGGCCCCGGGCCTTGGGATAAATGATTGAACACTGCGCCTGTCAAAGCCAGAGGATTTCTGTGGGCTTGTGTTTCTCTCTGCGCTCTTTTGCTGGAGGGAAGGTAGCAGTCAACTAATTGACACAGAATTAAGCATGAAACGCACTAAGCGCAGCCCTCCTCTACCATGGCTGGCCCCTCCACCAAAGTGGGGGCTTTCAGCCAGTTAAAGGCTACAGATGAAACACACACGTGCACTCAAAAACACACACATATTAAGATGAAATCAGACACATGCGAGCGCACAAGCGTGAATACATCTGCAAAAAAAAAAAAAAAAGGAAAAGAAAAGGAAGATAAACATCCGAGCAGATGGCCCACTATTCAATTACACAAGATCAGTAATTCAACATTTTAACACCCACACATGAGCAAGTGCACACAAGCACATCAGCAGAGACGCAGTGTACAGGAGGATATGAACGGAGTACCTAAGCAGACAGTATAGACTTTCCCTGTGACAAATTGCTCCATGAGAAAGTAATCCTTCAAGATTAACAGTGTCATTCTCTGCCACACCTTGCATATTATGCTCAGGGGGCTGCGAGCTCAGCCGCAGGCTTCTTGCAAATGGCTTACCAGGTGTGTACTTGTACTAACTGTTTTACCGTACGAAAAGCAGAGAGAGAGAGATAGAGAGAGAAAGAGAGAGAGAGAGAGTGAGAGAGAGAGAGAGAGAGAGCTAACAATCAAGAGGGACAGTTATAGAGGGGAAAAGAAATTGTGAAAGGAGAGGGGAAGCAGTGTGAGGGGAGAACAAACATAAAAATCAAACAAAATGTGTGTAGTCGGAGGAGGGATTGGGAGGTAATCCACAGCGCTGTGCACAGGTAAACAGGTGGGCCTTTGTTTTCCATTCGCTCGCCTGTGATTGAGCGATGCATGGGTCGATTAAGGGTGAGTGGCGCGGACCTTTAGCTGTAAATATACAGCACCGCCTGCTGAAGCCCAGCCAGTAACGCAGTGGTATACAAGCAGTCTCACCTCATTAAAACTTGCCGCGGCGACCACATAAACAACATGACTAAGCAGCGGGTGTCTGGGGTGGAGCGCTTTCAAAAACAGAGAGAGTAAGGAAGGGTTTGTGCACCTCCCACAAAGGTTGTGGTAATGGTGTGGGCAGCGGTAGTGTCAGGCAGCGCCCTCTCTTCTAGTCTTCACCAGCTGCATCAACATGTGAATGCCCTTGTGAAGGAGCTGGAGACAGGAGGAGAAAGGGAGAGGCGATGAAGAAGGGAAGGAAGGCTGCAGGGTCAAAGGTTCAAACCCCATCCTGCTTACTACCAGCCAATCAGGAGATGTCCTGGGCTCTCTTAGAGGAAACCGAGGGGGGAGAGAGGAGGAGGCGAAGAAGAGGAAGAGATAAGCAAGGAGAGAGGGAGGGTGGGTGGACTGCAAGGCGGATCCCCAGGGTCAATTATCCCCGGGAAGGAGGTACAGTAACCAACACTCTGCATCTCATTTGCAAGGCAGCAGCAAAGGTGCACCTGAGCACGGCTAGTGAGCGTCCTGCCATAGCACTGAGGCAATTAATGTCTCCTTTCAATGACATGTGCTTCTCAGTGTGACAGTGGCTGGGTAGCTGTGGGTTGGGCCAACTGGCTGAAAGAGGAGGCCTGAGCGGTGCTTCCAGTCTTCCCACAGAGACTAATTTCACACAGAGATCCCCGCCTATGTTTCACCGGCCGTCCTAGTTAGAGGGCTCCGGGTTCAAGCCTTAACACACAGACACACTCGGATAAATACACACATGCAAAGATATGTACAGTATGCATAACACAACACACAAAGAACTTTAAAAATTACACACTGAATGAGCACACACAGAAAATGATACACATAAGACATTGGGAACTAAGCTGTTAACCTTTACACACACATTGTAAAACTCATAAAATTATGAATCATAACTTAACAGTAATTTTGGGAACAAACAAACAAGTACAGTAAGCCTTTGCTCATTTTTTCTGAGGGACTGAAGAACCTGTTTGTTATTAATAAAAATGATCTTTTTGCAGGAAATATCTTGTCGACTCATACAAAACATGTGCAGGAGGAGTAATAACAAAACTAAAAGCCTGTGTAAGCCTCTGGAGGCTTCAGTGCTCATCACTCTGCCACTAAACAAAGAACCAACAATATGTCAACTATTTTGATATTCTTTGAACCTTACCAATGCTGTGTCAAAACTTATATTTTGCCCTGAGGATAACGCTGGAGGAAAGCTCATGGAAACAGAGATCGTCCTCCAAGGTGTACAAATGTGTTCTGTCAATATCATGCATATTTCTTATGCATGAGTGACACTTTCAGCCTGATGGTTGTGCCAGAACAAAGGTCAGGTCACATCATCATCTTCAGGCGTCACCGACCATAAACTGACAAACTGAATGTGGATAGTGCATGCTTTGATATTAAAAGAAGAGCATGCAGAAGAGCTTGGCTCTGAAAATGTTGCCTAGAATACAATAAGAACTAAAGTCAGTGCTGATGACAGAGAACACAGCATTCCCTCTGGCTCTTTTTTCCCTTTATATCCACATCATTAAATTAAAGACAAAAGACTGAGGAACACTCAGATGTTTTAGAAACATTTCAGACATTTTAAAAACAACTTCTGTGCATCTTCTTTGGATGTACTGTATTATTATAACATTGTATGTGTTTTGCAAGAAAAAGAAAATAACCCCTAAAATGTACTATTGTTAAAACCTGAACTTAGAGTGAAATATATTATATTTTTAAACGTTAAAAAAAAAAACAATAAAAATGTTTAAAATCATTTGATGGTCACCACAATATGCATTACAAATTGCACTTTTTGCAGAGGGTATGTGTTGATGTGTCTGTTTGCAATATTGAGAGTGTATGGAGATATTTGTTGAGGCTATGTGTTACTTACACACCGATGTCAGCAAGTGCGTTACCATGTAATCAAGTCACGACCTTGTGTGGAACCTCGTTGCCGCAGGGCATTGCAGCTAGCAAGGCTAACATGAGGCTAATGATTGCCATTCATTGCATTTGGGTGCAGAGGAGAAAATTGTGCATGTGCTCTCGCTCTCTCTCTCTCTCACGCACGCACACACACACACACACACGCACTCAACATATCCAGCCTTCCAATCACTGCTCCCTATGGCCCCTAAGTCCACAATGCAACCCAGTGTCTCCCTCAGTGGGTAGTCTGTGCGCTCCCCCCTGACCATTCTCACTCATCCGAGACAGAAATAGACATCGCTTTGCTTCCCTGCTCATTCTCCTAGTCAACTTGTGGTTGACACACACTGGATGAATGACTACTTCCTCCTGTTCGCCTACTGAGGTGCAGTTCCGAGTTGTCGAGCTTGCCACTGAGAGAGAAAAAAGAACAAGGGGAGTTGGATTCGGCTCGCGATGCAGATGGGGGAAAAGAAAGAAAGAAAGAGGGAAAGAGAGAGTGAGGGAGTCTGTGTGCTACTTTCAGCAGACACGTCATCCCACACACACACGCACACTTACGGCAAAGCTAGCTGGCTTTTGACAGTGGCAGAATTATTATGGCGAGGTGAATATTACCCCCCTGGGACTTCATTTACCTCCAGCATATTCACTGAGTTTCTCTGTGTTTTACTGCTCCTCATAATCCAAGCCAACCACACACATACACACGCACACTCATATCACCATATCACACACTATTTTTATGTCCATGAGTGTTGTCAGGGTTATTATTGAGATCATTATGGGGTGTGGATGGTGTTCAGATGCCCCCACCTCCTCCTCCACTCCCCTCTTTCTGTTGCAGTTCTGAATCTTGGAGACCTCTCATAAAAGGTTACCAAAGCTTTCCTTTTCCAGCTCCTATTTATCAATAAAGCATATAGTCAGACACAAACACACAGTCACAGAGGTGGTTTTGTATTTTTGCAGCTAGAATTATTGTAATTCTCCTCTTAATATTTAGACAGTAAAGGTCACTGACGGGCTTCTTTTGTTGTGCTGCTTGAGGTCTCTTTTGCCCATTGTGTTAACAAGTCATTAAAAATTGAAGGAAGTGAGGCAGGCCAGGAGACATTGCATATGTTTGGAAGCATTATTATTATTAAATAATCATGTTTGTCTCCTAAATTGAGAGTGACTCATGCCACAATATCAGTAATTAGATAAATTATTGATGAGCTAGCGGGTGGGTGAGAGGATGGTCGGTGGTAGAAATGGAATTGCCAAACCCAATTACTGTCTTTTTTCCTCAGAGTGGCCCCATTAGGTTTGTCACTTAGACCACTAAATGGCGGCACTAATAAAACTGCAACTTGCACCCAACCAGCTTAATTAATAGTAAGATGATTAATATTTTAATTGCAGCAGATTAAATACCACTCGCACTGCGAGGGAAGCTCTACAAGGATGGGGGCTGACGTCCTGCGCTCTCTACTTTAAAGTGTTGAACATGTCGTGATTCACAGGCAGCTGTCTCACAGTGAAAAGAGTAAAATAATATTTTGGATCTGATTTGGAGGAAAGAAGACACAGTGATGCCTTTGCAGCATCAGTAACAAGATGATTGATGTATTCATTAATTGAAGACAAGTGACTACATCAGTTACATGAGGTTTTAAATGGGACATGTGCACATGAGAGTTGCAACTGCATGTTTAGTAAATGGCAGCGTATCATATCAATTCTAGTTGTTTATTCTGATGTTTAAACTACAAAATTCTTGTCTACTGAATAAGAAAAGTGCCTGATGTAAAGTTAGATTTACTGACGACTTTATCACCTTTGAAAAATATAAACTGTGCAACTACAGTATGTATTCTACCTGAGGTATGGTTTACAGACTGTCCCTTGGTTCTTGGATGTCATTTCTATTTAAATGTGGTGTTATTTTCTCTTATACAGTAAATGGTCCCATATATTTTAACAATTTGAGCTTGAGAAAGTAGTGTTCAACTACAGGTTGTCCTCTGCAAAGAAAGGACTTCAAGAACAGGCTGCCCCGAGCAAACACAATACTACTGGGTTCATGTGTGCTACAAGGCACCTGCGTGCACGCACTCAATGTATGCCACAATAAAAAGCGACGATTCCTCTTCTGCTAAAACCGATCAACCCCCTCTCTCAGGAGGGCATGGTGTCTTCCATCCCCAACATGAATAAAACAAGTTGTTATTCTTTTCTAGATAAACACCCTCCAAGTGCCCGCAAACAAGAGGGGGAAACGACGCCAAGCTTTGGTTTTCCTCCAGCGATTGCAATGGAGATGGGCTCCCTAGACACTTGCTGGGCTCTGCAAAGTGGTCCTACACTGTACAAAGTGTCTGCTTTGCCAGAGGCACAGGATGGAACTCCTAAGCACAAACAAAATCTACTAAATAGCTAGCAAGTCTTGCTCGCCATTTGAACAAAGCATATTATTCATTCACTTCGTCAATTCCTTATGCACATGGTGTTATTAATCAAATTCCCTGGTGAGATTTGAGCAGTTGTTTGTTCATTTGAATGTACAGAATGACTCTGGCGGTAAGTGAATCATTAGGAAGCATCACTTTGGCCCAGATTTGACAAAGAGGCTGGGAAGGTGTACATTAGCCGACGGAAAAGGTTAAGCATGGTAAAATGAGAGAGGAAATGTGGCGGACAAATTGAGAAATTAGCAACGTGCGGGTGTGGAAAGTCTCGGAGGACCCGGCACTGAGGCAAGACCTATTATGGCACATGGCACCAGGCAGCTGGGTGGGTAATTATCATCATGTGTTTAGCAAGGCGCCCTTATCCAGGGCAACATATATGACTTGTGCTTTAACCACTTAGCTGGCCCATTTAGCTCTGTGCTGTATGTGTGAGTGGGGGGATGAGTGCACATCTTCGCTGGTATGCTGCTAGCGTTTCCCCGCTGCAGGTGCTGGCAAGTCAGCCATAGTTGCCACCTTGGACTGTGATGCAGGTGCATGACCCGTACTGCGGTGCCAGGGTGGCTGAGGCGGCCTCGCTGTGAGTGGGTGTAGCTTGATGTCCTTGGGGAAGGTGAGACAGTGACCCCATGAAGATCCAGCTGGGAGCCTGGTGAGCAGAGGGCCCAGATGTGTGTGTGTGTGTGTGTGTGTGTGTGTGTGTGTGTGTGTGTTAGAGAGAGAGAGAGAGAGAGAGTCTTTTAGTGTCTCCATGTGTGCCCACTGCCAGCTTGGTGCGAAACAGCTGGCTCCCACCATCTGTTACTCCACTACATCAGCCCCAGAATGTGTATATGTTGGATGTGTGTTTTCCATGTGTTGCAGATCTTTTTTTTTTCTATGTAATCTACAATTAGCTATGCATAAATGTAATAACTGATTAAAGAGGTTATAATGTGCAGCAAAATGAACCATGTGAGTCTTAAGGTTCCCTTTCAAACTGAAGAAAGGAGACCTTTTTATCTGCCATTTATTTTCTTGAATTAAAAAAAACGGAGGATGTGCATTTCTTTGAAAGCTACAGGAAGACTATCAAGTGTCTGCTGGCTTTTCCCTTTGGCTGTTAATCATTTGCTCCAAGCAAGCCTACTCTATCGAACAAACTCAGTGAGAAGAGAGAAGGATCGGGAGGTTGGGGGGTTAGTATGCTAAAATCCCCCCAAAACAAGACACATGAGACATACGGTTCTAGTGTTAATTAGGGAGCCAATATTACAAGATAAATCAGAGATGGAGGGAAGGTTGGGAGGAGAGGGAGAAGAGGGAGGAGGGATAAAGGAGGAGGAAAGGGAAAAGAGAGAGTGAGAAACAGTGCAAGAGGGAGGGCAGGGTGTTGATTTGAGCAGGGCCTGGGGGCAGCCTACAAGGCAGAAAGGGGAATGATAGACTTGCTAACCAGGCGTTGATCAGGCCTGTGCAGCTCTCCTCCTTTCATCAATAGTGAACAACTAAAGCGGCAAGAGAAAGTCTGTTAGCTGCACACTTATTTGCTCCAAAGTCAGAGTTAAGCATCAATTGTCACTCGACATTAAGCTCTGTATTTTTACAGATCAGTACGCCAAAAAACATTTTCCTTTATGAAAACTTGATGCCACATGCGGCATTTATGCCCGGAAAGTATCATGTTGCACACAGAAGACAGTAATGAAAAATGATGTCCTCCTCTACCTCCCCAAATTTTAAGTCAAGCAGTGGTGGTCAAAGTGAGTAATCTGTAATCGGAGCGTTGTGGAGGAGTGCAGCCCTGCTAATGCGACTAGACCCCGCTGTTCTCTGAGGAAGACAGCGCTGGAGGGGAGGAAGAAGAGGAGGCGAAGGAGAGGCAGAGGGATGAGCGGGAGGAAGAACACACACCGAGGCAGTTGGGGGATCGCTTGCAACGAACATGGCAGAAGGTACGGAACAAGGCGCTCTGTGTGGGCCCCATTATTTTTACTCCCCATTCTCTTTTCCCTTCTCTTCTTTTGAAGACGGCAGGATTTTTCTCCTCCTCCCTGACATAAAAGTAAACAACGTTGCCTGCAGGCACAATTTTCCCCGCAACACAATAAAATGTGCAGTGAATTTATGATGGTCATCCATTAGCTCTTACCAAGGAAACATCACCCGTATCTGTCGTCCATCATTATAATAGAGGGTTAATGCACTGAATTTACATAAAAAAGTCATATTGTCTGCATGAATTATTTACACCCTCAGCTGTTTTTTCCAATTTCCCTCTTTTTTTCTCTTCTCCGTCCTCTCGTTCGTGGCGAGGTTGTTTTTTTTTGGTCCAGATTCTTGTGGAGAAAATCTGACAGTAAATTCCGCCGTGAGGTGGTCCTGTCGCCACCACCTCTCTGTCCCAGTATTTCTCTCCCTACCTCCCTCCTTTCAACTCTCCTGCCCTTCCTCTCATCCTCTTCCTCTGTCTTTGTCTGAGAGACAGTGAGAGCTGGGGGGGCATTGTGATGTGCTTGTTTACGACCCTCTGGTTGTTATCAAGTCGGTCAACATTGAAAATCTTCCCACTTCTAAGTACAGTACATGAAGGTTTCACTGGTGATAACAGTAGCTCATCAACTCCATGTTGTATTTAAATGAACAAACCTCCAAGAGGCTATGATATTGAACACAAATTATATTTAAAAAAAAAAAAAAAAGTTAATTCATTAGACCAGTCTGTTGTTTATGAATTCATGTTAATTCAATAAATCACATGCTACAGTTATGGCACAGTTAGTCATTTCACATGTAAATTCCATGGTGAACTAATCTGGTAGTGCACAGAATGATCAGAGTGCCAATCGTCCTACTGTAAGTGAATTATCTTGATATCAGACCCCTATAATGAAGGCTTATGCAGCACTAACGGTTGCCTCTCAGACCCCAGGGAAAGGCTCAGTGATTGAGCAATTATGACAAGCTCAATTACTGTCATCATATTATCATAGCTAATCCAACTCTACCATGCTGCGCCTTCCACTGCACTGATCACAGCCAGCTTTTTCACTGTCACTGAGGTGAGAAAGTGCTGTCACTGACACTGCTTGTGCTCCCATGAACACGCTCAAATGAATATGTGGCAAATATGTCAATCTACTGGTACCTGTCTCTGTTTCTATCTTTCAACCGGATGTCTCATGGATGGATGTCTTAATTTTTTATAATTCCGCCTGACAGTGCCACGGGCGTTCTTGCCTGCTGAGCGAAATCTGCAACTCACCTCGACAGAGGGTTTTGTGAGCTGCTCCCCTGATATGGCCGGCGTGCTTCTAAGCAACACTCACAGTGGCAGGCAGAGGAGCGCCCCTGCAGTGACTCTGCTGTGCATTGAAGCAAGTGGAGGCTCATTGGGGGGTGGAAGAAGTGAACGGTTCAGGAGTAGTGTAAGTTAAAGAAGGAACCTATACAAATCAGTGACCCCCACAACCCTTCAGATAATCCTCCAATAGTGGGAGTGACACAGGTCAGTCAAACAGATGTAGATGAGGTCAGTGTTGAGGAAAGTCAAAGACAAAACTTGCACAGAGCAGGTGTTTTGCAGAGACAGTAGGAGTGATGCCAGAGGTGCGAGTCGAGGTGAATGGATCAATTGAGGCTGAGCCTCAGGTATAACCCATTCTCATCCATATAACATCCCTTTATGCTGCCTCTCCCTCCTCTCCACGCTGCTAACGCTGTGTTTCCTTCCCTCTGTGGTCTTGTTTATTCCTCTCACTGGTATACTTCTCCTAAGGGGCCTGATCCCTGCTTGCCTCCAGGCCTGTTTCTCGGTCCTGTTAAGGAGGTGGGGATTAGAGGTCAGATACATGGCCACCTCCTCATCCTGCATCGATCGTTGTCTACATGTTTGAGGAAGTTGTGAAGGCAATGAATGACCTGTTGAGGTGTAAGGTTAGCTTTGTGACCTAATGACTTCCTCTGCTGTCTTTCTTGTCTGTCAGTCACTTCTCTCACAAAATGTTTGTTGTTTCAAGCTCTTAAATGAGAACTTTGGACCCTATTTTCCCATGTTTTTATGTCTAACGGGGACAGTATTGAGGGATAATGCTGTAACCAGCAGCCATGAAATGAGCCACAAGGGCATTTGCACAGTGTCAATGTCACTAAATATTCACTAAAAGCTTAAATAAATACAGCCAGCAATTGAATTCAAAGACCTCACAATGTCAAAATCATCTAAATATTCAACCAGGGCATTAAAATCTCTTTGATAACAACATGACTTTGTGCAACTCTGTTTTTGTCACACTTTGCACTTGAAATAACACAAAATCATGCAGCATTAATTGATGAAATTACATAAACTTTGGTTCAATCTAATAATGGCATTATGGAAGCTTCTGGTAGCTGGTCTTTCAGCTTTTTCAGTCATTTCCATGACAAAAAACTCAAAGCAAATGTTTAATCAAATATACGTATAAGAAGATACACCAACCTTTTGCGTTTTCTCTGCAGTTCTGTGTTAAAAGACAGAACCAGAATGATAAAATTACATTAAAACTTTTAACAAAAAGAAATATAATTAGTAAAGGTTTAAAAGGTTTTTGTTTTATGTGATATTTTCTGTTTCTCTCATTTCTTTTGGAAAATCCTGAAATTTCATTTTTATGAGATTTATCTCTTCTCAGTTTCTTATCATGTAGTTCTACCGTATGTATCTATGAACATTTTAGCCCTAGAGTACATTGGACCCACTGCAGACATCACTGTACGTCTAGAGCAGATCATGTTAAACATAAAGTCGAGCCACGTCAAGCTTGACATCTCTTCAGGAAAAGGAAGCAGTAAAGCACATCTACTGCTGGACTTTCACACAACTTGCCAGGAAAGTAAACTAATCACTCACTTTGAAACAAAGTATCCCATGATGCTGAGAAGTGCTGAGGAGAACGCAAGTGGGTCAGCTTACTGTACAAATAGGGTGGCAAACAAATTTGCATGTCAAAATTAAAAATCAATGTGTTCCACCTCACCTAATGACCAATCTCCCTACTGCTGCTCTTGGGCTCTGATTAACATTCAGGGGGTTCAGGAGAAAATGTTAGAGCAAAGCATTAATCTCTCTCAGCAAAAAAGCTTGTATCTTCTGACAGGTGGGTCAAAGTTGCCGTTTAATCTAGCCCATAATTTCAGAAATGTGCTGACAGAGTGTATTTTAATACATTAAAACCTGGCCGTGTTTGAGAAAGCTCAAAGCGCGACACCTCAGCAGGAAGTCTGTTTCCTTAGCTGAGTTATGGCATGTTGGGAAAAAAAATGTGACGAATGCAACCGAATAAAGCCAAAACAAAGCTGCATCTGTGAGGGACAAGACGTTTTTAATGTTGATATGTTCCCTTTTCTGGCTAAGATGAAATTAAATTTTTAAATTAATAAAAAAAAACAACACTTGTTGCCATTATTACATATTAGTAAGACTAAAATAATACTCACTAAACTGTAAATAATCACTGTATCCTTGATTTTTAGATGGAGTTTTGTTTTAATCTGTAGAAACATTTTTTTACTGACCATTCCACAGTGAAGGGAAAAGTGTAAGATGTTTCTACTTTGACACCTTTTTTAAACCAACAGTAGACAGTAAATGCTGGATTCGTATGGAGCCCTTAAAGACCCTAAACCTGCCACAACTATTTATTTGTTCAACAGCCTGCACTTGACTTTATTGGCCGTTGGCAGGAAGGTGCCTTCAGAGGTGTCCTGCTTGCCTATTGAAAAATGTGTCTCTTACCTCTTGCCCAACCTAGTGGAAATAATATCACTCACACTGAGAGATCATGGTGTCAGGGTCAATTGTCCTGCAAAAGATGGGGGAGATGGGAGACATGTATTGATTTTTCATTTTGTTGGGGTAAGCAAGCATGTTGCGGCTGGATGCGGGTGCAATGAGGCAGACAGAATGTGCTAGACTGCTCTTCCAGCTTGTCACCCGTGAGCTGTGACTGGCGAGAGACACCTTGAAAACAATTATCGCAAAAAAAACTATGAAAACACTATTGATATGCTCTTTTTGTCTCAGCATTCAAGACAGCAAATGCTCTTGGTAATAACCCGTCCGATTACATTATTCAAAGTGAAGCGAGCTGGTGGAGAATATTTGGGAAGGGGATCCAGATAGGAAACTCAGCCAGCATCACCCTGGATGGTGATGAGCCAGAGCTGGCAACTGCACACCATGCTGGGCCTCACTGGGCGGAAATACTTGTCAAACACATTACATGATGCCACAGGTCTCAGACACATCTCGGCAGTCCAGCCCTTTTTTAACAGCAACAAACAACGAATGAATGCCAAATCTTACAACCTCTGTGAACCTTACTTTGTGTGTTCAGCTCAAACCATCTAAAGTAGTTCATAACAGCACAGATGATGTGGATTGATAAAGAAAGCAAGTGATTCCTGTAAACACCTCCATGTTTCTGTTCTCTTTGACTTTGGAGTCGAGGACACTGATCTCATTTTGGATCATAACCTACAACGTACCCCTGTAAATGTTCCCGTCGTTGCAGGACACAACAAAATCACCACAGCTCATTCTGGAACATGGCAGGGTTTAGAAACCCTTCGAGTCAGTTCACTTCCTGAATAAACATGCATTTTGTCCATCGCTTGCCTGCTCCTCATTTGCAAAGGCTACGGTCTCGACGGTGGTGTCAAGGCGTGACGGACATGCAGGGAGGAGAACACAGCGGTCATGCGCTGCCCTCTCTGCGCCCTAGTCACCTTGATGACCGATACAGTGTGGTCTAGGCTCTCCACCCTTCTACTGCGCACACTCTCCTCTGCTGTCTGTGCTGGGAGGGTCAGAGTTGAACGCAGACAATATGAGCTCATCAGTATACCTAACACTTCCTGTTAAGGTGTTAGCACTATCCTACATACGAATGCAATCCACAACCCTTTGTAACGTCGCACAACAAAACACTGAGTGCAGAGAAGACACGTCTGTGACAGGAGCTGAGTGTCTGTCATTTCTGCAGGTCAAAGAACTACATCAAAGCACATCAAAAACTGTTTATGTTTATGGCAAATGGTATAGATACAGTGGAGTAACATTTATATATACTGTATTGTATATATTTATATATACAATATTTATATTTATATTCATATATATATTTTTTTATTTAGATCACCTATCCAGACTAGACATTGTAAAGTATTTAAATTGATGGCGAGCCATCAAATTATTTTCCTGCTCTGAACCATCCATTCATTTTCTCCTGCTTATCCCCCCATCGAGTCGCGGGGAGGCTGGAGTCTATCCCAGCTGTCTTAGGGCAGAAGGCAGGGTACACCCTGGACAAGTCTACAGTTCATCACAGGACACATAGAGACAGACAACCACTCACACTCACATTTAAATCAGCCAATTAACCTAATCCCCATACATGTTTTTGGATGGTGGGAGGAAGCCGGAGTACCTGGAGAGAACCCACGCAGACACGGGGAGAACATGCAAACTCCACACAGAAAGGCACAGGATTCGAACCCAGTACCATCTTGCTGTGAGGCGAAAGTGCTATCCACTACACCACCATCTTCATTTTGGATTCATTATTTTCTTTTTAACTTTATGAAAGCAGAAAGTGAAACCCAAAGTAAATCCATTGGTAATATTCCTAAATGTGTAGAACAAAAAAGTGCAAACACAACTTCAGTCAGTAAAACTTGAGGGGAGCCAGTTAACAAAGTATTATTGGATGTTACTGGATAGACAGATTGGGGTGTAGTTTTTAAGTTTCATAAGTTGGATTGATCCATCTGCCAATTTTCAGCAAATTCAAAGTTGATGAATAGAACGTTACTATTATTTTTATAACACATGATGGCTAAAACTATAACCCAGATGGTAAAAAAGGGGAATTTTCCTGTCCTGATTATTATTTCAAGGGGCTTTCATACACTTTGTTGAACCTCTAGGAAGGGTGCAAAGCTGTCTTCCCTCCAGCTGATATAAAAATCCACCAGTCAAGCTATAAATCAAATTCCAATCACAGTGTATCAAACTTTGAAAGGTTTCCAAGATCACAAGAACCTCCTCACACACCTGCTAGGCATGTCAGTATTTGGGTAAGGCTAGGTATGTTGTGGCAACACACACACACACACACACACGCACGCACGCACGCACGCACGCACACGCGCGCACACACACACACACACACACACACACACACACGCACGCACACACACACCTGTGGTACTTCCTGCCACTAACGCTGTAAGTGTTCCAGTTTCTTTCAGACAGAGGGGGTGAGAGAGATGAGATAGGGGGCGACCCAGCAGCTGGTTACCTTGGCTGACTCTCACACCTGTTAGAGAAAGAGACACACATCACATTACAGTGTTAACGGGCTGTAATAAATGGCTGATGCAAGCATGCGGTAATGGCCTGCGCAGCCTTGGTTTCTCATCTACTTGTTCTGCCATTAGTGGAAAACTCATCAAGCATTTGATTCCAAAGGCAGAGACCAGAGCATGTTTATGTCATAAGAATTTCCACTGTGCAAGCAACATTTCATTCTTGAAGACCTACTTGTGTACTGTACATTTCAAAATCTCACCATTTGACACCCATACTGTGTTTTGGAACAAAGGATTCTCTTTTTTCATTCAATGGCAAAGACTGGGACACTAACAAAAAAAAGTACTTCAGATTCAAAGCCCAGTGTGCCAAACACTTGAGGCTCAATTTTTCAAATTCACTTTCTGCAGCGTGACAGGGTATATTACCATGGTGAGCAGCACCAAGGCTGGAGGTGCGTGTGTGAGTGTGTTGTGTGTGTTTGTGCATGAACATGTGCATCTGGTCGCTCGTGTGTGTTTTTATGTGTGTATAAACATCTATAGAAGGTTTAGTGACATAAAGCCTCTTATTACATACCATGCTGCATCATGGGCTTTGATCACAACTCCTCATGGTAGGTTTTGGCAAGTGGGGGCATCCAAACTGCATGTAAATTTTAGCATTGCTTTTGCGAGAAAAGGAATGTGGAAAAAAAAATGCAAAAAAAATATGCTATTAACAATAAACATCTTGCGTTCAAAAATATAAAAGTATACATTAGTAGCATTGGTAGTTACATATTTCGTTGTCTGCAATGAGGACATTTGACAAAACACCAAGGTTTACAGTACTGTGTTTAGCTGAGGGGGAACAGAAAGGTGGGTGCTATGCCTCCAGCAGGACAGCACTATCAGCTGTAACCTCCATGTGAATGCAACAGAGCAGTGTCTGTGAACCAGCCCCCAGAACAGCGGCTCTCCGCTCAGGTTTACATCACTCCACTGTAACTTCACTGTTTGCTCCTATATTAATGCTCTGAATATCATAGAAAGCACCTTTAAGTGCAGCCGTCATATATGGACTGAGTTCACCAGTGTACCTTCATGATGGTGCCATGTGCTTCCTGCAGTGCCTGTATTCATATTACACTGTATGCATATATTTGTGTATGAGTGTTCTGTGTGTCTGACTGAATTTCTGAATATGCTCCAATGGTGTCTGCCCTCTATCACCTGGTCTATGGCGTTTGCAAATACTGTAGCGGGTGCGTGCGTGCGTGCACGCGCACGTGCACCTGTCCGGCCAGGCCCTTTAGTGTGTGTGGTGCTTGTGTTTAATAATGCATAGTCCCAAGCCCAGGACGGGTCCTTTGATAAAGTACAGCTCCACAGCACATGCATAAGCAGCTCCAGCCATATGCAGAAAGGAGAAATTGATGGTGGAGGTAAAGTCTGTGTTGCTGCTGCTCTGTGTGTGTGTGTTTTTGTGTGTGTGTGTTATTGTGTGTGCGTGTGCGTGCGTGTAAACGAGAAAAAGGCAGAGGAAGATTTATGGATCGTATCAATGTCTGTGTGCAAGTGTTTGATCAGGTGGTAATTTGAGTCTTTTTAGGATGAGTCTTTGTGCTGCGTGAACATGTTTGAAAATTTGTACTTTTTACCATGTCTGATTAGCTGATACTGTATAAGCAAGCAAATATGGAAATGCACATAAAGAACAGAGTGTGTGTGTGTGTGTGTGTGTGTGAGAGAGAGAGAAAGAGAGAATATATTTTCTCAGACTTACTGTAGCAGTGTGATGAGCTGCCAGTGAAACTCAGCAGGGTCAGGGGTCAGATGTGGGGATCCAAGGTTGCTGCCACCTCACCCACTTCAGTCCAACAACAGTTGGAGCTACATTCACAAACAAGCTGTGGTATACATACACATGCAACTATTCATTCCCTTTCTCTGCTCTGGCAAACATGACCCCAGACCCTTTCAAAATAATACTGATCTAATTCGTGCCCCCTTTCCAACTTCTCCCTTGACTTTTTTCTTGTTTCCCTTCAAGTGTTTTTTTGCTTCGTACCATTATTTTCATGTCTTCACTCTCTTTCTTGCATGTCTTACTCATCAACTTTCCTTATCTCATCTAGCTCTGTGAGTTATGAAGTCATCCAGCTCATCACCATGGACCAAAGTCATGACAGCACAAACCTTCCTGTGCCCTAAGTCATTAGACATGTCATACTCTCTTTATCTGCCACCCACCTTCTTCACCTCCTCCCCTCCTCTCTTCATCCGCCCACTCCCCCTTTTTTTCCTCCCTTGCACCGACTGCCACCCCCTCACCCAGTCATAAAGAATAGACAGTCAGATATACAGGAAGAGACAGAGAAAACCCTATCTCTTTTTGTTGCAGCTTTAATTTACTTTGTGCATTAATATTTCAGGGCCCTCTGCAGGCTTGGTGTGGGAGCCGGTGGGAGCTACTGTGTGTGTTGATGCAAGTGTGTGTGTGTGTGTGTGTGTCACATTCCAGCTGTAGAAGGGGAGAGGATTAATATTTTAACAGGCCTTATTGGAGACCCCTGTACCGGCTCTACCAAACTGCCATGGCATGAGTGCACGGTGGTGCCCCGGCTCACCTCCCTGCTCCAACCTTTTATTCTTATTTCACTCTTCCCTCTATCGTCACTTGTGTTTGTCTTCATTTCAACATAGGCTTTACCTGTTTTCAAATTAAGAATTAACTTTAACATGAGCTTTACTCCACAACGAGTGAAAGGTATTCTTATAATAAAATACCTATAAAATAACTGATAATCTAAATTTAAAACAAACGTCAAACATGGAGCATTCTCTGAGATCACCTGATAACATATCAACACAAATTCAAACACAACCTTTTGGTCGTGGATGATTGGCAAATTAACTGACATCTCCTTTTAAGAATGATTAATAAATTCAGGCACTTTTTTAAACCAAAAATATCAAACATTCTGTGTCTAATGTCTCCATTGCAAGGTGTTTCCTCTGTTTTATAACAAATTGAATATCTTTGGGTTTTGGACTGTTGGTCAGACAAAACAAGAGATTATACAGAGCTGATGGTGTTAAATAATTGAATTTCTGGATTATTACAACATGCATTAACAGTCCCTGAATGATCATATTCTTTTTAGAAGTCCCTCACAGCAAGACATAGATAGCCAAACTATAAAGATGTAAGCAAAATAAACTGAAATTATCCCTTACAGGTACATTTATGGAAGCAAATATCAGGCACAATATGACTTCAAACAAATGTGTCCTAGTACATGAAGGTGCAGTGTACCGAAAGAAAAAAGCCCAATAAGCAATTTGGAGGAGTTGGAATTGGATTTTGAAGTTGGAAGAGGATGATGAGGATGCAGGGGCAGCTTTTATCACAGATCAGTGGGTCTCTGAGCGGGGGTCTCCCGGTCGCTGCATCAGGGGCGCCCGGCAGGAGGCCATATTGAAATGAGTTGCCTTCCCCCAGGGTCTTAGCCACCCCTGACATTTGAGTGAGTGAGTGAGTGAGTGTGTGTGTGTGTGCGTGTGTGCGTGTGCGTGTGTGGAGTGTTTAGGGTGAAGGGTGGGGGCTTGTGTTTCCGCCCAGAGACCCGATTGCCTCCGCTCCCCTGCTACTCGTCTCCCCCTCTTCTAACCCTACCCGCCCTTGCCCTCCTTCGATTGGACCCTGTTTCTCATTTGCCTATTCATTTAAAAGCACAAAATGCCTACTGAGATCCAATATGGGGTTGAGGCAGGGGGGCGCGAGTGGGCCCTCAGCAGGGGTGGAAAACACAACAACAACACGATGAAGAGAAGGAGGAGGTGGAGAGTGAAGGAGAGAGGTGGAGGATGCCCAGACCTCCGACAGGAGACGGCTTCAAATGGCTTCCCAGCTCCCTCTCTTCTTTCCATTACTAGTCTTCCTTCCATGTCTCCCTCTCTGTCGTCTCTCCTTTTTTTCTCTTTCTGTTTTTCCCCACTGATGCTCTGCTCACTGGGGTAGTGCTGAGATTGGGAAGTGCAGCCCGCTTGACCCTGCTGCTGAGACGAAGCAGGGGTTCGAACCAGACCCAGTGTGTCTGTGAAGGTCTGTTTTTAAAGAAACCACCCTCTGTCCACCTCTCTGTCATTATTTTCACACCTTTTTCTCACTCACCTTAGAGACTTCCGAGGCTCTAAAAGCCAAAGCAGAGCCCAACTTCTGAAAGTTCTTTCTGTGGGTTTGAAAAGAAGTCAAAGAAGACAGCACTTTGTATAAATGCTAAAGGAAAATGTGGTTAGCCCTGAGTAACAGCGCAAGCACTGTATGACATGTTTTATGCATGGCTGCTGGGTCTCTCAGGTCGGGGAGTTTCACATCAACAAAGTGCGGAGGGTGGCTAAAGGTGAGAGGTATACTGGCAGAGGGCATTCAGGGTGAGGGGGAGCGATGAGGAGTCGGTCGAGAGGAAATTCAGACTCAAAGTAAACAGTTGTAGATTCAAGCAGAAATCAGTCAGTGAGCCATTACAGTGAAAGAAACCAATACGCAAATACAATTTTGGGAAGTTCAGGAATGTTTTTTGACTTAATCCATTCACCGCCACTATGTTTATCTATATGAAAACATGCTTGAAGCGTCTGATTGCGAGGAATGATTTGAGGACCATGAGGGTGGTAAAGTATGACAAATGGAAATGGAAGAAGGCTGACCAATCAGTGTCAGCAAAAATGACAATGCACAATTGTGTCAAATACAAATGAAAATCAGCAGCCGAACATGATTGCTGTGGGGTTGAATTTAAGAGTTATGTGTCAGGGCACAAAGGAACTAAAACACTAAAACTGGCATTATCTGGTGACTTATGGTGTGCCATTGTTTGTGGAATCCCATCAAGGACAGAAAATGCCAGAACTTCTAATAATAAGCCTGGTTTAGCTGCTGAAGGTCCCATTCAAATTGGAATGAAGAAACAGATTGACTGGACAGTAAACACATCTTTGTTCCTGTCTGTCAATAAACCTATGATCAACTTTGAAAATGACAGCACTGGTTCAAAATTTTCAAAAAAAAAAACTTGGCAGGTGATTGGAAAAAACATCTACCAATCAAACTATGAAATGAAAGCAAAACTAGATGAAGGTGAAAACATCGCTATACTTAAATGTTTGTGACAAAATACTCTCCAGTTCTGCATGCTACTGCAACATCTGATCGGTCTGTGATTTGGCTTGCAAGAAGTTAAACAACACCTGGCAAAGTAGTCCAAACCTCTTCTGTAGTGGTTCCTGATACAGTAGGAGTCTCCAAGACCATTTTACACAAATACAAGGTGAAAACAATCCCAACATTGCTGTTGTAGCTTATAAACAGGAAGTAGGGCTGGAGAACTAATAGAATATATTACGCAAATCACAATTTTGGCTTCCCATAATTAAATGACCACCATTGACTGCAATATTAATGCTGAAACTGTGTGACCTGCTCATAGAAAACTCATATCAAATCAAGAGCTTCCTATATTAACAGCCCTAATAGTTTGGTTTAATCTCAACATTGATTAAAATAATTGATGATCACCCATTTGGCTGTGATGATGGCTGGATAACCTCTGCGTATAACAACAGATAAAAAGGCTCTTCTCTGATCTCTCGCCATATTCTTTTTTCTGTTTAAGTACACATAAACACAGACTCACATGCTGCACCAGGCTAATTACGAAGGCGATGCAATTTCCAGAACATAAACAAAATCAAAGGGAGAAGCACTTTCTCCCTTCCACGTTCTCTCTGTAATGGTTTTCAGTAAGTGAATTTGGGTCCAGCTCACAGAAACACCTCTCCTTGTTATCGTTAAAAAAAGCATATTGTTCTCCTTTGCCAGAACAAACCATAATGGAAGCTGTCAAAGAACCCAAATTACCATTAATCCATTAATCAGCTTTCTGTACAGAGATGACAGACCACCGCAAACAAAAGTTACAATTTAAATGGTGATCTAATTGCTGGCTAAATCATCTATTTCAAAAGTGAAAGTTTTCTCCAACAGTTTATGTTTCTTTCATTTCTCCCCCTGCAATATGCTGTTGCTCATTCCAATGCTTTCATCGACGGTGTTTTTCTGCGTGAATATTTAAAGCATCAAAATGGTGAAAGCACAGCGTTTACAACAACACTGTACCAAAACACTGCAATCAGGAGATGATCTCACGTATGCAAAAATGAAAACACAAGCGGACCCCCTCGCTTTCACGTTTGACAGAGTACTGTTCCCTGTTGAATACATTAGAGGAGCCGTAGAATGAGAGCAAATGAATGCCCGCTCACTTCCCCAGCACCCCGGCCTCGCTGGGATGCAAGACAACGATTCGTCCCCATTACATTTTTCATCATACCTGCGTGAGTGGATTTCCACCTCCCCACCCACCATGAGACAACACTGAAACACATATCACCTACCTATGGTGCTACGGTATCTACCTACTCACTACATTTGTGCCTACACCTTGACCTTACAAAAAATCTCCATGACAACCCTGAATGATAAGTGCCGGGGTTAAGATTCAATGCCTCACACAGGCAGGATCCTCAGGAGTGAAAGAAGAGGGTAGGAAAGAATGAGAGACAGCAACAAACACAAGATCATGGAGGAAGAGATGATGGGGATGGGGGAGGATGGGGGGGGGGGTAGTTGGAGGGGCAAGAAGGACATCTATCCCCCTTTAAGCCCACCTTATTGGTGAGTGGTGACCCTGGACGTGGGGGTATTGTCTAGGCTCCTTATCATAATGTAGGCTGTGTTGTCTTCTCCATTACACCTCGGCCATTCAATTAGCCCCCATTACCATAGTAATAGAGCGCTGCATCGCTAGGGTCAGGACTGACAAGGGGAGGAGGAGAGCGGTCAGAGGGAGAGAGAGGGAGACAGAGACGTCAGTATACCTGTAGGCACCCCGATGCCAGCCTCAAATATGGCCCAAAAATAAGTGACGTTAAAATGAGAAATCACGCAGGCATTACTGGGAAAGAGTGAAGGCTTTCACTGCAAAACATTTGGCAAAATTAAAAGATACCATATACCAACAATGTAGGCAAAAGGTGCTTTCTGAAAGACTTGACGTCACCATGAGATGTGGACATTTTGACATGCAAAGCTTGAAAAAGCAGTGAATTTATTACGGAAATTAAAAGCAAAGAGCAGAAGACCAAGTTGATGTGGCCGTTTTGCACAACGTCAATAGTGACTTACAATGACTGGCACTAAGTGGTAGTGATTACCAATAATGGGTGTTGCGAAGCAAACGCAACAAGACTCCTGTTGATAGAGATTTCTTTTTAAAGGGCAGGAAAGAAGAAGAGGGGAACTGAAGATGGTGACATAGATTTCTTTTCTTAGCTTTGGTCACTTCTTTGAGAGAGTGAAGTAGAGTGACAATAACAGGTGAGACCAGATTCCAGGAAAACTGCATGTTGACTAGACAAAGATGTTCGCAGAAGGAAAAATTCTGATGGGCACAGGCTACATACCAAGCCAGTGGTTCACTTTATCACCATCATCTGTTCCTCTGTTTATTTCCATCATCACTCTGCCTAAAAGCTAATACTGTTTCCCACTAGCTGGTTCTTGATGCCCTCATTTTTCCTGTTTTCCCTCATGATCTCTTACTTCCCACCACCCACAAACTCTTTCAAACTTCCCCTTCTTTTTGCCTAATTTTCTCCTTGTCAGATCCTGTGCCAGGGCACGTGCCAAACAACCAGTGCCTGCCTCTTGTCTCTGTCTGCATGTTGCCCTGTTGTCGCCGTCACTTTCTGGCATTGTACCCATGCAAGAGGGAGAGAGACGGTGAGGGAGACAGAGAGAAAAGGCGAGGGGCAAAGAAGAAAGGCAAGGAAACAAGGGAATGTATGCAGATGCAGGGCCCTTCTCGTTTACAAATATGCAAATGCTGTTGCCTTTGTGATATGCAAATGAGAGATTACAGAGCGCTAATTAGGGTCAAAAGAACTGTTCACGTCAATTAAGGGAGGATGAAAAAACGATCCCCACTCTCGCTGGCCTCTAGCCGCCAACCCCTGCCATGGATATCCTCAGCTTTTGTCTTTAAAAAATGGAGACATGAAAAAGACAAATAATGAGAGACATGCGTATAGGAAGAGGGGCACCAGCGTTTGGATAACCAGCATGTATCCTGAAAAGGGCAGAGGTCCAGGTTTGTTTGAGAGGAAGGACATAATTGGCTTTTTAGTTTAATCACAACAAGCGACAAATCTTTGTCTCCCCCCAAAAAGTTTGAAATTAACTGTACAGATCAATTTTAAAAATCGGGTTGATTTAGTTAGGGAACATGATGCTTTTTCACAAGTAGGTATCAGTGTATGAAAACGTTTGGTGTCAGGTTTGATATGTCTGATTATATTAATATATGTAGAGAATGAATTTTAATTTTCCATCACCTGCACGCTATTCCTTCTATCCCAATATGACAAAATAGCTACACCTTCCTAAGTCTGGTGTGCAGAATCTCTGAACTCTGATGAAAAGGAGATTTTGAAAATTGAAATTAGTAAAGTCCAGATGCAACAAGGCCGTGGCAATATAGTAGTATTAAAATATCCACTTGTAATGCCAATCTACAATCTGCAATTCCTTTAGATCTCGGACCCCACCTGTCAGGTACTGAGAGCGAGAATCTGTAAGTGAGATCTGGTGAAGGTAGCAGCATATTTAGATCAGGACAATAGAGAAGCTTACAATATATTATACAGCAAGTTAAACACAATAAGGGGGACAAAAAAAGATCAGAAGGTGAATGACAGAAAGAAGCAGACCCTGTTTCCCCTGTCCCTCGTCTTTCTGTCACTCCCTCCTTTGTCAGTGTGTCTGTCTGGTGTGTGCTGGAGGAACACACTGTTATATTTGCATCCTAATGACCCCTCCAGTGGCCCCTGAGGCCGGGCCCTCTGCATTACCCAGAGATCAATTAGGGCCAGGGCCCGGCGTCTGCTGTGCCCCATTATACACCCTGATACCAACTTCCTCTCTCTCATTGTCACTTCCCTCTTTCTCCCACATGTGTCCTTCATCTGTACCTCAGTCTTCTCACATCTCCTACATGTCTACCACAGCAACAAGACACACACACACATTCACTTATTATACAGACCAACCCCCCTCCCCATCACATACTAGAGAAACACACACATTTTGTTAATAATGCACACAAAATCTACCTCCACATATGCACACACATGCACATAACTGCTGCTGCCCTCTCTATGAGCCTCTGTGGTGTGCTGTAGAGGTGAAGAATGAGCAGGATCTGTCCACAGAATTTCCTCTCTGTGTGTGATTCCATCTCTTAGCCTTGTTGCCGGGCAAAGCCGCACAAAGACCTGGGCTGTGAAATGTACATCCTTTTCACAGAGCCAGGTGTTCATAAGGCTATTGTGGCTGCCAATCACATTGATAAAAAAACAGTGATTCAACCAGGGGATGAAGAACTTGACTGAGGATACACACAAATACATGCACCTCGGTTTTAGCTTTTTGTCAAGTTTAATTTGACTACAACACAGCAGATAGAATCCTACAAACATATCACACACACCGCTCTAACCCAATGGGGTCAGGGAGAATGCACCTTTGGGGTTGAGGCTATGGCCCATGGAGTGTGAAGCCATACTAAGGTCTGGAGTTTTGAATCAAACTGTAACAAGTATTCCTAACATGCAGTGCTCCGAGTGAGGGAGGACAGCCATGAAAAAAAAAATCAATAGCACACACAACATAGTCTCAAAACTGGTGCTTTAGGTCAAAAATATCTGCCTGAAACTCATCAACACATGGCTAAGATAGTTAAAAAGCAAAAGTTCAGTGAATGAAAATGTATGTTTCCTCTGTTTCTCATTGATATTTGAAGTGTACTGTACATACTATTGATAATATAATCTACAGCGACCTAAACAAATCAATAACTGCATGGCTAGAGATTTAAAATCAAGTAATTAAATCCCATTTTTCACCACTATTGTATTCAGCTTAAGAGCTTATCCTCAAGCTATGTAGACAAAACCCTTTCTGTAGTTTCTGCAATTTGTTAAAAATCATTTACAGATTTGATATTTATTATCTCTACATATTTTGAGAAAATATTAGCTGAATAGTTTATTTTGGAAAATGTGAACATTAGCCTTAGAGTTACACTTTTAACGGTAAATCTGAAGTCACTACAAGGAGCTGACTGGTGTAGCTTAGCACAAAGACAGCTAGCCAGACTCTGTCCAAAGGTAACAAAATACATCCATCAGGACGCCTCAGCCTTCTTTTGCCAATACTTGTTTTCAGACAGTTACAGGGGATGCAGGCAGCCATAGCCGGTGAGTCAGCCTTCTCAGGTTTCATCTGACTGGCCTTGCATCTAGCAGAAAGAATGCTAAACACTTCATCTGCTGTATTGTGAGCCCTTGAGAGTCGGCAGGTAAAGATGGCATCCATCCTTGGAGATTTCTCCTCAAAAAGGCTTTTGGAAATGCAACATCTCCCTCCGCTGTGTGTGGCATTCCTTATGGAGGAAAGCGCACCTGCATGGCTTTGTTACCCATCGCTCTATCAAGAGCTCTACACGGGTAATAAAACCGTGTGATAAGAGTTGAGACGCCCCCATCACTTCCCCCCTTTTACAGCAGTAAAACTGCAGTTCACATCAGTAAATACGAGCAGTATAATTGCATAAAGACCCTTCATAATTTACAGATATGACTGGTCTCCTTATTGTTACAGTATGTACTTCCCATCTATCATTCTAATCGAATAAAAAAAATCATGACTAATTGTCCTCCATGTTTCTTCTTTTGGATGAGTCTGGTGTCTAGACTGACACTCTCTTCTGCTATGCCCTGCAGGTGTTCATAATACATGCACAAATAATACTGTCTCCACTACAAAGCGGCGGCTGTTTACTAACCTGATCAGTCGTCATATGTCATGAATTTGTTAGAATATGGTCATTGTGAATTATGAAACTGTTAACTGGTTTAGTACAGAATGAAATAATTCTCAGTTTTCCTGATGTAGGAAAAACAGCAAGAATACAAATATTTCAAGCTCTTGAGTTTGGTCCTTTCATGCATGATGAGATGAGTCATGATGCAGAGTAATAACTTCTGAAAATGCTCCGACCTAAACTAATGCAAAGTCTGACAGTCTTTGACTGCATTATGCTACATTTGGGCTACTATCTGTAATTTAATCTTTGCAATTTATGAACAATGCAAAAAGTGAAATTGCTGTGCCAGCAAAGGCAGAGGCAAAAATATATATAAATAAATAAACTATAAAACAACAAGGACAGTGCAGTAATGGGAGGGAGAGAGGGCCATGACATGCAGCAAATGTCCCAAAACCAGAATCAAACTCTCGACTCTGCGTTCACACAGCATGCACTGGAATCCGTTACCAAGGCGCCCCAATTATTTTCTTTTTAATCTGTCTCTTGCTAGCTTTAACTTTATGAGAGGAAACAACTTCTGAAGGTTGTGGAAAGCTTGAGGTCATGGTTACAGTCACATGGAGTCAACATGTTGTGTTCACTCCACTACTGTCCTTCATGCAGACCAAGTACTCTACCTTGTGCAGACATTTTTACTTCTACGGATATTCTGTATCATAGCAACCAGAAGCAACCAACCAGTGTCGCAGATGATGAAAACTGCTCCTGGTTGCCCTTCTGTGTTCTATACTTAACAATAAACAAGTGTTCAATTAAAAGTGTTTTAAAACAGCCATCTCTTCCATTTTAAAGCAAAACTACCTAATAATAGCTTAATAATAAAGTTTAGGGAAAACAGACTCACTTAAATCAGAGAAAAGCAACAGTCACAAGTTCACCATCAACTATAGAAATACATTCCAATGACAAGTCCTCATTTGTACTGCAGCCACTCACCTCCACAGATTTAGCCACAAACCCCAAAACACCTGAGCACTTGTTATCCATTAAAGTTGTTGATTTGGAAAAGCAACATGTCACAGCACACCCATCAGCAATATCTGCATCTGTCTTCAGTTTCCTTGATGCAGTAAGTCCAGATACCTCTCTCTCCGAACACAAAGCCAGCTGATTTCACCAACAGCCCTTCTGCTGGTCCACCCACATTTTCAATGTTCAAAAGCTATTGTGTTTGAAGTTGCTTTAAAGGTCAAACTATTGGTGATTCACTTTAACAGTTTACAGAATAAGGTAATTTC
The DNA here is from genome assembly GCA_029721515.1 of Synanceia verrucosa. NCBI lineage: Eukaryota > Metazoa > Chordata > Actinopteri > Perciformes > Synanceiidae > Synanceia > Synanceia verrucosa. The sequence continues at coordinate 11,824,123 of CM056557.1, read as the reverse complement.
TACTGATATACATTGTTAGTTCAGAACCATTTTGACTTAGAATGCACACTACTCAGTGATATTTGGTAATGAATGAAAATTCAGATATTTTGAAATCATATTGTTTGCCACTGACTGTATAGTGTATAAGATTATTGGGTGTTCATTTTCTGGCCTTTGAGCTTTGGAATAATTTTATGCGATTTAATGCATGATACGTAGGAGAGCACATGCTCTTTAACTCAATGTCTTAGCTAGTTACTCTTGTGTATCAGTTGGTAGGAGATCTCTGAGATCTTCATCCATGAATGAGATGTTGATGACCTTTTCCATCTGACTTGGTTGTACCCAGAAGTAGTTGAGCTAATGGCTTTTATTCAGTTGTTTCACCAGGTGGTGAAAAGTCCTCGTTATTTCCTCCTGAGATTAACTGGGTGTGCAGAGATTCTGTAATGCTGCCTCAGCTGCAACAAAACCACCCTCCTGCAATATTCATATGCACATATCTGGGCCCCACTGATAAAAGATTACACCTCTTAGCGAAGGATACTGTTTTCTGTAGCCATACGTGAATGTATGTGAAGTATAGAAAGAAATATTTAATTGTGCTGCAGATGAATGGTTTTGTAGGTTGTCCAGGCAGGCTTGAACCAGTGAGAACCGAACATCAAAATTATGTTAAATCATATTTATTGTCTCCCTTTAATCTCCTGAATTCCTCAGTACAATTTGTAACTAAGGGCGGCACGGTGGTGTAGTGGTTAGCACTGTCGCCTCACAGCAAGAAGGTACCGGGTTCGAATCCCGGGCCCGGGGCCTTTCTGTGTGGAGGTTGCATGTTCTTCCCGTGTCTGCGTGGGTTCTCTCTGGTACTCCGGCTTCCTCCCACCATCCAAAAACATGCATGGGGATTAGGTTAATTGGCTAATTTAAATTCGTAGGTGTGAATGTGAGTGTGAATGGTTGTGAGTGTGAATGGTTGTCTGTCTCTATGTGCCCTGTGATGAGGTGGCGACTTGTCCAGGGTGTACCCTGCCTTCCGCCCTAAGACAGCTGGGATAGGCTCCAGCCCCCCCGCGACCCTATGAGGATAAGCGGTAGATAATGGATGGATGGAATTTGTAACTACAAACAAGTTTGTCCTTTGATACATTTAACACTAACACACTGATCAAGCATGACCTTATGGCCACTGACAAATGAGTGAATAACACTGATTATCTCTATATCTTGGCACCTGGAATATATAAGGTAACAAATTTTATCATCAGAGTTGATGTTAGAAGTAGGAAAAATGGGAAAGACTGAGGATTTGCCAACAAGAACCAAACAGTGATGTCTAGAGGACTGGGTCAGAGCATGTCCAGAACTGCAGCTCTGGTGGGGTGTTCCTGGTCTGCAGTGGTCAGGATCTATCTAAAGTGGACCAAGGAAGGACTAGTGGTGAACCAGAGAAGAAGAAGAAGAAGAATTCCTTTATTAATCAATATTAAAATTACATTACATTTTTTCACTCTGTTAGTATATATATATTTTTCAATTGCACATTACACACACAAGTCATGAAACAAACACATGCACATGCATTAGAGGAGAGGTGTCAGAGTGAGGGGGCTGCCCCTTATCCAGGCGCCCCGAGCAGTTGGGGGTTCGGTGCCTTGCTCAAGGGCACCTCGGCAGTGCCCAGGAGGAGGAACTGGCACCTCTCCAGCTAGTCCACTCTCCACATTTTGGTCCGACCTGGACTTGAACTGGCAACCCTCCGATTCCCAGCCCAAGTCACTACAGACTGAGCTACTGCCGCCCCACAACAGGGTCATGAGAGGACAAGGATCATTGATGCAGGTGGGGAGTGAAGGCTGGTCCTGGTGGTCTGATCCAACAGACCAGAGAAGTTAATGCTGCTGAAGATAGAAAGGAGTCTGGATACACAGAGCAGAGCAGTTTGTTGTTGATGGGGCTGGCTTGGCAGAAAAAAGGACCATCGTGATATGGCTGGTGGGCAGGTGGTCATAATGTTACGCCTGATCGGTGTACATTACATCATATTAAAAGCATACACCAATGATCCAACAGCATGTTATAGGGCTTGCCTAATCTGAAGTGCAGCCAGTACTGCGCTCTCTTTACGTTCACTACATATCCATAAAACTAAGAAAAAAAACAAAACAAAACAAAAAAACAATACAGTGTATGTTTGTTGTTTGTATAAAACAAAACAACATTCTGATGAATGAAAAATGAAAAACTTCTCGAGAGACAGGCTGACAAGATATTTTGTCTTAAAACGTAAGGACATGGATATGACATGTATGTATTCCTTTGAGACCTTTGAGTCTGATCAATAGGCATTAACCTTGTACTTATCCTAATTCTTCACCTAATGCTATCCATAAATAATGCAAACATTCACGAAATAAAAAAACATTTTTGACAGAACCAGTTAAACATCTGGCTAGTGGGCTATGTATTGCAGTCATCTCAAGTATGGATAAAGCCGACCACGAACAGGCATGCAGACAAGTCAACATATTCTCTGGCAATCATCCCTTACAAGTCTAGTCTTTTACTGCAGACGGCTCTGTCTGAGCTGAGGGACAGATTAGAGTGGCAGTAATAGAGTGGTTTGTAGTGTGTGTGTGTGTGTGTGTGTGTGTGTGTGTATTTATCTGCGTGTGAATGCCTCTCTGCTCATGTGTCTCATTTAAATGTGCAGCAAACACATCAGTGCACTGTAAGTATATTTGTGTGCACCTTGCAAGAGGACATCTGTACGTGTGTGTGTTTTGTGTGTGTGTGTGTGTGTGTGTGTGTTGTGTCACAACACTATTTGACTTTAAGCTAAGACATGTGAGGGCCTAACAGACAATGCAGGTTTCCGATCAGCATCTCTCTGGCCCTGCACGGGCCCTTCGGCCTGGATAAGAGGTGGAGGAGGAGGCAAGGCCCCGGGGCCCTGGGACTCGACCCCTGCAGCCTGCCCTCTCATCCCCACACTGAAGGTCCCTTTCCACCTCTCAGCAGCTGTCAATCCAAAGCCACAGATGGGAAGTGTTGGGAAAACCATGAGAGAAGCTACATGGGCTGTGTGTGTAAGTGAGTTTTAAGGTGGTAAAATGCCTGTTTGTTTGCATGTGACACATACAAATATAAAATATATTATTCATATTATATTATTTTTCTCATAATTCTGTATTGCTGAAAACAGCAAAACCAGCTCACTTAAGCATAATATTATGCACAACCAGATTTTTTTTTTAAATTGATTGTAGGAAATGTATAAAGTAAAATCATAAATGAACTGAGTTTGTGTAAATCTATGGTAACTTGAGTAAACAAACAGGTTTCAGAAGTTTCCATCATGTTTATGGTTTGGTATTCACTTCTGTTTTAAACAAACCAAAGGAAAATAGTCTTCTCTGCTATGGATTTTTTTTGTTGGGTTTACGTCTTTAATTAAACAAACTGTTGATGGTAACAAAATATATCTTGCATTCACGAGCAGGTCAAATCAGTGCTTTCAGTAAGAGCTAAAAAAAAAAAAAGAGCAACATCTGGTTAGCTGAAGAAGTTAAGGTATTGTGCAAATTATTGGACTTCTGGGGCCTGCAGATCACTAGCATTGATTTCTGCCTCTCCAGTCAATTAGATCAATGGGACATCTTTAGACCTGCTTAGCCATGTGTCAACTGTCACACTCTACTATCCCCTTCATTTATACTCCAGCACATGCTGCCAGAGCACAGATGGCAACCAATACAGTCGTTACAGCCTGTAGAACAATGATCTGAAACTGATGAACAAAATGTGAACGCAACAACTTAAAAGGGGGGTGGGTTGAATTTTAGTCTGAAGCCTTGAAAGCAAGCAAGATATTTTTCAGTGTTCCCAGTGTCAAGAGACATAGAAATGACACAAACATAAATACAAGGCAAAAGAAAATGAAAACATATTGCTATCTTTGTTTGAACCATGCATGTACTGAAACTATGTCAACAAGACACTACTGACAACTACCAGGACCCTTGAGCAAGTCCACAATGCCTAACAAACAATTCCTTCAGTGTTTATCGAAGTTATCTGGAGAACTCGTCTTCCTATTCTCAAGAGATATTTCTTATGTAACTGATACCGTAACATGATGGCTCCAGCACATGGAGAGGGGAATTTGAATTATCTAGTGGCAGAAAATATGTTGAGGACCAACTTGTGGACAACAAAAGCAGTTGGCTGAAAGACTGGTGCAGTAAAGACTGGTGAGTTTCTAAAACACAGACTTGCAAATGTAGACCACATGCCAACATGCCAACACTGGAGTGCTGCTACCTTGTGACCTCCTGGCCCCGCCTCTGCAGCCAACCTGTGCATGCGCGCACACACACACACACACACACACACACACACACACACACACACGCACACACACTTTGGCCCCCTCCAAACAGCAGCTTGTGTCAAGACCCTGGGAGGCTGGCTGCCCCCACCCTGCACACCCCTTTCCCCTCTCCCCTCCTAGTGACCCCCTCAGCAACAGACCATTGTTTACTTTCACTCTCCTCTATGGCCCTGCTGGTCCGGGGGCCCGGCCGAAACGTTACATTATTGTCTGGTCCTCCCTTGCACACACCACCCCTCCCTCCCGACCCGGCCTGACCCCATTCACAGTCCTCAAAAGCACCATCTGTATCACCCAACAGTCAGGGAGTGAGGGAGACGGAGAGATGGGGCAAGAAAGGGAAAGAAAACAAGGCGGGGAGAAAGGAGATGACGGCTGAGGAGGGAGGGAAGGAAAAGGGAGAGAGAACGAGCGGCATCTGAATGGGTGCTGCGCTGTCTGTCGGAAAGTATCTGTCAAATAGTTTTCACAGTGTGAAGGCTTCCCTGCTGCTTTTCTTTCTTCAAACATTGTCCTTATTGATTTTTTTTTACTGCCTCCTTTTATATCTTTCTCCAATTTCTACTTTCCCAATCTCCTAATCCTCCATGCTTTTCCCCACTCTGCTTATTTCCCCGTAAAGTTTTCTCAGACTACCCTGCATCACTGTTCCTTTGACCCGCTTCTCTCGTGCCTTCCTTCCTCCCATCTCCATCCTTCCCTCCACCCCTCCTCCTCCTCAGAGTACATCCTTCATCTTGCTGTAGTATTGCAGGAGCATTCCAGGGCCTCTTGTATGGCTGCATGTGTGAGGAAGGCGGATTTTTCCCATGGGGCCGCAGGTGAAAACTGGGACTCACTCTGTCCGCCGAGGGACGCCATCTGTCCCTGTCGACGCACTTGCTAGAGGGGAGCCCTGTCACCCCTCCTCCTTTCCCCTCCATCCATCCCACCCTCTGTCCATCCACTTGCCGTCGCTCCCTCACGCTGGTCTGCTGTGCTGAATCACCCAGGAATGCACCCCCTCCCTCGTTCCTTCCCTCCTGTTCTCCCTCTGTCCCGTCACTAATTCATCCCTCGCTCCCCTTCATTTCCCTCTCACTCTGCCTCCTTTCGACTTGACTACGCCCATCTCTCTCCCCTTTCTCTCCATCTCTAATCAATCATCCATATATGACACCAGTGGCAAAATTATTAAATTATCATACATTTGTGATGAGCCAAGTGAGAACAAGGGATACTGTTTTAATTGCCAGCCCATGACCTCCAATTATGGGTATCAGTGTATTAGTTTGATATTTGGAGAAAATGAACTCAAGTGAGTTTGACATTTTCCAGTAAATGAAGCAATAATATGCATACAATGGATGTGATTTATTTAACAAATTGCCAGACATTACTACAACAATAGCATGACATCACACTGAGACTGAAATTTAAAAAAAAAGATGTCACCTAAAGAAATGTGTTGCTGCAGTAGGCTATAGGCTTTGCTTTATTAAAATAAATATTTCAAGATGATGTATTTTCTAGATAAAAGCTTTCAAAGGCATTACTCAGACAGTGTCTTGTTTGCAATGTGGGATAATTTCATGTTTGAAAAATAGACTAAATCTGTGATTACGCCATAGCCACAAAATGGCGTGCAGTATAATTAGTCCTTCAGACTGAAGTAAACAAACTCGTGAGGTCATCAAGCAAGCCGCTAGCATGGGAACCAGAGGGAGTCCTTCTGAGGTGCTGTGTGCCTGCAGACTTGGGCCCAGCTGTCAGTCCTATATGTCCGTCTCAGCCCTGGTTCTGACTGCTGCAACACTCAACGGTCACATGAGTGCCAAGGGACAGTGAGCGCGCACTTTCACGTGGGAACCTGGTCGCGACGTGCAGACAAAACAAACGCAGGGGCAGCTAAGTGTGAAACCTCCAAACTGTCACGGAGAGGGTGAGCGAATGATTGGATGACTCCCCCCCCTTCCCCCTCACACTTCCTCCCATCCACTCCACCATTCTGCCATCGACCCTCCTCCCTCACTCACCCATTCTGGTCCCAAAAACTCCCACAACCCCCCACAAAGCATCCAGACAGATATGCACAGAGACACACAGTCACTTTTGCCCCCCCGTGCACACGCACACATACACCTCCACACCCCCTGTCAATCAGAAAACCGAGTGTCACGCAGTCACAGACACTGTCAGAGAGAAAGGGAAGACAAAAAAAAAATGGCCAATCAGTCACTTCATCACTCTCTGCCCCCTTGGTTCCCCCTCTCTGGGCTACAGCACAAAGACGGACAAGAAAAGACTGTGAGGGGAGCAAATGAGAAGGTGATAGGTAAGAAAAAGAGAGAGCAGAGGACAGTTAAAGTGTCCCCATTTTCTCACTGGCCGATTGCAACAAAGAGCCAGGCGGGACACTGCTCTGGGGTGGCGGTTTTTTGCCAGGGCCTCCCTTCGATCCCTACCCCCCAGCCCTCTTAGGTCACCCCTCCAGTGACCCCGCCTCGATTGTTTCCCATCGCTCTGTCAGCTCTGATTGTTGCTGACTGGTTAAATGGCTGAAAACCAAAATGGAGGGGCTGGGGGTGAAAAAAAAGTGGAAAAGAAAGAGATGGAGGGTGAGGATTTGGGGAAAAAGGGTGGAAGACGCCCCCACTTTTTTTCCCTGCAATAACTGACTATTTGACCCAAATAAACAATCTCTCGACCAAAAGAAGTGGCAGGAGGAGGAGGAAGAGGATTCAGAGGGTTTGAGGTTCGAATTGTTGGGTGAAGATGATGAAATAGCGCCACCTCTGTAGTTAGAACTGTAGGGGGATTAGAGGGGTCCGATGGGCCTTTATGACCAAATATTCTCAGGAACTAAAGGAACTGAACTGAGGAACTACACTTGATTAATGTTTGTCTTTCCACTGCATCTCAGGAGCAATGAAAATTAACGGTCCAAAGGGACTTTACGCACGATAAGCAAGCCAGTAACTGATATATTAACATATATTTTGCACATCTAAGAGGCGGACCAGTTCATGATCCATCAGCCCTACAAACTAACACTCAGCCACGTCTATCAACAAACTGTCCAGCGAACGCCTTACTATCAAGCAGTGATTTAAAACCTATAAACCCCACTTGGTTTCTGTTATAGTCAACAGATTTCATTGATACAGTAGCAACCTGAATGGCCTCACTATCTGACTTGGATGAGATAAGTGTTTAAAGACCTGTTCCTGATCAATTATGCAAGCATATCCATTCCCTCTGCTCCCTTCCAATCAAACAGCTAAATAAGCCATGGTCTGGATGGACCCTTTGCTCTAATTGGACAAATGGCTTGCTTAATTGATCATTGATTGATGATCAATAGGGAACATGTGTTCTTGTTCTTTACAAGGCAGGTGATTGAAGGCCAGCTATAAAATCAGCCAGATAGTTTGACAGACGCCGATGGGCTCTCATCACCTTACTGTAAGGGGGAAAGCAGAGCGAGAGGCAAACAGGGAGACACAGGAAGGCTGCTTTCTTCCTTTTCCCAGCTTGGTTGAGATGCTCCTACCTTCAATATGAAGTGAAGTAAAGGAGCGAGTCCCTTTAATTCAATTACACTAAGAGTAAAAGAGATACGAGAGAGTGAGGGAGTGGACTGAAGACTGAATGTAGAGGAGAGAATGTGCACTCCATTATGTGCATCACTTATCAGTCAAGACACCTGTTTGAAAGCAGTGTGTGCTCAGAGAGAGGGAGGGCGTCTCAACGGCGGCAGCGTCCCGATAGAATAGGGGGACATCATTGTGGATCTCTTTGATCTGCTGCTCATAGATTTGTTTGAAAGGATCCGGGTGGAGAGAGAGAGAGATGTGGACAGAGCCACAGAGAGAGAGGAGACACTTCAGCCAGGCATCAGTAGGCCTTCGCCCTCAGCCTCAGGTACCCATCCCTGCTCTGTTTCTGAGCCAGCTCTATTAAATATGAAACGCTAAGACAAAAGGACGGAAAGTGAAAAGGGAGGGAGCGGGGGCCATAAAGGACGCCACTCAATGCCTTTGAAGAGGCACCGAGACGAGAGGCACCTTGCAAACACACACACACACACACACACACACACACACACACACACATACGCCAACCCTCCAAATGATGTGGGCGGATAGGATAGCAAATATCCACATTTGCATCTTGTGTCTTTTATATCACTTTTCATGGATATACCACAAATGGAACACTGTCAGTGAAATTAGACCTGAAAGCCTCGGTTAGCAGCAGATAATACATGCATACATGAGTTTGGAGTGGCATATGTGTTTAAATGGACATTAAGACAGCTGAGATTAAAGTGCCTTTAAAGGGTTGTGAGAGGATGGGATATGTAGAAGCAAAGATAGATGTTTCTTTTTAAGGCAACAAATGAAGAAATAAATTAATGTGTACAATTTAGATTAGAAAAGAAACACTGGGATACTATACTCTTGGTTAATTGGTCATGCCATTTTTTGCATGGTAGGATATAATACCTGATAAAGATGCCTCTATTGAATTTGTGTTTTTTCATAAATTTCTTGTTTTAGTTTGTGTTACATTTTCAACCAAGGAAGAGAGCCTTTTGATTTCAAGGTCTTGTGCTGCAAAATTGTGAGAATCTCTCTCTTTGACTGGATCATTGCTGTCTTTTCATTCTTTCAACATTAAAGGAGTCAAGACAATGTAACACTAATTTAGGAAACATGTTGGATGGATGCTATGCTAACTTGCAACAATTATAACTATAATTGTAGAAGCATTTTTTGTATTGTTCCAACTTTACCCTTGTATTTAAAGCTTTTTAAGTGGGACCGCGATGGGAAAAAAATCCCTCAAAACTTTATTGTCGAATGTAGTTTAGTTTAGAATGTAGTATGGGAATGCACTTTTTTTTTTAGGAGACTGGGTTGTATTATGGCCTCTATTACATTAAATCCATCATTTTGATAGGGAACAGTATGACAGTCTGTTAATATATCAATCACAGTTAAAAGCTACAATAAACATCTGCTATTAATTCTGCTAATTAATATTTATTACGTAATTGCAAACCCCCAAAAGAGTGAAACAGAATTCATCAAAAAGCTAGAATCATTAATTTTCACATCAACAGCACTGTTAGAGGAGGGAGCAGCAGCAATGACACAGACTGATAACTTAGCCTCTGAGCGCGTCTTAAACTAAATGACCCCTATCAGACAAACTTCAATGGGCTGTCTTTGGAAAACAATCAGCAATGTGCTCCTCCCTGACCTTTTGCGACTCAGCAGGCTTGGTCCAATCACAGAGTATTGACATTATCCACCACACGCCATTTATAACGTCAGCCGCCGCTCGCCTCAAAGGTCCAGTCGAAATACCAGCACAGTTGTGTTTTGGTTGTGTTGAGTTTGAAGGAGAGATGTGGGGTGAGCGAGTGATTCAGGTAATTTTGTGAGCCTGGGCAAGGTGATTAGAGTGATTGCTCTAGGTCAATATCGGTTTAGATTTGTGCTCTATTTGAACACATAAACACCCATCTGTGCAAAATACGACAAGCATACATATGTAGCTGCACAAGGATGAACAGAGACTTCCGGATGCACAAACAGAGATACCACACACCCTGTCCATCTCTGTGACAACGAGACACCTTCCTGGCTTACACAAAATTTAGACTTATGACGAAGGCTGGAGGTCTGGGTGTCTAACTTTGGTCACCAGGTCTTCTAAAAGCACCTCAAGGCCTCGTCAATCCTGCCAGATCACCCATTTTATCCCCATCTGGGGGTGATCCATCTCGGCAGGCCAAGCCAGGCTCCATTACCCCCAGACGAGCTGTGAAATGGCCATTATGTGTGTGCAGGCATGTGGGGGGAATGGGCCTCTGTGTCGGCCGTCAGCCTTTACCAGCCAACAATGGGCCTCATATATGTGGTTGAATAGCCTGCTCAGGCCACCAAATACAAATACATTGAAATAGTATTGGCCGTTTGAGAAAAGATGAAAACAAGCCAAGACAGCAATTGCTGAAGAGGTTGATGCTTGGATTGGATGCAAGGAATGTAACACAAATATGTTTGCATGTTAAAGGCAGGGTAAGAAACTGAAAGCTACTGGCAGCACTGGCACGAAAAATTGTTAAATCCAGCAAGAAAGTTGCCAACAGTGACAGTCCTTCAATTCAGCCCCTCCCTCCAAAAATTGTTGTTACTAACATAAATAAAGAACATGGCATTGTCAGGACTCACAGCTGTAGCAGCATGTGGAAGCAGGTACAGTAGGCTGTCCAAACTAATCTGAACTAATTATGTGACGTTTAAATCCTGGTGGCACCAGTGATGATTTCTGTGATATGCAAACACACATTTTGCATTTATAATCCATTTAGTTCACTTTACAGGAATCAGTTTTCACTTTAGCATGAAAGGGACATTCAGCGCTGTGAGATAATAAAACATCATGGCTATAGGTATTCAAATCAGTACATTCCATTAGGACAGCAAGCAACAATTACTTTCATTATCTCTTTTAGTCCCAACTATCCAATCTATCAGAAGTGCATCAACTGACTGGCATATCTTTACCGGGTCACAGTTTCAAGGATTACATGACACCAGTATCATGAATAAGGTGATGAAGACAGAGACTGGGAGAGAAGACAAGAAGAAACAAGTCACTTCCCCTGAGAGCCCTCTTGTTAGCACTAAAACAATGTGAGCTTAATACCGAGACCAAGGGCTTGCTTGTCACACCTAAAGTGCTTTGCATTAATTACACTCCATATACTCGCTATTAATACGACTTGCATAAGGCCTCAGCACGTGGTATGTGAGTGTGTGTGCATTTGTGTGAGAACTTGTAGTGTTTAAACTGATGTCACAGAGAGGGAGGGCAGATGCCACACAGCAAATTAGCATAAAGAGCAACAATATTGAGTTCTTTGTTCAATGTATTCTTGTCTTGTAATCTTGTTTCTGAGATGCATTGTGTTGGCTGGAAAAGCTTGCAGAGTGTACTTTTGCTCTTCGGACATCATGTGATTATTGATCTAAGCTGCATTACACTAAGCGTGTCAGACTTGGATATTTTAAAATCAGTTGTTATAAGCACATAAACAGAAGTTATCAAAGTCTGAATATAATTCCTTGATATTCTTGTGATAGCTCTACGTACTGCTGTAATTATTATTCTATGAATCATCTGTTATACAATAGAAAATAAATCAAACTTTGATGACCAATTAATTGTGCAGGGCTGCATTTTTATTATCAATTAAGCTGCTGATGATTAAAATTTCACCAATTCACGATAAAAGTGTAATATGGTATAAATAGTGAAAAAGGCCTGTTACAACTTCGAAAGCAGTCAAAAGTTTGCTTGTTTTAACTGATCAACATCAAATTATTATTATTAAAACATATTAATAACATATTATTTTAAATGAGTAATTATTTAAATTAAATACTAAGTTATTATTATTTTGTAAATAATATTAATGAATTTACCATTCCATAGGCAAAGAAGAACTGCAAAATCTCACAATTGGGAAAATAAAACAGGGGAATGTTCTGAATTTTTCTTAAAAAACAAGTGATAAATTAATTTATTAAAAAATGAATCGACTGATTAATTATTAACAATTAATCTATTATTAAAATATTCACTGGTTGCAGCTCTAGTACATTCTTCCTGGCACTCACTGGGCTGACCTGTGACAGAAAATCCACCACCAAGGATTTATTAATGAAATTAACGTGTGTATTCATGCCTGTACATGTGTTTGATTGACAGAGACAGTGAACGCTTGTGTGCATGAGCATCATTTATGTTTGTTAGCACGAGATATCGGCATCGGTGCATATTGGTGTGCCAGTCTGTGTGTGCCTGTGAGTGTGTGTCTGATGTATCTTTTAGCTGTGGATAGATAAACAGTGGAGACAAACATACGCTGCATCAGTTTAATGACCCATCCCTGTAGAGTCCCTCTACATTCAATTAGCAGGAAGATAATTAATCGGGCCAAGTCTCTGGCTGCTGAGCTGGCTGGCGGACTGGCAGCGGGAAGCCAGGTGGTCTTACAGGAAATGCTGTGTGTGCGCGCATCCTTGTGTGTGTTACATTGTACAAAGAGATAAAAACGAAGACAGATTCGGGGATAGACTCTTCGTCTCTCTCTCTCTCTCTTTACTCCTCCAGAGACAATGGCCAAAAACAAACATGGGGCCATAAAAACAGCAAAACAAAGGAGGCTTTACTTATGAATAACATGAGCCCAGCAGCACATGCACACCTCCTCATTCACACGCACATGTTGGAAAGGTTTAACAAGAACGCATGTTTGACTGACATGAATTTACTGTCTATTTCCATCTCTTGGAGTCAGTATTTGTGCCTGTCCTCTTCTCTTATTTCCTCTCTCACACACTCACACAGAGAATGCTGTGATCAGTAAGCCCCTGGTGGCCATATGCTGTCACTACACAAACACCAGTGCATCGTGGGAGTGCATGGCTCTCCATCAATCTTCTGCTGGCTGAAGGACAAGTCTGAGGTAAACACACCGTAGGGGTTTAGCTGTGGCATCAAACACCTGTATTCTCTCACAATGGAAACACTGCAAATGGGGTAAACAGTGAGTCAGGTTTCTATCACTTTCTGTTCTTATATCAATTAAGACAACATCAGATTTTTAGGCAACTGTTTGTATCCACAGGGGGCAGAACCTGAGCATTAAGAAAATAAGGCGTCTGTAATAAAATATGAATAATTATAATTAAAAAAATAGACAAAGGTTCAGGCTGAGTAAGAAAATACTATTAAAATACTTTATACCTTCTGTTGTTGTACAGCAGGCGGGTGGGGTTTAATGCAGCAGGTAGTATTTTTTTTTCCATTTTTTTCTGAGCTATCAATCACACTGAGATGGATAAAATTGACTTTCAAATAGTTCCCTGTGACTGATGAAACTTTGGGGCACTGATTTCATTGTTGGCACCTACTGTATAAAGTTTAAAATGAACCATAATGTACTGTAAGTGTTTGAAGGCAATTCTGGTGCCTTTATCTGCTGACCTAATCACTTCTACCAAGTTTGAGGGTTCAAAGCCGTAAGAGCACAAATTCAAGCCTGCACGTGTGATTTTACACCTATAATCTACGTCATGCATTGAACTTAATACTATATGTGATCTTGCTTAATGTTTCATTAACACACATTTACAGAACTTTGTAGTGACATACTTAATACTTGAGTGCCTAGTTTTTCTGTAAATCAAAATTATGTGCATTTTATCACTGACTAGCTGTTTTAGGTGCCCTCTCAAACACACACCTCTTCAGAGCATCATCTTCCTCTTCTTCTTCCTCATACCCTTCTTCCCTTTTTCTCTTTTCTTTCCCAGCTTGTTATGCAGATTCCCAGATTTGCCTCCTTCAACACACAACCTCACAAGCCACACACACACAAACACACACAGCTCTGTCTCCACCTCCCCAGGGGCACCGGGGAAGGGCAGAGCGAAGATGGAAATGAATTCAGCCATGTTGCAAGTGGCAACGCAAATCTGCATCTGTAATTACCCCCAGAAATACACAGGGAGCTTTCTTTCTCTCTCCTCCTCATGCCTTCTGCCCTCCCTCTCTTCCATCTCCTCGATCTCCTCCTTCTCTCCAAGACACTATCGTTTTCCTTTTTCTGTCTGTATCTCTGAACCCCCCCTCCACCCCTTCTCCTCCTCCATGTCTATCTCACACTGTCTCTGTCTCAAAGGCTTCTTAAGTGATGCTTGGTGGGCCAATTAAGGTGAGTAGAAGTATGGGCCTGCATGCATGCATGTGTGTGTGTGTGTGTGTGTGTGTAGGTGTGTGTGTTCATGCATGCATGAGTGTATCTATGCATGCATAAAACACCTTGCACAGTCTTGCTTATGTCCACACTGTCTGTGTTTGTGTCTGTCTTTCCACATATATCTGTTTGTGGTGTGAGCATGAATGTGTGTGTGTGTGTGTGTGTGTGTGTGTGTGTGTGTGTGTTTATGTATGGTGTCATCTCTTTGTGTCTGGGTCGGGGCATATTCATGTGTTTCTAAGTGTCCCCTCAGGCCAACTACTGCTAAACTGTCTCTTGAAACGGCACAATATTCCAAAAACTGAACTAAGAACAATGGTCTGTGTCTGCAGCACACAGAGCCACAACCAAATGAAAGTCAGGTTATAGTCCTCTTATGTCATCAATAATGTGAGGTTTAACAAAACATTGCTGAACTGTGACTTCTCGTCAGCAGCATCACAACCAAAAATGAATATTTTCAACAAACCATTCAAAAAATCCATTTAAAAGAACTATCCAGTAATTTCTAATGTGGTTTTTATTGGAAAAAATCATGAATAAATGTTGAAACATGTCAGTTTAAAAGTTAACACTTTCTATCACATCCCTACTTAGAGTATCATTTAACATAATACATCTGCACATATACATATTTTCACCTCTTTATCATTAACATACATAGATTTCAATAGAATAGATTTTGATATCCTTGAATTAATCATAAAAGACTGGCTGAAGGGCAAGCAACTAGGTGGTTTGACAAAAATAAAAATAAAAAATAATTTAGTGTGTTCACAAAGGCCATATTGTCAGATTAAGGAACAATACGTGACATCTATGTGATTTTATCTCTGAGTCCATCATGATCTCCTCTGGTGTTGCTGTCATTAAAAGGAAAACACTTGGATTTACAGGCAGCTCAGTGCTTTCAAACGGCTGAAAGACCCTTGTGAATACACCAATTTTGATTTTGTTTTGGATTATGCTGCTGGCCTCGGTGTGCTCCAAGAAAAGCCAATAAGGGGCAAAGAAAGTACCAAGGCCCCCTGAAAGAGGGTGGGTAGTTGAGGGTGAGGGTAAAGGGTGGAGGTAAGGCAGAGGATGAAATGAAGGACGAAGGGAGGCAAGAGTGAGACACACCCTGACACTCAATGGCAGGGCTCTGCTGCAAAGGAGCCAATTAGAGGAAGGCAGGACACACAGGGGCTAAGTATACAAACCCTACTGCCACTGGGCCAGTGTGTGTGTGTGTGTGTGTGTGTGTGTGTGTTTGTTACTAATTCAGCATTTGATCTATTTTGGCAATTACACATTACAT
This sequence comes from Synanceia verrucosa, assembly GCA_029721515.1. NCBI lineage: Eukaryota > Metazoa > Chordata > Actinopteri > Perciformes > Synanceiidae > Synanceia > Synanceia verrucosa. Next base: position 11,808,625 of record CM056557.1, on the reverse strand, counting down.
TATTACATAGATTATTAATGTATCATAGGGCAGAAAAGATGTCAAAGGCCTCATATAAGAAACAGGTTGAATCGAAGAAAGGCCTTTGCGTTGCCAGTTAAATGGTGACACACTAAAAAAAAACAGCTCTGAATCCTGCTGAACACTTGAGTCTGTCACCCTCTTCATTCTTCCAATCCATCAGATTATTTTACTAATAGCACTGTTAATGAATATTTAACCTGGCTGTAATTAGTGTATCAGACACTAGTGTATCGGTGATGGAGAGTATATTTCATTGTGAGATACAGAAACACTAGCAAAAAGACAGCACACATATCAGCAGGTTAAACACAAGGGCTATTTCAATGTAATCTATTTTATCTGTGATGAAAATACTACATAACTCCTTTATCATCAGGCACATTAATGAATACATACAGCCTAAAAACATCTTCCTATTGGGACAAAGGGTTTTTGTCAAATGCTATCTGAAACACTGAAAGACTAATTTTGGAATGCAGTTTCTATATGGAAGTGATGTCTCAATTAGCTCAAGTGCGCTAATTTGATCAAAACAGAGATAAATATCAATTATCTGAATTACAACAAAATCCCGTCTGACTGGTTGTATATGGCCAGCAGTGAGTGTGTGCACGTTTTACACACATGGTAGTGCAAATGAGCCTGTGTGCTGATGTTGTTTTGTATGTGTGTGTATGTGAGCATTGTGTGATATGAAAAAAAGGAACTCTGAATAATGCATGAGTCTTTTGGTCAATGCATTGTGATTTGCTTTAAGGAGGCCTTCTCTCAGCCATTATAAGATTAAACCCAACCTTGGTTCGTCTGGAGTGGTCGGAACATGCAAGAGGCCTGTCAACACTGCAGGAACTTGGACCTCTCTCTCTCTCTCTCTCTCTCTCACACACACACACAAGCACACACACGCACATGCACACACAGTACATATGGCAGCTATATATCCCACCATACACACTAACAAACACAAACACCCAAATGTAAAAATAACCAGATTTGGTTATATATAAGACATAATTTCAGTGCTGCAGAGTTTAGTCACAATTATATGTGAGGGATAATGATGATAATGGGATACAAAAAATTAAAGATAAACTGAGTTTTGTAAAAAGAAAGAAATGAAGAAAGCAGGAAGAAAGGGATGAAGACAGGAGCCAAAGCATTCTGTGATTTCCGCTGGGGATGCAGGTGAATTGTGGTCCCTCTGGTTCGATTCCTGTCCAGCCAGTTGGCCTGCTGTGTGACATGCTTCAATCACTCTTTATTGAGCCCTCAGTCACCCTCCTTTTCTCTCTCTCCACTCCATCTGTCTTCCTCTCTCCACCTTCAATCAGTTCTGTTGTTGTTCCCAATCAATAATCAATTTCCTTGAAACATAATGGGCCATTGCTGTTTTGGGTCTTGCCCATAACCCTTGACCTTACGGTAGGCTAATGGCAAATTCAAGGAGGCTGGGATAAAGTCTAGGTGCTGGCCCATGAAGAGTCATGACCCTGGAACATGGAAAATCAGGGAAAAGCTAGACAGCATCTAAAGTGACTCCAGTCTTTCTCCAGTCTCATGGTTCAGGAGGAACGTGAATATGTCACTTAATTATGGCAAAAATGCATTAAAATCAAGTTTATAGAATGGATCAACAGTTATATGAACAGAAAATGTCTTCATGATCTCAAAGTCAAATCAAAACCATGCTTTAGCGAGATCTGCTCTTTCACTGAAACAAACAAACATTTTTTTTCTCCCCAAAAGTGGCAAAGAATGTGTAGAACTAACAGTCTCCAGTGTGAAACAAAAGGTAATGAGAGCAACAAAGGAAGGTAGACAGTGGAAGAAAAACAGAGAGGGAAAAGCACACAGTTTAGCGGGACATTTAAAGACTACTCGCCTCTTGTTCTCCGCTTGTTGGCGTGTTACATGAAAACGCCGTCCCATGAGACCTCCTCTGCGTAAGACGATGGAGGGGAAGGATAGAAGACATGAGAAGTGGGAGGAAGCAGGGAAAGATGGGGGTGTGACGGCTGAGAGGGAGGGAAGGGAAACCTAGTTAGAGGAGAAGATCGAGAGCAGCAACAGAAAGGAGAACTCTAAAGAGGTTCTGGATGAGACACACACACAGGACTTCTATACTGTAATACATTTTGACATAGTTTATAAAGTGTTCCAAATTTGTACAGTATAAAGTCTTTTGGGAAGACTTTTTTTTTTTACCCTTCTTGTCAACTGGCCTACTATCCAACCACGCTCTATAATTCAGCTCAGATCTGCCATCCCTTTTATTTCAAAATAATGCATATTTCATTTTGCAACAATATACAGGGCGTACATATATGCATGTAAACAAAGGAATGTTTCCACTTTCATATACAATAATCAGCTGAGCTTTTCTCTTTAGCTTTGTTTATTCAGACACCTTTGACAAAAACAATTTTAGTTCTTTTGTCTTGGTTTTCCAAGACGTTTATTTCATTCCCAAAATTCCCATTGATTCATGTTAATCTAACACTCTTTAAAGCTGTGTCTATACATTACTATTTATTAATGATTGCTCTTCTGATTATTTTCTTGGTTACTACATTTATAATTTCATCAATAAAATGTCAGAAAATAGTATAAAATGCAGATTATAATTTATACCCAACGATATTCAAGATGTGATCATATATAACAGAAACACATCAAATCCTCTAACTGAGACCTGTGAACTGAGTGTATTTGGTCAAATTTCAAGATAAAATATTATTATATTTTTTTCATTTAATTTCCAGTCAATCAACTAATTGATGAATCTGACTGCTTCAGCTCCACTCACAGTGACGAATGGAAACATTACTTCTAATATGGTCATCTTTTTTTAGTCACACAACACAAATAAGGCAGTCTTAGTTTACATGTTGATGATAAATGTGACCTTGACACTGCATGAATAACAGCATGTGAGACAAGAAGCATTTTGTATTAGCTATTATCTTTGGTTATGGTAATTACAACAAGATGTCACGATTAATTTCTCTGTAATATATCAATACTTAAAACTGCAACATGCAGCACCTTTAAAAATCAAGCAGGGTGAGAGTGATGGAGAGGCAGAACTGTGACTGACATTAGCACAGGCTAAGCTAATCAGTAGCACGGCCTTCTAATCTGCCCCCCTCTGTAGCGACGTTAGCCGCAGCCCGCCAGAGAAAGTTAAATATTCACGATATAAGGCAAGCTACTCAATGTTCAAACAAAGTGCTCCGCCAAGTTCACCCATGTATGTAGGGGTGCTGTGACAGGAGAGAGTGTGGAGAGAGAGGCTTACAGAAATAGAGAGACGACGAAGAGAAGGGGGGGGGAGTATTTTATTATTCACACAAGGCATAATAAACCAGGCACGCTCGGTTAGCAACACTTAAACTCCCCGTGCTGTAGCGGTTAGCCGCTAATGCGACAGCAGTGATTTGGACATGTCCTATTAATAGTGCAGGGGAGGTTTCCATGCATGCTAATGGTGGTGTGTATTAGCTATTAATAGAATCACATAGGGGGTCCTGAGATGGGAGAGCATTTCTGCACCGTGGAGTGTGTTTTTTTCAGTGTGTGTGTGTGTGTGTGTGTGTGAGGTTAAGGATACACCCTGTATCTTTCTCCAATTGCTAGCAGTGAAGTAAAGTCAGTGTTTGTGAGTCATTTCGGAAGGAGGGGCAGTAGAGACTCTGCATGGAGTGTGTGAGGATTTTGGCTGAGGTATGATTTTGTGGTTGTGCAGGTGTGTGTATGTTTTTGTCAGTGTGAGTCTCCAGAGGTTGTAAACAGCGTGTGTGTGTGTGTGTGTGTGTGAGAGAGAGAGAGAGAGAGAGAGAGAGACAGAAAGAGAGAGGGAGAGAGAGAGAGAATGGGGAAAGAGGGGAAGGTGGGGGAAAATGGGGAGAAGTGGATGCGACAAGAGGTGGATGGTGTGATTTCGAAGCCGGTACGATGCGATGCAGCTGGAAGTTTGGAAGTGTTGGGCGCTCCTCCTCAGCATGGATATTTAATAATGTGAGACCTCATCCAGGCCCTGAGATTCTTCTTCTCCCTCCCTCTCGAGCCCACATCCTTCTGGTTCTCCACCCCCAACATCGCAATAAGGAGAGAAAGCATCCCTCCTCTGCTCAGTGTCCACAACACTACAGAGAACAATATGTATGTAATAATAATAATGTCAGGCCTTTTTTTTTTTTTTTTTTTTACATGATTTTTAGTGTAATAAAATAAGTGTCTATTCACTTTGTCTCATCAACTCTGAAACACTGGAATCAGTTACTCTGTAACATTTCCTTTTGTTTACAGCAAAAGAAATGATCCTAATTATTTTATAAATATATAAATATAATCTAAATATACAGCCTAATATTATGTATGTATTTGATATGATATATCAAAAAAGCACAAGATAAGATGTATAAGAGTAGGATGTCAAAGCATATTGAATATTGAATTAAAAATGCAAAACGAGAATGTTAAGCCCATTTGAAGCCAACCTGCCCTCCCTCCCAAATCTAAAGGCAAACTTTCCACGGACATCACACAACAATCACACTTCTGGAAAAAGAGAAAATATACTTACTTACTGATGCTAGCTCATCACAGCACATGTATTCACATGCGTTCACGTCATATGCATTCACATGTATGTGAATGGTGGAAAAAGGTTAGTTGACCCACTAAAGAAAGAAGGAATACAGTGCATTCATTCAGCTGTAGGGAGAGCATGTAGTAGATGAATAAAAGGAATTTATAGGAATAGGTGATATGAGCAGGTGAGTGCCATCTACAGTAATGAAGATATTACTTCATTATTAGTTTTTTGTTTTTATTGTACCAAGTTTGCTTTGTGCATAAACAGTGTGGTCTTACCGATATCATACACTGTAGAGGCCTTGATGCACCAGTCAGATCTCAATAGCTGAATTTGGAGAAGTGAATTTGTAATATTTTTATTTTTGCCAACTAGCTTTTTTTGAGCACAAGTGGAACATAACGTTGTGATACCGATGTCTTCACATAGAGCCTTGTGTGTGTTTGTGTGTGTGCATGAACTGGGCAGGTGTGTGTTGACAGAGGTGACTGTTTTCTCTCCCCATAATTTTACACATAACCATATCACTCCCATATTAAAAACAGACACATACATGTGCAACACAAACACACACTGACACTCTTCCTCTCACTTTATTTCATATTTGGATCCTGAAATCACTGCAACGCCGACTGCCCAAACAATAATCCCATAGTGTGTGTGTGTGTGTGTGTGTGTGTGTGTGTGTGTGCTGGCATGCGTGTCAGTGAACATGGTCATGCATGTGTGGGTATGCATCATGCTGCTGAATAGGTATTGTTTTCCCCTGCGCTTCTGATCGGGCAATTTGGCAGCAGGCTCTAGGAGGGGAAGCTAATGCGGATCTAATGACTCGGCGGGCCTGCAGGATTGAGAAGTGTATCAGTGCAGTAATGTCAGGAGATGGGCCCTTGTTGCCGTGAGGAATAAGCCTTCTGAGCTGCAGTGGATGGGGGACACCGCTAAGATCACATCCTCCCACCATATACCTTTCCTTCTCTTTCCTAAACTCCTCTTGTGGATGCATGGGCTCTTGATGAAAGGCCAACATGCCCGCCCTGGGAGTAATTGATTTCTACCTGTTATGGTAGCAATGGTGGAGGAAGCTCCAGGTCTCTGTGTTTTGTCAGCGCACAAGTAGACTGGTTTTGAAGCATGGGATTGTTAAACCAGGACTGACAGTAAGCTAGCACCTGTTAGTCATAGTGAACAGTCTCAGTCTTTACTGGTGTTGGTGGAAAAATCATTGTCGGGGACAGAAAGAGAACATACAGGTGTACATTTGGGGCCAACTATCTTTTGTCACGTACCAAAATAAAAGTAGTATCTCTATTATGCAGAAAGTTTTAGTTTCATTTCTTCAGGTTTTGTATCTCTGAGATTTCTGTCTCCACCCTAACACTATGGAGATTAATAGGATTTCATTTGTGGTGCTCACCATATTGAAAAACGTCATTTAAAAAATTTAAGCGCTATATCTATTTCCAGAAACAATATCCCTGTTATTCAAAATAATCCATAAAAAACGTCACAGAACGGAAAACAGAAAAGCATGTGGGTGTGTACAGTGAGCCATTCATTCACATTTAAACGTGAGAGTATGTACATGCACACACGTAGGTGTGCACGTTTGACAGATGACTGATGAGTGTTTGATCATTCCCCTTGTACTGTACCTCTAAAGGCCTGGCAGCGTATGTGTGTGTGGGTTAGCAGTGATAGTGAGGGTATGTGTGGTTGGGCTGTGCTAGTGGGGTGATCATGTCTCAGCATTGATATTCAAATATGCCCTGAAAATACAAACCCTTATGTCAGGGATCAAGGACTCGCCTGGTTTCAACACAATCACTTCACTGTGTATGCTCCTCTCATAAATAAAGGAGCAGCGCTCTACTTCATACCACTGTGTTTTAATTATTAAGATAGAACCATGGAGGTTATCTCTCTGTTCACTGCCAGTAACTAGAGAGACAGAAAAAAAAAATTGAATTTTTGCCAGCACAGTGCTTCGAGAGCAACACTGTAGGGTGGCAAAATGAAGGACAATAGAATTCAAGTACTGAACTCTGAATGTTCAAAGAAAAAAATCCCAACTAAACAGAGCAAGGGATGGCACTGCAATGCCTCTCATATTATGATTATTAGACACTCAATAAGATTTATTATTACACTACATATGACATCCAGAGCAACAAAATGGATGTAGAAATAATTACATTATGTATTATCATGTAAATAGCATACAGTAGATGTCTATTTGAGTAGAAATTGAAGTCGCTCTCCCTCTGTGTGTATTGTAATCAGAGCTTCTCTGTGCTTTGTTGTCATATTATATTATACTATACATACATAGCTTAGGATGAGCTGATATCACCAAGTACTTAACAGCCGTGGACAAATGTCAAAGTTTTTAGAGTTAGGGTAAGGATTGGGGTTAGTGGTCCAGGACTATTGTGGTAGTTGTCCAGGACTGATAATTACTTGATGATATTGTTGATGTCAGATCATGCACACAGCTTAGTAATATGTTGACATGTTAATTTGTTTGCCTTTCTTTAGTAATGAAAAACTATTGACTGACTGTTAAATATATGTATACATACACACACACACACACACACTTCTTGTCTTACATGTTGCCATGCTGGAGTAATACACCAGAGAAAACATGAGCCACAGGTGACGAGATAGATTTATCTTGATGTGCAAGGTTACATGAAGTGAATTATCATTATGGCGAACACCCACATACATGCTGTAAAGCTGGTCAGCATTATAAAATACGAACATTAGGCAAGGCGCATTTCCTCGCTCATTAATTTAACCGGAGGACCATTATTTGTTTTCCCAGTGTTCATTAGTCAGGTGAGGCTGACATGGCGGGCCACCGCAGTTGGGAGGCGAGGACATTTCCTCCGTTTGTAACCATGCAGGCAGGAGGTGTGTCTTTGTGTGTAGAAGTGTATTACACATTTCTTGTAGCCAAAGAGGGGAGGTAGTTTGGAGAAATGGTAAAGAGTGGGGGCAGAGGAGAAGGTGGGGGTAGTTATGTGGTAGTTTCAACCACATTGATTGCCTGTTTTTAATCGGGCATAACAAATATAACTTCCCTTGAATCGAATTCCCCAGGTAAACCGTTATAAAACTAACCTTGTTATATCTATTGACAGGGCCTTTAAATAAATATTAGAGCCATGTGGAAGAAGGTGGGGGAGGTTCCAATCCATTGATTTCTGTGAAAAAAATAAAATAAAACAGTACTCATCTAACGAAGCACACCTCTACTGCCGCTCTCCCTCCCTCCATCTTCTTTTCCATCCCCCCTACCCACTCTCCTTAGCATATTAGGTGGAGAATAATGTGAAAAAATGCTTAGCACACGGGAACGAGGCCGGTGAGCGCAGACGTGGGAGTGGGTCCCCCGGGGGTGCGGTGAAGCCCCTATCCCATAAATCCCAGCTCTGGTGCAAACAATCAATTTTCAATTTTAATTATTTACCATGGCCTGCCGGACAGAGGCATTTATTTTCCCGTTCTGTCCGGATTAAAAATTAAAAATTAGGAGATTAATATTTGGTAGAGTGGGCAGAAAACGAAAAAGAGCCACACAAAAATATTTTTTTTTATTATCTTTCTCTGCTTTCCTTATGAGACAGACAAAGGTTAGTGATAGCTAAACGAGTCAATCAATAAGTTCATAAATTTCCAAGGCTGGCCCCTGCCACCCTTGCACCCATTGCTATTTTAGCTGGGCTCCATCTGTCGGGGGGAGTAAAATTAAGCCTGTGTGAGGGAAGAAACCAGCAAAATGTGCCGCTCAGCACATTCTGCCCCGGCTCTCTAGGTTTTGGCCGCGACTCTCACTGGCTTTCCGATATTTCATCTGTGAATTTAATTACAGAACCTGGCGCAATACAGCCAAGGTATCCCCTGTCAAGCTCTCATTCACGCAGAGCTGGTATTACAAGTGGCAACCTGCAATAAACAGCAATGTGAAAACACTGTGCAGGCACAGTGCAGCAAGAGCTTCAGACAAACCAGATACAATTGAAGGTTTACTACAAGAAATGTCAGTTCAAATAACACATGACCGTAAATAAGTAACATTTTTCATGCGCCGACACCATACCGTCTGAAAAGTGTTACCATTTTATGGCCTGGCATAAAAAAGCGACATTACCTTTCAGCAAAGCCTTCAAGTTCAACCTAAAAGACCTGCCCATCATCAATTAACCATCAGCAATTAAGGGCCCATAGCTCACATCTCCGGTCTCGTACAGAAGTGGAAAGCAACACATCAACACTTTATTGTCTCACTTTTCACCATGATGTATCCAGTGGTCTATAGGAGGGGCTCTAATGTGTCCATAAATTTCCACACCGGCTTCTTTGGAGTGAAGGCTTTAATGCCGATCAATGGGGTGCTGCTGATGATCTCATGCACATGCTTGGAATTTGTGGTGAATGTTTTGTGTTTCAAAACATGTTCCTGGTATGATGTTAGCTGTCAACCCCTGAATAACCTGTATATCCTGGTCTAATTTTGCCATATTATAGTATTTTTTGAAGTTCAACAGCAGTTCTGATACATAAGGTCAAACTATCTCTGTCAATTGGTGAGAAGTGCAGTCTAATGTGAGAAAAAAATGCTATCACTTATTAAAATCTTTTACAGGGTCATCTTTTAACCATTGTGGGGTTTCTGCTTGCATTAATTCAAAAATATTCAGATGCATTTGAATAGGAACAAGATTTCATTTACAAAACAATGTTTTGTCAAAGCCTCGAAAAAAAATGTGCAGATTAAGTCATATGATAACTATTCATCTGATAATAGCAAGTAAAAGCCACATGAATTTTAGAAGGCAAACAGGACACATGGGGGCCTGGCTTATCATCCTCTCTGACCAGAATAATCCTTCAAGTACAGGAACAATAAATCTTTATGAATCAATTTTTGACAAACATGAATATCAAACTTGGTTCTTTCATATCCAGATAATCAGAACACAAGTGGGGATAGGGATCACACTGTTACATTGAGTCTGTATCCTGGATATGTATTCTTTCAAAATGTGTCACCAGCACAAGTAGAAGCCAAAACGGAAATATTATAAACATGAAAATGTACTTTTCTGCTGCTGCTGAAAAACAAGCATGCAACTTCAACCCTGATTTGATTTGCAATCTTTGAATTGAAGCTTAACATATTGTGATGACCTCAAAAAGCAGCAGATATGTGGTTTCTATAAGACATGAGTGAGCCAGAAAAGTAGCGAAACCCGGCAAGGAGGAGATATTATAATTCATAGAGGAGGAAAGAAACAGCTAGCCTCTGGCTGTGTGAGTAGCTGCAGACAGGTAGACATAGAGAGCAACAAAGATACAAATAACTGTCAGGGCGCAGAAAGAGACAAAGCGAGCGACGGATGCGGAGTGGGAAAGGGAGATCTGAGCAGGAAAGAGACCAAGAGACAGAGGGAGACAGAGAGTGTTTTAGTTCAGAGCACAATGTTGTTATTTATCTGGTAGCTGCTAAACAAATAAGGAGACTCCCAGTTCTGTGATTGTCTCAGTGGGGTGCTGTCAGATTTAGGCGCATACCATCCCTCAGCATGCAACAAACTCTCAACACTCAAGCTGTGCTCTCTCTGCTCTCTCAACATGTTCCCCAAACATTCTCCAAATTCTTTTTTTTCGATTTCAACATCTCTCATTGTCCTTCACAATGCTCAATTTCCTCTGTTCCCTAGGCAAACACCAAAAGGGCTCTCAATGTCAATCGCCATTTAAAATTGCTTTTTTAAATATAAGTTTTTACAGTTATGTAGGAACGGTGGAGCAATTAGCATGGAGAGAAATGAGGTCTTATATTGAGTAGAGGGCAGGCTTTCTCCACATATTCTGGGTTTAACAGAACGTCTTGGATTCAACTAGAAATGCAGAAGTGAAACTCATGCACCTGCTACGTCTGAGTCGACCCTGCCTCCTGGAGCTCTCAGAGTAGGCCGTCGTGGCCCGATGCAAGGCGTTTAAGTTGACCCCCCCCCACCCAAAATGCAGCGACCTCTGACCTCCAGCTCAAACTGGGGCCTCTGACACCTGTGTGGCCAGAGGAAGCGGAGGTGAAAGCGGAGGTGGAGAAAGCATGACCTCTCTTTTGGCCTCCCTCTGAAGTGTCCGGCCGCAGCTGAGGTCAAGGGTTTGACCCCTGGGCCAGTGGGGTTATTGAGAGTTGTTGACCCCTGCGACAGGCCACTTGACCTCGTTTACCCCTGGGCTCAGTGAGCTTGCCTTGGTCCAGGACCCTGTGGCTACAACCCACAAACCCAGAGTAAGAATCGGTCATGGCCGAACAAACGAGGTCAGGGCAGCAGTACTGGGAGATTTATGTCCCTCTGAAGCTCCCATAACCCTCTGGCTGTGAGACTAAGCTCAAAGCTATGGTTTTGTTAGCTGCTGATGGATGATGAATTTGTACAGCCTTGCCATGTTGCTTTTTCACTTTGCCGTCGTTGCAAAGAGGAGGCTGGAGACTGTAACATGGCAGGGAAATGACCTCGTCACCTGCTGTACTGCTGAACATTGAGTTTTGCAGGAATTTTCTCTCGTGATAGAATCACCAGCACTTGTCTTGACATGACACCAGCTACAGGATAAACAGGCTGTGAGAGCAAGCGTTCAGTTAAACATGGAAAGTTTACGATATAAAAGCTTGAGGGCATCTGATGTAACCGTTGAGACACGGCACCAAGAATACGGACAGGAGTAAAAAAAAAATGAAGTGGGTGAAAAACACAATAACTATTTCTGTCACAGTTCCTCCTGTAATTGTTGCATGCCTTGAAGTGTGCTTTCTTATGGTTGTTTTTTAGGTCAGTAGGAAGGAAGAATAGCAGGCAGAGATAATGACCTTACAACGCTGATCACACCAACTCTCCACAAGCTATAAAGCAATAATAAGTCACCTGGCAACACTAAAACTTACCAACTCTCCCTCATTCTTCTTTGAGCCCCGTAACATATAAATAAATAAGTGCAGAACACACATATCAATCTATCTCCCTTTCCCTGTGCACCACCCTCCTTTAAAGCAGTGCTGCGGGCTTTTACCCAAATGGCGTCAGGGCCATCGGTATCATTTATAATGGGACGGCAGCGCTAATGCAGCGCGTGGTTCATCCAGGATGTTTTATTCATGCTGTTTTATTATTAGGGCCCCACTTAAAAAGGTGAGGCGCTCTCCTCTCCTCTGGCCGCCTCTTGCCTGGGCTGACTGAAGCATGAGCTTTATCTATCACCCTGACAAGAGCGTCTTCCCTGGGAAGTCTTTCAGAAAACTTCAAACACCCTCACTATTGATTTCTCCCCCTCTCCACCTGGGCACTGGCATACATCTTCCCCCCACCGTGCAGAGAGACAGACGGGGTGGAGGGAGGTGGTAGTGGAAGTAGAAAGAGAAGTCAGAAAAAAAAAGGACAGAAAGTAAAAGAGACTCCGAGAGATAAAAGTAAAAGAGAGGAAGCCTGGCCACTGCATAACAATATGGGTGACCTCACTTTGCTTCATTGCTCCAATTCTTGTAAGCTTCAGATAACCATGGCTGGAGAGCACACGAGCACAGTGATTACAGCAGTATTCAGAGTATGCAAATTATGCATTCAAATAACACTTTGTGACACATGATTGATTCAAACAGTAAGATCAGATGGACGCTGTGCAACCCTATGCCAAGTGATCTTTGCAAAAAGCCTTTGTAGATAATCAATGGTTCTTGGCCATGAAAGTAACACCTTGAAAGGAGACAGTCCTTGAATCCCAGTGACAACAGAAACAGTCATTTTCTACTACAAGGTGAACCGTGAAGAGGTTGTAATTAAATCTTGAATTAATAACGCCACCACAACAATTGTCCCTTGATATCTTTTTCATGCCACTTCTTTAAAATAACAGCCTTGTGTCTTTGAGATCCCTGGAGTCAGAGACGAAAGTAGAGCACATGCTTCACAATTGTATGGTGAGAACGACAACCTTCGTGCCATCTGCACAAGACGCTCATCTTTGTACCTTTGTGTCCCAATTTCGACAGCATATACAAAAGAATAAGGGCCTTTATTATTCCCTCTAATCAATCTCTCTCCTCGATAACAAAGACGCCACAGCATCTCAGATTTAAGGTCGTTTGATGATGGGATTTATTACCTTGCTCATTTGTTGGCAGGGAAGAAGGCTCCCTGATACAGAAGGCGATATGATTTAATGAGTTGTTAATGATTTGTCCTCAGATGGTCAATGAGAAACGGTAGGCCTATGAACTATTTGAAAGTGCAGCCATATATAAAGATCGTTTTAGAGCCCTGCACTCACTCAAGGGGCAGACATAAATTAAATAATAGACTTGAACTGATAAGCAAGTAATTAACACAATAAAGTAGGAAGCCAAACAGAGAGGAAGGGTGCGAAAGCACGGGGCCAATTAAACTCCTGACATGTCATTGGGCATGCTTTGTGACGGACGTTTGCAAGAAGTTTTAGCTCTATAAACACATTTAACTGTAATGTTTCTCTGTTAAATAGTCTGTTACTGTGCCATTAATCCATTCATTTAATCGGGTGGTGAAGGTGTATGTTTGGGAGATCTTTTTCCAGTGGTGTGAATCTTCTGCGTGGTTGTAAAGACCCCCTGGCACTCTCACACACTCTGAAATCAATAGCACAAGGCCCCATAGGAGAAGCTAGGAGGAAGCCATTGATTGACACGTTACTCTCATGTCAAACAGTAGAACATGGCATGGCAGCAACCACCTGCCGTCTGCTCCACCTGCCACTCTCACCTCTCTACCACACTTCACTAGATAAAAGCTGCATTCCTAAAAAAGGAAGTATGATTGTTGTGTGTTTTAAAAGTAGAATTTAAAAAAAACTCTGGCATTTTTTTTTAAAGAACTGTCAAATTTAATTGTTCAGTCTCAGGTCACATCCTAATCAGGGATGGTAAATGTCTCCTTGCAAACAAACTGTCACTAAACCTGACTTGTAACAAATGTCTTTATCGCTTCAAAGTATTTCTGGATCCCCAACGGGCTCATCTGAGCGCTGTTGTTCTGCCGGAGGTGTGACAGATAAAAAAATGACTCGCTCCTTGTTTTTTGTTGGGTTAGCAACAACATCCCACTATCTACCCTGTGCTAGTGGATCGCCTCCGGCCATCTCACCTCGACCTAGGTGGCTTGTTTTTCTTTTCAGCAGTGCTCAGCATCTCCCTTTAATACCATTGATTCTCGTTTGCACTTTGGATGGAAAGAGGGAGGAAGTGCACCTGAGTGTTTACCCATGCTGCGATGTTTGCAGTGCCTGGTGTTGTGCGCCCTGAAAGAAGCATAAATTAGCGCCCTCTACAATGGCACCCTGAAGCAACCTCCTGGTGCGCAACATCAATATGGAGCGAGAAGCAAGCTGCGAGCGTGTACTGTCAGAGGCCAAATGGTTGGGAGGAGATGTCACTATTCAGCAGATGCTAGACAATGGCCTACCATCACCAACACTCACACATATTCACTGAAGCAGACCACCAGAAATGGACACATAAGCACACGCATGCATGTATAAACACATACGATTAAATCTGTCGATAGAAATAGGTACATGGAAACACTAATTAAGTATATCCCTGAAGTCTTCCTCTTTCATTTTAAATTTACAGAGATAGTTGTGAAAGCGCAAACACAGCGACACACATGCTTCATTCCTTCATTTCACACCTATGACACTTCATCCTACCTGAGAACTCAACCTCATAAAAAAAACAATCAAACAGTGATACAAAATGTACTGTAAGAGGAGCAGTTCAATGACAGACAAAAACAAACAAGCCTAAATTAAAATTTAATTATCAGTGAAATATTCATACATCAGAGTCGGCCCTCGTATAAACCCTGTGTTGCATTTGTGTGGAAGGTGAGCACAAGGAAGGGGATGGGGTCACGTGGGCACTGAATATGTCCCACAAATGTGATGAACACCACAACAGAAGACAAAGAAGACTCCGGAGCATTCATTAGTGGCACTCGAGAGACACAGAGGGTGCAGGGGATGCTGGTATGTATTTTATATGGCTGTCTTCATACTAAAACACACATTCATACATCTTTCAGTCCCACTCTCCTCTTTTCTCTGTGAATTTATGTGAATTAGCAATAAGAGCAAATGCAGCTTGATCTGCAGAGTGTGAGAGATCGCTCTACACAACATCGGACCATCATGACAGCAAAACTAGTTTGTGAACATCAAAGAAGCAGAAATGGTGCAATTTTTCTGTGTGCATAGATGACATCATATGATTTGTAATGACTCCACATAGTAAAAGTTGTTCTGTTGAAGATTGCAAACTGTTCAATTTGGATGACACACATAGTATAAGTAGGTTTATGACATGGCAAAAGAAAAAGAGAGACTGAAACATGTTTTAGATCTGACATGATTGTATTGTTTGGAGATATGCGCCACAAGAACAGTGGTTGAGCTATCATGTCTAACAGTGCTGTGCTCTGTGGAGAGCGAGCACGCGAGCTCGGCGGTATGAGGTAAACGTTCGCTGCTGTCTTGAAAATCAATTCTCCCCCTCTTCCTTTAAGTGGTCAATATTTTTTTTGTCTCTCGCAGCGAGCTCCACCGTAGCCCCTTTAATTCAATGGGCCAATTAGAGATACCGTCATGTCTAATTCTGACGACAGGGATGCTTGTTTGTGTTGTTACTTCATCCCTGGTGAGAGAGTCGGGAGGGGCAGGGCGAGGGAGTAAATGGCACACGCTGTCCAGTTTAACCCCACAGGCCCACCCTCTATTTCCTCTTCACCCCTCCTGCTTTCTCCGTTCTTCCCGGAGTCAAGGACGAAAGCAATTGATGCGAAACTTTCAAAAATGAATTTGACCACGTGTGTCACTTACGGAGCGGGAAGGAGGGGGTGGCTGAGGCCAGGCCGCCACCACTCCACCGAGATCATTTGTTACTCAGTCCTGATTGGCCCTGACAAAACAATACCCTAAAAACTCACCAAAGTAAATTATGGTCCCGGTAAATGGCCAGCGAGGGCGGGGTGCAGAGGAAGGAAGGAAACGGCCGTCAGTCAGGACAGGGCCCTCGAGCTGCCTTGGCCCACCGCCAGACGCAAAACAAAGTAATGCGCTTTTGATATTAATAACGAGATGATATTGATCCGTACTGGGGCCAGAGCCACTCTGCCTCCCTTCAGGGTGGGCCCCCATCGAGGAGGGAGGGAGGTAACGAGGAGGGGAGCTCCTTGAAGAACCAATACTCCACTCCCAGCTCCCTGCCTCTCATCCGCCTCCTCCTCCACAACCTCCTCCTTGCTGAAAGCCACTTTTCCTGAGGGCCCATTTCATTTGAGTGTCTTTAATTATGTGAAATGGATTCCATGGGAAAAAGAGAAATGGCGGTGGTGGTGGGCACTGACAGAAGGAGAGGTAAAAGAGAGAGAGAGGTAAAGAGGTGGCTCGTGGCGGCGCGCTTCCATTTTCTGTGTCAGATTCACAATTCTGTCAGCAGCCGTGTCCGTTTCATCCGCTTCTTTTTTGTTAGGATGGATTTTCTTACTCACTCTCTCTCTCTGTGTGTGTGTGTGTGTGTGTGTGTGTACTGTGCTATCGGAACAAATGCAGTGAGAGTGTGGAGAAAGCAGAGAGAGAGGACTGAACATAAAAATAGAAAATGGGCAACATAGTGAGGTAAAACGCTTTAAGGAATTTGGTCAAGCGCAGATTTATGACTGGAAGGTCACTGAATACTCTCTATCCCTCAGTACATTTTTGAGGGAGATACTGACTGAGTGAGTCTCCTTCACTTTGCAAACGAAGCCCACTGCCCTTGAATAACCTTCTGCAACTACGACTTAACTTCAGTGTGGCAGCTTTGAGTGAGTGTGAGCAGAGTTGTGCAATCATTGAACGTGCTCTTGTTTTTGGTGAACTGAACTGAACTGTTGGCAACTGATGTGTTTTACGCAGAACCATCCCCACCTTCAAAGTTTAAAAAGTCAACTTAGCACGCAAGTAACGACATGGCGCTATGGTGTTATATTTGTGCCGCATTCCTGAGCGAGCAAAGGCAGATATATTACAAATATAATATATAGATATAATACAATACATATATAATACAAATATATTCTGTGCTCAATAAATATATTTTTGCACGTGCCACAATAACCACTCAACATCTCCACTCAACACAGCTCTATTTGTGCCACAACAGCCAACCAATCAGATGGCTGATGAAGGTTGATTCTGATTGGTTGTTGTTTCCATTCATATGTCTTCTAACCAATATTGGGCAATAACTAATACTCTAACGCATTGCTTTTTAAATATTAAAATTATTACATTTATTTTTAAATAAAGACAGTCACCGTTACAATATGGTGTGTTTGTCCGTAACTTGGTAAATGATTTCCTGATTCATTCAGATTGATTCATTCGTGCTCTCAGATGTCTCTATGGACGGGGGGGGGACATGTCCCTTTCAGATTTATAGTGACACCAATCCGTCTCCCCACTTTCCAGCATAAGGAGACAAACATCGCCGGTAAAACAGAGGATTAATGTCGGTACAGCAGCGTTGGCAGCCCGGCATTTGTGTGATTCGATTCATGGTGCATTCACGAGTGTTGGAATTTCCATGCTCCAATTCAGAATTTAAATCAGAACCCCCTGCGAAGTTGGATCTCCAACTCAGAAAGTCAGATTAATCTCACCAACCCAACATAGAATTCATGTTATCTGCTACTTCCTTAACAGTAGCTACATGTTTTGTTTTACATCTGTAAGGCTGGTAAGAGCTGGGAGCACTAAACTTTGAGGTTACAGTAATCTGAGCTCCAACCTCCAGTGAACGCACCATAAGGCAAACTGTCCTTCCCCTGGGCCCTAAAGAGGAACTAAAAACGCACTTTTAACAGTAACACGTTTGTTTTTGGCGTAAGTAAATGAGTAAGTTACTTATTGAATGAAGTATCAAGTAAGTGTAACTAGTTACTGTGATACGGCTGCTGTGTCAAACATCCATGGATACTGGAGTGAACTTCTTCCACCAGACAGATGGTGGAAGTAAATGATGACAATAAAATGCCATATTGGTGGTTATCAGGTGATTTGATCATTTTGGAGTTTTGTGATATCAGCTTATTGTTTGCAGTGCCCTGACAAAACCTACTATCCAACTGTTTCAGGTAGCAACATACTGTAGTATCAGACAGCAGTTTTGAAAAAATATAAAAACAAAAGAAATGACTGTAAACTCATTATTTTGGGACTGTGAACTTCGTGAAAAAATGTAAATTATGAATGTGAACTCCAAGATTTTAATCAATGTGAACTGAACTCCTTGTAAAGTGTGAACTCAACACCTAATACAACCATGGCTGTAACTGTAAATGAGAATGTATCGGTTGGTTTGTGAAACAGTATTTTCAGCACCACGTCTGGTTTGCTTGCTTCATTTCTGCCTCTTGTACTGCAAAACACTTACATTTAATTTGGTGAAAATAAATGACTCCACTAGTTTCCCAATATTAAAATGTATTCTAGACAAACCAAAGCAATTTTCTCAGATTCATTGAGATTTACTTTTTTTCTTCCATTTGCTTTGTGGAGCAAAAGACTGCTCAGTGTGTGTGTGTGATGAAGAAGAAGAAGCTGAAGAGAGAAAGTAACAGAGAGGAAGGAAAGCACAGAAACCTCTGGGTTACTGTACAGCTTGCAACATGGAAACAATGTAAACAAATGAGGCAGTGCATTAAATAATTAGTGGGTCCCCACTAACAGCTTTGACTCCGCCGGCAACAGTGTTGTTGGGAGCAGTGGAAAAGCCAAGCACTAACACAGTGAAGTCATAAATCCCCACCAAACACAAACATCCACACACAAACAAACAGAGTGGTCGAGCAATGCTGCAGGCTGGTTTAATTTTTTAATGGAGTTTTCTATTTTTTTTTCTTCCCATTTGTTGCTTTTGTCGTCTCTGGTGACAGCCATCAAGTGTTGTCAATTTATGAAGCTGCACTGTTTGCTGCACTGGGGGGAATTCATCTGACAGAAAGAGAAAATTCACACTTGCCGAGTTGAAAAGAAACTGTGTCATGAAGTCATATTACATCTTCTTCTGGAGACAGGAACCCAGGGAACTGCACGAGCAGAGTTGGTCAGACAGCGTTTATCTAGGTAATTTATATCACCCCTGACAAAGTGATTTTAGCACAACCTGAAAAATGACACTGCCTGAGGAGCTTTCTCACAAAGTGAAATAACTCTGCGCTGTAAGTGCAGCATTTTGCCATTGTTCTATCTCACAAGTGACAAGAAAAGTTGCACAATGTTGTGTAAAGCGTGAGAAAGACAGAATGAGACAAACAGGTGGGAGGAAAAAGGTAAGGTGAAAACAAAAGTGAGCGAGAATAACATGAAGACAGAGGTGCACAGGAAGGACGGATGGAGGGACTGACCGAGTGATTTAATAAGAAACAGCAAGGTGCAAACAGTGGCACTGAGCATCATTTGCGTCTTGCTTCCTCCTGGATGGTGCCTGAGCTTTATTTATACTGGCAACTGGTTATCCCACAGGAGTCCACTGGCAAAATAGAGAGTAAGCCTTCCCTCTCTCTCTCCACATCTCTCTCCCTGTATCGCTCTCTCTGTTTCCTTGCTCCTTCTGTTGTCACGGTGACAGAGGTGAGCCCTGACAAGCCAGGGCCAAGTATTCGCATATTAAGAGCCTGCGTTCTTTCTACGCATCCTTTCCTTCCTTCGGCCACGACTAATGATACACGAGCATGACATACCTGCCAGGTTAAAAGCCACTGGCCTTCAGCCAACTGCTGCCCAGAGTGTCACAGCAGACTGTGATTAAAGCACAGATATAGTCTGTGAGCATCAACTAAAACATGCAGATTATATGTATGTATGTATGGGTGTAATACACATTATTACATGCTTACACTTGTTTCATGATTGTATGTGGACAGGTAGAAAAAGCTCACGTGGGCAAACTCTTCCCTGCAGCTAAATGAGGATTCATTACTTTCAGTGAAAAGTTAATCCAGAGTGTGTTAAATATTTCATGTGAATTGGGCCTACTGTTAAACACTCTGCAAAACAGGTGCAAATTTCCTCCTTCATATATTTGTCGACATAGGCGATGTTGTCTCCCAACCTGTTAACCACCTTGCAGCACTCTCAAACAGTCACAAGAAACCTCTCTCACACACACACACACACACACACACACCTTTTGTGGATTTGTTTTTGTTGCATGCTATCTCAGTTTGCTAACAAATGAATATATTAGAAACCCTCTGTTAAAAAAGCCTAGTTTTCACTGCTTTGACGGATGAACGCAGAATAGTGGAAATGAATGTGAAAAGTTTAACGATGAGGTTTATGATTCTGCCATTTATATGTCCAGTGTTCAACTTGTGTCATGATTTTAATATTTTACCTTCAATATAAATTAAGTTTAAAAAAAACAAAAAAAACTCCTCATCGCATCTTTATGAAATATGCTTGCATTTTGATTCCATTGACAATGTGCATTTCCTAAGGCAAGACAGAGAGATTTTGGGTTTCTAGTAGAATATTTACATGCTTTAATAGCCCAAAAGCCTAGTCTGCTTTGATTAGCTTGCCATTAAAATATGGTGCATCTTCGTAAAGGTAGTGCTGAAGTCGTCGGTGGAGAAACTCAGATGAGGGGTGGAATATTCTAATGAGCCTGCATGTCACATGGGAAGGGGGATCAAATGTGAATGCTTATTTACAGTTTGTGGGTTGGTACTCAAGATATCCAAATGTATGTGCACAACTTTATGTCCCCTTTAAGTTAATTACAATAAAGTGGACATAGCCTGAGATGCAGGCTATGAAGGAATATGTGCATATATGTGCTCTTGTAGTGGCCAACAATCGCTTCCTCTTTGTTTGGCTGGATGAGGCGTATCTTTGCCCCTGAGGCGTTTGTATAGATATTTCTGTGACAGACAAAAAGGAGAGTGAAGGTGGGGTGAGGGGGCCTTCGGTCCCAGCAGGCCTTGCTGACAAACCGCAGCTCGTGCTTTTCACAACCGTCTGTCCATCCGTGCCACGTATCCCCCGTTGAGGTGTACAGCCACAACTAACCCCCACCCACTCACATCCACACAACCTTCCACCCATCAACCCCATTCATGTGAACACCTCTCTCATCTGTTCACTCACACGCAACCCAGCAAAACAAAAGAGAATCAGAGGTCAAGACAAGGACAAGAAGATTATTCCTAAATGAGCTATAGCACTTCCTGTCTGCGTATGCACTGTACATCTACAAATTAACCCTCCAACAAGCGTGCACGGATGCTTTTTCCTCAATGGCCTGTGCAAAGTCTCTATCTATTCACCTTCTTTTTTCATTCGGACCAAAATACAAACTAGCAGTGAAAAATCAAGGGTGTGCGTATTAAGAGAATCCCCTCTCTCTCCTACTGCTATATTAAATATTGAGTCAGAAATGAGCTGGAAGGTGTCTGTAAATGCTAAATAATGGAGAGGCTGCATTCGTCTGGGTCAGAGCTCTCTCTCTCTCCCTCTGTCTTCTCTCTGATACATTATTAAATGAGGATGCACTTCCCCATCGCAGCAGGAGAGAACAAGGGGCAGGGGGGCACCCTGTCTTCTCCACAGGAATGGTGGGGGTGGTGGGGGGAGCAGAGAAGGGGTGAGGAGGGGGGAATGGGTAGAGAGGGATAGGTGCAGATTCACAGACAAGAGAAGGTGTGTGTGTGTGTGTGTGTGGTGAGGATTAGGTGGGCATGCCAAACAAACGGGCAGACATGAGCATCCTCCAGCATGGTCCCCCTCCCCTTCTACGTCCCCATTATACACACACACACACACACACACACACACTTCTTGCAGAAGTACCTTGAGCCCATTTGTACTAATGACTCTCCGTGCCTAATGCACTTTATGGAGGACGGAGCTGGATATTCATTTGGAGGGAGGGAGAGGGGTGGGGGACGTGTCGGGACGAAGTGCTCCGCCGTACGGCTTCCCGTCCGCCTGTTTTAGCTGGCCGATTTTTCAGCAAAGGACTCGGCGGGCACTCGGTTCGGCAGTAATGTGATTCATCACAGGTAAAGTAGGTAGGAGCCCTGATTGTCTGGAGCTTTTTCTGAGCTGTCCAGCAGCCCATATGCACAAGGAGAGAAAGTGCCCGGTCGATAACTAATCAAAGACGGGGAGGGCTGACATAGAAGATGGTCAAGTTTGACACGTGTGTGTGCCTAATGTGTCCTGCTACTCTTCATAGTGACTTCTCCTTAGTGACTCTTTTTCTTCTACTTTGCTTTGATGTGATGTTTTCAGTCTTGGCAGAAAATATAATACTCTATTTTGTATGAATGGTAAATTGCAAAAACACAAGGGCACCCAAGTCAAATTTAATAAATGAGGAGGTATGAATGTTTGTTTTGGATGTTAGTGCCATGTCCGCCAGCCTTGGAAGGATTTCCCTTATCAAGTTTGCCTTTGTTCTGTTCTTTTGTATGTTCAGCTCCACCAGGGAAATGTTTTTGTATGTGAAGCATTCCCAGGGTGGGCAGGGCATGAAGCCAGTCTTGAAAATCACACTCATTCAAGGTGACAGTGCCAATAAACATCTCTCTTCCTCAGTTCTATGTGTTCCTGTGTCGCTGCCTGCTTTGGGACAGTTGTTACGGCAGATGAGGGAGGTTCCCACATCCTTTGAACACAGAGGAGGCAGGAGTACAGAGACCAGTGGGGGGTCCCAAAGTTGGAGTAACAGGGACCTCACCCCCCCGCTCTCCCTCAGCTTTGCTCACCACCAGGGAGCAACCGGTGGCGGCCTCTTGAGACAGAATGAAAACAAACTGGCACAGATGACAAATGCATGCAAGCCTGTTCAAGTATGAACTCACACTCTCTCTCCTACACACATGCACTCAGGTACGCACATACACACACATTGAGCCAGTATAATAAATAAATAAGTCATAAGAGAAGAATTGTTTGATGTTACCTTGTGCTGCCTGGGGCCAACACTACATTAGGGAGAACTGCCACCCCTAGCACACATACATACCTAAAAGAATAGGTGTGGTACCAACACCATATGTAAAGAGACACCATAAAATGACTCAATGCCCTTCTTATCTGCTACAATATTAAACAGTTATCAGTTAGCAGATATATTGGTATCGGTGTCTTCTTACTTAAGTAAGAAAGTTAGTAAAACACTGGACAGAATTGCTAAAAATGGATTTAAAGTAGTGTCAAACCACTGCTGCCGTGTCCGCTGTATTCTCCAAATGTTAAATGTCCCGTTCACTTCTTGATCATAGTTCTTGAAAAATAAAAATAAATTTAAATATGAAGAGACCCCCACAAAAAATAGTTTTTCCCTCAAATATATATTTTTATATCAGCATATACATCCAGTATCAGCTGGG
Organism: Synanceia verrucosa; assembly: GCA_029721515.1. NCBI lineage: Eukaryota > Metazoa > Chordata > Actinopteri > Perciformes > Synanceiidae > Synanceia > Synanceia verrucosa. The sequence goes on along the minus strand of CM056557.1, from coordinate 11,785,513 downwards.
CTACAGATCATTATCATAATGCCTACCAGCAGAACCAACAGATTAACAGAAGCCTGATATACATGTTAACATAGAGAAGTCATAGTCCTCAAATCATTGCTCTTTAATATGTTTTATTTCCTGCAACACACTTCACTCCATTTTGAAAACAATGTTATTAGGCTTAATCAGGATTTGGCACATGGAGAACTGGGAGGATTAAGAACTTTAAATTGGGGAGGTAAGAGTCAACACCTCAGTAACTTTTTCCTCTTACTTTTTCTTTTTTTTCCTTTCCTCCTCTCTGCAGAGCAGTCACCCAATTGTTGGCCTGGACTGAGTTATTTTGGCACTTTTCCCTCAGTGAAATTGACTCTTTCCTGGGGCGCTGACAACCACCTGCACCTCATTCTGGGAGCTGGTGTCTATGCTTCTGCATCAGCTCAAGCACATGTCAGTACATGTTCAGCTGGAATTGTGTATTATATTTTTGATTAATTATGTAATGCAGAAAAGGATGAGTGGGGAATTATTACCAGTCATTATCATCACAGATGCTATTGATCACATTAGAAGCATCTGACACTTGCCTGCTCTGATAAGCATTTTATCAGATGTTGAGCTATGATGTGTAATCTAATGGCATCACAAGAAAACAACTTCATGATGGGATAAAAGATGGATGGATGGTTATATAGTCTACACAGAAAGTTCAAGTTATGGATAGCTGAGTTAAAGGCGATTGATTAACAAAACTATTAGGGCTGTCAGTGTTAATGTGTTGATCATGTTTAGATTAAAATGAAATAGAATAGATTTTTTTAATCACATGCTGCTGTCCTAACAGGCTAAAGCTCTATTTAGCAAGTGTCCACAGACCTGTGGATGAAACTACCTGTGGATACGGTTGGGTATCGGTTGGGTTTTATCCGATACCGGTTCCTACGCTGTACTTTTTAAACAGTCTGGTTTTAAACCAATATAAAATAAAATTATATAATATCAAAAAACATTCATTAAATTGGAAGTATTACCTCCTTTGCTTGCAATTATTATTCTTTTGGCCTTCGGCTAGGGTGGCCATACGTCCGGATTTAAGCCGGACAGTCCGGAATTTAAATGCCATGTCCGGCATCCTGCGCAGCCTCAAGCCGTACGCTTATTTGTCCTCCTTTTTGGAGTTGCACTTGAACGCAACACTGCATATCGTCTGATGGTGTAAGACTGGTTATAAAACTGATTGGCTAAAAAACAGGGGTCTTTCATTTCTCTGATTTCTCATTGGTTGAAAATGTAAACAAGCCACCCCCTTTTCCCTTGTGCTAGCTGTGCCGGCATCTCATCTCATTAACAGAATGTTAACATGCCGCAAAGACGGACCTCATTCAGTGCCGAATGGTCAAAAGAGCACACGTTTGTCAGCAAAAGTAGCAAAGAAAATTTGCATGCGTATTGCACACTTTGTCGCTGTGATGTGGCTGTTAGCACACAAGGAAAGACGGCCACTGAAAGGCATGCTAGCTCGGAGAAACATAACAACAGACGGGCCACAGGCACCTCCTCCCTCCCGTTGTTTTTCAGGAAGCAATATCGCCTGAAGATGACAAGGCATCTGCTGCAGAACTGTGTCCTCCTTTTTGGTGTTGTGGATGGCCACCCTGCCTCGGCATCCTCTCACCACTAGTATCAGATCAGCGAGCCTGCTGACTGTAGCATTCCGGCCACTCGGGCCACCGTAGGTGAGTGAAGTCACAACTCACACGAGAATGTGTGGGGTTTTACCTTATTTAAGATGGCAGAATAAACAGAGCACACGCAAGTCGGTGCCAGCCGTTTCATTTAATTATTAAAACTTAGTACAATGACTGAGTAGCCAGTGATTAGCATCACTGACATTGCGCATGTTTACACCGGAACAAGGGGGTGGTTAAAAAAAAAAAAAAAAAGTCAGGTACCAAAATGTCCATTTTTATTCGGTCTGGTTACTACCGGTTACGTCGGAACTGGTACCCAATCGGCACTGCATTTTGGTACCTAACCCTACCTGTGGACGACGTTAACTACAGAGCTTGTTAAACGGTGTCAGCTGACTGCAGATCAGCCAACATCATGGAAGACTGGACTAATATACTCTGGCTGGCTTGTTGTAAACTGCAATCATTGTTAATATGATCTTAAAAACTGTTGTCAAATGCAAAATCTACTAGTTGCTCTCTGGACTGAAACTCACTTGGTAAATTTAATAAGCATGCATTCAGGCTGTGAATAAACCTGCTCGATAAGCTGCCCTAGCCTGACATAGCAAATTATGTGATTGGATTCCATTAATTGGGAAAACCAATCAATAAAGTTATGTCAGACCTTGCAATCAATCCCTGTGGAGGAGGCAAGCTTTCTCTGTTTGACGTTTAGTCGTACAGCCTTCAAACACAGAATTATTGGTAATGAAGCGAAAAAGGAGAGACAGAAGGAAGAAAGGTGATTAGCTCTTGACAGCTGATGACCGTGAATACTTGAACCATGTTTACATGCGTGTTGATCATCCACTCTCAGCTCTGCAGGAAATTAATGGACTTCTAGCAATAGGCTGATTGTGTTGCTTGCTCTGTCAACATGGGGTAAATTCATTCAACAAAATATTTTTATGTGATATTTTGGTACAAAATGTGACAACAAAAATGTATTAAATTCATTTTACATAAAAGAGTGTGTTGAATTAAGGGTCACATTCCTTTTGTTGCTAAAAATGCAATTTAATTTTTCAGTTATTCTTCCCTTTGTTGATTTTATGTATCTACTCTTCAAAGAGACATTTTAATCAACATTTTTTTACTTAAAAATAAAGAAGTCTCTGTTAAAACCTTGAAGAGACTAAAAAACTAAGATCAATATTCAAACAGTTGTCAATGTGCTGGTGCAGCGGCTAGTGTTACAGGCTGAAAACAAATCCAAGGATAATGTATTCGACTCTAAGACCATTAAGTGTATTTTTTAGCAAATATATAATGGACTGACTTTGAGTCGTGATATTTGGCCTGTAGCAGACCTGCCAGCTGCTACATGTGATCACTAAATGTTAATCTGTGATAGACTTGATCTTCTCAAAGGGTTAGAAAAGTATCATGAAGTAGTGAGTGCTGCTTTAGCTGTTGTTGTTTCAGTCTGTTTTTGCCTGGTGGCACTGGCCCACACTAGCGTTAAACTCTTTTAGTTGGCATATGTTAGAAGGTGGGGGATTTAATCTTCTGTGCCTCACAGCTGGAGCCTCGTTGAATAATGTAAGACACACGGGGGCAGTCAGTGGCTCGATTTTACTTTTGCCCCCTCGAACAGGCCTACTTGGTCTTTGCCAGTGGTGTTTTGGGGGCAAATACTGAGAAAGAGGTGACGGCATATATTACCAGCGTAGGATGGTAGCTCTGTTCTTTATTGAAACATAATCATAGTATATTTACACACTGAAAGCAATATAAGGAGTGAAAAATACATGAAAAATGCCCAGAAAATATATTTGAAAAATGTGTGAAAAATACAGATGCACAAAAATATGTGAAAATTTTGGAAAAATATTTAAATAAAATGTCAGAAACCTGTTGAAAACATATATTTGAAAAATTACTGAAAATGTCTTAAAAAAAAACTCTCAAACGTAGAAAAAAAAAACCATAAACATGGAGATGGAAATGTGTGTTTGGAATTAAACAATTAACAATACTGTGTGCATTCAGAAACCTCCCAGCATTACAATCTTTGGTAAAAAGTAAGGACATGAAGTATGATACATTCCTGTCGATGCTGAAAGCCCAGCAGGCACTCGTGCAACAACATTGCACCAACACGGCTTTAATTACAGGATGTCTTGATTACTAGTGCTAAGTGAAATGCCAGTGACAGTAAAGGATGAGTTTCTCTTCCAAACTATTTCACTGTTATTTCCTCACAAAAAGTGTAAAGCTGGTTTCACACCAAATGTGGCAAGTGTGGTGCACTGCGCAGGGTGCGCAGAGCAGGGCACGCCGCGACCAAGTTACTAGACCGGATCGGTGGAGGGAAATTGAGATTGTCACGCTCTTCAGTTTTGTGAGGATACCATGTATTTCTCCACATCCCAACGGAAAGCCCTGGCTTTATTTGTGCTGATGATGATGATGAGGAGGAGGAGATCAGCAAGAAGAAGAGTTTGGGTACTTGCCTACCACTGATCTCTGTACTTTAAAATTGAAGCTGAAGACCCACTTTTTTAGATTGGCTTTCAACTCTGACTAAGGCAGTCTTGTTTTTAAGTGATCTTATTTTGTTTTTAGGATTTTTAATACCTCACAGCACTATGGCACTTTCCCTCTCATTTTCTATGTATCATTTTTATGTATTCACTGTTTTAGGGCTTTACTGTAAAGCACTTTGGGTACCTTTTAAGTTATTATAAAGGGCTATATAAATAAATTTCATTTTGAGGGAGAGGCAGGATGTGGGAGAGTTTCAGCTCATCCAGGAGCTACAGTTGTGTGATCCACAGCTCGCCAACTTGCTATACAGCAAGAATCATGATTTCCTCCATACTTCACATCTTTCCTATAGGACGCACGCATGTGACTGGGTTTCTCTGGACGCACCTGCGCCTTGCATGTTCGGTGTGAAACTAGCTTAAGGTGTTTTCTCAGGCTGTTTCTGTAAACTGTTCGTTGTTATACCTATGAGGTGCTTTGTTCTGATTCTGCATTAATGATTCTTACTCGCTCTGAGATGCACGAAAACACCAAAACTGTACTTGGCACGCATGATATGCATCAGGTAGCATTCAAGAAAATGGAGCACAGACTGAGTGTGGCAAAGAATGATGGAGAGCAGTAAGGTGATACTTACACCTCCAAACATTCATGACCCCACCATTATACACTGTACAGGCAATGAAGGCAACCTGCATGCAGGTCACAGTGAAAGGAAATATTAATGATGTTATTACTCAGACACTGACACATACACAAACATAAACAGAAATAATAGACAAACAAAACATGTGCACTTCTCACCATTTAAAATCAAAAACCGTGTCTTTTCATACAACCCTTGCAAACCCTCAGCTTCTTCATCTTACTCCCAGCAAAAACTCTCACACGTGACGACTACAGCAGCATCTTTAAATAATCCTTCAGTTTGTTTACATGTAATGAGTGGTCGTGGACTGATGTGTGGTGCTGATAGCTGGAGGGAAACAAATAGGACCTTCCATGTTTAAACAGGAGCATTAGGGTAAAGATGTTGTTGGGATTTGCATGGATTTCATCCTTAAGTGTCAGTCAGCTCATGACTAGCCATAGAGATTGGCTTAAATTCCAAACAAACACAGACACAGACAGGGAGTAATGGGGTCTGGTCTGGTTTGGGATGATGTCTGTCTTTAAGCCTTGGTTTTGGGATAGTTAGAGTGGGAATGTATTATTATGGATACATTTTGGATTGTGTGTGTGTGTGTCTTGTTTACATGCAGGCATACTATGTGTGCCAGTGATCGTGTCCTTGTGGATATGCATGTCTGAATGTGTGAGACTGTGTTTGTGTACCATGTGTCCATTTGATGAGGGCCAAAACACACAAGTAGAAAGCTGCCCAAGGGGTGATTGAAGTTGCTGACATTTTAAAGCTATTGAAAACAAAAGCTAATAGGCAGCACCACGTGCTGGAATCGTGTCTGTTTCATGTTTAACAAAACAAGGTCACAGAGGTTGTCAGGCCATGAATTCCATAAATAACTTGATAATGGGATTTTAAAACAAGCCGTCCACCAGTCATCTCCCTTCCTCTCACACCCTCCCTTTAGCCCGTAACGGGCCCTGTGTGTGTGTGTGTGTGTGTGTGTGTCTTTCAGAATAGAGGGAATATTAGAATGCAAATGGATTCACACCGCATCCTCATAAACAACGGTGTTCATTTAACCCCCAACCCCTGTATTTAACTGCCCATCAAGTCATTTGTGTTGGGCAAGACACGTGGAAGTAGGCTGAGGGAGGCCAGAAGGGGTGCACGTGCACGTGTGTTTGTGCAAGCATGCACACTGGTGTGTATACTTCTGGGTATGTGCAGAATAATGTGTATTTATGAACACAATATGTACATGTCTGTATGCATATATGGGTGTCCGGGTGTTTGTGTGTATATGTGCATCAGCGCGTCAACACCTGCACATGTGTGTATCCATGTGCTTTTTGTGCATGTGAGGTGTTGGTTTCAGAGTTTACCATTTGTAATGGTCAATTAATCTTGTCAGTGTGCATTTACAAGGGGATTGAACACCTTTTAAAATGGGCCTGGCTTTGTCACTCTCTCCTTCTCCATCCATTACAGAGACACAGTCCTTTGGAAGACCTTCTGCAGAAAACATATTAGAGGCTCTTTTACCACACAGCACTGGCAAGGATAAAAGTTACCCTCGTTGTAAGCGTTTCATACCGTTTCAGCTCCATTGCCATGGAAGTCCTTGATTCCAGTGTCAATCTATATATCTATTTCAATCTGTCTCTCCTTTTCTCGTTTTTTTCTTTCCTTTTCCTCGGCTATTCTAAAAATGTAATTACACACATGCACATTCTTCACGTTCTTATCTCTGAATATTGTTCCTATTCTTCAATTCTGAGCAAAGGCACAGCTTTTGTAGTTTGAGTTTTTTATGACTCTCCCTCCTCTTAGCCTGAGGCCTTTAACCCGCAGGCATATTACCAGCTGACCCATTCACTGTCCGGCTGTAAAAGCTTGTCTGTGAGGTGTAGAAGGTGGACAAAAACAGACAAGGGAGAGCAGCTTATGGTCTGGAAACAACACATTGGGGAGGAGGCAAAAAGGAGAATAAATAGAGATTGAACAGGTGAAGGGGACACAAACAGAGCAGTTTACTGAAGAGAGTGTGGAAAAAAAAGTATAGTAAAGATCAGTGGAGAAATAAGCTGACTCCTCAGGGGGAGAAAATGTTAGATTTAGTGAGAGGAGAACATGTGTCCCTGCTGGTAAGGTCTGAATGCCCTCACCCATCAGACGTCTCTGCCCCAGAGAGCCTCATCGACTTGAATCTCTCTACTGCCTCGGAAACTAATACAGGATACGGAAATATATGATAAGGAAAGACAGGAAGAAACGCTGCTGCGAGTTCTAGAAGAAAAGATGGCACTCAGATCAAAAGAGACAGACGATGGAAACAATGCAGTTAGTCATGCTGTTAAAGGAACGAGTCAGTCAAAGAGAGGCAGAGTGAGAGTGAGAGCAAACAGGGCCCATTTTAAGAGGGCACACTGCGTTCGGCCCCTGTCTCTTAATCCTGGGCGTTTGTCGTGGCTAATTATGGCGGACAAGCCTCTTTATCGAACCTGCTCCTGCCATCGGCATTAGGATGCTGCGCCTGTTGTTTTAAACGCTCTCATTAACCACACAAATCAGTGCTGTTGACAGAGTGCTTTTGAATTAAGCGTCTCGCCCCCACCACTGCGCGCCAATGCGTGCAGGGCCCAGGACAAGGAGCAATTTATAACACCATTAGCCACACTCGCCGAGGTTACAGGCATCAAAATTGTTCCCGTCTAATTATTCTTAATGGATACAGGGAGGGAGCGACGCTCAGGACAGCTTTTTCATTAGCCCTCAATCAAGAGGGTCGGGGGAGAGAGGGGTGGGCCAAATGTACTGCTCAGGCAAACGGGAAATCAAAAATAATCGTGTTTGCTTTTTTTTCCATAATACAACACGAATGCATAGATGGGGGAGAATGAGAGGGGTGGGTGTGGAAAAAAAAGAAGCACAGCTCTTGACGTTAGTTCTTACTGTTGTCTGAGGAAAACGTGCATATTGAGAAGTGACAGTTGACTTGCTTTTACTGCTTTGCAGACTAATGGCAGAATAAAGTTGTGCTGCGTAATAGATTTCTAAGACATGGTTATTGGTTGATGAATGCTGAGGTTTAAATGTTCAAACATTTAAATGTTCAGATGGGGAGTTGCTGATGCACTCATGTATCATTGGTCACTGTTAATGATTATGGAATAACTGTGAATTTTATTAATGAAAGAGTCTGGTCTGATGAATAAATTAGTAATGGACAACTAATAATTTCTAATATGTATTTAGCCTGTGGCTGACCCTAACGAGTCACCCGTAACCAAACTGTGACTACGACTGGTTTAACATAGCAACACAGCCAAGGGGCCAATCATTTACCTTCTCTCAACTATCTCACTTGAAACACCAACATACTCTATGCCTGCAATTAACTTCCCCAAAGAGTGCTCGATCATACTGTATCTGTCATCTGGCTGTGGCAATGAGAAAGGGGGGAGCCAAATAGTGAGTGTTAACCATCTTTTTACAAGCCATTAAACGGGAGGACATTACCGCACGGCGTAGTCCCTTAACGAGGACTGACATATGCGAGGGAGGCAGTTAGCACCTAACATTAAGACGCAGCGGACCACTGATGAGATGGGACATTGTCCATGGGGGAGGTATCAGCGTTAATTAGGGGATAATCGGCTGCGCTCTACATCTCCCCTCACCACTATAACCACCAGTGCCTTGAAGATGATATGGTATGGGGGGGGTGCTCCTGCTCTCTGCAGGAAGGAAGGAGAACCATTGTGCATTGTGCCAGGACATGGTAGAGGAACTGCAGTACATTAATCGCTTTCCGGCTGCGCTCTCTGCCAGCCCATCTCTTATTACAGATATCAGAGACAGGGGAGGTTTTAAAAAAGCAATAATGAAACAGAAACACCTAATTCTTTACACTGTAGAATATTATTTAGCTTATATTTGCTGCTTGGATTACTCATATTCAAAATGTTTGTAAGCAACCCAATTTGAAAGAGTAATACCGCGAAGGAAAAACATGATAATATGAGCGTCAGTGAAATAACAGGATTCCTAGTTCACTGGCAATTCTTTCACTGCTCAAGAAGCTTCACTGGAGCCCAAACATCAGAGACCATTAGCAAAGCCATAGAGCATTTAATTGATGTATTCTTACTACGAAAGACAGAGTACTGCAGTTTTGCGGAAGCAGCGCACATGGCAAAGTCTCCCAGGCCATCTTCTCAAGGCCGCAGGGCATCCGAGGGCACTGAGAGAGACAGAATCGGGCTAAGCATCCCTCGCGCTGGCCAGTTTGGCCCATAGCACTTTGTGTCACAATTGAGAAACAAAAGAGGAGCACATGCTACAGCGCACACCGTTTGCACGTGTGTGTGTGTGTGTGTGTGTGTGTGTGTGTGTGTGTGTGTTTGAGCGTAATGAGTTAGGGAGGAAAGTGTGTGCAAGAGAGCAAGACAGATGAAAGTGAACAGACAGTTCAAACGAAACGAAAGACGAGAATCCCTGAATGAGTGACAACTAGGATTTTTCACCTAAAAATTAAATTTTTTGTTTTTTCCAACCAATAGACATTTCCATCACCTAAGTCATTGGTGTTAACTGGACCAAGATAACATGCTCCTCCCCCTTTCCCATGATGCCCCTGGGCCACAGTGATGTACGGTGCTGGACAGGCCAGAATCATGCCTTCCAGCAGGGCTAGCCAATCAGGTTGAATTATACTCTCTGGGTGCCGGAGCGACATGTCAGAGGATATTCGTGTTGGACACAGCAAAGCTTTGTTCGTGTGGTCAGCCCGTGCCCTGAAGACAAATGCCTGAGCTTCCACATGTGATAGGTCGGCACAAACGGCCATCTCTTTGAAACAGCCACAGGTAATAGATGGGTGGTGGGAGTGAGAGTGAACCTCACCTTGTAAATCTAGGCTAACAAGAGATAGAAACCGTTCAGCTTGACTTGTAGATTTATCTTGCTCAAAACCAAGTGCACTTCAGCATTCAGTGTGTTCATTCATAGGAGAGTTATTTTCCATGCTGTTTAACTATTACTTTACCATTACTTATGTATGTGTAGTACTGCAGGAAATGTGCATTCAAGGTCTTCCCAATCTACCACAAAACAGGGCTTTGATTGAGTAAAAAATAAATGTATATTGAAGATAATCAAGTTTATTAGAAACAAAGGAAGTAATTCGGCCATGCAGAACACTAATTGTTTTATCTCTGCACACTCCAGAAAAGAGAAAAAAGAGACACAAAGCAGAAAAGCACGGTAATTAAGTGTGACTAAAAGACAACGATAAGCAGTGATTAATATTCGATTAAAGCCAGAGGAATTTCCTTTTAAAGTAATTAAGCACCTATTAATCCGATTTGTAATCCCTGAAGTGTCACTGAATATGCTGAATGCCAAAATGCAATTGGCTCCACACCGTAGCCGTCAAAAAAAATGTTCCACTTGTGTGCCTGTTTCCCCCAACAGCTCGTTCAACAGCCGCACTGCAGACAGATGACAGAAGAAAGCCACCTACTGCTTGCAACAATCTCAACCTAAAGGTCTGACCATGTGTGTCAGCCAACCACAAACTTTTCACATCAAGGTTTTAGCTCCACGCTACACAATGGAGAGTCAGAATGAGGGCTGAATGGCTTTCTGCGGCACCTTGAGACAGACAAAAGAGGTTCGACAGAATCAGCGGATACAGGCAGAAGATAACAACAGAAAAGGTACAAGGACATGCACGCATTACATCTCAATACAGGCCGACATTTTCTGTGGAGCCTTTTATCTAAAAATTAAAAGTGAATTTGGAATTCTTAAAGCACATTCAATAATACTTCTTAATGAACTTTAGGTGGCCGGTGGCGTTGATAATGTCAGCCCATAATAGTTGATCTTTTTCACCTTTCAAGTTAATTATTCTCATTTATTGTTTGTTGTTTTTAGCTTAGCTGTGTGTAAAGTTAGATAAGACAAGATGCTGTGGAAAGTTGTTGCCGCATTCTTCGTCTTGGGGACATTTTTAATCAAAGCTTCTACGTCTTCGCTCAACATTAGAGCTCAAAATCAGCTGTTGTCTCGCCGACCGGACAAGCTGCTCAGGAAATGCCCATGGCTTTCAGACAGTTCGGGCGAACAGGAGTTACAGAGAGAGTGCCAAGAGGAAAGGTGGAGGACTTGCTATTCTTGTTAACAACAGATGGTGTAACCCTGGACATATCACCGTGAAGGAACAAGCTTGTAGCCTGGACAGTTGAGCTGCTTGCCATAAGTCTGTGACTGCAATCTTCCATGAGAGTTTCCCAACGTGATTTTCCTGGTTGTTCACATTCCTCCGGCTGCTTATAGGTAATTCATGACTGTCGTCATCCATCCAGTCATCGCGGACTGCAGACTCAGCACCCAGACATATTCACTGTCATATCTTGGCATTTCAATAACATTTCTCAGGCTGTTTGTGGACTGTCCGACTGGGAAGACAAAATGCCACTTTTAACCTCTTTAAATTTGCCAGCTTACATCATTCTTATGCTATTATTGTTATTTATATTTATTTATATTGTTGGTTTTCTAAGAATTTCCTTCGGGATGAATAAAGTTTGATCTTATCTTGACGGTAGTCTGGGTTACATACAGCATCAGATCTTCCCAAAGTGTATACCAGTAGAATGGCTGCTTTCACTAAAGCAATTTCAGGGTCACTTATGTGTTGGTGTGATGCTTTTGTTGAACAGTACTGAACAACAATGCTGTCAGAAAATCCAGGGAAACAAACAATACACACAACCAGGATGATGTGAAGTTGGTCACCCTCTCAGCTACAAACCACATCAAGTGTCAGATTTGTGTAGACAGCCAGCTGTTGCACTGGCATACTGGTGTTAGGCAGGAAAATCTAAATTTACAAAAATGATCTGGAGTCAGTTTCTTCAGAAATAGATTTGATCAAAGGCCTTTTAAAAAGGTGTTTTAATAACCTGAAGGATGCTGTGGCCCCAAGTTAAAAGAGAAGAAAACACCTGCTTTAGGTTAAGACAGCCAACACTCTCAATGCATGTTAATGTGTTGCTAGTTTAATGAGCAGTGCAACAGTTTGTCAGGCTGTATGATCAATGCCATGCTGATCAATAAGCCGAGTGTGGGGCTGTATGTGGAAATTCATTGTGGGACTTGGTGGCAGCTGCAAGATGTAGTTCATGATTGAATAAGTGATAGACTTGAATGTTTGTTATAATTTATCACAAAAACACACATTTCTATTTCTATTCTATTTGAGTTACCTTTACTGTCCCAGGTGGATGACAATTAACTTCACCTGAATGGCAAAGAAGCAACTGAATTTTTTTATAGTCAATGCAGATTTCTCCTCATAGCAAACAGATATTCTCAAAGCTCTCTCAAATTTCTCCATTTTCACCACCCAGCCACGCTCACGTAGACAGAAAAATTTGGACGTGCACAGATGAGTGAAATCCTGCCCAACAGAACAGACATTGATTTAATAGATTTGGGTAAGGGTTAGGGTTTTGTTACAAAGTGGAAAAATAACAATAACATTGATTTTTAGAACTTTTAATAATTTGATCAAGCATGGACAATAGTGAAAGCAATAAAGTGCAGATGGTAATGAGGAAGGAGGGCCATGGCTGTCATTCCCTTACGGGCCCTTTAATCTCTTCCCTGTAAAGTGCGTGTGTGTGTGGTTACACAATGCGGTCATGAGGCCTGACAGGGCACTCCGGGGGGCACAAACCAATGCCACGTCCATCCGCTGCGCTTGTGAACAATGCCACGCCATGTCCTGACAGGGTCGTGCTATCTCCTTCTGCGTAATTTAACACTACTTTCCCAGGCTCCCCAGACGAGTGAAGTCCAGACACATGGCGACACGTTAAACGCTGCTCATATGTCTTGTCGAGTTTACTCTGGGATTTTCGCTGCCTGACCCTTTATGTCTTCTAACTCAAATGCTTTTCAGTTTAAGTTAAATTCAAGTGGCAGCTGATTTCAGGAACGTTTCCATGCAGTCGTCTCCTGTTACGCCGAAAATCCCCGTTGATAATATAAATCAAGCCAAAATTGACTTCAACCTAGTTTCTTAATCTGATCTTTGTGGGAATTATTTTGTGTTAAACTTTCCATTTCTTCACCTCATTGATTCTCTAGTCACACACTATCTCAGCTCCCTTTCTCTCCCTACCTTTGACAGTTTCCTGTAAAACAAGCCTGATCCTCAGCCTAAGCTCTCTGTCTCTGCTATCCGCTGAGCTTCCCTGCCTGGCCTCCATCTCCAAACTCCCTCTCCCCATGGCTCTCTCATCTCACTGCCCTGCTTGACAGCTTCATCTGATCCACAGGACTTTCAGCTAGTATATCTGGCATTCTGCCCTACCCGCAGGACTCTAAATCCCACAGTTCATCCTCTTAGGGCTACCTTCCTCCGGCTTCTTCCTCCCACTGGCTCTCAATGTGTGGCAAAGAGTTGTCGTTTCACTCCTGACTAGAGCACAGGTAAGACACACAGGGGTTAGTGCACCTGTTCTCACAATCCAGTAATACTTGGGACACATAAGAGGAGGCAGAGATTGTGTCCTTCGATTGCAGGAAATGGTGTGTCCCCATGTAAAGCGGCAAAGGTTTTTATTCCAGCGGCTTCTTGATGTGACACACTGTGACTCACGCAGTGCCACATCCATTCACGAAGGAACAGTGGTTTTATTGAGGAACAAAAGCCATCTGTATGTTGTCACAAAGGGAAGACAAGGGAGATTTGCTACACTGGATATGTTTAAGAGTCTAAACTTTAAGTCCAAGTTGGTGTTATCATGAATTATGCGACAAAAACAGGTATTGGGGTAGTTTTTTTATCCACTTTGGTTGTAATAACTCAAAAAAACACAGATGTCATGAAAAAGATGTCATGTTGTGGTTCTGTGACCCAATGTTCCAACAAAATAAGAAGAACATAAGAACACAGCCACACACTTGTAGTGGCTCATAAATGATGATCGAGAAGCACACTTTTGAGTTTATACCCTGTTTTGTACCCGTCATTTACAAAAAAATTACAGGATACATTCTGTATCTTCTATCCTTAGACCATAATTAAGCTCAAGAAAGTGATGAAAAAAATAAGTTGTCAGAGGAAAAAAATGTGACAGAGTATGACGCAGTACAGAGTAGGAAGAAGTACACTTACAATATACAACCAAGCACTGTATAGGAACCAAGTACTACTAATACAGATAACAGGATCAAAGTGTACAATCATAACATTATCACTAGTCAAAAACAACATTCTGTTCTGCAAATATGCAATGACATTTTAACTGCCAACATTTTCAAAATTCAATTAAAAGTCAAATCCTGTGATCCTCATCATTAGGCACCATGTGCTCCTGGATCAGGAGCACGTGATGGTTACTGGTTAGAATAAAATCACTCTGTACAGTTGGCTATATGCTGCATACTGAGTTAAAGAGCTCTGTGCCAAGTGTAAAAGAGTAAAAGCTCACTCCAGGACAAGAGAAGCATCTGTGATGTCCGTCTGACCTACGCAGAGAGCGCCACAGATCACATTGCTCAGCTCTGGCTGGTCGACTCCTCCCTCTTCTGGTCAGCTAGACATACCCCCCCTCGATCCAAACACACCCCTCCTTCTTTAACCAGACAGTGAGGGTCCCAGCCGCCCCTAAGCCCCGTTAAAACTACTCCTCACCTCCCATGTCACTGGGCCATGTCTGTCATTTTGAATCCGCCCATTCTTTCCCGCTCTCGCACAGAGGGCCAAGAGGTTAATAGGGACCGAAACAATGGTCCAGCGCAGACACAACAAACAATGGCCCGTGGGAGCAGTTTGCCTATGGGCGGCATCATCTCCCACCATCCCTGCATGTCTCCTTTTCTGTGTTTTTTTCCCCTCTTTATCCCCAGCTCTTCCTTTCTTCCGCCCTCCCTCCCTCACTCTGGCAGTCCCTGCCAATACCCCTGTCTCCTGGACAGTCATTTATACCTATTTGCAAGGTTAATTGCCATTTCATTGGCTGCTATTTATATTTTAAAAAGCCTTGTTAGGAGACTAATAAAGTGACTGTGAAGATGCGGCAGAAAGGTAATTACCACATACGGTTAACAGTCGGGTGGTGTAAAGTGAAGAGGATGTTGCATTGTCATTTCAGCGGCAGAGTTGAGCGTAATTGTTTCTCTCTGCTGGTGTTGGGAGGGTGATATTGAAGGGAAAAAGCTGTTAAATATCCAGTTAGACAGGTGTGTGAAGCAATGAGGAGGGAGGCACCGGGTCCTGGAGGTGCAGTGTATTTTCGATTTTCAAATCTATTGTCTATTGTAATTGAGCAGTTAATTACAATATTTTTTTTATTATTTTACAGTATCTGGCAAATAATGTAATTACACTTGAAGCTGCTAGATGTACTGTCATATACTGAGCTAATTCTTGTTCATACCACATATCTCAGTGTGACTTGTAAGTATTCAGAAGGACATAGGGGAATACAGAGAACCTGAAACTACTATCAACTTAAACAACTGTCAGTTAAACACTGTCGTACACGCACACAAAAAATACCTACATACACACTAACAAATACCTCCATATTCATTACTCCTCCTGACCTTTTAGTCCGAAATATTCTTGAATAAAACTGAAAAAACTCCTGCACATTGTACTGTATCATTTGGGGGGAAATATAGTGTATCATGTGTTGAAAATGTACTTAGAGGTCCTTTAAGACCAGACTGTTTACTTTCTTTTCTACAGTATGTGCATGTCAAATGAAGCAGAAATAGTATTAATAAGACAGCTTGCATGTGTTAAAGCTCTAATTAAACAAACATCTCCCATTACTGAAGAATGGATAAACTTATCTTATGTAACTACCGCTCCATCTCCACAGTCTGAACCTGTAAAAATAAACTTTTGACTGATGTGTCGCTGTTCCATGACAACACCACTTTGCTATTTATGCGGACTAGACAGGGCCTAGACGTAGACAGTGTGAGAACAGCAAAAGGCAGAGAAGGCAGAGGTGAGAGAGGGAAGATGGAGAAGAATACAATGAAGTGGCTTAGCAGGCAGAGGCTTCCCAAATCCTTCCATGCAACCATACGGTGAGCTGAGGCAGAGAGAGAGTCAACTCTTCTGCCTTCTGTTTGCTCAGCAACCTAACCCAGCAGCAGGGAGGCGACAGTGAGAGAAAAGGGGCAAACGTGTCAGGCGGGTGGGATGGGACGGAAAGATGGTGCAGGGATACAGATGGGGTCGGAGGAGGTCACATTGTCCATTTCGTTCTCTATTTTTCCACGCACCCACTGTTCCACTCACCCCTCCTCCTCAACGCGCACACACACACACACACACACACACATACACACCCCTACAGAAATATACCAGTTGTCTAGAGCCCCCCCAGAGAAAACTGATCGCGGGGTGTGTCCCCCCAAACACCACCCCCTCACTTATTCTGCTCTGCCATAGCATTTTGTCAGAGTCAGCAACAAAACGGACGGTCAAGAAAAAAGATAGGGAGGAAAAAAAGAGAAAAAAAGAGTATTGATTAGCCTTCAGAGCTCCACGTGGGCCACTTTCATCGATTAGGAACAAGAGAGCAGCAAAGCACCAGCCATGTTCCCTCTCTCTCTCTCTCTCTCTCTCTCTCTCTCTCTCTCTCTCCAGGGTCCTTTGTCCATGAAGAGAGCGATATAATGGCCCTTTGAGAGGGAGTGAAGGAGGGAGGCAGAAGACGAAGGAGAGAGGCAAGGGACAAGATGGGGGGGGGGGGGGGGTGACGGCTGTGGTGTCTAGAGTAGGATAGGAGAGTTCAGGCCTTACGGCGTGGGGGGAAGTGTAGGCAGTGATGGTAGAAGGGGGAGAGGAGGGAGAGGAGAGGGGTGGAGAGGTAAAGAAAGACACCAAGGCGAGAAGAGAAAGTCTCAATGACAAAAGGTCGGGGCAGCTGGGCTTAGGGCGACGGGGACCAAAGGGAGCAGCGGGATAATCTGCTAAAGCCCAGAAAGGAGAGATTCAGCATGCGCGCCACCCTCGTAGGGCCTAAGAGCAAATTTGCACATAAATAAGGAGCCAACTTTGCTTTGAACGGGAGGTCGAGGGAGAAAGCATCAGAAAGGGAGAGAGAGTCAGATATACAGAGCGAAGTGGCGGAGCCACAGCTGCCTGCTAGCTGGTCGCACACCGGACCAAGACAAAGTTCAGCAATTCTAGCTCATGTTTGAAAAAGTAAGCGAAGATATTTATCATTTATTCCCCCCCTCCTCCTCCACCTTAGTTTTGTGCTTCCTCTTCTTAGCTCCCAGGCCATGAGCTTTCTTAGTTTGTCATTCAAAGACTCCTCTGTCTTCTGTGTCAACATCCCTGGGCTCAGGGGACCATTGTGTGCATTTTTTTTTAAATGGCTGCAGGCTTTGTTGTGACTGCACCTCACCTCTGAGATGCCAAGCCATTAACGGCCACATACGAGGGCAGTGCAGAAATACAGGGATGTGCACTAAAAAACACAAAGGAAACCATGAATAACTGAGCTCATTCAAGCACATAAAGACTGTGTGCACACACCTATAAAGCAGTCAAACACGCTGTCCACACACACTAAATATTAGTTTCAGCTGACTTATATGAGGAGCTCAGAATCAATAGCTCAGTTGTTGACTCAATACTTAGAAAATCCCTTTTAACTGCCTCCCCCTCATCTACATCTTCCCTCCATGACTCACCATGGATTTACAGGATCAAAGACCTCACCTGAGTTCAGCTGATAAGTCGATGCCATGTAAAGTACAGTTCTTTCACACTCACTGAAAAAAAATATATGCACCAGTCAAACACACACCCTCACAAATGCATGATATTTATGAATGCGTCACCAGACACTTTAAAATCCATGCACAAATTTACACCATATGAATCACAGTACTCTGACGCTTACCAGTCTTAATTGGATTGAATTTGTTTTTTTTTCTGCAAAACACCTGTGCAATAATATCCACTTGTGTATCACCTACTTAAAGGTCAAGTATAAATAACCGCTTCTTGTGTATTGAAGCACTTACTGTATCATTCATAATCCTACAGAACACATTACGCAGTTTCTAGTAATGTGCTAACGTCACACATTTTCCACATAAATGATGGCTTTTCTTTACTGTCGGGTTTGTTGTGCTTGTGGTAAAAAAAAAAAAAAAGTGCTTCTGTGGGACGACTTCTTGGTGAGAGGAGGGATTCAGGAGTGAGTCAAGCTTGTGCAGGTACTTATTGATCAGCCTTGGAAGTTATGAACTAGCTGTCATTTCCCTTTCATGAACAGCTCAATGGGTATTGACTGCAGATGAAAAGCGTGTGCAAGTATGGCCGGCCTTAAGGACAGGACAAAAAGAGGAGACAGGAGGACAGCATATGGGCCCTTGACACGCACGGTCATCAGTGCGCACAGATGGACGCACAAAGACTGAGCTCAGACAATAAATTCACAGCCATGCACTGTGCTATATTATTTTGTGTAAGGCCAAGCCTGACGTGGACACACGGGCAAACATCCAGACCCCTGTAAACACACACAACACAGCCAGCAGCACATACATCTGGCTAAGTGGCCTAGTGCTGTCTGAGACGTGATGAGATCACAGTGAGAACACGTAGTCATGTGGAGAGGGAACAGGAGGGGACATAAAGATGGGATTGGTAATGGGGGAGGAGGGAGGCTTGGCGGACAGAGGTGTATAGATGAGCGGCACTGTGGGAGAGTGGGGGATTTGTTTGAGGTGGCGTGTGGCCACGTCACTGCGAGCAGGACCTTGAGTCGTCATGCTTTCAGCCAGTGGACATTGACAGGCATGTGTCGCCCACTGAGCTCCATCCAGATCACAGACATCCTACAAGGCGCAGATGAAGGGAGGGCTTTGGGCCTCCCTAATCCCGGCTCATCCGTGTTCCATGTTCTGTGGCTCCCAACCATGCTTAGCAGAATTTCACGGCAGAGTCTTTCTGCAAACCTAAAACCAGCGCGCTACGCTAAAGGGATAAGGCCGGGGTGGCAATAGGATGAGCAACCTTTTGTCACTCACAGACACCTCTTGGTCTCTTTTGACTGTGGCAAACACTTGTCTTTCTTTGCTATCCTCTTCCACATCTCATTTTCACTTCTAGTTTTTGATCACATTTCAATCTGATGTTGTTTTGTTTTATACAGACTTGTGTTTTTTTTTCTTTCTTCAATTTTACCCAGCCTCACCTCTCTGTATCCATCGTTCATTCTCTAATGCATGCAGCCTAGTTTGCTGAAGAGAAACCGTCTCATTGGGCAGTGTGAATGATGTTTGTGCAGAGACGAGGCTCAGACACAGGGTGGGGGTAAAGAAAGGAATTAAAGAAAATCAAAAAAGGAAGAGGAAATAAAGGAAGAGAGGTAGATAGCAACATCCCCCAGCGATCTACTTTGCTGAACAGGAGCGCCCACAGAAAAGGAACCATAGATTGAATTGCTGCCATCTGATGCCAGCTGATGCCATCCTCTCCCAGAGACACAGGGACATTGCTGCCGGCGGGATGGGAGCAAATCCACACCAGAACTAAGTCTCCCAGAAGAATGGCAAAGCAGGAAAACAACAACTAAGCATGTTAGTTTCACCTCCGCGAATATGCATGTGTGTTGGCAGGGGAATGAAAGACGAGTGGCCCTTTGCAAAAACCTAGACAATTACAACAGAGCAACACTGTTGTGTGCTGCACAAATAACGCCTCCCCAGGAATCATCAGTGATGGGAAGCAAATGTGAAAGCTGCCATTGGATTTTTTGTGACGAGCAGAAGAATGCGGGTATTTACTGCGTGTTATCTCAAAACCCAAACACATTAAGGGGCTATTCAACACATAGAGGGTTGAATCTTTCAGTCCATTCATTCTAGGCATTTTCATCATTCTGTTTGTCTTTAGGGTAATTTATCCTCTTTAGATTGGTTTTGATTCTACAAAGTCAGAGTATCTGCATGATGACATTCTTCACTATAGTTGAAATCATATAAGAAAAGCACTACTAGTTGAAAATCACCCAGGATGTCACGCTATGTGTTTGCACAACAAAGGTACACTTTAGAGTACAGTACAGGCCCCAGATCAGGCTGATCTCACACCAGAACACTTTGCTGTTCATGAGCCTTACGTTACCTCCCTGCAGCCTACTCACACATCCTAATTACAAGATAGATAGGCCTTTCCTCCCAGTATAGTGTGATCACTACCCTGTCTCCGTCTTTGTGCTTAGGCATACAGCTGACTGCTGAGCAGTTTACTTCAGCTTTGATAGCAACAGCATCAACAGCAGAGCCTAATGGGGTGCATGACCGAGAGATCTGAGCACAGGACTTCCATATGCATCTCCCCACTGCATCACAAATCTCATGCAGCATTACCATGGGCCTGGGAGAGAGGGGTAAGCTACGCTACGCTGGCAAAGTTCAGTCACGTAGCATCACAGTAAATGGGATTTTTCAAATTTGTGTGTGCATTCTTGTGTGTTCGTGTGTGTGTGTGTGTGTGTGTCAGTCCAGCCTCTTTGGGTTTGTAATTTGTGGAAGCTCGGCTTGTGTGTGTTTGAATTTCTTGTGTGTGAATATGAGACTGAATGTGTGTGTGTCGAATATCATTATGCGTATATGTGTTTGTAACCGCCTCTGTGCAAGTACATGGAGAGATGTTGTTTACTGCCTCTTCGGCGGCTAGACTGCATGACGGCAGCCAACACTGAGGGGGTGGGGGGTAAAATAGCGAATGGTTGAGGGGAGACAGCACCAGGGTTATATAGCGGCTAACTGGGGAGCTGTTAAGTTTTATGTTAATTGAAGGGGCTTACACAGAACTCTATTGACAGTTAACATGCCCTTCAAGGTGTTCTTTGTGGTTCAGCACTTCTGTCAAGACAGAGGCAGTCATTTTGCTTCACCTTTATTTATATGCTTGACTACTCAGAACATTATGGAACACTGTGGGGCCCAGTAATAGATGTAAGAGGGGGGCAGGTGTGTGTGTGGGAGGTCAGATGCCTCACAGTGGACCCAACCAGGTGTCTGGGCCCTCCACGAGGCATCCAATGGCTGTCCAAGATGGGGTAACTAGGGGTATGGGAAGAATAGAAAATAATGAATTTGGGTTTTCTGGATGTCATGCAAACCTGACAGAAGAGAAGACGAGTAAGAGAGTTTAAGATAATTTTATTGGTGTAGAGTTGTAAGTCTTAAAAGAGTACTACTTGAACCTTTTCTTGACCTCTGCAACAATCATTATACACTAAGAGGCATTAAAAACGCAACAAAGTCAATGTAAAATAAAATTGGATACACCTACTTTGTATACAAAAGAATGTTTTGTTTACTACCACTCGTGGCTATTGAAACTATGGAGCCACATTTTTCAGCTCAAACAATAAATTAACGTGGCAGGCGGTACCAATCCCTGATTTTGCATGAGTGATTTGTTAGGACGTTGTTTGAAAGCTTTCAATGAGTTCTTTTGGTGATTTGAGCTCAACTGGTCAAGGCTTTAAAAACCCGGAGGAAAAATGCAAGCTGTCACAGACGGTCACCATGCCACGCTTAGCAGCAAACATGAGGGAGCAGGCCATTGGTATGCTGAGATCCGGGATGACTGAAGCGAGGGTAGCCAGGCATTTTCTTACGCCTGCAGGCACGTTATGCACAGACATAATGTGCAGGTTATGGACTGGTCACCTTATTCCCCGGATATGAATCCGATTGAACACCTTTGGGACAATCTGGATCGCCGTGTACAGGGTCGTATTCCACTGCCCGTGACGGTTGCTGATCTCCGTACTGCACTCTTGGAAGAGTGGGAAGCGATTCCAGTGGCCGAAATCAACGTGCTCATCATGTCTATGCCACGACGATCACACAAGATACTGACATTTGTAATCCATATCGATTAATTTTTCTATTGCTTTTGTTCATTCATGTTCAGTATCATACCAAGTGAAGTCGCCCAATAAATTATGAAAATTCAAATTAATATCAAGAAAAATACAATGTTGCGTTTTTAATGCCTCTTAGTGTACATGTTGACCTAGATACAAATAATACTGACTGAATTTCACATGTCCCTGTCAGTATGTTTGATGCAGAGAAGCATATTTCATTTGAATTCATGAACACACTTGAAAACTGTTTTGATAAGTGGAGTGTGAGTGTCACTGCCATTTCATGTCTAATTGGTTGGGCATACATCTCTAGACAGGACCAGACAGGGTTTCCCCCTCGAAGATCAGAGGGCTCAAATACCAGCCCAGTCTTCCATCACGCCACCAAGGTCACCTGTCACTTAGCACCCCTCGACCACTGTGCATGTTTGATTTGGTTGACACATTAACAGACAACTGTGACATTTAGTTGTGAATGCTAAGAGGACTATGCCCTTTAAACTCCATCTTCACACTCAACAACCCAGCAATTCCACCAGAGCAGCAACAGGGCATGTTTTAAAATTGTAATCGCCAATTAGTAAGTGATTAAAAATGCATTGGAATCAATTAGTATTTAACATAAGGTGAAGTTAAACCACATACCGCAGTAGTCTTTGTTGCTGTACCTCCACCCTACACCCTATTAATCAAATACATGCAAAAGTCATTATGCAACCACCAAATTAGCATCAGCACTTTTGTGCTAAATGGAAACAAGGAAGCTCTGATACTCCAAACACGTCATTTTCAGTCAATAAGACAAGAAAGACCTCCCGGTAAAAGGACAGTGATGAAGTACAATGGGACAGAATGGACTCACTATACTAATATTAGCTTGGTTGAGAAATGTCAAGCTTGTAAGGTGCATTACATGACTACAGCTAATCATTTAGGTTAATTGAGGTTTCCAGAAACCTGCGTCTTGTAGATTCTCCATCTCAGCTTCACATGGCTGCTCCCCCACAAAGCCTCCATGTGCCACTGGTGACAGGGAGGGACCCACTCTAATTATGTAACCCACTATTATCACAGTATGACCTACCACTAATAGGAGGAGATGCCAATTGATGTTATGAGCTAAAGGAAGCAAGGTTAACCCCCCCCCCCTACACAGAAATGGATAAAATGGCTTTACAACCCAGAGTTGGGATGTGACTAGTAAACTTGTCGATGGGACAGCAAAGTCCCTCTAATCACTGGGCCTCTTCAGAGTCTATTTTGTTACCATCTTGTTCACCTTTATACACCAGACAGGTTGGCAGATCAATGACACAGAGGTCAAAATGTGTGTGTTTATGACCCAAAGGTGGCTGACCAGAAGCCAAGCATACACTCTACTCTACTATGGCACTGGACCCCGAGCACAGGCACAAAGCTGCTCATCGTGCAATAAAGATGATTTAGCACTGTAACTCTACCTGCCCGCCACCACTCTTAGGTTTGTGTGCCTTTTGATTAATCATGGGCCAAGAGGGATTTATTGTATAGGGGATATTTGCCTCAGCGATTTAATAATGGTGGAGGAGGAACACAATTAATCAGAAGGGTTCCACACATGCCCCCCTTCTCAAAAAATGTGTAAAATTAATGACTATGAATATGTATATTTGTTTGTGAGATGTGGCGTACGGTGTGTGCATGCTTGCATTTGAGCTGCATTGTTGCATACAGTGCTCAGTAGCAGTTCTGTGCTCAGTGAATAACATTGCCTATTGTGTGCTATGAATACACTGTATATCCCTCTCATGGGTGGCCGGATATCACTGCACTAGCGTGCGCTGACAGAACTGCTTATTATTGTGTTTTGATTTGGCTTCTACGGGTCCATCAAACATCTCAACTCCTTGTGCACATGTACCCACAGTGACAAATTAAGAGAACACACACATCGCCACATACCTTCCTCTTCCTGTCCCCTGTGCAGCGAAATCATTCTCAGGCTCTCGCAGGTATGGGAGCTTCCCTCCCACTCTCATAATCATGTACGAGCAGCCTGGCACTATAGAAAAATAATGATGTGCCGTCCTGTTGGCTCATTTATCAGCATGTTTTACAACAGGCGCCGGGTGGAAGTAATTAAACTCTGCCATCATTACAATGAGCCAGGCCCCCCTCTTAATAGACACCCAATGAGACACTAGAGGCCTGCCTGGTAATTGTAGTTCCAACTAGCTCTATCCCGCTCTGTGTGTGTATGTGTATGTGTGTGTGTGTGTGTGTGTGTGTGTGTGTGTTTGCCTGTATCCAATCCCCTTGTTTCATGTGTGGTTTTAATTAGTGAAGAAATGGAGCTGATAAGCAATTGAGAAAAGAAAACGAGCAAATGAAATAGAGGAAGGAGTTTATGGTCTTTGCTCTGCTTAGAATTTCTCTAACCCCTCTATTTAACAAGTGACAATTCAATTTAACCCATTCAGTAGAAAATGTTGATCAGAAACATTATCAAAAGTGTACATGGCAAGAAGGACACAGAGGAGGAGAAGAAGAGAGAGGTTATGAGCTCAGCCATTCGATAAACAGATAAACCTTCCATGGCTAATCCTGCACTTATAAGATTTCCGTAATAATCTAATAAAAGCATAAATGGATCTTTTCTAGGGACCATGCAATCCTAGAGCAATATAGAATGCATATACAAAGTACAACACTGAGTCTCCTCTGTGCATGTTTTTACAGCAGTGTTATTAGGAAACTGGCCTCCAAGGCTCAACACTGTGAAACACTAATAAAAAAAAAGCCCTTGCTTGCATAAGAAAGAACCTCTGCAAATAAAATGAATTGCATTTATTTGGTCTCTGCTCCTGAGACCAAATTGAATGACTCGGGTAAATTGGCTTGGTCAGACTGAGATATTTTAAGCTCATCCGTCATACTGCTACGGGAGCTTTTCTCAAGGATAAATCAGCTATTAAGATGGCTGATTGGAGATTTACATTAGATCATTTGCCAGCTCACTATACGCAGTAGTTCCTTTACCATACTTGCACCATTTAGTATCACTTACAGCTCTAATGGGACAATTACCCTTCACCACCAGCACTAATAGTGCTCAAAGAGAACCCTTTGACGTAGGGCTGAAGTCGTGACCCTCGAACACACCCCTTCAAAGCCCCATCTAGCTCCTGTTCCAATGTCTGCACTCAGTCCCTCCAAAGCCCATGATCTCTAAATATTGATTAGGCCTGTGACCCCAAATACAACTCCCACTCTCTAACACCAGTCCTCCCCCTACCTATCTGGCTCCTTCCTTTACCATGCTCTCTCCACCCATCCTAATCCCATGATAATCAAATAGACCCAGACTGGCTCTTCTGCGCTGTACCAATTAGCCGGTGAACAGGTCTGGGGCTAGCGATAGTGGTACCCGCAGAGGTGGTGGCAAACACAGTAGTATCCAGGGAGGCTGTAAACATCCATTAGCGGTTAACCGTCCCTACTCATTTTTCCTTCCCAAAGCGCTCTCATTAGTGCAGTGAGCCCTGACAGGTAAACAGCACTAATGGGAATGGCCTATCAATAAACGCCTCATGTGTTAACAGGAAGTGCTAGCAAGGGGACGGAAGATGCCGACCAGCAGCAATAAAGTGAGAGAAAGGGGGGTGGCATTCACTGATATAAATAGCTATAAACATGGGGAGGTGGTGGGTTATTAGTGATAGATGTTGTATTGTGTGCTCTGATTGTGTTCCTGGGTGCTTTGCTTAGAGGTGGGGTGGCTGTACTGATGCAGAAACAACTACACAAGGAAGTAAAAGCAATTTTGACCAAGAAAAGATCTAAGAAATCACCAAATAAAATATGATCTGAAGTCTTATGAAAATCTCTTTGATGTGACTGTGGCAATGCAAGTGTACTACGAGGCAGGACCTCAGGTGTTTCCAAGACTGTGTTTGTGAGTGCAGAAGGAGCAACATCTCTTTTGTGTTAATGTTCATGCCTTTGCGTATCGCCGCTCTCATGAAAGAGTAGCGAAACTGGAAGTGAGGAACAGGGAGGGAGCAAAAGAAAGAGAAAAAAGAGAGTGAGGGTAAGAAGAAGGACTGAAGAGAGAGATGAGAGAGAGATGTTATTTATGTTTGGAGCAGGTTCACTTCGAGTTCACCTTACCATGAGATGTCCCCGGGCAGTGACAACCACACTGCCGCTGATGTGTGTGTCTGCGAGTGTGTATGTGTGTGAGCTAACGCAAATGCTTGTGAGTAGGCTACATCTGTGATTTTTACATAAACGTGTGTGCATGTGTGTGTGTCTGAGCCGAGGGTCAAGCAGTGAGCGGTAGCATCTTTAGGGAGGACAACGCATGTGGGGTGGGTGCACTACATGGTGCACTGTGTGCTCTGTGTGTGTGTGTGTCAGAGGCCCATTACTAAGGCTGTGGAGCACTAAATCAGCAGTGCTACTGCAGTGGATAAAGCCAATGATACACGGATTACAGCCACACTCTATACTGCCCGATTTACCAACAGCCAGATAGATAAAAAGAGAGTGCATGCATGTGTGTGAGTGGCCATATTTGCATATATGCTCTGTGTTGCTTCATTCATCTGTGTGTTAGGGTGTGTGATCTCTTGATTAAAGTGTGTACTACTAACTGATAGACAGACAGACAGAGAGAGACAGAGATATATACATTTAGACTGAGCGTTAACTGCCATCATCAAGCAGAATCCTGTCTGAGCAGTGTTTGTAGCCTGGGGTTGTAAGAACTCTAATCCACTGCCAAACCCACTCCAATAAACAACACCTTATCCATGTTGCACTGAGCCCAAATTTACCACTTCAACTCCCAGCCACATTTAACCACTGGCACAACACATTTTTTTGTTTTTGTTTTTGTTTTTTTTTTACATAAAAAAAAGATATTTGTTACAGCTTACCGGGGATGGAAACTGCAGCTGATAAAAGCACACTGCGGACCAAAGAACTCTGAAAGTAAAAGTTGAATCAAGGGATTAAAAGAATTTGTGGGTAACAGTTGGGGGCAAAATAGCTGTACAAAGTTCAGCTTTTCAGCTTTTCATTTTGTAATAATTTTTTTCCCGTACAAGATCCACATCTAAGGTCCAAGTATGATTACTGTCTCAAACATCTTTCCTGGCTCCGGTCTTCACCTCTAACGCAAGCCCCATCCCCAGTTTACTGTTAGACCTCCACTGGTCTAATTACACAGGCTGACCTCCCACAGGTCGCCTGAGTAAAGGCCCCCTCAAGATCAATATTCATTCTTTTAGATCTGTCATCCGCTTTTGACATTATCGACCACGTTCTGTCGGCTCTCCCCCTCTCCGTTCTTTATTCATCTATTTACCCTCTTTCCCAACCCCCATATGAACACTTGAATTGGGCCTTTACTCACTGCTACGGAGAGAGCTGGGACTTTTTAATTTTACCCACTTGCATGCTGTGACTTGTCCTTTTTCAGCCCAAAAACACCAAGAGGGGGAATGTTTAAGAGTTTAAGAGTAGAGAAAAGCCATCCTTTCCTGATGCAAGCCTCGTCTGATCCAGTTGTGTCTGAAAATAAATAAAATAAAAAAGACCTTGGTGATAATTCATCTTAAATCATGTCTTACACAATGTATCCAGAGAAGCTGCATGTGATTCAGGTGCTTATTTTGTCATTTCAGTTTCTGCATCCTTTCAGACAGATGCAAGTCAACATATGCATATGGTGTATGTGCAGATGCAAATTAAGATTTGTATGTAACTGTCACTTTCTTTAAAGGGGAAGTGCAGTTTTTCTTTTTACAAATTGGACCTTATTTCCTGCCATTTGCTCACCCATTTCACTTTGGAGTTATTTGGAGTATTTCTGACGATATTTGGATTTGATTATACCCATTTAACAGGAGTTAAGGGGGCACTAAAATGCAGCCAGTAAATGACACAAACTTGACCATTTCTCAAATAACAGACCGTTTAATAAGATGGGCTACACTATTACTATTCTCATTTGAATCAGGAGTTGTCCATAACTTGAGAAAATTCAACCTGTAAACAGACTTTACTGTGTATCATAGTTTGCTCAGGATCCCTAGTGCCCACCTATTCTATCCAACTCTGGACTCAAATGAGAATAGTAACAGTGTCTTAAGTGAATAAGTGAATCGTATTAAACGTCTATTGTTTGAGAAATAACAGTTTGTGTCATTAACTGGCTGCATTTCAGTGCCCCCCTTCACACTTGTTCATAATTGTCAAATCCAAATATTGTCAGAAATTCTCCAAATGACTCCAAAGTGAAATGGGTGAGTAAATGTGAGTATATTATCCCAGAAATAAGGTCCAATTTGTAAAAAACAGCACTTCCCCTTTCACACGCTTTTAAAATTCCACCATTAGCGAGGGAAGTTAACTTGGTGTTATATACTTTATGAACTTGAAATATTCTTTAATTTTTTTTAATGGGGCTGTGGGGAGATTGGGGTGGTAGGGGAAACAGAGGTAAAAGTCCAGCACTCTAAGCTAAATTTAGACACTCATCTCTCCACCTGTAGTGCATCATTGACTTTGGCTGGGCCCGCTGGCCTCATATTCTCCTCAGCAGTGTTATTGTAGATAAGCACCACGTGGCTAATGAACAGAGAGAGGGCTTGTTGAAGGTCAGCCTCTTCATTTAGGGGCCCTCCAATGGGCTGGCTAAACGCATCATCATAATAATGCCAAGGACCCAACGTTTTAAAAGTCTTGCATCTTTTTTTCCCTCCCCCAATATTGCCTGGCACACTTAACTTTACATCTCCGATATTCCCCTTCATTTGAATTATGTTGATTTCTCAGTTTCTTTCTGAAAGGCTTTTAAAGGTCTTGGCAATTATCCTTTTTCTAGATGTGCTTAGAGAAGGATGCTGTCCATCCGGTGTGTGCTGATGTTAGGGAAACATGATTTAACACAATCAGAGATGCAAAGCTACGCTGAATAAGGGTGCTGATGTGACCCGGCGCCAAGGCCGGCCAAGGTCATGTTCATCTGCATGATTAAGGGTGATGAATTCTGCCCTGACCTCTGGATTATGCCAGAAAGAAGTACAAGAGGATGAGTATGTGTGTCTGTGTGTGTTAATGCATAACCACTTGGTGTTCAAGTGTCCTTTTTGAAGTTTGAAAATATGTAGAATATATGAGATTTTTCTCACTTTCATCTTTTTTTTTTTTTTTTAAATCAAAAACATTGTTCTCTCTCACCTCCATTCCTCTGCTCTACACCAAACTATCTCCTTTCCTTGTGGATATCGTGACATGAAGAGGGTCTTTCTGTGCATGTTCCTCCTTCCTTTAGTCCTCCTCCTGGATAAGGAGGAGGAAGATTTGGTCACCATGCTCTCTACTGTCCCCTCCTGGAGGGACCAGGCAGCTGGTCTCCGCACACTGACACCTGCCCATCTCACTCACAATGCAGACAAACTCATCCATTAAGACCCAGCACTTCTGCCAAAGATAAACAACATAGAATTGTGCTGCCGTTTCTTAGATATCTGATTAACAATAAAAAAACACCTTTGTTACTTTAGGGTCTCAGTGAAGGAAATGTCACTGCAAGAAACCAGAGTTTATGTCTGCATTAATAGAAAGTGGCAAGAAAAGCCAGCGTGGCCAACTTTTATTGTTTTTTGATTACCAAACTCAGAGGTGAGCTGTATATTTGTTCACACTGTGTTCTACTTTAATCTATCTGCTTTATTGTCCTTCAAATAATGAAATGTGAGTACCATACTGTAGATCTATGCTGAAAGCATTCATTTAACAGATAATTTTGTGTCTGCAATCAGGAGAGGGTGATGGTGCCCCCTTTTAGCATAACACTGTATAGTAAGGCTTTACTGTAAGGTATATGCAGCAGATGAAGGTTGTTTCTGTTAAAACTGAAACATTCTGAACCATTTTTCCGTAAATCCTGCTCCAATTCGTCTTTCTTCCCAGTACCTACTCCTTGTTTCTGTAAGTGTCCACTCTAGCTCTACAGCCAACCCCAGTGTGCCAGCTGGCATACCCCCATCACAGTCTCCCCTATGAATACTAATGTAGCAATGCTACCAGGCCTCAGTTGAGAATAAGATGGAATGAAGGAAAAGGAAAGATGGATAGAGCAAAGAAAGAGGAGTGCATTGTGTGTGTGTGTGTGTGTGTGTGTGTGTGTGTGTATACACACAAACACCCCTCCTTGCTCCACCTTGCCAGCTAACAAGGAGCAGGGATCATTTTGCGTTGTCTCCTTTAACTTTGCATCTTGAATTGGAATGTTCATTTGATATCATTGTTTCTAAAAAAAAAAAAAAAAAAAAGCACAGGAAGGAAGAAAATATCACCAAATTACTTCAGGCAGATCTTAAGCCACTACTTCCCCTGCCTCGTCTCCTCTCCCCTACCGTACTTTCCTTCCTCCCATCTCCTAGAGACTTGTGCTGTTCTTCCGACGCCACAATGGACACACGAACAATGGCTGGAGAACGGGTGTAAAGGAGGGAAGGGTGAGGGGGAGATGGGAAACAGGAGTGAGAGGCCTCCACAGCAGAGGGCCAGGTGTCAATCACCTCCTCAGGTGGGCTTCAGAGACATGCACACATGCATGTACCGTGCACCACCAATATCTAGGGGAATTAAAAATACACTGGCAGAGAGCAGAGAGGAGGAGAGACAGTGAGATGGTAAAAAAGGGAAAAGGGAGGGGTAAGAGAGCAAATGGGACAAAGGGGATGTGCAGGGAGATGGGCCTGGATGATGCAAAGGTCGAAAAAAGAATTCAAAGAGCGCAAAGTAGATTCGCTGAAAGTCATTACCTGCCACAAATTACCTGGGCAACAAGCTTAAAAATAAATAAATAAATCAGTTTGCATCAACAACAGAGGAGAGCCGGAGAGACTGGGGAGATGCAGGCAAAGAGGTGGGGGGGAAGAGAGGAAGAGCGGAAGGGGGGGCAGCGGCTGGAGAGGGATGAAAAATCGATGGACAAACAAGTGAGAGGGTGCTTTGCAAAAAGGAAGCCAAAGGGGGGGAAAATTAAGCATTTAAAGAAATTCTGTTTTGGTGGTGTGGAAGAGGATGAGAAAGGGAGAGAAGGGGAGGAGGAGGTGGGAGGAGGTCGGGAGCACAAAAGCGCCTGAGGGTGACGGACGGACCACAATGCCCTGCAGCTCGACAGGGTTGAGTGACCACATCAGGTCTGGAGGCGAGCGGTGAGACATGGGCGAAACCCGATGGCTTTAAGTCAAGAGGATTAGATTCAGGGTCTCTCTCCCTCTCTCCCTTTAACCCCCTTTCTTCCCTCCAACTCTCGCCATGTCTGTTAGGTTGGAGAGCCCCAGTGCAGGTCGTCCAATCAGTACAGAGAAGGAGCAAAGTATTACTAATAGTCTGGTTTTAATGTTTCAAGTGGTAAACCGGAGAGCAGGCCTGTATGCTCGGCACCAAGGTAAACAGGTCAATAGTATTGATCCTGATTCTGACTCTCTCTCTCACTCTCTCGCGCACGCACACACACACACACACACACACACACACACGTATAGCTTCTAGCCCAGAAACATGGAACGCATTAAGAAGCTTTCTGCATTACACCGAAGTTGAGGATGGGGAGTTGACACATGCATGCATACAGAAATGGAAACTCACACACACTGTTTTTATTATCCTATATTCACACATGTAAAACAGCAAGGCACACCCTAATAGCAAAATCTCGCCAGCTTCGTCACACCTGGAATGCGAAACAAAACAGGTACGAGTGAACATATATTGACTTCCTCACATGGTCATGTCTAATTTCGCTGTCTAACATCACAGTAATAATATGGTGGTAGGTAGCAGCAGCTGCACCCAAACACGAGGGCAGAGCAAGTAATTTGAATACAGATTCCTATTGTCCTTCCTATGTCAATAAAACTCAGCAGTGCTCAGGAACTAGCGTGGTCAGCAACATTATGGGACTAATTAGCATTTCTTCTTTCTTCTGCTGGTTGATCTGTTTAAACAAGCCTGGGGGGGTCTGCTGTACTTACTGTAATTAAAGCAAAAGGAGCGACTCTTGCTTGAGAGAAGGCACACACAAAGGCCTCCTCACTACGGGGACCTCGAAACTGCACTACTAAGTATCCCAGAGTGGTTTTTGTACACAGAAATACAAGGGGCTGTACAATAGGTGAAGTTGGCAGGTTAGTGCGGCGGTTAGTGAGTTTTCCACCCAACGGGACTCCGATTTGTTCCTCAATGTGGCCATATCTGTAAAGGCATCTCTGAATGATACTGACTTAACCCCTAGACACTCCAGGAGAGCAGCAAAGTTGCTGAAGGTGCACCCCAGCCAGGCAAAAGAAGATTCCTCCTGGGCAATACATAAAGAATATCAAAAGGAGCTACAATAAACATACATGTTAAAAAAAAAAAAAAAAAAAAAGACAGAGTTTCTTGTTTGTTCTTTTTTTCTATACTGAGTAGAAAGGAGGTGAAATAAAAAAAGTATAAAAAGAAATGTTAAGGAAAAGTTCTTTCCTCTCCTCTCCTCTGATAGCACTCAGTCTTTCCTGGCTGTGGGGTATGTTAGCAGGAGCGGTGATCACTGAGGCATTAACAGCACAGCAATGACACCCGTGTAATGTAGCCACTCTGCTCTGGATTATGACACTTAGCGTGGATTGGATAACCCTTATTATGGTGTTCATTTGAGATAACATGAGGCAAATTATAGGTTGTCGTAGCACAGACACCACGGCTGTTTAGACAAGAGCTGACACTGAGGAACTGCTGTTGCGTGATTTGTCCTGATGTGATTGATGCAACAATTTCTCTGATGTGCAGTATCTCTGATCTGAAGTATGTAATTATTTTACAAGTGTGTAATTATTTTTGAAAAGCCTTATTTTCAAATGAATTGTCCTCAAACTTTCCTTTTCTTTCAGACTCATTGAATAATTTTGAATGCAAGCATGCCCTCTCGTTTCCTGTGAACACACACACACTCAAACGGCTCAATGCTTTCAATCTTGGCTTCCTGCTTGTTATGGCTCTGTTCCTGCTCAAACAGAGCCCTTCAAGCAAATGCAACTGCCAATGCTGGTTCTTCACGCATATGCACTGAAACACACACTCAGTCCTCTTACTTGTCCAGCAAGATACCCAAGCCATTAGCAAATCCTGACACTGCGGCCTCTAATCCACAACAAAACGTGTACGTTAACTTCACTGATCTGGTTAATGATCGTCAGAAAGCAAACAGTAAGCAGATTTATACAGTTGATTCTCATATTGTCTTCTTATTTTACCATTTATTTGGTTGGTAAACTGATTATGCAAAACTGCAAATAAAGAGCACATAATACTGTATGCTTACAAAGAATCCTCAACAATATTTTTGTAGAAATACATTGGAAGGACATTTGCTCATCTCTAAATTCAGTCAACAATCATTGGTTTATTCAATTATTTGTATCATCAACTTGATTACAGCAATGAGAGGCCTGTTAAATACAAAGGAACAGGTAATGCGGATGCAAATCTGCTCTCTCTCATACCGATGAACAGATGCTGACATTGGAATTTATTGCATCATCATTTCATTGAATGATTTCTCAGTCAGTCTGGATATGAAGTTCAGGTTCTGCTGTACTTCCAAATGGGACGTGACAGAAGTCATGCACCAACAGTCCAAATCCTCAGACTGCCAGTCAGAGCAGTCCATACAGTATGCACTGACATGTAAACAGTGTGTGTGTGTGTGTGTGTGTGTGTGTGTGTGTGTGTGGTGACATGTTTGTAAACATGTGTGTGTACATTATTGTCTGTTTCCACATGCTTACATGATGCACAATGTGTATAACTACATGCAAGTTGTGTGTTCCTGTGTGCGTGTGTGTGTGTGTGTGTGTGTGTGTGTATGTACGTGTAAGCCCTGGGGAGAAACCCTCGTCTTAGGTTGTGTGTGACAGCTAGCACATCCTGTCAGATCAAGACCTGTCAGCCATGCAACCCAGCCCCAGCCACATCCCCTCTGTTCCTCCTCCTCATCTTCTCCCATCCCTCCATCTCTCCATCTCCATCCCATCCCTCCATCCATCCATGCTGCAGCCTTAAACAAGCACCAGCACTTATCAGCCAGAAAAATAATTGGGAGGTCTGCCGCCTGCAATATGTTGGTCCTCCCCTCCGTCCATCCGGGTCGCTTCAGCAGTGTCAGCTCCCATTAGGGGGAAATGCTGGGCACCAGGGTGAAGTCTGACTATCTCTGACTCTCTGTCTTTTTCTGTCTACCTTTATCATTTTTTCTCACTCTTAACCATTAATGCTATGCATCCATCCATCTACCTACAGCTACTTATATATCTATTAGTAAAAGTGTAAATAATATAATTTTTGAAATCAACTCAGAGTAATTTGCAGTGAGTGGAAAAACTCTCCAAATCTGAATTTTGAAAAATGTAAATGTACTGTGCACCCGTTTCTGCCCTCTGCCTTGGTGAGAGAAACAAACATGGATATTTACCCTTCGGGACAACAGTGAGAAAACGGAGAATGGACGGCATTGGCTGGCGCCCTTCGAAGCATCAGTATGTTGTCACTGTCACGGTCGAGCCGCCTGGCAAGCGTGGGGTGTAGGGTGGACACAGAGAGACAGAGCCAAGAGGCCATCGGGAGTTGATGTTGATGTTGCGCCCCGCTGATGTCGGGGATACGCGTGTTTGTGTGTGTTTCTACACTGAGGAGCCATGACAGGGACAGCGGTTCAGCTGTCATTCCCGGGAGCTGAGATGCGATTGGCCAGGGCTGACATGTCATGGAGGTTCATGTCCAACAGAGCTGTCCAACAATGTCCATGTGTGAGCTGTAGTGCTGAAGGAGATGCCGAGTATAACTTCCCAAACGTCACCCCCACTGAGCCATGTTGCTTTACCTCAGCACAAAAGTGTGACACGCTGTGACCTTACCCAGCCCACTGGTATTTGGGTGTAATAACCCTTTATTGATACACATGAGAGTGTGGCATAATGTAAAAGCAGCTCCTGCTCACTGAAATCAGGTCTATCTATTTACCTAGGGGACACCCAGGGAGGTAATAGTTGCATGGGACCATCTACCACAACACAAAAAGCCTTTAGGCACTGTGAACTGTATGACCCCCTATTTATACTTTTACTACTCTGGTGCTCACTGATGTCCTATAGGACCCCTTAGATGGTCAGCCAGCACGTCACAATCAACCCGTCACAGTTGACTCTTGCATAAGCGAGGGCAGTTACTGAACCTCTGACCCATTTCTGAATACATTACACACCTAACTACTACTCCCACGCACACGTCCTCTGATGCCTAGATACCATTTTGCCCTTGAGCCACTCTCTGCCTAAGCTTTTCCTGGTGCAAGTCCAAGTGGCCACAACTGCCTCCCACAATGCACGAGGTGACATTGAGAGGCCCCCAAGTCTCGGCGGATTTGGGGTATCCATCCGGTTGCCCGCATACAAATAAATAATGCAATGGCCGGCTAATGCAGTGGGCCCTGACGCAGTGGCTGACGTTGCCTGCAGCTACCTTTGGGCTGGAAAATAATTACCATGCAAAAGAGGGGGGAAAAGGGCCCCCATACACAGTGTAATGGGCTAAAATGGGGTGATACAATGCAGCTGCCCTCCATGCTTCGATGACTCTCTCTCTCTCTCTCTCTCTCAGCCTGCTCCTTCTTTTTCTCCATCTCCTTCACTCTGTCTCTCTTTCCTCTGCTATACACAGTAGCCACTGCCTAGCCAGCATTGTCCGTTCCTCTGAGGAGCTCAGTGAGATGAGAAGCTGTTAGCAGCACCAGCCTCATATTCATGAATCCAGGGTTTCCTCTGACACTGTCACAGTTGTTATTGTAGATACCTACTATAACAGTTGTTTGTGATGATTGTTTGTTTTATATGTGTCTATACATCTACACTACACTACTACTACTAACAAAAAAGTTAGGAATATTGGGCTTTTGGATGAAATTTCAGAATGCACCTAAAGTGCACAATAACCTTCACAGTTGAACTTAAGTTGACCTTCAGTGTTCAGTGTTTCAGTATTTATTGCATAACATGTTCTCTAATAAGGTGATTAACCTTCAAAAATCACAGACACACAACAAGTTATTGAAACATTGACATTTTTTGTTGTGGTATACCCATCACTGTTGTTAGGTTTTTGTTTCAATATTTTTTTTGAGATGAAGAAATTACCATTGCATGCTTCTACTTAAATGCCCTACTTTCATGATATAACATCACTGTAGCATCAACTTTTTACATTTTTCATAAATGTCACCCAAAAGTCCAATATTCCTAACTTTTTGTGAGTAGTGTATATCAGAATTCTGTGCATTACTTTGTGCAGTATTAAGAAAATGCTAATCATTTTCAGATTACTATATATGTTTTGGAATGCAATGCTCCACCAGATTGGTACAAGACCATAGTTTTCACTCAGTCATGGCCCCAGCAGTGTGTCGTATTCCAATTAGGCTTTGGCATTGACATTGGCCTCAGTTTACAGTGGAGCAAACAGACAGGTCGGTATGTTGACTAATCCAGTGCAGGCAGAGACGTGCTGATCATGAATAGAGGGCTGATCAATGTGCTGCTGTTTACACAGGCCTTAAACTGTGTTTACTGAGACACATTTAAAACAGGCCTCCTGCTCTCATCTGTCAGCCCGGGTGTAACACAGAGAGCGATGGTGTAATTTATCTTGGTCCCAGAAACAGACGTTTACCGTTACAGTGTTTATGATGCACTCTGAGAACTACTGCGACAAACTGAGGACAGGTCCACCTCCAGCCAACTTGAAGCCTCTGTTTTCAACTACTGATCCTATTGTTGATAAAAAAAATGTGCAGTGATCAAAAGGCACAGGCTTCTGTTGCACAATACATGAAAAAATTTAACCAATGTGGTAAAAATGAAGCAATTCATTCCAACATTAGATTGAAAAGTGATGGGAAACTGCAGTGGGAAAACAGTTATATCTGACCTTTGACAGAATTTGAACCTGAATAAAAATGTCCTGAGGGCTGAAGCTGAGACTAAATTATTTGAACAACTGTGTTGGAACAATCATTCACAATTGCTGTCCTGATTCACAAAGGAACTGCAATACTAATGCAAAAGAGCAACAGGATTTATCGAGCTCCTTTAACAACAACCACAAAAAAAAACACTTTGAATTGTATGCTTTTTGCACATAAATGTTCATTTGGAAGTCTCGCTTTCCTCTTTTCAAAAGCAGCCGTGACGTCCTTCACAGTCTTGGTCCAAGGGCAATATACCGTGAAAAACTAAGCCGTGATCTACTGCTGCCCTTCCACGCATCTTGACCCCCATCGTCTCAACCCCACTTTCTGTTGAATACCGCTGGATGGACGAAGGGGGGGTGTGAGCGCCATGGAGACCGCAGGGCATCCTGGGATCGGAACATGCCGCCTGCCACCAGGTCCTCTTCACTCTGGGGTCTGTCAGTCAAACCAGAAAACTTCCCTTTGAAGCTCTGTCAACTCTCTGGAGTGTCTCGCTGCCCCAAACTTCGCCGCCCAACCCCATCCAAGCTCCACACCTCCATCCCTCTTATCCCCCATGTGCTCTCTCCCTCCCCCTAGTGACCCCCCCCTCTTGAAATTCGCTGTCCACTGTCCCCAAAAGTTATCCCCATATTCCCCCTTATCTCTGTCTCAAGCTAAGCAATCCAAAAATTGAACTTGTAAAAAAAAGAGTGGCACAGAAAGAGCTTAGTTTCACTTTTGCAAACCAAATAAGGTTTAAAATGGTAAGGCGTCATGAGAGAGTAACTCTTAAGCCCTGAGACAGACACGCAGGGTGAATCCCTACAGCTCGCTTGGCTCAATCGTGAGTGACACTGACGGCTCCAGCATGTTGTCCCGTTACCCCAAAAAAATAAAAAATAAAAAAAAAGAAGTGAAGAAAAATGAAGCTGCTTTCACAATTCTGGCACATGCTGCTTGATAATCGCTGATTAAGCCATAATTTGCACGCAGATCAGATGCCGGTGACGGAAACTGAGCCAGCTGTTGGTGTTATCAATTAGGGCATTGTTGGTTCTATAAATCTGAATCACAAAAATGATAAATATGACTTTATCAGCAGTGCCGCTTACAGTAGATGCATGATGCCGAGGTGTGGGGAGGATGTGCTAAGTGCTGATGTTTAAGAAAATGCTTTGAAGGCACATGTATCATTGAGTGCCGCTCTCCATACCAGAGCATTAGACTTGCTGATGGCTTGTTTAAGAAGTGATGAAATGCGTATTAGATTTGTTGTGACTCAAACAGCTGCGCTCACACCTCGCACACCTTGTTAGTGTTGCCAGTGGATTTCAGATAAGTGCTCATTGACTTCCTTGTTACCCACGCTAAACGCCATAATGTGTGCGAAAGCACTCGTAAACATGTTTCCTGAGCGTGTGCGTTGCATGTGTATTACTCTGCAGGATGTGTGCGCACGTGCTATTTGAGTCCATCTGTAAGAGTGTATTAAAGTTTCTAGTGTGTCACACCTCAAAAAGAATTAATTGAAAAAGGGGGAGACAGATAGCTCAAGCCCGAGGCTGCTGAATATGAAGTCTGAGGCTTAAAGAAAAGTCAGGAGGGACAAAGATAACGGCAGAAGACTCAACAGTTTTCCCTCTGAGAAGCCTTGAGCCCTGTTCGCTGAGACAGAACGCAGTCGAGGTGTTGTTCTCCATTAACTCAACTAGCCAAGACTGACCAATTAACCAACGCTAGCTGCTAATTAGTTGAATTTTAATTAACACCCCCGGCATAACCACTAGCATCACCACGTTCTCAGAAATCCTACGGTACATCAAATCTGCTCAGGAGCTTCTGACTCCATCTCACATCAATCTCAACTTTCTAATCTAATGTCTGCTCCCGGTGATGTCACCAGCGTCCATAATCAATTTAGGGGTCTAAGATTGGACACCTAGGCCATTACACAAACGACAAGCATCCATCAACCAACCGAGGGGATCCACGGGGCAGCGATCCACGTGAAACACATAGCAAGGCATTGTCATTTGACCCTGGGAGTTCATTTGACTGCACAGCTTCTCTCCCCCCTCTCTTCCTGTGTGACAGCGGCGAGGTGTTGGCCCCTCATTGCAGACACGTGGCTGGCGGGCCAGCTCATGGCCACAGGCCCTGCTCTTTTGAATAACGGCAGGTTAAGACATAATCATCTTCAGCAAGGAGAAGATTCACTTTGACCTCGTCACCTCCATCTCCCCATCTCCCAAGCCCTAAGAGGGATGGCAGGAGAGACAGAGAGAGAGACAAAGAGGCAGAGAGAGCAAATTACATTGTGAACCCAGAGGCCAAAAAAGAGACAGAGGGAGCGATCGAGGGTGAGGATAGTTAGTTCTCGCCTTTGATGCTTAACTCTCGTCGACAGTGCAAAGACTGAAAATCATAGAGATGTGCGGCGAAAAACCCTCTCTGTGGGTTGCTGCGCTGCAACCCCAAGGCTGCACAATCATTCTCACATGTTAATGGGCTGCCATTTGGCTCCTAAATCAACCGAGGGCAGGAGACGGAAGTGAGCAAAGCGTACGACAAATATCCAGCCCATTATAAGGAAGGCGGTGGAGTTCACGTACAAAAACATTAAAAAAAAAAAAAAAATCTGTAAAACTTTTCTATGATAAATAACTATTTCATGAGGCAAGATGGTGCATGCATCTAGCCACACGTGGTAGTGCGTTCAAAAAACACACATTCATACATGTAGCATAAAGGGCTACACAGTAGGGAGCACTACCGCAATTGATGAAGAAAACTCTTCTCCTGTAGCCCGTCCCAGTTTTAGACTTGAGATCCTCTCTCTCCCACTCTTTATCATGCTCTCTCTACCCCCCCCTCTCTCTCTCATTCGTTCCCTCTCCCTGGTCCACTAACCCAATTTAAAAGCAAGCAGCCAGACACCTCCTCCTGCAGTTTGTCTGGGACAGTAGACAGCCCTGTTAGTAGGACTAGGCGTCTAATGACTGCATTCTGACAGTGTGTGTGTGTGTGTGTGTGGGTGTGTGTGTGCGCACGTGCACATTTATAAGTGTGCACCAGTGAAAAGCTCCAAAAACTACTTACGGATTGAGATCTCAGTTCACACACACACTTGTCTGTAAACACAGCTGTATCTATATCACTGCACAGGAACTCCCTCCACTCCTATCTGTTATTCAGTAATTCTAGCAGGGGATGTCCACATCAAGTTATTTTGGCCTCGGTCAAAGTCTTTTAATACCTACTGATACAGATTTCAATCCAATCCTTGTATTTACCTATATGTATCTGACACAGTCTTGATTGAACAAAAACAAACAAAAGAAACAATATTTCTGTTAAACTGTTTACAACACTAATGAAAATAAATATTCACTAATATTCCTGTGCAACTGTGCATACTGCGATTAATGAAACGTGTGGCTGGTTGTTCATTACTCTTTCATTGCGTCGTCTATATACTGTATGTGCATATCCAAAAACCTGTTGATATCCAAGTCTTTCATAATGTTTATAAGTAGGTTTTGCCGTCCGACCCGAAACATGGGCTTTTCTTTACGGGATGCATCCCCACTAGTTGGTTTGTGTGCAACACACAGAGCTGTCCATGAACAGGAAGGAGGCGATGGGGCAAACAGCCGATTGAGAGGTATGTTCCCAATGCATGACACATGATCTCAAAAGAATGCTACTAAAATGTGAATAATATTAGTCCACGCTGTAATCGGAAAATTCTCCAATTGGAATAAGGCATTCCTCAGGACATCCAAGCAGAAATCTGCTTACATCAATACAACAATGAGTGATGCTTCCTTTATTTCCTGAACAATCTTTGCCAAGGTACAGCCACATTACAGTTTAATTTTGACTTGTCATCACTTACTCACTGATGAACACAATGTTATAGTACATTGCATTTTGCTGACAAGAGATAACAGATTTGTTAGAAACAGGGCTAAGCTTATACAGAACTGATAAATACTTTTAACAGATACAAGGATCGGCCCTAGGTGGGATATTCCTTTTTTACACATTTATAGTAAAGGTTTGCTTTTATAACTCAAGTTAATCTGACCAAACACTGACTGAAGTTAAAGGAATTTTACATTCACGCAAGGCACCAAAGTTAAGGATTATACTAACTGTTTGCAAATCCTAAAGCAGTATTAGGAGCCTCCTGGTCAAAGTCCTCATCATTCACAGGGAGTAGTAGTGCTTCACTCATGAATATACACCAGCCAAGCAGCGTTTAGGATTCAACAGACTTGACATGGCATTTTATGTTTTAATTGTCTGTGAGCAGGAGGTCAATCCACCAAAAACGTTTTCTGCCTGTTGGTGTGTAGTTACTGTAGATGAATGCATGATAGCAGCGACACAGATATATGAAGAGAAATACAACATAGTCACGCACGCGTACATGTGGTTAGCCGCTGATGAGGGACCATTTTAAAGTTAATTGATTTTTATCCCCTTATTAATTTCCTCAGCTTGCTTTCTTTCTCTACCGCCTTCTCCGGCTTCATCAGCAGTCTGTCAATAGGCTTCGCAGCCACGCTCGATCCCTTATCGCCTCAGAAACGCCTCAATCAAATCCCAATCAGTCACTCATACCACCCATCAGCACCCAACTCTGGCCGAGCTCCATGCACGAGCACGCACACAAGCACATGATAAATGAAGAGCCTAAGCACAAACACATTTGCACTCATATACACCTTTGTTATTATTGAAGTTCCTCTAGTTACTCAATAGACCTGACAATCATATACTCATTAGTCCTAATTACAGTAAAAGGGTTAGTTCCTGAATGGAGAAAGATGGCAGGACAAGATTCATGGTATAAGCATTTCAAATCTCAGTTACAATAATCCAGTGTTTGCCCATTTTTATCCAACAATGTTCTACAAATAACATCATATTTTTTGACCAGCACATGAGCCAGCTTTTTCCTGATATGACATTTTTTTGGTATTGTGATCATCATCATCTTCATGGTTTATTCAAATATCATTTTTTAATATCCCTCAATGCAAAAAAATGCAGTCTGTATAATTCAAAAGAATCAATACTTTATTTTCACACTGGAGGGAATAAAATGAGAAAACTCCACAATGTGTAGGTCAGGGATGTTCCTCCACATGCACTCTATCATCTACTTTTATTCTATTCTACTTTTATTGTTAAAAGATGAAAATTATTTGTTGATCATTGACATGGATTTACATTTCCAGTGAAATCTTTTTAGATTTTGTAAACAAAATAAAATACCTGCATTACATGTAGATATATCGTGCAGACCCAAGGGCATCCACCCCTCCCTCTCTAGCTCCCTCCACTCACCCGTCCTCCCTCTCCTGTGACACGTACCAGACACAGTGTCTTCCCCAGCATGTAGCCCCACCCATGTCCAGCTCACAACCCCAGCCAGCATCCACCAGCCCTGTTTTGTCATCATTAAACCTCCCCTGCTTGCCCTGCTTTCCTCACTATATGTCACCCGTGTGGGGTTGCCAACACCGGCAGTGGAGGGGTTAACTCTATTTTGTCCAGGACCTCATGCCTGTGTGTGAATATGTTAGTGTGTGTATGTGCTTGTGTACCAGTCCACTTTGTGTACAAGTCCAGGCGGGCATGTGTTCCTGTCCGTGCATGCCTGTTTGTTCACTTGTGTGTATGTGTGTCCATGCAGGACTGTGGTCTGCACTGTGTGTGTGTGTGTGTGTGTGTGTGTGTTTGTGTGTGTGTGTATGTAAAGGAGAAATTTGCCTGTCCTTGCCTAAGTGAATGGCTAGGATTAAGCTGACAGCCCACCTTAGTGATGGCGAAATAATTGGTTGTTCAGCTCTGTCCTTGTCAGAGCGCTGACAGTTCTGCAGATGTCCTGTGCGGTTCTCCAAAGGTTAGGCTCAGCTGGGGCCGCCATTCATTAATCATTCCGCTCTGACAGTGCACCGAGCAGCCTGCAGCTGCCACCCCGTCCCCCTCAATTTCTGTCACCGCCTTGCACCACCACCACCACCACCACCACCACCAATACACCCCCCCTTCACGCACTCCCCCTTC
Organism: Synanceia verrucosa; assembly: GCA_029721515.1. Lineage (NCBI taxonomy): Eukaryota > Metazoa > Chordata > Actinopteri > Perciformes > Synanceiidae > Synanceia > Synanceia verrucosa. Next base: position 11,742,604 of record CM056557.1, on the reverse strand, counting down.
TAGGTCTCCCTCCACCCCTGTGTGTGTGTGTGTGTGTTTGTGTTCCCCATCATACACACAAACAAGTATCCTTAAACATAAATTTGCATGAAAAGTCAAGGGATGTACACAAGCAACAGCGCGCCCCATACATGACAGGTGTGAACTGGACAAGCGGTACGGTAAGGATGTAAACAAAACACACAAGCTAAGAGGAAAGTCTTCTCTGCTAATGATCTAACTTGCTCTTCTCTCAAATGTATCGCTCAGCGATGCAGCTAGTAAACGGCCGACTCTCCTGTGTGCATATAAAGCCTCCCATACTATGCAAATACAAGCACTGCTCATTGCTTTTCCTTACAACACCAACACAGCACACAGTGTGGGACTTCACTAACCAGTATTAACCCTTATGGACTATTAACCCAGCGATTCATCATGGATAATGGTGCCGCCTGAAGCAAGTCTGCCTATGTAGTGAGACTCCAGTGGACGCTGTGGCAACTGATTTTATGAAATATAAATAAGGGCCACGTGTATTTAACGTGCAAGTGAACTTATTCAATTTCAAAGACCCTGCTGAAAATGACTATTATGATCTGCGCCAGGTCAGACACACACACTAAAATTACCTTGTGTGAGCTAACAGTTCTGACCGTGTCAGCAACATTGTTCTGACCCCTTTCCCTTGCTCACCATCTAACAACCCTCTCAACCTATTTTGTCCCTCGTTCCAGCCCATTCTCCTCCGCCTGCACAACTCTCTCAGGAGTGGTGTTTCCATCAAGGCCTTTGGCACAATGGGGGTTGCGGTGGGAAGTGTAGGAGGGATGTAAGACTGTACAGAGAGGAGGAGGTGGTATGGAGGTGTCCACTGGGTACTAAGTGGTGTAAAGAACTGAGATAAATCCTCCATTATGGTCTACCTGTTTCTCAGCATTGATTAACAGTTAGCTAGCAGCCATGTGGAAAAACTCTCTGCGGTCAGAAGTTCTGGTTGTCTAACAAACATTTGGCTCAAAAAAAAAAAAAAAAAACTGAGAAAATGCTTGCAAGGTTGGGTGTAGCAGTAGCATCATAAAAAAGATATTCACCATGGATTACATGCAGTAAAAATGCTAGTTAAACTGATATGTAGCATGACAAATATATAATGGTATTGAAAGGCAGGAGTGTAAAAGTACTGTACATTAGTATAGATTTTTAGGTACTTTACTTATCATTCTGTACTTCTACTTCACTAGAAACCACTGAGGGAAACGTTATCTTACGGCACTTCATTTATTTGACAGCTTCATTTGCTAGTTAATTTTCAAATTTAAATTCTACATAAAAATCCTATGATAAGCTTATAAAATACAACACACTGTTAAAGATTAACAAGGTATATTGTGACCTCACACATAAAGCTGGTGTCTGGTTGGACCTCCAGTTCCACGAAGGAGACAACTCCCCTCTAACTTGTCACAAGATTTTATTAAAAAGAAACTGTTTGAGGCAAACAGACATAAAACTATATCATAAATTTTGCCAATAATGTAATTACTAATCATCGAACCACTAGATTAAACTTCCGATCAACAAAGAGTATAAACATCATCAGCTACAGTGGTTGAATGCTACTCACATTAATACATGAGAATTACTTTGATGAAATTTATTATATATGTAACCATCTCAAGGGCCAACTGAAAAAAGTGATTTAAAACTATTGATATCCATATTACTTTGACTGAACTGTATCCATACAACAGTCTGGTAAGCTAAATGTAGTTAAAGTGTGAAAGAAAATGCAGAGGTATTTTCAGTGGCTGGGCAGTAGAAGGTCAGATCAATAAATGAAAAAAAATAGGTGCTTAGAGAATACACAATTGCAGCCTTCCCTTTCTAATGCCTACTTATATGTTAAAGCAACACTTTAAACGTTTCAAAGTGTGCTTTGGCCTTAGAGTAAATACTCCGTCCTTACACTATAACCTGGCAATATACTATAAAAAGAAGTCATTTCTACTACCCACTTATCTTTGAATATTTATATTTCTGAACTTGTTCTTCTTCATGATGAGTAGGACATAGTATAGAGGCCTGACCTCTGAAGTGCTAATCTATTTACAGGCATTCAAGAATGACAGTCTTGCCTGGTCGTAACAGTCCACTGAGCGATGCTAATTGCAGAATATGATATTGTCTATAGCCACAGCAATGCCGCCTCCAAAACCCATCAATGAGATATAGTATCCTATTGTTTATCCTGAAAAGCAACAATGGGATGAGTTCAAAACCTCAAATTGACCCTACTCCTACACATCTCTCTACTTTTTAAATAACAGTTGTGGTCCCAGAACCACAGTGGGCTGTGTGCTGACATCAGCAGAGAAAGAGAGAGAGGGCTAGTAGTTAGAAAGAGGAGGTGCCCTGTTGTGCAACTCTGAGGAAATTCCCTCTCTTAGTCCGTCAAAACAGCATTTTTTCCCCCTGGAGACACAGCCAGCTACAGTACATATACAGCCGCACAACGAAACAGGTGTGGATATAAAAGGCTGTCAGTGAGTAGGAAGAGTAGACTGGAGACAGGAGAGACTACTGTTTTATTGCCTCTCCTTAAAAAGTTCATACTTTTCATTAACATGCAATGATGTTGGTTATACCACCCTGAATGAAAGAGGAATGGAGAGTTATAGTATTAATATTCTATACATTATGACCATGCCAATGGGTAATATTCTGGCAATTACACTAATGAACTCTCAGCATACAGTGCCCCATGTTAACATCACAGCTTGAGGGTGGACATTCTTTTAAGCTCTAATCGTATCTACCCAAGTCTACAACACTACATCCATCTATATCAGTCACTGGTTAGCACCATATATTAAAGCACCCTATCCAGGTGCAAGGACATCTGAAACTGCAAGACATATCGCCTCTACCAATAATGGGCATGCAAAAATGACGGATTCTACTAGAATTCAAAGGGAAACATAGCAGGGAGTATCATTGATTTGCCCCTCGGAGATTACCTATGTATCATAAGCGTATGTAGATCATCCATACCACCCCTCTTTCTTCCACCCCCTCCTCCGGTGGCTATGGCACTGGAATAGGAGCGCAAAGGGGAGGCACATACAGTAGATGACGAGCTCCAGTCACATGGTAAAGCCCACGGAGGATCTCATCAGCCTCTATGTAGATGTGTATGCTGAGTGAGTGATTGCCCATGGTTGAAAATTGGTGTAGAGGGCTTCACGGGGGAATTGAGGGACGAGTTTTCTCTCTCAATCTCCCTCTCTCTCTCTCTCTCTCTCTCTCTCTCTCTCTGTTGCACACAGCAGCAAGAACACACTCACACAAACGCACACAAATATACACACCAAAACACTAACCGCAAGACATGTAGGCACGCGCACACACGACCTGCTCACACACAAATCTCCCTATATGCACATGCACACCAAGCCAGGATGATTAAGGTCCTATGCAGAGGAGATTCTGAGTGGTACTGTGCCTGTTTTCCCTGCTGAATACAAGCCACTAGCTCAGTATTCTCCAATGGGGAGGAAACCCGTCATCACAAATGCAAGATCAGGGGTAATTACGTTGTAATATGCCACATGAAATATTTCTTTGTAGCAGAAATGGGATTCCCTTTGCTTCAAATTTAGGAAAGATATATTCCACACAGCTTGGCTGCTATTTTTTTTTTTTTTTGCGAACATGTATTTAAATTTGGTCTTTATATTTTCGCTACGAGGGATGTCACGGTCTGTGCTGCTCATTTGCAAATGTTTGACGCGCTCCTCCTGTGTCACTGTCACCCAGTCCAACTGGCAGAGGACGATCAATTCCGCTACAGTATTGATCAATGATTCTGATCAGGTGAGATTATAGGCATTGCAGAGATATCAATGCGATGATGGATGATTGATAATGCGACCACAGCGATCAATCAGCAGGATATTGCTGATAAGACTGCTGCTGTACAGCCTTGCGTGGCAATTTGCATTTACCACAGCAGTCTGTAGGTTTACCATCTAATATTCATGTACAGTATGGGCCAGATTAATATTGCATAACAAAGACACATCTACTTGTTATTATTTGTGTTCTGCACTTTGCAGCGCTAGAGCACCTAAGAGAGTATTATCAGCTGATATTTTTTTCTTAATCCCAGATGGGTCCACATATTTGATTTGTCAAACCCATGTATCTGGAGAGCCACATATTGTGACCATTGGTCCATCAAGTCCCCTCCTTGGCGGATTAGGGAAAGGAGGGTGATTTGTTACCCTTTTGGGAAGCTGTCTTGGACGCTCATTTCCCCCTGCTGCATATTCTGCCCCTCTGCCGCCATCCCCCGACACCACCACCACCACCCCCACCCCCTCTATCTTGATGAATAGCCGGTTGCATGAAGGCGAGCAGCCGATCTCACAACCAAGGTTACGGTAACCTGGGCTCCGCATCTGGGGGCTACCTGCCTCCAATGAGCATGGCAGAGTGCGAAAGGCAGGAGGGGAGTGGAGGTCTGTGCCGTGTTGGAGTGGCAGTGGGGAGAAGGAGCAGTCCAAGGATGCTCCTTTATAGGCTTTAAATCTGCATGGCAATTTCTGGAGACTTGGGCTGGATGGGATTCTGATTACTCCTCCTCCACCGCCGCCTCACGCTCATCCTGCTAGACTCTCCTCCAGCAGGTTGATGTCTCCCTGCCTGGCTTTTGTCACTGATCACCCAGCCCCTATATTTCCTGATTACTGGCTGAGCAGCATTATGGATTGCTCTGAAGGACAATAAGGACTCATCCCAATGAGAATCCCTTTAGAGAACACAGGAGGTTGGATTTCAACAGTGAAAATATGAATGGATTTATTTGTCTGTATTGGAGATTTGTTTATCGGCACATTTTGAGCGATATATTTGCACATAAAGAGGGAGTGCATGGGGGCAATTAGTGGGAATGGGCTGGGTAAATCCACGGTGACATTTATGATATACCCACTCCTCTGGTTATATTATGTTAAGAAAAAAGTTAGAAAGAATATGCATGTGCTGTACAAAAGTAAAGGCTGAGAGCACATTCAGAAACCTGTTTGCCAACTACAAATTACAATTCTCACATTTCTCATGCCCTTCTGTGACCATTTCCTCCAACCCTCTGTGAACCCTCTTGTCACAGTCTGCTTTCTCACAGCCACCAAGCACCACTGACCCCACCCCACCCACCTCCAACAAGTGGCCAACAAATAACCCCCATATTAAAAAAAATATCATCCATATCTAGTAACAGGAGAGTGAGAACATTCTAACTCTGACACTATCTCAGGCTCCCGCTTTTGTGTGCTTTTATATTTGCACACAAAGCCTGAACGCAGCAGTTTTCGTTCTCTTTGTGAAGATGTCGGGTTTTCTTCGCAGTCCAGCGCCACTACAGAACACCGTCTCTGCCAGCGATTAGAGCCTGAGGTACAAGAGGGCCACTTCACCTCCAAGATTAGAATGAAACAAAGGCTGGAGTCTTCGCATTGTGCCAAGAACGGTAACAGGCAGGAGAGGAGAAAGGTAGGAGCCAAAAACAGAGTTGCTGAAGAGCTGAGTGGAGTGACTTGTCCAGAAACAATTATCTTTCTAACAAAGCAATTTAAAAAAGAAAACAATAATCACAATTCAATCTCATCAAATCTCTCATGGTAAAGAGACTGTGCCCTTTATTTTTTGCTTGGTGCTGAGAAATCACACTTCACACCCTCAGAGCTTCTATCTACCATATCAAGTGTAACTTGAGCATACAGATCACACTGCTACACCTACGGCCTTTGTTACCTTCGACCAGTATTGTGCATTCGAAGCACTCAGCCAGCAGGGTCAAGGCCTTGCTGTGTGGAGAGGTGAAGGAAACATGACCTGCCTCCGCCTATTCCACTACTCTCCACTGCCACCCGCCTCCCTACTGCTCGTGCTCCATCCTATTTATTCCTGGTTTGTAACTGTATATGTGGGTCTGCATGTGCATGCTCCTATTTTTGTTCTCACATCTTTTGCTTGCTCAGTCAACAGGCCCTTGGCTGCCCACCACTGGTTGCTAATTGCTGCTGACATTGTTTGGCCTCTCGCTGCTTAGTTTAGGACAAACCCCTCATTCATGTGCTGCGGACAGCTCATTAGGGCCGACCCCCTCCTTCTACATCTCCTTCTCTCTCTCTGTCTCTCTATCCCCCTCTCTCTCCCTTTTTCACTGACCTCCTTAATTAACTGGTAAGGCGCTGCTGGGAAATTTGCACACAAAGGCCTGGTGTCTAGCCTGTTAGCCTCCCACTACCCAAACACCCCCTTCCGCCTCCTCCCTCGCTTCATCCACCATCCTCAACCCGCTACTGTCTTCATCCCAGCCCTAAACAGAGGTCGTTGTACAGTCGTGGAAAAACAAAGATATAGTAATTCAGTACACACATGGTATTCACACACATTCATTCGTTCATTCTTTTCCTTGTCCGCCACCAGCCCCTCCTGCTTTTTGCTTTTCTCGCCGTTCCCTTTCTGTATTGATGGCGGGCCTCATTAGAAAAGCTTGTTTGGAAGTGGTCCACTAGTGATACACTCTTTTTAGTTGTCTCTCTCTGTTTGCTTGCTTTTTCTATTTAGTTTTATTGCTATTATTCTTGCTCTATCTTGCCCATTTGTCATGCCCTCGCCTCCCCACACTCCTCCCTCTCCCTTTCAGGAAGCCCTTCGAGGTTTCAGCTGTTTTTTGTGGTCCCTGCGGAGGGCTCCCCAAGAGCAGTTAGCTGGCTGTCGGGAACGAGGGCCCTCTAAAGGGGCCCGCTCAAGAATGCTGGGGGCGAAGAAGTGTAAACAGGTGGAGCCTCTCCATTATATGGGACCCCCCTCTACACTCACACACTCCCCCTCCGACTGGCTCCTTCTACCGTACGTCCATGTCTCTCATTCACATAGATGCACACACTCTTCTGCATTCCACCACTTTTCTGTCGTGTGTGTTCTCTAAAGCTAACTCTCTGTTTGTGCTGCTGTTGGACCACAAGACTTAGTAACAGCATGCCATATCTCCCCTGGGTGCTTTTTTTCCATTACATACTGTACTTTGTCCATCCATGGGCTCATCATGAGCAAGTCTGAACTTTTGCAGAACATTATATTTCTATTTATTCCTGTTCCTTGCAATGAAAGCATCACCATGGATGACCAACGGCCGAATTGTGAAGTTGAAATGAGGAGTTTTCTTCAGGGATCAGGAGGCATTAATGCTTTCTAGTCGCAGAGCTGTTAGCTGTTAGCAGCAGGTGGGCAGCTAACAATTAAAGGTGCACTGAGTTATATTGTGATGCCCTGACGCTCTAGTCAGTATTATAAGTAAATTATAGACTACAATTAAAAAATATTCATGGGGCAAAATAAAAATCATTTCATATTTTATTTCATTTTAAACTAACTTTCTTACTCCCCTTCCCTTGGGGGATGAAGGAGTAGATTTTTTTCAATTTATTTAATTAAATTTAGATAAAAAAATGTATTGGAACAAGCAGTCATAACATGATTTGTACATTTGTACATTACACAAACTACTGTATGTCACGTGATTATTGCTGGTTTAATATTTCACCATTAAGTAAGAAACTGACCTACTTGGCCACATTTGATATTCGTCTTTGTTCTATTCAGTGTGTTTGTATGTGTTAGTGTGTGTGTATGCATGCGCACACACACACACACACACACGCACACGCATATATATATATGCACATATATACACGTGTGTGTGTATATATATATATATGATATACTGCATATACACACATATATATTGTATATATGCTATATATACACATATATATGCATTTGACGTGCACTTGAATTTGCCTGCAACAAACTGCCGATGATGGACTCCTTTAAGGCACAGGAGGGGTACAGGGGCAACAGTACGAGAAAGAAAGAGAGAATCTAACTTCTGTTCGCCTGGGGAGTACGATGCAGCCCATCTGTTGAAATCGTTCCACATATTGTGACCTAGATAGAAAAAACTTCACTCTTATACTGTAGGTAGCATTGCCTTCATCTGTGTTTGACACTTGTCTATTCATTTTACTGGTCTACTTGACTCAAAATAGAAGAATTTTGCATAATGGTCAAATTTACATATGTATGATTTCAATACATTGGTATTACAAGAATGATGTGGCAAAAACAGATATCAAATTAAATAAAAATAAGTATTTCACCATTTTTATGTCCAAGGAGCCACTGTTTGTGTCCCAAGTTTAAATTCAGACTAACAGAGCAAAAAGTAACCTGCATTTTTGGGAGATGAATGACACCAGCTGCACCAACCAGTCAACCTCTGGCTAGCCTAGATTGCAGTTCTGTCTCTTGCTTCATTTGAGTGTGTTGTTATTCTTTTTTTCTCCTTTTCCTCTCTTTCCAAGGACCCCTGTCATTGTCAAAAGAAGATGCTCAGGGTTTTTGTAATTGACAGAAGGATGGGGAAGCAGGGTAAAAGGTTAAAAGAGATATCCTTTGCCTGAATAAGGAGGTAAAATTGACTAGGAGAGTGTCTTTCAGAAATTCCAGCCTGACCTTGAAGGAGGACCAGAAAGAGGTTCCTACTCTCTTATGGACCAAGGATGGGAGGTTAAGTGGGGCCGCCATGGCCACACAATTACGAACACATACACATACTGTAAATGCACACACTCGCACAGAGACACAAGGAAATACCGGTGAGAGTCTCCTATTGTGCACCTCTCTGACAATATTATGTTTGGGCAAGAGGAACATTAATTTGCCTTCTTTAAAGGAAAGTGCACTTCTCAGCCATCTTCAGCCCACTTGAGCTAGAATTGGAGTGGAGTCCCTCCCCCGACCCTCAATCCTTCCCGCCACCACCCACCCACTCATTGTCTCTGCCGCCTCCCCAAATGAGGCCCCCCCAGGCCCCATGCACTCTCACCGGGGGGGGGCTACAATGCTGCATGCAAGCTTGTAGGTCGGGTAGTGGCCGATTGATTTGTTTAATTTTCTACTGTCCTTTCTTTACTGTCAGAGCAAGAAAATGTTTACTTGTGTGAGGATTGATTTATGTCACCCAAAATTTCATTCAAAGATCTTTATGATGTTTATAGCATGAGGAACCACCTGTTCTTAAACCCTCAATTCAGAAAAGAAATCCCCCAAAATATAACAATCTCCTAGGAAGCGCAGATCTAGATATAAACACGGGATACAATTATATGCAATTTATCTTCTGAACTTGTGATATACGAGTTCCTCTCCTTCATGACAATGTCAGTGTGGTCTATGCAGTCCTTTAAGCTAATTGCAACAATTAGCCTACATGACCCGCACCTGATTCCCCCTGGAATCAGCTAGTACTTCCAGAGATAGAGCAAAGGCGTCACCTCAAAGTAGGATGTACAGGAGACACGGTCATAATTACAGTGCCCTATGCAGCCTTCTCTTTGTCGGCCGCAGCGTACCAACATTAAATTTTAAGTGTGAATGTGATTATCGTGTGGCATTCATTTTTAATGGGCTTTGCCTCTATGTGTTTTAGCATGCGGCAAGGCCCGGCAAACGGCTGACTCAGGCCCTTTTCTGCTGATGGCGCATATATTTCGCATATATACATGCACTGCTTATTCCTCCTTCTCGCCGAACCCTCCTCGTCTTCCAACTCGTCCTCCTCCTCCTGCTGCTCCTTTCCTCCCTCCTTCATCTCCATCCCTTTAACATTCTGGTGGTAGGAGATGGGCCAAGGGGATAGAGGGCGAGGCAGTGTCCTTAGAGGTCTCACTCTCCAATGAGGTTGGCCAGAGGTTTCACTGGTGAGGCAGTTTGTCCCTGTTGTTCTCTTTATAGATGAGTGGGTGAAGAAATCAAATCCAGCATCTGGATAAACTATTAATGACTTTTACCAAATTACACCAAGGTCCGTATTTTTACAGTATCGAGAACGAGGCCTTGTCCATGAAAATATCATTCCTTTCTATTTTACTCTATTTTAATTTGTCAGCATCTAAATCTAGGCACACTACCTGACCCACACTGCCCTTGATCCAATCTGTCAAAGAAAAGATGAAGGCTGACTTGGTGAAGATGTGGGGCCTGTAATGAGTATCCCTCCCTCATTTAAAGTAAAGAGTCAGACTGTAAAAAAACATGTTACCTATACTCCTACAGAGAGTTAATAATGCCTGTAGGGAGGGAAAAAAGAAAAAGAAATAAAGGAAGGGTTCACATGAATCACAGAGGGAGCGATAAGGCCTTTAAATTAAAACAGATATATAGCCGTTCCTGTATGGAAATCAATAACATATTATTAACCGAGAAGCCACCCAGGGAGATAGGTGGGGCTTAAATGTATATATATTCATAATAACAATATTGAGATATAGTATAAATAAAAGGAAAAAGGGGAGTAAATACCAAGCTGGCTTTTATTAGCTGCCAGTCTCCCTGCCAATATGTGCTGTGACTCCGCTGTCCAAAACTGTAACTGTCCAACGCCAGATCAAATTAGAGAGACTGACAGGCAATAAGAAATTGGTGAAGTTAAACGTGATTCCTGCAGCCGCGCACCCGGAGCTCTTTGAATATTAGAGCCACGGTGTCACAGGGTAGCAGGGGAGGGGGCTGGGGTGGCGTGGAGGAGGGAGACAGAGCGAAGGTAACTCCTGATAAAGTTTTATTAAAGCCATGGCATTTTTCGTTCCCCTTTTTTTTTTCTTTTTTTTTTTTTACTCCCCCTTCCCCTCCCTCTCCCCCGCTCATTCTTTGCCCCTAGATTCTGATAAGCCTTGACAATGACACTGGCATCCCAAGGACATACAAACAGCTCACTGTCACTCGGTTTCTCTCTTTGTGTGCTGTGTCCACAAAAAGCCTAGCCTAACTGCCATACTCAGTGCAAATCTATAAAACACACATGATGGATATTGAGTCAAAGTAGAGCTATTATACATATATATATATATATATATAAAATACATAATATTATATAATATAATTGTAAAATAAACAACATAAAAGCAAAAATAAAGACTCGTGGAAGATGTGCAGTGTTGTCAGGATAATGACTCTTTTGGAGTAGAAATTGTATGACATCACCAATAGTGCACCCACAGTTCCACTTTTCCCATCGACTCTCATTTGTTTTTGCTTGTTTCCTCACCTCCCTCCTTATTTCCCCCTCTTCCCAAACTATTCCTTCTCTCAGCCTCTGCGGCCTGACTTTTAGCATAGGGCCACACATGGTGCACCGGTGGGCCTTTTTTTTTTTAAGGACCAAGACAAAATCCACTCCACACCCAGATGCGCCTGCCTGTGCCACACAGTTTGTTTTCAAATGAATAGCTGAGAAAACTCGGTGGCCTTTTGCCCAGCAAATATACCAACCCTCCCTCCTCCCCTACTGCTACGACTACTATACTTCCCAGCAGGTCCATCATTTCCATTCTGTCTCTCGCTCTCTTCCTCTTTCTGTATTTCTGACTGGCTCTTTGAACCAGGCATGGGGCCCAGTGCCATTGTACAACATGCCTTCTTCCTTCCCAAGTTTTGTCTGTGTTCTTCAGCCCCATTGAGGGCTCCCCAGCCCTTTTCCAGTGTGCAGCTCCTTTGTAGCCTCCAGAAAGGCCTTCATCTCGCACTTGTTTTCTTCAAGCCTCCCCCCCACGCTCACCCCTTCCTTTTCACCACTACCTCCCCCCTCAGAAAAAGACAGGAAGTGAATGCAGATGTCAGACCCACCTGAGCTCATTGCTCATTCTCCGTTTCTCTTTTCTCTCTCCCACGCGTTCTCTCTTACCTGCTCACTCTTTTTTTTTTCCTATAGACCCCTGTGGCTGAAGCAGTTGCTACATCACACACCGAACACATTGACATACTGATCCTCGCAGTGGAAGCTGTCCATCACAATAGCAGCATGCTTGTTTGTTGTCTCTCTCTGTTGCCTCACTGTCTAAACCTGTACCTGTCTATGATGCTACAGCGCACAGGCAGGTAAACGGCCTTTGTCTTCAGCCCGTGCCTTCAACTCTTTGTAAGAGAGGAAAATATGGATTTGCTTTTTTTGTGTGTGAACTAATATCATCTGATCTGTCAGTTTCCACAAGTGTGCAGCTGCTCATAGATCATGAAATAGTTCTTCAGTATGACAGTAATTTAAAGGAGGTTAGGCAATCAGACACTTAAGACTCTACCTTAATCAGCGCCTGAAGAATCCCACAGCAGAGCCGTTACTGGAGGGCAAGAAAAACAGAGAAACAACAATCTCTTCCAGAATAATTCCCTGGAGAGCTGGCACTGCCATGCAACAGCCAGGCCTCCTCAAAGCCCATCTGAGTGTGAGTGTATGTGTGTGTGTGTGTGTGTGTGCGCGCGCGTGCACTATGGGACATATCCGCTGCCTGGCATCACCCACAATCCTTGGCATCTTCCAGAGAAGAACACGGGACAGTACCCTCACTGCCCCGGGGATCAGAGCATGCAAGAGGGCAAGCTGCCTGGTGCAGACACATGATGGGCATCTGCCTCCTGTCACAGTGCCCAGTGTCTGGACAGGGCATGTTGGGAAGGTGGGGGGGCTGGCACAGGGCAACGGCAACTGGTAAAGTTGGCACAGGAGGGACACAGCATTCTTTCACATGCCATTGTGTCATTCAGACAGGGTGATTTTTTTGGCAGGAGCCCCTGGTCCTGCTTCTGTTGTCATTTCAGGCGGTCCCCAATTCCCCAAACAGCAAATGAGCCTGGAATTTAGTCGGCAGTCTTTCAGCAATGTGTTGCCATGACTTCTAATGGAGGGCAGTACAGAGGGGTCAATAAGACTTTTGTATAACACAGCTTTAATTGAAGGGCAGAGTCAACAGAATTTCACCGCTAATTGCCATCTCTTTAGCGTTATCCATCCCAACTCCCAGAGAAACTGGCATCAGAGATGAGCCATGTGTTGGCCCTTAGTGACAATCAATCAATCAACCTGATCTGGTGCAGCATGGGAAGTCTCCAAAAATGTCATGAAGCACCTGTAAACACCAAATGAGCTGCATCCAAGTCACAATGCTGACAACAGATAAAGTATTTGTATTAAATTCTCATTGATATGACTGAAATTTGACTGGCCTCTGACTCATTCCATGTCCGTTCCCCCTTTCACCATAACATCTGAGCTATCCCATGAGCCATTGCTGCTGCTGCTGTAAAGGTAAGCATTGTGCTGTCTGGGGCGTAAAATAAATAAAGGCAGTGGACAACAAGATGAGGTGGGGGTTGCAGAATGCCAAAGATGGGTGTGAGGAGGGAGGAAGGAGGGTGTTTATGAAAGACAGAGATGGAAAAAGAGAAAGAGAGATTGTGTACATTTGTGTGTGTGCATATGTGTCAGAAAAAGAGAGAGAAAAAGCAAAAGAGGGGAGACGGAAAGGGATTGTGTGCATGCATGTGTGTGTAAGTGTACTGGTACAGAGATGGATCACCAGTGCTTGTATCTTCTCCGCGGCCATGCCTAGCAGCACGTCAGCAGCAGCCTCCATTTACATTAGGGAGATTTAAGCTGTCTCAGGCAATGGTGACAAGTCAAGGTGTTTCACTTTAATTACACTGGGCAAGGTCACCCCCTCGCTGGCTCACCCTCACACAGGAGGAAAAGAAGGAGGACGACTACGAGGAGGTGATGCTGCTGGTGGTGGTGGTGAGCTCACGCCTGTATTTACATTCTCATTTTCAGCCCCCCCAACCCACCACCCTTTAATACACTGCTACAGACCCACTATGCGATGCACACACACACACACACACACACACTAGAGACTAGAGGCACATGGCATGACAAAATGGCACTGGATTTAAAGGGATAAATATTCTGAATATAACACATCAAGGCACGCACATGCACATGTGCACAAACAATACATTTTTCACTACAGAAAACAATCATATACAAAATAACCACACATTCCCCAGCAAGACCGTTTGTTCCAAATAATCCCTAGTGACAGACTAAACGGCACAGTGTATGAGGTTATAGCCTTAATGGCCCATACGCCATTGAGGTGACATAGTGTATTACACACCCTTAATATGACACCTACTGTGCTTTTAGCCAGGTCTCGCTGCCTTTTTTTCCTCTTTACCTCTCCACTCGAGCTTGTCTGTCCCAGGGCCATGGTGTTGTACAGTGGAACTGACAGGTTGGGAGTTCACACAGTGCCTTTATGGTGGAGTTAACCCTGTCCTGAGAGGCCCACAGAGAGGCTGCAAGAGAGGAGGGAAGAAGAATCACAGTCAGGCAGTTTCTTTAACAAGTATCCATCTTATTTTTGTGCTTGTAGTTAAATGTATGCTATATTTAGCCTACTCACCCTAACTTAGTCTTGTTAGTAGCTTACTATGGGTACATATTACCTGTTTGTGGCAACAATAAAATAAACTGTTTATATTCATCAGTGCATTATATAATAATAGTACTGATATGAGTGCAACGAATACAAAAAGCAATACTCATTTGTGCTCTTATCCCTTTAAAGTTAAACTTGATGATGTCTTATTTTGAGCCATGCTTGGAAAGAAGTGAGATTAAGATTTGTCTAAATTAACAAAAGAACACATTGACATATTAAGTTGATTTTTTTTAATACCATTTACAAAACACAACTCAATCTTATTATAGAAAACACACTCCATAAGCCTCTATCTGGAAGTCCACACATGCTTTAACCCTCTACTCATCTGCGTGTTTTCCACAGAGATTTGATGTCAGGCTGTCAGTTAAAAGCAGCCTTACCTTTCTTATCAGTATCACAGCTTTACCCGTGAAAACTGCAGTCATTTAAAAAAATAGAAGAGGCAAGAGGGTGGGAGTGAATGAGAGAAAGGATAAAAAAGACGAGAGAGAGAGAGGAGGGAGAGAAAAAGAAGGAAGTGCCTTCGGGGGAAGTTATTAAAGAAGGTGCAAGCTGGCTGGCTTGGCAGCAGTTCAAAGGGGGTGGATCCCCTTGCCTCCCTGCACCCAAATGGCAGTTGCTGGCACCACCGCTAAACACACAATGCCTTGTGGCAAAACTGTGTCTTTCATTGACAGATGAGTGGGGCAAGGAAAGGAAGGAGGGAGGAGGGAACACAAAATACTGCTATTCGCTCTCTTTTTTTTTTGAAGTGGAAAAAAAAAAGACTTAACCTGAAAGAGGTGTTAGCCCCCTAACCGGTAGTGAAAGGCAGCGCTACACACACACAGACACACACACACAAAGGAAATGTGGTTGGAGCCATTGGTGGAAGCATGAGAGCGGAAAGCTGTGAAGAATTATGAGAGGGAGCAGTCAGTTTTGTCATCTTGTCGTCATTACTGCTGGTGAGGCACACAAAGAATCACAAATATAAAATAAATTAATAATAAAATGAAGAAAAATGTAGCTGAGACTTTGCACACGTTCCATCTTTATGATTATTTGCTTAGGTGTTAAATCTGAGGGTGATGCTAAAATTAAAATGCAACATTTTATTTACTGAACATGTGCTTTTTTTTTTCCCTCCCTGCAGGTTTGACTCCACAGCTCCTGGCAGCCACAAGGTTAACAGATTTTATTGGATACAGGCCCTTGAGCTTAAGTCAATACTGCTGGTCAATAGTTCTTATTAATAAATGGATTTCAAAGGATATATATTATTCACCTGAATTCAAAGTGTGCAGTTGAAGCGTGCCACTGAGCAATGCTCTTAAACTATGACTGTAACTGTACATGAGTGACAACGGGTTTGGTTCTGATGTATACTTGCTTGAAATGTAAAATGCAGGATGAGGGTCATTACATTCTACATTAGAAGAAAAGGCAAACGTGGTAGATAGGTAGCTATGTGCACATATCTAATTCAACTAGGACAGAGTATACGCCTGCACTTGTAGTTTCACATGACCACACGAGCTAGTGTGAAAGTGTGTGTGAATGACTGCACACCCCGTCAAGCCATCTTACAGCTAGATTTATGCATACATAAATAATCAGCAGCCTAGGTGGAAGCCCTGACCCTACAGGTCCAGAGCAAGGCCGGAGAGATGCGTCGGAAAAGCCGAAACTCTAAAGACATTAATAACATCCTGTCCCATCAAGCACTGCAGGAGCTCAGAGGGTCAGATGGTTGGATGTCGAGACAGCGGGATGAAGGTGTAGCGAAGGAATTTTGTAACATGCTAACAATCAGACCGTCCAACACACTGCAAGAGAGACGACGCTGTCTGCGCTGAGACGAGCAGTTTGGCATGGCGATTTGAGGTTTTCCTTGGTGCTGGTCGATGTGTCCTGAACAATTTCAATGTCCTGGACAAACGCTTCCTGCCTTACAACAAATCATGAAGCTGTTGTTTACATCACCAGCAGAGAGCATCAATTCTGTGTTGGGTTGGTGAGATTAGTCCGACTTTCTGAGTTGGATTTAAATTCTGACTTGGAGCGTTTAGGAATACACCATTGGGCTAAACACAAATGCCGGGCTCCCAATGCTGCTGCAATGACATTAATGATGTTTTGCGATGCAATGTCTGTCGTCTTATGCTGAGAAAGTGGGGGGATGGATTGATGTCGCTATGATTCTGAGGGGGACATGTCCCCCAGTCCTTAATAACATCTGAGCACATGAATCATTTCTGCTAGACTTTTCACCGGACTTTTTAGTCATGCACTCTTCATGCAAATGCCTGTAGTGATTTTTCAAGTGCTGGTAAAAGTTGGTTGTGTTTCCGCTCGATGTTACTTTAGTGCGACAGGTTTTGCGCATGGTGCCTGCTTCCGGTGCACTTCTACAGCCTTAAATGCCAAATATTCCCAAATGGCCACTGTGCTGTATATGGTGGACATTAAATCCACCTAACTCCGCTTCTGGTTGCGCCGAAGTAATTTTTATACTTGTTAACATCACAAAGCATGTGTACAGTTGAGGCTTTTTATCAGTAAATAAATGCTCCATCTCCTTCACAAGTGGGGCTGAGCACTGAATTAAGCCACAACTTCGGCCTTGGCTCACTTAAGGTGGACTGACCTTTTAGATGGAGCAGCTATTTCTTCAACAGTTAACCATGGTGGAGATATTGTCTATGCATTATTGTTGACTGGGGATTGAAAGAGCTGTAGTGTTTTTTTTTTTGTAACACAACAGAATTTAGGGCAAAATCCTAAATGTACAGTTTTTCAAAACAAAATTTCTCACTATGGCAAAATGTCAAATTAAAACTGCTCTCTGACAGCCTTGCATCAGAAGAAGTGTCTTCGCTTTGAGTCCCAGCTCAGTCACAAAAGTCAATCTTTATCTGCAGGTCTTATATTCCTCAGCACAGAGCATGTTGCTGCCACCGTCCAACACTTTCAGTGTGCTTATCACTCGGCAGATGGCCTCCCACCCAGAGCCTGGTTCTGCCTAAGGTTTCTAAGTTTTTTTTCTTGCCACTGACGCCCCAGTGCTTGTTCATGTGGGATTTCATGTTGGGTCTCTGTAAATTACAGAGTACGGTCTAGACCTGCTCTATATGAAAAGGGTCTTGAGATAACTTCTGTTATGACACTATATAAAAATGAATTGAATTGAAACAGTGGGCCTTATTCCAGGTCCTCCCCAAATAGAGCGCTGCTGTAATGGTATGTGTGACAGTGGTTCTCCGGAGTCCTGCTTCTGAGGCACCATTGCCTGTTTGCAATATTTGAGGAGGGCTATGTGGAAATAATAAAAAGGAATTAGGTCAAAGTTAACGTGTTAACAGTAGCTCTACTTGGACAAACTGCCAGAGACATGCTCATTTTGCTCTTTAAATACATGTGTTTACTGTGATTTTAGGTTTACTTATGAAACAGAACTACTAGGTTAGGTTTGGCAAAATAATCGCCTTGGTTTTGCATAAAAAAAAGTATGGGCATTACATAACTGGTGGGGTGTGACGATACACTCAGCCCACAAGACGATACACAACATTGGGTTCACGAGAACGAAACAAGACAAAATTTTCACATTACTTTTAAGGAAACTAAAATGACAAAATATATGCCTGGACAAACAGTCATTTAACTCTATTTCTTTTATTAAACAGATTTATCTGTTTATTAAAAAAAAAAAAATATTATTTATCTCTAAATAATTCATAAAAAACACATTAAATCACTTTTTGTCAAAGTCAGTGTTGCAGTATCAGCAGCAGGAAGTGAGATGTGTCTGAGCTGAATATGGTGAAGCTACAGCAGTTATAATGGGAATGCTTTTCATTTTTTGCTCTGGTCTTGCACTTTTTAGACGGTCCCTGCTCTGTCTCCTCAATGCCTAATACTCAATAGGAGCAATGTTTTCTGTGGAGCACCGGGGACGCATTATTTTGGTAAAAATACAGTTGTAGCTCATCGTGTGCCTCACCAACTTTACAGAAATGCATCATTTGCATCTTTAGAGACACTGTATCTGACGTATTGATCCTGGAAGTTGGAATCTGCTAATATCTTTCTAACTTCACTGAAGTGCTGCAGTTGCTGCTTTCCTTCTTCTTCGTCTTGTCAGTTTCTTGCAGACAAGACGTGGCAAAGGCTCATTACTGCCACCCACAGGTCACAAACAGAAGCTTGGATAGTTCAAAGTCTGATAGGTTTCCTTCTGCCCTGTGCTCGCAAGACATCTTTTCACTTTAACAATAAATATTGTCACAATTTAATCTCACAAGATCTTTATCACACTCCTAATAATTGGTGTTAACTAGGCTTTTTTATTTCACTTGAACTGACCGTCTAATAATGAACCTGATTAAGAGGAGGCTGCTCTACAATGTTAGCTGATAAAATAACCCCTCTGATATGTCATCTGGCTAGAGTTACAATACGTAACAATCCTTTATGTGCATCTTTAAAACTCAGTCACTGTTACAACAGGACACTCTCCCCTCTCTTTAGTAAGATGATCCAGCTGTATGTGTGCTTTCATTGCTTACTGTGTTTGCATTATATGTTGTGCGATGGTGGTTACACTGAGTCCCAGGTAAGTGAAAAGACAAATTCTACATTGGCTTACACTGTTTTATAACAAAATACAACGTGACACTGCACCATAGTGCTTGTAAGGTAGTACAGTAAACATCACAGATCATGCAGCAAAACATGCATGACAGATTCTTCACAATATAATGGTATGGCACTTAAAAAGCATCTAGAAAAGGCAGAAGCAGAAATGTATTTTGAGCTGTGCTATTTAATATCTCTGGACGAAATTTTATTTTAATTCTGGAAAGTGAAGTAGGCCACACAATGGCACTCAGATTCTGCCCCGTGAGTGTTGAGGGTGTCTGCATATTCTCTCCCTGTCTGTGTGAAACTGAGACAGTTGTCAAGCCGTGGCCCACTCAGTCACGCTGCCACTGAGCTCCAAACAATGACCTGAATGTAATGACAGATGACACACAGGGTGTGTGTGTGTGTGTGGATGCAGCACAGGACAGAGCCTAAACTCCATCTGTTACTACTTGCCATATTAGAAGAAGATGGGATTAATTTTTTTTTGTTTAAAAAGAAACATGCCATGCTGTTTGAACCTGTGAGGACACACAGTCATTTTCCTTTCAACTGATAAACTTCTTTTTCTTTCCGAATCATGGGAGCTTTTGATGTTGTGACTTGAATGACAGATTGTGGTGCATGAAATGTTTTTAACCTTGAAACCAATAAGATGAGCCCTAAAACGGCCCAAAAACAAGGTGAACAGACAAGAATTCATGCCTACGACATTGCATACAAACTGCAAAAAAAAAGACGATCAATTCTGAGACATTTGATATTTCAGCTGTAACCATTTGTTTATTATTAATCAGTTTTTGTCGCACTGTTTCCTGCTTCTACAAATTTGCTAGTTTTGTTAGTCCCATAGCAAATGAAATACTTTTGGGCCGTTGGTTCAGACAAAACAAGCAATTTGACGATGTACTGAGATGAACTTTTATTATATCATTTTCTAGGCTAAAAGATTCATCAGGAACACAATCTGCAGCTTTATCGATAATGAAGATCACCATCAGTTGCTGCAGCTTCGACATACATGGAATGGATGCGAGACCTGCCTTCTTAACTCTGTCTTTATATTTGACTTGAGATTGAGAGTAGACAAAAGTGACAAAAGTATGTGTGTGCACATACTTGCATTAGTGTAGGTCCTACCCTAAAAGACCTGTCATGAGTGAGGAATCTTAGCCAAATTGGCCGAGATGAGAAGCTTTTCACAGCGAGCACAGCTGCCAGTGCAGGAGGCCAGGAGGGAGGGTAACAGTGGCAGTTTTAAATGTATTTTCTACAACACTTTGTCAATTAAAGGCCCTTTTTACACATAGCACTCTGCTAATAACATAATGGCGAGTAGAATGTCATTGAGTGGTGTAATGTACCTAAATCCTTCACAAGCATTTTTAATGCTTTCATAATTGGAGCCCACTTTGGAACATAGTGGCACACGAGAGGCTGTGGTGGAAAGGCAAAGAGAAATGATTTGTAAAGATGTCCGCGCTGGAAATAATAACTAGCCTTGGTGCTAATGTAGGGCTCTTTGCAAAAAGGGAGGAAAAAAACATGCTGCTAATTGAGTTTGCCTGAAAAAAGGCATTTAAAACTCATCATTTCATTTTACAGTCCTTTTTGTGGCACATTGTTTTTAGAAAGGGGAAGGGGAACACTAGTGGTGTTTCACATCCATTTGGAGGTTAATGGTCAAGTTTCAGGCTTTTAAATGTGGTAAAAACTACAGTGAAAGGAATTTACTTTAATTAATTGCAAAGTGTGATTTTTTTTTTTTCCTCCCGATACTCGTGAACTCTTGCCATTCAAAACTTACCCACAGAAATTGCTCCGCTTATGCAAGATAAATAGCGGTTTCAGTCTTTTTAACTTGCAATCAGAGTAACATGATCATTTTGCCAAAACATTTTCCTGTATTTAAAGTTATTTTTGAATGATCAACATATAATTCTCAGCTAAATGAGTTGAATTTTGGCTGAAATCACTTTCTGCTTACAGAAACAGGTCACTTTTCACTTCTCGTTTCTTTCTCTTCTTTGTTTCCTTGAAGTAAGGAGTGGACTGCCTCTGATTTGTGAGTCCATTCTCAGACTATACATTACTTCAGACCACAATGACCCCTGGCCCTGTCTAAACACAGACCTTAATGACTCATGGTTGGTGGGCACACTGCTTGGTTGTAGGGCTCCGCAGGCTGTGGCTGGGGCAAAGAGAGGACACTATAGGCACCAGGATTGAGTGGACTCCACGCAGACATTAGTACCCTTGCTTCTGGGTTGCATTGCATCAATGTCAGTGAGCAAAAACATGTCCTCCATCTTCAAAACCACACCCCGAGGGATGAGAAAAGCACCTGCAGAGCCCTTATCTATCAAAAGATAATGGCCAAAGTCAAATCAGTCTTTCTCTGAAAGCATTCAGCTGTTGCGCCACGGCAGGATGTGGCAAGTCGTACAAATTAGCCGAGACACCGTTACTCGTAGATAAGCTATTGTCCTCAAACAGCACTACATCCCTTTTAGCCCTCCCTGCCTGTTCCACTAAAAAAAAAAAAACATGTCAAGTCTCCTGCAAAAATATCCTGTATATTAATGAAAAGAGGAAAAAGAGAGCTCGGGGTGAGGGAGCAGGGAAATCATTTACAGTAGCATGATGAAGTGTCTGTTTCTCCCGGCAACAAACAACTTAACAGGTGCCTTAAGAGAAAGAGTTGTCCTATAATCGTAAAAGCTTTTTTGATCATTTAACCCGCACATCTAATCAATCAGCAGAGGAAACAGACACACAAGTGCACACACAGAAAGGCCACACAGTACATGAGCAGGTATATTACGCAAAAGGTTAATAGCTCAGAAAGAAACCAGGGAAGGTCGAAAAATAAGTGGAGAAGACATATCATATGTAGGTAGCAAGGTTTCTCAGTGTCCATGGCTCAGTACAGTGTTCTTTTCTGTTACTTCAGTGACAGAAAGTCTAAAGTTAGCCATGATATGTGAGCAAAAGTCAGTATGATATACCTATTCATTAAACACCAGCATTTATCTCACCACAAAGTGGTTTTAAATGGTTGATGGGTGAGTTATGCTTAATCAAAGTAGCGGAGTGACACTTTCATTAAATCTGAGAAGTAGTCGTTCTGACAGATGAGCCTGACGGCCTGAGAGTGGCTCAGAACCTCACCAGCTGGTAGTGGACCAGGCGCCAACTGCCCATCTAAGGCTGGCAGCTTGCTCTAACATGCCAGTCGAGACCTGTGAGGGCTCAGCCATGACCGGTATAATGCCAGAGGGTATCAGCTGCCAAACCTTTGAGGCCGGCTCTCAGACGGAGCAACTGAGGCATTAAATCTAATGAAAGGGAACTAAAAGTAATTCAATGGACAGTTTTACTAGAACTAATATAAATGAGAAGAAAACAATTTAGGATTTTTTTAAGATGACAATAACTCAAAAGGGGATTTCACTGTAGGAGCTATGAATGTGGTAGCTACTAATCATTTTTCAGTGAATTTTTGGTAAAACTCAAATTAAATAGAATCATAACTCAGTGTATCAACAATGAGAAAAATCCTGGTCTTTATGTGACTTCCAGTCTTTTCTGAAGTGGACTCGTTTCACAACGCTCCCGTCTCTACAGTAACAAGTCTATAAAACTCTTATAACACAGATTGCCTGTTGCATCGTGGAGAGTCAAAACATTAGTGGGACCTGAAAGATATGACATATGATTGCATGTGGAAATTAGTGGAAATTAGGCTTACCGTGGTATTCGCTGAATTTGTTGATTACAGTACTTGCCCACCACCATCATTTCTCTTTTTTAATAGAAATAAATCACAGGTATACAAGTGTTGAAGAGAGAGAATGGCGGTTAACTGACATCATTATCAAATGAGAATATAGGATGTTTGACACACATCTGCAATCTATTTCAATTGAGAGAGAGCAACAAAAGAGATGAGATATGGGGAAAAAAAATCACTTCAAGTTAGTTTTCAAACGATCATATTTTGTCAAACTCATAACCCCCAAAAAAAACTAATTAGATAAAGCATCTAAGTTGAAATGAATGACTAGTAAGCCTTTTAACTCATTGAGTGCCAGCCGTTTTATAAAACACAAAGTGCCTTGTGACAACGTTTTTGCTAATTTTGAGTCATAGTTCAAGACCCACTTTTTGTCCAGAATCTGTCCATTTTACTCTCTAAACATGATCATCTCCATTTCCTGCTTTGATCTCTGTGGCGTATACTGTCTCTTTATGTCCCGACTACATCTCCCAGAAACTCCAAAATTACTCACAGGAAGTGGGAGACCGTGATCAGCTACCCGCTGTCGAAAAAACACTTTGACATATTACTACGTCGCTAGCACTCAAGAGTTTTAAATGATGTCAAAATACGTCAGTGGCACTCAACCAGTTAATATAATTTCAGTTCTTACGTTTTTAAAACAAGACATTTTTAGACTTTTTAAGGAGCTGCAGACATCCTGCAAACACATTGCCTCACACTGACACTCGCTGGCGGAGATTCCAACTGAACTCCAGCTACACATGGAAAAGAGAGACAGATCAAGAATATTGAGGAGGGTGGGGGGGATGAGAGCAGCACAGAAAAACATAGGGGAGACATAGAGAAAGAGAACAGGAGATCCAGAGACTTGTCAGTCATGGCAATGAACACTGACAGGCCAACTCTGTGGATAATGTTTCTGTCACTGAGCGCTCTAATCACAGTGTTCTTAGTCAAAACCGATCCCCTCGTATCTGCGCACTTGCAAAGTGCTGCGATGTATATAGCAAACAGCCGAAAGAGACGTACAAAGAGACGGTGTCAAGGCAGACGAGACCCTCTCACATCTCACCATTGTCGTCCGCTATGAGTAGCGCATGGAGTAGAACATGCAGAGGAAAGACTGGGAGTGTGCACAAAAGAAGAAAGAAAGAATAAAAAGCAGAGAAGGCAGTTTCAAACACATCCGGCCAGGTAGTGCCTGTCAGAACACATTGCCATCCTCTAATTGGGTCATTTTTGATGCCCCCTCCACCACACGGTGCCAGTGTATTGATGGGGAGGTGTCATGGTGCCAAGAGCCTGCAAGGCCTCGCTGGCACCGAATCAAAGCAGGCACAAATGCTGCCCGCAGACAATCTGGCAAGCTGAGCACACACAGGCGCAAGAACATCCAAAAACATGGCCCCACAGCTCCCGCCTGTACCACCAGGGCGTAATTGGTACATGGGCATTCCGGCACATTTTCAAAGGAGGGAACTTAATCCACATGTGTACTATGAAATTGGCTATTTTGTACCCTTGCCTCCCCTCCCTCTTCCTCTCTTGCTCTCTTCCTCACCCTCCCCCAGTTTGCAACCCTACCAGCAATTTAGCACTCCGAAAGCGTCTTGTTTTCCGCTCACATCCTCTCCATCAACTATCAACTCAACTCAAGCCAGTCTATCTTTCTCTGCGAAATCGCCCCGGGTTTGACCACGACGTCTTAGGCTGTGAAGGCGGACAAGGATGTCTAATCTTTACTCGGTGCTCAGCTTGACAAGATTTCTCTCATTTTGAGTTTGTTTGTGGTTGTGTTTGCGCCTCTGTGTGTCTGTACTGTAAGTATGCAAATCTGGAGAGACAAATTAAATTTGCTCGTTATGTGCTTGCACTCAAAGCTGGAGTTGGGTTTAAGGGTGTGGGTTGTGGATTGATGCTTACAGTGGGATGTGGGTGAGCCAAAGCAAGCACATCCCACTCCCCTCCTTAGAGTCAGAATCTTTAAATCTAAATTCTCCCAAACAGTAACATCTTCTCATGTGTGTCTTGTTTCTGTATATTCCTGCGTTGGAGAACGCTGTCGCATCTCCTCTTCCTTTGTGTGCTGGAGTGTGCCTTCCAGCCAGCCTGGCACTGACTGGCACATGGAGTAAACTGACTCCAGCTGCTTTCTGACCAAGGGGAACTTGTTTAATTAACCACGCTCTGGTTCCAATGAAAGGGTTGGTTTCGCCCCCAGCTGTTGACCAGTCTGTGGCACCCCAGGGCCCTGAGGGGGACTGGCATATCACCCCTGGTCCGGTCCGATCCACATTTCCCAGACAAAGATGGACTCTGCCTGTCACGCCAGGATGTATCACGCCTGAGCCCTCCTTCATAAATTAAACATGAGATCTGGAGGAGTTCTTTTAAAAAAGGAAAAAGACCCAGAGGATGTTTCTCTGCTCAGATTCACCCACGCTGCTTTTTTTTCCCTTTTTTTTTTTCTTCCTATGACTCGGACTCAGTCAGACATGTAAAAAAGGAAGAATGGGGAGAAGGTATAAACAGGTGCAGAGGTGAATTAGAAAACAGTGCCCTCAAAGACTTTCTCAAGTGTGTGTTTGTGAGTGCTTGTGTGTGGGCAATCCATGGTGGCCTGAAAGAGCACTTCAAAGAGCCTTCTGATGGTTGCCTGGCTCTTTCCATGTGCTTTTGGGGACGCACTCATCTGTACGAATTGATCTTTGAGCATTACTCATCCTGTGGTAAGACTATAACTTTGTTGTACATGTAGAAGTACACAAAGATTCACCTTAGTTTTTATATTGCATATGGTACAAGAAAACTTGCCTATTATTCACTACTATTATTGCATTATTTGTAGGGGATGACAAGATATTGTACCATGGATCTTGTGACGATATCTATCGTTAAAGTGAAAAGCTATCTTGCGCTGTCAGGGCAGAACGAAACCTATCAGACTTTGAGCTACCCAAGCTTCTGTTCGTGACCTGTGGGTGGCAGTAATGAGCCTTTGCTACGTCTAGTGTGCAAGAAACTGACAAGAGAGGGAAAGTAGGAAATGCAGCACTTCAGTAACATTACAAAGATAGTGGCAGATTTCAACTTCCGGGAGCAATACGTCAAACAAAGTATGATGCATTTCTTCAATGTTGGTGAGGCACATGATGAGCTACAACTGTATTTTTACCAAAACAATGTGCCCCCGGTGCTCCACGGAAAACATTGCTCCTAATGAGACGGAGCAGGGACCGTCTAAAAAGTGCAACACCACATGCAATTCATAATTTTGTATAATTCAAGACCCAAGAAAGAAGGTACCGGGTTCGAATCCCGGCCCGGGGCCTTTCTGTGTGGAGTTTGCATGTTCTCCCCGTGTCTTTGTGGGTTCTCTCCGGGTACTCCGGCTTCCTCCCACCATCCAAAAACATGCATGGGGATTAGGTTAATTAGCTAATTTAAATTGACCGTAGGTGTGAATGTGAGTGTGAGTGGTTGTCTGTCTCTATGTGCCCTGCGATGAGGTGGAGACTTGTCCAGGGTGTACCCTGCCTTCCGCCCTAAGACAGCTGGGATAGGCTCCAGCCCCCCCGCGACCCTATGAGGATAAGCGGTAGATAATTAATGGATGGATGGATGGATGGATGGATGGATGAAGACCCAAGATTTCTTCTTAAATCATTTCAACTGCCTGAATGTTATCGTCATCTTAAACACATCACTGCAAGGTTGTGCATACTCAATTTGAACCTTGGGGGTAAATACATGCAGACGCATGTAAACACCATCACCACCACATCACAACAACACTGTCTCAACACTGTCTCACCTCCCAGTCTAACTACAGCCTTGAAACACAGGTCTGGTCACCACCGAATCCTGCATGTTTTGTGGAAACAAGGTCTATTTGAATTAAGAAGACAACACTGACAACAGACGGACCAAAAGAACAGAAAATAGTCACTATTATATTTTCCAGTGGTATTTGTCATTATTTCCACTTTGTTCTGCTACTCTTAAGTGCAGAAACAGTGCTAATTGTTCTGTCAGTGGCTTCCCACTGTCATCCTAAAAAAACAGAAGTCGAATACATGAAGTGACATTCTTAGAGGTAGTGTCACCACCCAGCCATTGGAAGACTCTAACTCTAGAGAGAGCTTGACTGCCACCAAGAGAGCTAATTTCACCAGCATCTGGATGACAAGTCGTGCCGTCATCAAGCTCAATTGTCACCTTTACGAGTTGTCATGTGTCTTGTGTCCTTGATGCCATGATAATGCACACTTGGAAGGGTGTCATGTCATCACCTATACCACTCAACAAATGACTGTGAACACAAAAAATGCATTAACACCCATGAGCAAATGAAAGCAAATGATTTTTATATACAGTATATGTGGATTAGGTTTTCTTGCATCCACACAGCTCCCCAAAAGTGAGTGATTTTTTTTTTTTGAATCAAAGCTGGATTGGCTTTCTCTGCTCCATTCTATTGCCATCTCATACAGCCTCCAATCCTCATCCCCTATCCACCTCCCCTTGTCATTTTTTTCTTCCCTGCGAGTCCAAGGCAGAGTCCACGGGAGCCCCATTTGCCGTGACATATGGCGAACAAGGCAGGCACTGCGAGCGAGTGGCCCTGTCTGGAGCTGTGACTTAGTATCGTCCCTCAGCGCCTCTGGCAGCACAGGGACAGAGGGATGAAGGGGATGGAGGAAGCCAGAGAGGAGGTAGAGAGACAGAGGAAGGGTGGGAGTCGGGGCAGAAGGCGAGGAGGGGGGGGATTCGTGCAGGAGTTTTCGCCCTGGAGACACACTGGCAGTCCTAAGATTAGAGGGGTAATCAATCTCAGCGTGGAGCTGGCCAATCCCACCGCCCCACGGCCTGGCAACCTGGCCTCCTCAGGTGGGGGCAGGGCTGGGGGGAGCAAAGGAGCACTGACAGGAGGGACGGGGAGGAGAGAACAAATATGAGGGGAAAGAATATGCTTTATTAAGAGTCATTTGTCCTTTAACAAGCCTTGGTGCTAGACAGGTGATGAAGCATAGCACCACAAACACATATGATTAGTGTCATCGTTGTTTACTGGCTTAGCTGCCTACTGGATCTGTTATCCAAAAAAAAAAAAAAAAAACTCATAATAGGATACAAACTTTTGGGAAAAAAAAAACAACTTAAATTTCATGTGAATATTTCTATAAGCACTAGTGTGTCATGTGTTAACAGCGGTAGCCACAGAAGCCATCATGTCAGCGATGCTATTTCATGCTAAAATAAAAGGGGGAAAAAGCAGCACAATGACAGATTGTCAAGAGTGCAACATGAGTGTTTTAAGGAACGCAATCAGTGTCAGAGTGGCTTTAACACCAAAGACTCAATAAAACACAAGCAGAGGCATCATCACAGGGAACATGATTTTACAAACAACATAAGCCAAGAAGAAATGTGTGCTTTCTGTTTGAAGAAATGACAGTAATACTTATTGTTGTGAATGACCGATCGCTTTTTCATGGTTGGAAGTGAAAGCTAGAATCTGAATGCTAAACTGAAACATGGAAGAGCCCATGTACCTTATTAATAAGTCTGGCACCAGTCATACTAAGGCTAAACAATTTCTAATTCAGGTTAACAAAAATATTTTGAGGAATATTTATTCACTTATGGGTCACATTTAGTACATGGTAAGTTATTAATTGAATAAAACATAAGTATTATAGATGAAAGAAATGTGCATTTAATTGTTATAGTACATACTCATCGTTGATGTGGTAGCTGTAACCAAAACATGTAATTCAGCAATCCATTTGTCATGTTAAGCAATCAAAGTTAGCAGAGGAGTGGTCCCCTTTCCTACCAGGGGTTTCAGCAAATCTATAGAGCATTAGCTTCACCTACGAAGTACCATCAGTGTCCTCCTATATTCAATGACTGTCCTCAACTAGATGAACTAGAGAAGGAGATGTTGCAGAACACAGTAAGAAAAAGAATGCAAAAGCTAAAAAGAGAAGAAAAATTAAAATAAAAGGAAGAAACATCCTCAAGAGGCCATTTACAGATGAATGAAATACTTAGACCCAACTCCCTAGTGGCCTACACCATTTTATTTTATTTCCAGGAAAACAATTAAGAGGTTTTTTTTTTCCTTTTGCAAAGGCTGTTTTTTTATCTTTAATCTTTAATCAGTGTGGAACAGCTTTATGTAAAGATGTAATATTCTGTGGTAATTCAGAGTGCTTTATGAGGATGCCAGAGTCATGTATCAACCAGTGTAAACGCCTCACTGCTGTAAACCTCTTTATCAAACTAATGCACTTATATATGTAACAAAGCAGGTAGTACTGAAGTAGGGAAGCTCATTTTAATTGGACCAAGAGGTCTGAGCTGAGTCCCATCTGTGGTGTGGTAGGGACTTAATTATAAGCAAACACGGCTACCTATCGATACACCACAAAACTGCAGCGAGGAGGAGGGTTAAGAATAATCTTGACGCCCCGCGGGTCATCGCACACTGTAAACAACATGGATTTAACCAAAAAAACAAGAGAGAAGAAACAGAACATAACAAGTTGGATGAAATCAATATGAGACAAAGCAAGAATCAAAGCTGGAATAAGGGAAATCAGGCTAAATTGGACTTTTTGTTGTGCTTGGTCAAATATAGTGGGGAAAGAGATGAACCTCGAGAGAGTACAGCAATAACAGAATAATACTTAAGGAGGGATTGTGGGTCCATATCTGGACAAAGTCATTTCAGGTCCTTATGACCCTACACGGTGGACAAAGGCACAGATTTGAGGCACACTCTCAGGTCCCTCTTATGAGCTCATAAAGCCATTTTAAAGTGGAGACAGCCATGAGTGCTAAGCCAAGAGATTGTGGGAGAAATTCAGTGTCTCAGTGTGTTGTTCGCCTCCAGTTGTGGTCCACAACATCTAAGGCTAGCTGCTAGGCTCATCTGTGATCTGCGCTTCCAGGCACTTGCATTAATTGAGCTAGTAATTGAATAGTTGTCTTCATTAGTTCCAGTCTCCTGCTTGCGAGTCTCCGTTACGGATTATTGGAGAGATGTTTGTGCGAACATCCTCTTGGAGAGATTACAGGAGAGCGTTTCCATCCTTCAGTGCTCACCGTTGCGTCGTTTTGAGAAGCAACTATCACTCATAGCTGACCAATGACGCAATGTGAGTTTGCCATAGCAACCGTAGCTCTTTGGAGACACCAAAGAGATACAAAACAGCCACAAGGAAAGCGGCTTGTTGAATGGAAACAATCGACTGAAGTCATTGATATTCTTGTGGAGATTCAGTCTGTGACACAAAAAGCTTTACTTGCAACAAGGCTCTTCCAGCAAACGCATCACCTCTCAACTCGACACAAATCTCATCTGCAAATCTCAAAAATAAGATTTAAAGTTAATACTTTTGTATTACTTTATTGAGCATGTTACGCTCATACAGCTCAGAAAGGCTTAAAGAAATTACACGGCACGGGCCAAGTTCTGGCAGGAAAATTCCATTGCGTTTGATTGAGAAGGGAAAAAAACAGGTACACAAATAAACAGCATGCATAGAGACAGGCCAGACATCAGTACAGTGATGTGCTTGAGGTCATGCAGCATGGTAGAGAAGATAAAGGGAAATTAAAGGAAAGGTCCCTGACCCTCTCCGATAGCTCTAAATGCCTTGCAATTTTCCACAGGAGACGAAAATCCTCCTCCACAAATGAAGGGCTGCACCTGACCTCTTCCAAGAGCGCAGGAAGTTTAAGAAAGGTTGACAAAAAAAAAGAAAGAAAGACTCAAAGAGAGGCGAAATGGTAATTTGACTTGCGAACAGGCATTTCTAACCCCTTTAAGGCGCATTTTAATAAATCCTCGGCAATTTGCATCTTGTGAGCCCAGCCAATTATTATGGCATGCGTCAGATTGAGGCAACATCTATAGAAAGTGTGACACTGTCAAACGGGCAAACAAAATGAAGCCTAAAAAGGTGGCGTCACAGCGAGCAGGCCCTGCTCTCACGCGAAGACTTGAGGAGAGTTGTTCCCCTCATTAGAGCATCATTTGGCAATAATTATCTTTAAGTGCTCTCAAACATCTCAGAGTGGTGAAACGAACTGTGCAGAGCTCCAAGACAAATGATGACGAGTACCTAGAAAGAGCTAGAAAAGTGCTCGTCAGACATGCACCACATTAACTGTCAGAGCAAATCAACAGTGCCACGGCACCACTACTGATTGACATATTAAACAAATTTAATCAAATGAAATTTTGGTGGAATCTGGGAAGGAGAGGGGCTGTTGACTAAGCCACACTTTAAATACCTTCCACAGTCTGCCACAGACACCTCACATATGTCTACCTTGGAGCACAGACACCTTTCTCCTCTCACCAAAACGGATTCACCCATTTCCTCGTACCTAACAGCTTCACAAATAGGAAGTGACTCCGGCGCCCTGCAACAAACAATGCCCGAAAGCATCAAAAATTGATTTTATATGAATATTCAACAAGGGAGCAGAAGACACTGAATTCCTCATTTTCACCTTCCTTCCTTTCCACCATTGCAGCTTTTTCTCGAACTGCATAATTAATGCGTGAACAGCAACGTGTGAATTTGTTTGTGTTGCAAAATAAAGAATGGTGGAAATTCATTAAAAAAAAAAAGAAGACAGCTCCATTTCTTTGTACTCTTTAGGAGAACATTGGGGTAATCAGAGAGGGAACTGTGGCTGAAATGATACTAATTTATACTTAATTTGCTTCTCTTTTTTAAAAAAAAAATAAAAACAGTTGATGCTCATGATTTTCCATTTTTTATTATTTTAAATATATATATATATATATATATATATATATACACACACACACATCTTTTTTATAATACTGGAGAAAATAAAGTTAGAATCTAAATGCTTAGTAAATCCTCAACATTACAATCCATCCCTTGTTTTGTCAGGCTTATCACATATAGCATGATCTAGACTCAGTAAGACATACAGCGTGCACGCACGCACGCACGCACACAGTGTGTCCACCCTCCAACATTATCTCCTCTGCTTGTTAATGGGGACAGCTCACACAAACACACCAGCAGAAGTGAAAAATCTCCAGCTCCTTGCTCAGATTTGTTCCCCTGACATCAATCGTTGATCCTGTAATTTTTCCCACCTTTTGGGGTTTTTTGCCCCGGTCGTTGATGTGCTTTTAAAATGTATGTGTGCCATTTGCCTCGAGTATACAACTGGGTATAACACATAAAATCAGAGGAGAAAAACGGGTGGCAGAGAGGGGTTTCGCAAGCTAAAGGGATTTTTTTTTCCAAAGGTACACAGATACCCCGAGGAATAGATTTACTGGCCTAGAATCGTCTGTCAAGATGTGATACATTCAGAAGTTTTACAGAGATGAATCTGGACAAATTAATGCATTTGTGATTCCTTCCCATATGTGTGTGTGTGTGGGTTGTGTGTATGTGTAAGAGGGGAGGAGGGAACTAGAGGGAGTTAGTATGCTGAAGGTAAGTCAGTGGGCCGGCAGGTAAGTAGGAGACAGAGCGGAGTAATCAGGCTGCCCACAGCCCAGTGGCACAGAAATCACACACACACACACACACACACACACACACACCTCCAATCATTCATTTTATTCATTTTCCTAATGATCCGCAGAGCAGCAGGAGGCAGGAAGCCATGTTGACTGGGAGACCTCTGCCTTAACCCTCACTCAGAGCAGCATTTCTATACCGTCTTCTGAGTGTGTTTGTCAGTTTGTAAACTTCCCTTTTGCTGCTAAAAGTATTACTGTAAGCTTTGCTGAAACTCACTGGAAAATAAAACTTGTTGTTAACTGCTTACTGCCTAAAAACAATGTATATTCAATGTATATATATGACCCTCTTCCCCACCTTTTCACTTCATTCACGTCTTTACTGCTGACCACAAATTCTCAATAAATATTTGGGTTAAAATGGGTTAAAAAAAACAAAAAAAAACTTTCACCAACACGTGTAGGCAAATATCAGGATGGCCGCAGAGGCGAGGTGGCCCTGGGTGGCCATTAGGATGCAGCAAGCAGCGTTTCCATGCAGACACCATCTCCGCATGGAAAGGTCACCTCCCTCCCTTCGCGGGTAAATACGCAGACATATACAAATGCGGTTGCGTGCTGAAATGGCTCACCTTAAGAAGGCATTAGGCTCTCTTCCGCTGAACTTTACATCCCTGTCTTCCATTATCTTAACCAATGGCATTTCACCCTCTTCCAAAGTAGCCAAATGCCCCCAAAACGAAGCAAAACCATTAAGAGACAACCTTAAAAAAAAGTGATTCTCATTTAGAGGAAAAAAATGGTGTTTTTTAGTTAGTAAATAAATAGTTTTTTTGTTTTCCATTCTAATGAGTAAAATTTCACTGATAATGTTATTTTGTAAAACATCAACAGTGTATTGAAGCACACAATGTCTACTAAGCTGTCTGTTGTCATCCTTATGAAACAGCAGAGCAACAGGGAGTGACGCTGATTGAACAACAGTTCATCCTGTTCGACTTGAGATGTGACTCAGTGCTGCTCTGTGTGCTTTTCCACCCTTTGAGTCCAGTGTGCTGTAGGTCCACTATAAGGCCCTTAGCACCCAACCTGCCTACTGAGCCCTGCAAACCTCACTGCTGTCAAGTCACATCTAGTAAGGAGACTAACCCGTGCTGTCAGCGCCCTACATCCATTAACAACACACCTGAGCTGGGGCACACCTTCAACTCCAGCCCCCAGGCGTACCGGGCCTCCGGTCAGCACTAACTGTTGTGCAGGAGGGTGAGGTCATACTACAGGAAGCTTTTTTTTTTTAGAAATTATGTATTTCTGTCTCTCTTCATTACTTTGTCCTATATTTAATGCTAGATCCTGACATTAGTTCTTTTGTTTTTATTAGGGCTGTGAAAGTTAACATGGATTAATTGCGTTAATGTAATTTACACGACAAGTACAGTAACTGCCTGAAATTTTGACAGTCCTTATATATGTGTATATACATCCATCCATTTTCGACTGGCGGGGGACTGCAGACTAGCAGGGGGGCTGGATGGGCAATTTACGGCCAATAACCCTTTCCTATGCATGTCTTTGGATGGACATTAGTGCTAGTAGCTAAAATCAGAGAAACACCACATTAGCTCTTTTTATGAAAACGTCTCCCATTTCATCCATTTCACGTTATAAATTAATACTTTAACGATGCTCTTTGGTGGATTATTATTTGTTTGCTGAACTAGAGAAGAAGCTTGGACAGGTTCAAAACAGATCACCATGTTTGATCATTAGTTAAGACTGCGTTGTTAGCTTCCCTGATTTTTTGAATGGAGTTCTGCTTAATGACATGCCAGCAAGTCTCCAGTAATGCATTTTGGCCAGTTTGTCCAAGTAGAGTTATCGTTGCATAATTTAACTCTGATAAATCACAGCCCTAGTATTTATTTTTTATCTTTGTCTTATGCTCACGTAACTCCTTCCTTCGAGTACTACATCTACGAATTTTTTTTACATTCAGTTCTCATTCCTGTGTTTGTCTTCTACTTTCATGTATTGTCTCCCCCCCCTTCTCCCCTTTTTGTTGCTGGTCTTTCCATATTTCCCTTTTGTTATCTCGACCTCACTGTCTTCTCCCGTCCCAGGGGATGACCATCTTACTCCTGGCACCAGATCCCAGAGGACGCACAGAAGCCCCGTCGATGCTGCGCTAGCTGCTCTGCAGTTAGCTTCCCGTGCCGTGCCTTGTTCCCGTGGTGCTTTCTCCCAAAGGGAATTCCCACCAGAGACAATGGGCAGCTTACCAGGGTAAACAACAGCCTCTACCATGCCAGCCTGCCACAAAAGGCACAGACTGTAAAAAGGGGAAGAAGTGCAAATACGGTACAACACTGCAAGGTAGCAGAAAAAAACAGGCCAAGTCAGACGCATCCCTCTCAGTGCTTTAGATATTTATAATCAATGGCAACACAATCACAATCACAATATGCAATTGTGGCTCCAGCTGCCTCTTTGATTTAGTCAAACAATTGTTTTGGTTTGCAGGGAAAATCCATAAGAACTAATTTTCAGTATCACCAACAGGAAAAAAAAGGTCTCATCAAGAAAATGCAATGAATCACGGGGCAGTCGTGCAGTGAAAGAAGTAAGCCTGTCTGATGTCACGATTATGTCAATGCGTTTGTGAGAGAGGCTGATATGAAAGGATGGTTTTGTCTTGAAATTCATATCCAGTTACTGCCAAGGCAGGCCTGTATAGCTCTCCAAGTAATGGCTGTTTACAATATAAAAGAAGAGGAAAAATAGCCACTTTTCCCTGCTCAGACATGAAATCCTCTTATGAAATTAGGCTGATAAAAGGGCCTTGTGACGTCGGCCATTTTTCCAACCTTGCCTGTGAGCATTATTAATGGCATCCTTGTGGCATGTCATTTTTCTAAATCTCCAACTCACTCCTGACAACAACAGCAAAGGGCTGTGTTAGGCTCTTTGTCAGAACAACAGTGGAGGCGCCATGCAGCCCTGTCAAGTTTCCCCCTGAAGCAGGTACAAGCGAGGGAAGAGCCACAAAACACACTTTGCTGTGTGCATAAGAGCCAAGGGTTAATTTTTGTTGGTTCCTGGTTGCCTTCAGAGGGAGGAAGAGTGGGAAAAATGAAGCAGCGTTGAAACAAATAGCATCGTCGGGAGAGACGTGTGGCCTTCGCTTAAACAGAGTCATAAATCAGCGGACTGACATGGAGAGAGAGAGCGAGAGCGAGAGAGAGAGAGAGAGAGAAAGAGAGGGAGACAGAGCAAAACCAAAAGTGAGACAACAACAGCATAACATTACCGATGGTTAGCCCCAACAACCTACAGGATTAACTCTTCCTGTGACTTGTATGTACCTCTTTTATAACAGATATATTTTTTCACGTTCATAATACAGTGTGCACGTCTCTCTTTGTCTTTTGAGGTTGTATGAGATTGTAGCCTCTCACATTGACCCCCTACCCTTTACCTTTATTTATTCAGACATATACCTCCAGCACCATGCTTGAGATGCTCATGGGACAATTTTTTTAAACAGAGAAGCAAAGCAGAACAAAAAGTGCTCATGTGAAATTGTAGGACACACCTCGTACATGCGTTCCTATGTTAAATTAATATATTTCATATCAAAAACCTGCTTAAATACACATTGTACATTCATGTGAGCACACCTGGATGTGCATTTCTGCATGTGCCGCAACGCAGGCGAGGATTAACAAGCCTCTTTAGAGTTGCAAAGCGTAAGGGGTGAAAATGCCTGTGGATTACATACGGCGAGCATCATCTTGCTGTGATGCTTTTAATGAAGCCCTGTGTGTTTAAACCTGTGTGTGTGAAAAGGCCCAAACTGAGCATGGCTTTAGCATGCCAGGCCACATCACTAATACATTCCGAGTCTGTCCGTAAGCCCAGGTAGGGGCAGAATATCGGAGATATCTTATGTGCGGACGTGTGCGTTCACGCTGCTACTCACCCTGTGTCACTCATTTTGTCCCAACTTGTGAGGGATTACCACAGTGTGGGCTTGTGCTGAAGTGGCAAAACAGAAAGGGATAAGAGAAAGAGAGGAAGCTACACCAGGCTGAACTTGTCTGTGTTTTCCATACAGGACGGATCTCCAGGAAACCCGTAGAGGTTTGATTGGATCCTAATATACGTCATCTATTGCTATTAGAGTGTGTAGAGAGAAGTGAATGGAAAGATGACGCACAGTACATCTGGTTTAGGTAAAGCTGGATAAATCAAAATTGGATAGTCACAGGTATTCCAACTGCTTTGAGAGTGAGCGTAATAGTGCCTTTTGCAACAACAGCATAACAGAAAAAAGGGAGATTTGGGGTGTTTGTGTGATACAGCACAGCATGCAATTGCCTCTGGATTTGCACAGTTTAGGCGCAAAGTATGTGCAAATTATTTCATTCACCTGACACCAAAGAACAGCAGTCGCCTGGCACCACAGAGAAAATTAAATTAAGCGCCCGGAAAATGTTGGTGAAAAAACTTGGGAGGATATAGAATGGATTTATGGCTTTAAATCTGATGGAGCTTGATACTAATGCGGTATAAATCCTTGCCTTTCATTATAGTATTATATGAAATGCATTGGAATGGAGCGATGGATCCTATTTGACATTCCGTTACCAGAGCAGTTGTGCACAGCTTCACACTTAAGCCCTTTAAAGCTAATACATAAATGTAACGTTACGTATAGCCGCGGCGATCAACAGCAGTTTTTTTTCCTCCTTCTTCTGACTGAATCAGCAAACACGTGAGATGATTCTCCCAAATGGTTTAATTACTCAAACAGATTGAGGAGCATAATGATGTTTTGCCTCTCCAATGGCAACAATGCTGCTAATCGGCTCAGCTATTATTCTGACAATGAAAATGAATCATAAGACGCTTGTTCCTTTTTTACAATATGTTAATGTCGCACACCGTAATCGACTGGGATCATGGAGCGATTTAGAGGCAAGAACTGTGCGGCGAATGTGTTCAGATTAAAGAGATGCCACAATTTGTGTTCAGTTTTTTGGAGTGACAATTCTGTTTGGCTTTCTTACTTGTAGGAGCCTAAAGCCTAAATTATGTAGACTAACAAAAAAAAAGAAAATATCGATTATAAGACTCCCTTGAGAAGAGAGATTTTTTTTTTCAACAGACACTCCTCCAAAATTAACGCAAAAACAGTTTCTAAACCTCTTTATCTCCAGTGCAGGTCATCATTGATGCATCCGATCTTACTGATATCCCACAGCAGGCCACTGAAGAAGTACGGGGCCCTTACTGGCCTGCTTGTACTGCAGGTGGTGGGTGCTAGATGAGGTCCATTTTGTCTAGTGTCATTTGGTGAGGAGGGGGGACGCCACAGATGTATTGTGCCCTATGGCGTGGCTGCGGCGGCAGCACGTATGGGCTCCATTGTGCTATGATTATGTAGGACGAGCAAGGCGCCTGCTAATCCGCCTGTGGGAGGGTGCATGCCTGTGAATTATTGCACTTTGGGAGAGAAAAAGGAAAGAGAGAAGGAGATGAGGAGCACAGGAAGAAGACGAAGAAGAAGAGGAAGAGGAGGAGGAGGAGCGAGAGACAGAGAGAGAGAGAGAAGCCCCCTTGGCTGTGATTATGAAATGGTCTGTCACAGATTAAGGCTACAGGGATGCAGGCAGAGATGAGCCAGAGCCTCCCACAGACACTCTGGCTAGTCAGGCTGCTTCATTGAGCTTACCTGAGGTTATACACGCCTCGCATCCTTCGATGGATGTACAGCGCGCGCACACACACACAAACACACATGCAAACTGGGAAAAGAGGGAGGAGGGGAAGGCAAGAGAAAATGAGAGGGAGGGAGAGATTGAGAACGAGAGGGGAAAGCGTGAAAACAAACATGCTCCAAATAGGCTTGCAATTGAAAGAGAAGGGAAGAAAGAGGAAGAGAAGGAGAGAGAGAGAACTGTGCCCAAGGAAAAAACACAAGCAAATAAAAGGGAAAAAGGGAGAGAGGGAGCTTGAGAAGGCTGGCAGCCACAAAAGCCAGTGACTAAAATAAGACCTGTGTGGCTATTGTCTGTTTCCAGGAGGGCTTTGGTGATAAAAAAGCCCACGCTATTTGTCTTTCTCTTGCCTTGCCCTCCTCGAGAGCGCAGATACCTGGAGATTTTTTTTTTTAAACTGAGATAGAGGAGAGAGGATGTCAGGAGAGAACAGTGTGCACTATGTGTTCACAACATAGACGACTGGGTGTCTTCTGCAGGTTTGGATAATTATACTGGGAGTCTTTAACCTAAGTAGCTATTATTTTCACGCCTGGCAGCTTCAGAGGTGTGCGGCGTTTTGAAGAGGGTAAGAAATACTCAACTCTTCGCTGATTGATTGACAACCCCAGCCTGCACCATTCTGTCCAATCACACGCTCCACTGTCAGGTTGATTCTTCCCCATGCTTCAAGTGAGGAAAGAAAAGCCGCTGCCAGAGTTTGTTACGACAGAAACATCCACATTTGATTGGCAGGCCGGCCCTCTTTCAGGACAGACAGAGCCAATCAGCTTAATTAGCCCGATGGTATTTCCAGGTCTTGTATCTACAAGGCCAGGATTTGTGAGTAAGGATTTGAGTTTCAGCCTTTTGTTTAAGGATTCACAGGGGCTTGCAAGTCTCTTCCACTGTAAGTCAGACAGGAAGTAGATATGCATCAGACAAGCACTGCTAGGAGTTTCACAGCTGTAGACAGGTGTTTTTTGTCCTCCAGGTGTGGTGGTAACTCATCCTCTATGTGTTGAGAAGACAGTAGAGAGGAAGCATATGGTTTTGTCGACAAGAAAAGTTGTGGGGGCCGCATCCGCCATTTTCTGGAACTTCTCAGTGACCTGATTTGTCAAGTGATACTACACAGATTTACAACTTCTACGTCAAGCTTGTTTTTCCTGCTACTTCGTCACCTTTTCTGTGTAAATTCAAGTGCAACATCGAGTATGCAGAAAAGAGAAAGTACTGTATGCCCCGGCGCTGTCACTTATTTTTGAATTCCCAACAGCGCGAAACATGGAGTGCCTCAAACGCAGTGCTGAGGAGCTTGTAATCGGAAGACAATTTTTTGGGTGGTGATAGCGTGAAAAATTAAGGCGTTAGTCTAGTGTTATTAGATCATTATTATTATTTTTACATAACATTTCTGACAGTGGCTCATTTTCTGTGTTTAACAGCTGTTTGTGCATGAGTAAATGATATGATCAATAACAGGCACAACTCTGATCAGCTCATTCATCTCCCCTCCTCTCGCCCCACACAAACTACTGTATAAGCGCTCCAGTGTGTGCCCCCATGAGCACGGGTGTTTTCATTTGAGTCGCTCTGTCATCTGATGACAGGGAGCTGAAGGAGAGACAGAGAGGGGAACAAAACAGAGAAGTAGGAAGTTGCGCGACTTGCAGTGTATGGACGTACAGTGTGTGTCAGGTCTCATCAGAGCATCGGGCCGTATAGTGTGAGCATGTGAATTGTGAGCTAGATTTTTTTTAACCGACAACTGACAATTTTGACCGACTAACTTTGATAACCACCGGTCAAATGGTTACCAGTTAACATCCCTAGTCAACATGTCATGTCATAACCAGAATCTGCATGTGACCCATCAGGTCACTACATGCTAAAGGCTTAGTTTACGACAGGCCTGCAAAAACTCTAGAAACAACAAACTATACCTCTGTCCGAACATTGTGACTGACACTGTGAACTCAAGGCCGTACTGAGGGACTGAGGTTGTTTTATGGCTGCATTGCATTCCTGGGGTGCAGACTCCAACCTCCGACACATACACACATCCAGAGTTTAACTCTTTGAGTGCCAAGGACGTATATGTACGTTCTTTAAAATAGAACGCACATATACACGTTTTTCCTTTTTTCGGTAGCAGGCACAAGAAGGCGCTCTCACACAGCCTGTGAGTAAAGCTGGGGCTTTTGGGATTTGTAGTTGGAGCATAAAGAGATGGTATGATGATGGTGGAGACGATCACAATTAGAGAGCAAAACAAACAGAATCTGGAGAAAAAGTGGTGATTTTGGTGAAAATGGCCTCTACCTCACATAAAACAAGAATGGAAGAAGGTAAAAACAAATGTTTTTTTGTTCAAGATCAAATAGTTCCTTCTTTTATTTGAGCTATTCTGTGGTTTCAGAGTCATAGTACAAAATATTCTGTGCATCATGAAAGATGTCCAAGAGCTACTGATGATGAAGCGACTCAAGCCGAAGTCGCTTACGTGGGATCCAGCAGATCCAAAAGACAGAGGTCCAAACAGAAGCTGCAGCCACTCCTCAACAACACCTCCATCTATCTACAAATGTGATATAGATGCCAGATTAATACTAAAAACTTAGAATATTAAACTGCTTCACAATCTTCTCTGATGCCTCTTAAACTCTCAACTACTGAACAGTGCATAAGACCTAAACTACATGTAGTTGACAACAGTACAATTTATTTTTATTTAGTATTTTTATTTTTTATTTAGTAATTTGATTAATAGATCGCAATCACTGAATCTAGCTGGTTACATTTAATTAATGTCATTCATTTTTTTTTTATCTTTAATTCAATTATTTTCTGTTAGCAGTTAAGTTATGTCTAGCCTGGCTGTAGTCCTCCACTTCTGCTCAGTTATCATTTCCCTTCATATTACGTCTGGGTTTGCTCCCCTTTCTGAGGATGAATTCCAATCGGGCCAATCAGAGAATGGTGGGGGGCGGTGGGTGTTAACGATGACGTCAAATGTGCAGCATTTGCGTTGTAGTCCAGCTGGTTGTAGTTTGCCAATGGCAGTGGAGACCGAAGTGAAGGAATCCATTCAATCCGTTTTGGCTAGGTTCCCAAATATTCAGCAATTTAAGTTGGAGCAAGAGGAATGTTTAACCAGTTTTATTGCTGGCTAAGATATACATATGTATATATATATATATATATATATATATATATATATATATATATATATATATATATACATATATATATATATATGTATATATACGTGTATATATATATATATACGTATATATATATAATGTGTGTATATATGTCTATGTATATATACATATATATATATATATACACACACACACACACACACATATATAGATATTAATTAATGATGGACTATTAAACACTACGCATTTCTATAATAACAGGCTCTGCGTGTGTCATATGAGGATGTAGGAGAAGCAAATGACATTCACTTGCATATTCAGAGTGTATTCATGAGTACTCCCATGCAGTCTGCTGCTTACTGACTTTGTATAGAAACTCAAGGACACAGGACAGCCCTTTAAACAACCA
The DNA here is from genome assembly GCA_029721515.1 of Synanceia verrucosa. NCBI lineage: Eukaryota > Metazoa > Chordata > Actinopteri > Perciformes > Synanceiidae > Synanceia > Synanceia verrucosa. Next base: position 11,700,937 of record CM056557.1, on the reverse strand, counting down.
TGTGACCTCATTGTGGCCACAATGCTACCAACATGCCACCCGCACCCATCAGAGCATATCAGATGAGCGAAGATAACCCTTTGAAAGTGGTGAGTTATTACAACATCTCGGCCTGACGCGCCTGCGACAACCCAAGCTGATGCCAGATAATTGCCCTCGCGCTCGCCACTTAATGAACATAATTACCACATTCACCCTGTGATTAATTGTTACAACATTTCTTTGTTGAGTTCCGACAAATTACCCCCTCGTACCACCATTGCCATTTTCACATCAGGCAATCATAAAGTACGTAAGCAGGCACTCATAAAAGACAGCCTAGAGCCACTTGAGAGCTATGTTAGGATTATTGAAGGAGGCAGAGGAAGTTAAGGGCTCACCAATCAGTCAATTATAATCATTGGGGAAAGGTTTTTGAAGCTGTCACTCCTCCAGGAGAGGAGAAGAGGGGTATCTCATGAGCAATGCATCCGGTGTGTCAGTTAGCTGTACACACATGCACACACACATACAGACGCACACACACTCTGAAATAAAAATGAAAGGGGGGTGTCTAAATAACTTCAAAAGCCTCGGACACCACCAAATCCCTTTGAACCACATGACACCTGTGAACTTAAATGAAAACATGTCCCGACAAGTCAAATGGAACAAGATTGAAGATTATCCGAATCTCGGGCTCATGAGGGCAATCAGCTTGGGCATATTTCACAGATGACCTAATTGAGAAGCTGTCACCAAGTTAAGCAAGTCTCGTCTTAAGAGCATTTGCTTAATAAGCCGTGGCCTAATGCAATAAGGTGCCTATTCCCAATCAGCCATGACAAAGCCTAATATATGCCAAGCCAAATGAGCAAGAGGAGAGGGAGCCTGGGGGCCAAGGAATGATCACCACCATTGGTAGAAGTGTGATTTAAAAAAAAAAAAAAAAAAAGAGTTTGAAGAGATGAGACCTCTCCCATCTGAAACAGTCCACAGTGTGATGTGAGGGAGATGAAGTGTGCGTTCAGTATGGCCTTCTGTTGAGAGGAACGTGCTTCTTTTTCTTGGCTTTGCACCGCTGTGCACTTGTATTCATGTATGTATACACACAAACACAGTTTCAGCTTCAGACACATGTATACAGTGCACACAGTCCCGCATCACTTCTGCGTGATTGATTCAGCGAGGCATCAGATCGCTCACTGTGACAAATAGCTGGCTGACAGCTGAACACAAAAAAGCCCACACCCTAACACCTAACCTGTGAGGGGGACTGGGGCAAAGGGAGGGGGCTGACCTAGCAGCAGGCCTCCTCAGCTGTTTCCATCATGCCTCCTCGTCTCCTTCTCTCTCCGTCCGATTCACCTTTTCTTTCTCCATCCCTCCCTGTCTTTTCTTTCTGCTTGCCTTTCTTACTTTTACCTTTTTTCCTGTCCCTTCCTGCTTCTTTATCCTCATCAGTATCTCTGTAAGGTATTCTGTCCCTCCCTCTATCTCTCTCTCTCCTTCTCTGAGAGTGATAGATTCCCCCTCAGTTCATTTATCCTGGAAGCGGAGGAGACGGCAGTGTGATGTGATCCATCTCGCCGGCGATGGAGGGAGCGCGGCGTCCCTGATCACAGGCCCTATCAATCTCACTCATAGGGGCCGCATCAGCGCTGCTGTCAGACGGCAGACACACATGGCCTGTTCGCCTACCTAGGACTTCCTACTGTACCTAGCGCACTAGCACTCACTGGGGATGTGACTGTAGCTGAGACAGGGAGACCCACAGAGGGGGTGTCGCTGTTTCTGAACTCCAGAGAGGGACTGCTGAGATGATGCTGGCAGGATTTCCAGCAGGACTCAAATAAAATTAGTTAGAGCCATGTTTGAAAAATTTAAGTGTGTTCACATAGAGTTCACATGAGAGGTGAAATATTCTTGGTGTTACTGTTAAGCTTCTGATCTGTGTAGATGTCAGTTAATATGACTTCAGTATTCAATAATTCGGTAATTTATCAGGCAAAAGCAACAAACCTGCTCGTGGCATTTGCTCCTGTACATAATTTCCATTTCATGGATGAAACACTGCAAAAACAGCATTAAGTTCATATAAAATTAAACACTTGTGTTTCAGATCTTTGTCAGGCAAAAGGAAGAACATCATCTACTAGAGCCACAGGCTGCTACAGCTAATTAGAAAACGAGTCAAATCACAAACATCAGATACAATTATACCATCAATAATTGATTTAAAAACTCCTAAAATGAGTCAAATAATGTATTGTGTGATCTAAACAATAGCAGAGAAATAGAAAATACTGGACTGCAATGAAAAATAAGTTCAAAGCAAGTTCAACTGTAGGATATGGTGGGAGTCACTTGTGCAAACATGAAATAATCTTCATAACTAAGAATAAAAAAATGAATCACTTTATTAGTGGCAGTAATCACAAGTCAACAATTCACCCACCACACAATCCATATCAAGATGTACGTATTTTTTATCAGTTTCCGACAAAACTAATATTACAGAAGTATTTTCAGACCACACACTGCCCATTTTTATCAAATATTGGAAATATTGGGATTACTTTTTAAGTAGCACCATTTCAATCCATGTCTGACCAGATTTCCCAACACGCTTGCCATATGCTGTATCAAAACACATCAAACTCTCCTTGACACACAAGTACACAAAATCGCCCTCGCCCGTGACATAAACCACCCTTTACACACACTCCCCTTTACACACTCTGACACCCCTCAAAAAACACTTCCCCCGTTGATGTGTAACACTCTCATGCACTCATCCACAGACACTTCATAACCTGACATGCATCACCCTGACACGCACACACATGCACACATCAAAAGCATTGGGCTGTAAAGCGCTGTCCCTATCCACCCCAGACAGCGTCGACCAATCAAATTAGGCCTGATCAAAACATGCCATTCAAAGCCAGGGATGAGGTGGGATGGGGTGGGGTAGGAGCGTTCAGGGGAGCGCAGCCAATGCTCTGACCTTGGGAGCAATTAGCATGACCAGAGAGGGAGAGAGACAGAGACTGGAAGAGAAAGAGAGAGAGAGAGAGAGAGAGAGAGAGAGGAGGGGCGCTGAGCAGAATAAAGAAGGAGGTAATGCAAAAACACCCCCACCTTACTAGATCTGCAAATAGGGATGGAGCCCTCTGAGGGCCCACTCAGCACAAGGCCCTGGTCTCAGCAACCTCCTCCTCCGCCTTCGCAGCCTCTTCACCCGAGCTCATCCAACTCCCCTGCCGCCTCCCACAGTTCCCTGGTGCGAGCCCTGGGCCCGGGTCGCCCCCTGAGGAAGCCGAGGCCTCGTCTCCGTGTCTTCTTCAGGCTTGCTCTCATTAGATCCCTCTTGTCATATTTGATTTTGTAGGTCATTAAGTTTCATAGGGTCGCTTATGTGTTTGAGGTAAAACAATGGCGTACAGGTTTTTTTTTTTTTTTTTTTAGCTCTTTTGCTTATTTCAAACAAAGGATGAATTGAATTGAATAAGACCAATAATGACATTGAACTCCCTCAACACACCTCCTCTACATACATACCCAGGATCATTAATTATCTAGTAATACATCCAAACATCTCGCAGGAAATCAGTAGTTTACCTTTTATAATGTCAGTGTCATCAAACGTGCAGCAAGCTTTTTTTTCCCCCTTCGACTTAAAACTCTGTTTCCTTTCAACGGCAGCAGTCCTCCCCCCCATCTACCTGGGAATCTAATTTCAATTGACTGCCAGACACAGGAGGTTTGAGGTTAGAACCATACAGTAAAAAGGCTAGACAGAGCCGCCTAACCAAGGTGCATGGGTTCAAATTGTTTTCTATAAGTCACCTCTACGGAGGATTTATGCTTATCCCTGGCCATTGATTTGTTTCTGGGGTTCACTGGGTAACAGGGAAAGAAGGGGAAGGACGCAAGAGACTGAAAGAGGGCCTGTCGTCCTTCTCTCAGACCTCCAAAGAGTTGAGGGAAGGAGGGACACTGGGTTGGAAATTTCTGCTACTATACTATACTATATGTAGATTTTAAAGTATAATGTATTTTATGGGATAAAAGGTGATAAGTTTGAGCATATATTACTGCTGGAATTTGTAATTATTGATAATGTTTTGGACTCTGACAATCTGACAATTGACAATCTGAGGTCAGAATATGTAATGGGCATTTTTTTTCTTATTATTTTTGGACTTATTTGACATTATATACACAAAAAAATATCAACAGAATACAAATCATAAAACTTCTAACATAACAATTGATAATTAAAATAATCATGAAGCATTTTGTGCCTTTATTTTTATGTTTATGTGTCTTCTTTTGTGAAGAATAAAGTGGGGCTATCAAACCATAATTTAAAAAAAAATTTCAGTATTTAAAATTGATAATCACTTTTTTATTGTAAACCAAAAATTCAATGACTGCAATTCATAACAACTTCACAACTGGAGACTGGTCTGCAGTCAGCTGAGACCCATTTAACAAGCGCTTTAGCGCACTTCTCCCATTCAGTTTCATCCACATGTCTGTGGAGACTTACTCACTGCTAAATAGAGCTTTGCCTGTTAGCATATGTCTGATTAGCTGCACTAGCATGCTTAGCTTGTGGGTGGTAGCTCAAACTTGAAGGACTTTGATGTCGATGATTACGTTTGATGTCTTGCCTGAGTCACTTGCCTGAGTTTTTTTTTTTTTTTTTGTTAAATAAAGCAAACCGATTCAGAAGACTTCAATGACTTCAATCTAATCACAATTATCTGACAGAGCTACAATGAAGTTAAAATTTTAGCACATTTCAACTGAAAAAGTTGATGATCAAGGCGTTAAATAACATGACGCACCATCTCATAGTCAGCCATATTACCCTTCCCTTGCCAATCTTTCACCTACTAACCTCCCATGCAGGTTTAAACCTGTCTGGCTCTAATAGTTGTATAACATTCATACACATATGCAGCGACAAGTCATGCTTTCATTACGTTCTGCTAAACACTCTGGCATCAATCCAACATCGTCGTATTATTTTCTCCTTTTCTTCTTCTCTATTCTAGTTTTGTCTTTCTGTTACAATAGGATATTCCTGATGGGGGGATTTCCGTTTCCCCGCATTGTTCCACCAAAGCTCTTGTCATTCTGCGACTGTTGTTCTCATCTCATAATGCTGCTGTGGCGCTCGCCCCATAACTCGTCTCTTTCAGATTCACTTAGTGGCTTAATTACCGCTGAGCGCCTTCAAAGCAAACGATAGACAAATGGAAAACAAATACAATCAACGCACTGCCTTATTAACCAGGTTGTCTGATCCTCTCCAACAACTCCTCTGCTAGGCAATACCTCGTCTCCATGTGTGTTCTGTACACTGCAATGTGCTGATGGAGACACTGTGAAGTGACTGTAAAGACAGGTTTGCATATGCACACAACACAAAACTGGTCTATAATTGGGGAAAGGTAAGGAGATATTGGGACTACGACACAAAGCATTATTAGGTCCATCACTTAGTTTTAACAAAGTAAAGTAACATCTGTCAAAGTTAACGCGATTAATTCACATTCACACAATAATATGTGAGACTAACTCTTGGACACCACATTAGCTCTAATCAGCGTTGTGTTTATGGAAAGAACCTCTTTCATGATTCCTTTCGTCCATTTTACATTTCACGTCACAAATTAAGACTTTAACAAGGCTCTTTGGTGGATTATTTGTGTGCTGAATTACAGGAGAGGCTTGGACAGATTCAGAAAAGATGGTTCATCTAACTTTATCAGCATGTTTGATCGTTACGACTGTGTTGTTAGTTTCCTTGATTTTTTTTTGACTTGAGATTTGCTTCATGACCTGCCAGCACCTCTCTGGTAACTCACTTCGGGCAGTTTGTCCAGGTAGAGTTACTGTGGACCAAATTAGTGCATTAATTTCAACAGATCTAGTACAATGTAAAGATGCAATGTGTAGTAAACACTAATGAAGAAAGAGGTTCAATAAAAGATCAAGTAAAACACATTAAAAGTGAAGAGAAAGAACAGAAATGAGATGAAAGATGACCAAAGTCCTTTAACTTTGTCAATACTGGAATAAAAAAGGTTAAAATGATTTTTAGTCTTATTTTAATGAAGCAGGACCTTGTGTAATCTACTAGTAAGCAATAAAACTGTACATTCACAGAAAAGAGTAAACACAATCTCCACATCCATTTTTCTTAAAGCTCAAGCTGTTTTGTCTACCAGTTGTCTCTGACACACAGACATTCAGTTTATTTTTACAGATGCCTTAAAAAATAATAATAATAAATAATACACACAAGGGTTTCAATAGGTCCCCTGTGGACCTGTTCCTGTCCGCTCGGGCCCTAATAACCTTCACATTTGAGAAGTCAGTATGTTTGTATTGCTTCTTGTAACAAGGCCTAAATGACTGTCAAAAGATTATCTGATGCTCCACTAATCGATTAATTGATTGACAGCTTGAGCTCTAAATTCAGTAATAATGTATCCCGTACATTACACAAATGCATATCTTCAGCGATACATCAGATCTAAAGTGAACGCCAAATCAAAATGAGCTGCAGCTTAATCGCAGATCAAGTCAACATAGCAGACTTCGTACTTGAAACCCCAACTGGTGAGCTGAAGTTACAGTGGTGAAGCATCTTTGGATGTGTTTTGGTGGATGCTTGATCACTCATGCATGCTGTGGATTTCATCAAGGAGTGTGTATTCATTTGTGTTTGTTCAGTTTGGGGAGCACGCCTCAGCTTGACAGTCATCTTGAGGGGCTTGCTCGCTCTACCCATAAACAAGACGGGTCCAAATTAGCCGCTCAGAAAGCCTGTGGCCTTGAGTGGTGCTGTCCTACCCCCCAGCTACATTATTGAGCAATGCTAATGAGCCAGGCTCTATACTCATTTACTCCCTCTTCAACACCATTTCTCTGGCTCTCGTATCAGATTTAGCCCGGCTGGCTTTGCAGCATGCTTTATCATTTTAGATTTCAACCCTTTCCTTCTCAAAAAAAAAAAAAAAAAAAAACATACCCAGTGAGAGCAGGACTCTTCATTTTGACTCTTGCTGACTGACTCTCTCTCTCAAGGTTTCGGAAAGCACTGCTGCTCCTCCAGGTTTTAATAAGCAGTTGAACAGTGTGTCTGTGTGTGTGGTTTGTGTACATGCATGGCTGTTTGTATGTGTGCCAGTTTGAACGGTGAGCCGGTAACGAGACATACGCCCCCTCTACCACCATCATCACAACTGGTGCCGCACCACTGTTTACTCTGGCAAATCCTGAACGAGGTCGCGGTGCTCCGAAGAGAGCTTTGCTCCTGTTAATTGGTCATTAAAAGTAGTGGTTTGTGGGCCTCACTAAATCTTTAAACAGGCCATGAAATAATAAAAGGGGAGGTTTGTCACCGCTGTTAGCTCCCCAGAGCAGGCAGAGAGGCAGTGAGGAAAGAGAAAAGAGGAGCAGGACGTGGCTTTTGATCATTATCTGCGGAATTAACATGACTGATAATAATTGCTCTGTTCATTTCAGACCTTGTAAATACATCGTGGATGTGGGGCTGCACGGCAGCAGATGAAATGAGGTTGTCATTGATGTGTAAGGGGGTAGAAAGAGGTGGGCTGGAGGGGAAGATTGTGGCAGTAATCATAATTAGTGAGGAAAAACACAAAGTCTTGTTAGACACAGGTTGAGGCAGCGCTAGCTTGTTGCTGCTCGCCCCTGAACCTACAGCGCTGCTGTTTGACACTCAGGGTGCTTAGATGTGTGCAGCTGCATTGTTGTGTTCAGCTCGGCAAGAGAAAACGCCACAGTACCGCCGATGAATACGAACATGTACGGCGATGATGCTGTCCTCTCAACACGCTAATGGTATCAAAGAAAGTCATCTTAAAAGATGACTTCAACGGGACGGAGACAACAGGTGTCAGAGTCAACAGACACACACACACACACACACACACACAGTGTGTTGTATCTTCCTAAGCCCTTTGAGAGTGATGATTCTGTTATACTTGCATGGCTTCTCATATATTGATTTGGACCAGGAGGGGGCCCCTCCCGCAGGGGCCTCATTCCTCGTCTCCCCACCCGGGTCCTATTGTGCCGGCGTGTGCATGTGTGCAAAATACCAGCAGTTGGTGTGTCAACACAGAGAGAATAAAATAAAGAGACGAGTCTGGATTCTGGATCTCCCTGACATCTTTAAGAGTACCAACCTAATGCCACCCTCACCCCTCACGCAAGCACACACACACACGCACAAGAAGCAAGTACGCGTGCATGCAGAGACACATGTACAAACACACACACACTCACACATCACATGACCGTGCACACCCTTATTGTTGGGGTATCAGTTCAAGCCGTCAATAATGGTGCAGTGGACTGTGAAGGGACAGGCATGACCCAGATTGCCCATAGAGTGGACTTCATGTGCGTCTGTGTGTGCATAGTGCAAGGACACACACACACACACACACACACACACACACGCACACACGCACACAAGATAAAGGGAACCTGATCGCTGACCTGTATGACCTTTCCCTCCTCGCTACCTTCCTTCTGTCTGTGAGTTGGCCTGTGTGTGTGTGTGTGTGTGTGTGTGTGTGTGTGCCCCGTATGGACCCCCTTACTCTCCTAAACCCACCCCACCCCCCTCCCCTCCCCACTCATCCACCCAAACCTCCCATTGTTTCCTCTCCTCCCCTCCATTGTCTCAGCTGAGAAAGGAGGGATGAGCAGCCGGTGAAAGAAGGATGCTGATGCAGAGAACTGTCTACTGGCAGGTTCATCATCATTCAGGCTGAGGAAAATATTCTAAAAACATGGTTTGGTGATGTGTTCTTTGCCAACACTCAATTTCGAAAAGTGAGACTGCAACAGTGGGTGAAATTACCTGCTTCGCCACCATATTTTTTTCTTTCTAATTGAAAACAAAGTCACACTTTATTTAATTAGGAATTTGCATAAATATTTCTTCATTTTATTTAACGCACGCAGACCTGGAGTAATTCTCATGTTTCGTGTCACTCCCCTCTCACAAGTTTTACATTTTCAGTGGAGAAAGTGTTGATAAAGCAGACATCCTCAATTTATTTTCTGCCCAATCATACAAATCTTCTTTCTCCTATTTCCACAGCAGCAACTACTATACTGTGTTTTTTGAATGTCATCCATCATGCTTAGCCTTTACACTGAACACTGAAAATGCATCTCACTTAAAGGTAACAAAGCTTAAACGTGTCTTATTGCTACTTTGACTGCTGCATTTCAAGTGAAATGAACACATGCAGGTAAAACATGATTCTACACAGAAGATACATTTGACCTGTGAAGTAATATTAGGAAAATGGGCCGGTAAATTCACGTGGCGGCTAACTGGGTTCTGGCTGCCATCTTCAGGCTGTTGTAAGTATTACCCTCCCAACACAGAGACAGGATTTACAAGCCCTACAGCTAAACATGGAGATTGTTCCTTCATGAAAATTAGACATCCCCATCCCTAATTTCTTTTAATTTCATTCAAGGATTTGAAGGAGCCACAACCCGAAGACTTTTATGTTACACTTAATCATTAATTGTAGCATCTGTTTACATAAATGCACATCATCAGCTCGAATTCTCATCAATTTATACACGTCTTAATCATTATCCTGAAAAACATGAACAGTTTATGTGTGGGAAATTAATAACAGGAGAGTCACAATATAAATAAACTGCAAACTGAGACACACGACAGAGAGCTCCACAGAAATAATGTCTCAATTCCCAGGTACCTTTCGGTCCAATTCAGCCAAGTTTACTTTTGGAACAACTCTGGACATATTTTTTACGTACAAATCAATCTGGAGCATTAGGTACAGTGAAGAGATGTGTGCTTCAAATCATGCTCTGCACCCTCGGGGAGTTGTGGTATTAAATAAGATCTACCTTTGGAGCATTAGTGGAATTCAATATGTGCAATGTAATTATTCTGCTCAATAAGCCACTGGAGGAGGATATTCCATTTACTGCACGCTCTAAAGCGGGTAGATTCAGATGCTGTTTTATGTTCACACAATATGAGCAAACATGCTACTGGTGAAAGTGGAGAGAAAAATCACACATAGACAAACGGGTTTGCTGTTAGTTCACAATCAAGACAGTAACATTCATGCATTTTAGAGCCATTGGTGAAGACGGTGGACAAGACAGGTTAGAAATCATGAAATTATTGTTTTATTTCATGTTTGAATGTTTTAGTCCATCAGTTAAATTAGCAGACAACAATTTTGATAATCAACTTACGGCTAAAGTCATTTATCAAAGAAAACTGAAAGTAAGTGACCGGTTCTAACTTCTTGAATGTTAAGATTTGCTGCTTTTTCTCTCTTTATATGACACTATGGAGCAATCGAAAATTGTTGGCGTTTTTGATTGTTGGTTGGACAAAACAAACAAAGAAACTAAAGACTCCTCCAGGAAACTATGAAGGGCAAGTTTGTACTTTTACAATAAAATAAACAATTACTTAAATAATCAACAGACTATTCTGCAAACTAATCAACAATGGCAAGAGCCAGTGGTTGAAGCTTTAAAGTTAAGAAGTTTATCAGGGTGGCAGTACAGTTCAAAAAGAACCAAAAGTATGTAACCCTTGTGTTGTCTTCAGATCAATTTGATCCAGAAGGAGGAAAGTTGTCACTGTTTTCCTGCCATCACCTAATTTGAAATGCTTTCAAAACAGTATCAATATTCAACTTTTACATTAAACCAATCTGTGCTAATCCACCAACATATAGTCTTCTGATCTCACCAATAGTCAAAATTCAAAAATATCTCATCAAAAATTAGGCAAAATTAGTTATATTAGACAGTAATTAAAAAAAAAAGAAAAGAACTTATGGTGATGAGTTGAATGAATTGAGTGATAATTTCTAATTCATGCCTCATAAAAGAGCAGGACAAATACAAGGGTTGTTATAATGCAACATTAAAAAAAGCTTTAACAGGGAATGATGATACATACAAGCAGTTCAGAGCTGTAGCCTGTTTGCAAGTCAAAACATAAAGAGTGCAAGTTTGAAAGAGAGCGGTGTGTGTGTGTGTGCGTGTGTGTACGTGTGTGTGAGTGTGTGTGTGTGTGTGGTGGGGGGGTTATGTATTTCATGCTGTCCCAGTTGCCTAAAGTGATTCTCTCAATAATGTATTAGAGCACTTGTTTATTATTTACTGTTTACACAGCTCGACTCATGCTGCTTTTGTGGAGTGACATTCTCACCCGCGCCGTCTGCGCAGAGCAGGCGAAACAAGATGCGGCGCAGACAGACGAGCAGGCCCTGCCAGCCGAAGCAGGCAGCCACGCGCTCCACGCCACGCTCAGTTGATGCAAAGGCACTGGACTGAGAAATAAAAGACATCTCGGTTCATAGGAGCCGTTGTACATGCAACCTGAGGTTGTCAAAGGAAAACACACTCATGCATAGAGGGGGCTGGAAAAGGGTGGGAGTGGGTGGGGCGCTGACGGGACATTGATATTAATATTTATAGAGATACCTAACTGGCCACCACCCCACTCCTCTGTTTCTTCATTCTCATTGTATTTTTTTTTAAGTATTTTTTAGTAGTTTATCATGTGACATAAAAGTGTTTCAGCCAACGTCATAAAACTAACACTAAAAACAAAAAGACAATTCCCTGCTTCTACTCAATGATTGGGAATTATTTAAATTTTTCTCAACAAAGATAGGTTTATATTTGAAAGCACCATGATTTAAAGGCCTAATCTGAGATCCAGTGCCAACAAAATGTTCATATCGCCGAAACACAGAATTGAAACCATAAAGTCAAAGTTATTAAAGGTCTGTATAAATCAGTGATGCGATTAAATCTGGCAGCAAAACATAGCAATGTTTTCTATTGTGATCTGAAAACACACCCAAATGAAAATACTCTCAATCTGCAATTACATATCTGAACATACCTGAGATAAGATCTAAAAATGAACCAGGTGTTATGAGAAACAATGTCGGCTCTAAAAAAAAAGTTGATGTTTTAATGTGACTGGCATCTCGGTTGAAATAAGTAACTTGACGTTAAAAAGAAAATAGAAATTATCTTCTAATTATCCTCTCATACATGTGTAGCAGACTTTGCATCTCCTCACAGGCCAAGGGAAGTGTTTATTGGAGGAATAAGCACACCGATATGAGTCGGGTAATTACAAATAAAAAAATATATATCGCTGGTCATAGCAGGCGATAATTATATCCTCTTGTGTAGGCATTAAAGTAAATCAGATCCCAGGCCAATTTCTAAGAAAAAAATGTAGAGGTAGACAGACATGTACACACACACACACACACACACACACAGTACCCCCAAATACAAAAACAAAAACAAGCACAAACACAACCACACACAGCATTTTCAAAGTCATAAAGCGAGGGGACTTCAAATGCAGCTATTTGTTTGGGGCCTGTTGTCGTGGGAATAGGCAGTGCGACTGTGCTGGTTCATTAGAATTCCTTTCAAGTTGTGGAGTGCGGCCTCCCTATGTTCCTCTCCCCATATTCCCTGACCCCGACGCATCTCCATGGGGCTGAGGTAGGGCGGGGCAGAAGAAGGGAAGGGGGGGAGTAGGGGTTGGAAGCAAAGCACAGTGCATTTCATTGCAAACACACACACACACACACACTTTGGGATGCACACGTGCAGTGGGACGCCACACTGCATACACACACACTGTCTTGTTAACACACACCGGAAAGACTGCTTGAACTGGATGTGGAGTCACCAGAACTTAAACAAAAAGGAAAGGGGGGGAAAAAAAAAAAAAAACTTGCCGCAGCAGACACACACACACATTATTTTTAATGCAGATAAACACACACACACACACCTTGAGCTCTCCTCCCTAACGGTGTCACCTCGCTGCATCACCCTCTCAGGGATGCAGGGGGGAGGTTCGCCTCAGCAGGCACAGCTCAACGCTCGGTCACAGGAGAGACTGCGATGTTGTGTTTTTGCCACCAGAGATGGTAGCAGGGAAATTGTTTGTGCGACGCACCTGGATCTTTTCAGGCACACTAATAATTACTCACCTCATCTGCCGCAAGAGCGACTAAATGTTGCCTCGACAGTCCTCAAAATGAAGACAAATTTAGAAGTGTCTCCATTAAATAATGACTGAAAATGAGTGAGTGGCAGTTGTGACTAGATTACTACTAACTAAACTTCTTGAGGCATTACAGTGCTGATGAATCAAAGAAAATATTGTAAATACATGAGGGAAATGTGTCAATGGCTGAGATGATTTGTTTCAAATTTCACTATTTTAACAGCACTATAATGACTCACCTCGCCTCGAGAACAAACAAGTAGACATAATGGAAATATATTATCAGAACCATTCACTTAATGTAAGGAAAAAATATCAATTAAGGCCTAATAACAGCAAACAGCACAGAAATATTCTGTACTTAACAAAGTTGACAAAATGACAATGAATTTCTATTACAAATGCTGCAAAATTATACAGAAAAGTATATTTTTCTTTAGCTACATGCTGAAAGACCTGTCATAACTGATTGGTCGGGCCTAAAGACTGAGCAGCAATAACACTAGTTAAAATATCAAGCAAGATGAGTCAGCATTTGAGTTGTAGGCTAACATTTAATGAAACATATCACTGTGAGTAGGAATCATGAATTTCAAGTGCAAAGTAGCCAGTGTTGGTTCATTGTCCAGCGTTTTTTTTTTTTCTCCTTTAAGGTGGAGTGAGGTCACTTTGGCAGGCTGGGCTCCTGGACGAGACCCCAGCGGGCGCCAGACTGCAGGGAGAGGGACGCGGAGCTGCTGCCCGTCACAGCCCACTGGTCACCTGACGGGCCCTAAGGCCTGCCAGACTGACACCACCCCCGGGCGGGCAGGAGGCTGAGAAAGGGGGCAGGGGAGGAGGCATATGGAGGTGGAGGATGGCATAGGCGACAATCGGCATCCAATGCATTTATCTATTTCATATAGTAGGGCAGGGGTGGAGAGGGCGCAGAGAGAAGCGAAGGTAAACGGCGTACCACTGTACCCCTTGAGGTCGTTTCATGTGGCAAAGAGAGACGGCAATTACTCAGCATGTAACAGAAAGATAGCGACACAATATTCAGCTGCAAAAGTCAGACAAAAAAAAGAATGAGATAGGCGTGAAAAAAAAGGCTAAAGGAGAGTGAAAGAACTAGTTGTGTGTGTCCCAGCATGTGTCTGAGGCTGGGCGTGGAGGAGGGAGGAGGGCAACACTCACAGAGTCTCTCAGGCGTGTCCAGAGCATGAGCCTAGTACCTCTACTACATCCAAGTACACACAACACACACGCGCGCAGTTCATCGCACCGACACACTCAAAACTTTTACCCTGCAATTATAAAGTTCATGCAAAGTCACACTGGACATGTACATGCTTCCCCAGTTGTCCCGGAAGGACAGAAAACATCCCTCTCAAGGTTTTCTCCCACTCTTTTTATCCCCCTTTGCTCTGTAATAAAACATCTTTTTTCACAGAGGAAAGAAAACTCAAAGACAGCTTAGTGTATCCATGGGATATTTTCCGAGGCTGTCCTGTGCTGATGTAAACATGACAGTTTTTTGCATTCGGAGAAGTGCTTATCCTTCGACACTGAGCCAAGTTTGCAGCGCTCACTGCCTTAAATATACGGTAGCTCTGGTAGTGGGGGATAGGATATCACACGCAGCCAACGCAACATATACGAAATGTGTAAATGCGTAAATGCATGAGTCTAACACTTACCTTGAAGATATTCAAATTGAAAACACACACTTTTAATGTACACTCTTGCAGGTATGCCTCGCGCGCACACACACACACACACGCACACGCACAAGCTGAAAGCCAGCAGACGTCCTCGCACATTGAATAAAGCAGCTACAGATGAGGGGAGCAAATTGAATCTTGTCAAAGAGGAGTTTGCGTTCTACGGCAGAGCCTACGCTGTAACTTTGCAATTAAACAGTAAACGGATCAATGTTTGTATATGTTTGTGTGTGCATGTGTGTGTTTGGGGGGCCTCAGGGGCCTGTCCTAATGAGCTATCTGTGTGCATTTCTAACAAGAGCTCGGTACAGCGCCCACGGCACTGTCATCCTGGGCCGCAGCTGACCTTGCTTCGGCTGCTAGGCTGTGTCGTTTGCTATATTTATGGCACCACCACCATCTTGCTGTGTGTTTCTGTGTGTGTGTGTGTGTGTGTGTGTGTGTGTGCGTCTGAGAGTGTGTGCATTCCAGGAGGGCGGGAGTGCAGGGGGGCTCACTCAGGAAGCAAATACTGTGTATATCAGCATAATGAATCAAGTGAGAGAGAGAGAGGGAGGGAGGGAGGGTGGAAGGGATGGAGAAAGCCATTTTCCCTCTGCTGTTTTCTCCCCTCTCTGCAACCAACCCCTGTGGTGTCTATTCCCTCTATTCTGCATTTCCCTTCTTCCTCCACCCTTTCATTTATTTCGCTCAGCCTGATCAGAAAGCTTTCAGCATTCAGCCATTGCAAAGTTAAACTACAGTGGGCATAACAGTCAAATGGCTTATTCCATGCCCTCTCATTCGGTATTAACCCTCCCGATGAGAACGGACGCTCTGAGCGTTTACATACATGTACACACTGCTAAATATCAGCTGGTGGCATCACTTCATGTTGAGTCACTGCGTGCATAGCGTTTGCCACCGACCGAGTCGCCTTGAATCGTCAGTGGAATAATAACAATGCATGTGTGTGGAACCAACTGGACCCTCTCTTCATTTCTGGGCAGGCTGGCACACACATATATACCCAAACACACACTATACATACATATAGATACATACACTGCCTCAATATGCAAAGCTCCCCTGTGCTGGGTTAAGGGATAGGGGCGTGCTGCTGTGAATACTCATCTGAGCCTGGCAGAGGCTGTGTGTATCCCCCCCATAACCTCGGGGCGAGGGGCAGGGGAGGGCGCTCCATTTGCATGGGACACACATACACAAGTGGAAACACACACATATCTTGTGCACGCAGAGACACAAACAGGGAAGTCACATACGAGCTCAATCGCCACCACACACACCGTAATATAACCAGTAGACACACACTCAGACGCACACGCAGGCGATAAGCGAAGGAGCACTGTGGGGAGGGTGGGGGTGGTGGTGGGGGGGGTGCCGTGACCAAAAGTAAAGTTTTAATTCGGTCCTCAGGGACACTGCTTACTCATCCAACTCCCCCAAGGACCGACTTCCTCTGAAATCTATTCAAATCACATCTCTCCTCCGCCTTTTATTGCATTTCTCATATCCCCCCCATCACAAAGTGACAAATCACCACACACTTCACAGAGCCAACATCACTTTCTCTGCATTTTGGGGGACAGATAGATTTGGGGGGATTTTACTTTTAAAGTGATTAGAGGAACACACTGCTTACTGGTTTGTCCATTACTTTCCCCAAAGAGTTACTGTACACAACTTGTCATGGTAGGATGTCCAGAAATAAAGACACAACTGAAAATACCTGGAAGTTTTATTTAACTAATAAATTTGTAACTGAAATTCACTCACTACTATAAAAACACACACACACGCACACGCACGCACGCACGCACGCACGCAGACACTGGCATAGATGTACATCAGTATTTTAAGTCACACCGCCACTGCCAAAGAAGCTCACACACTTTCTGTCTCCCTCTCAAACACACATCAGGCACTAATTCCACCGCACACTCCCTCCCAAACATACAAACACACAAGTGTAGGAACACACTCTTACTACTCAAGTCCCACACTTCCTGCCAGTGTTCTCCCCTCCGTTCTCAATAAAGCAGGTGATGAGAGCTTCGCGGTCTAATTAGTTTATGCAGACATATGAAGCTGGTGGGACAGGCAGCATTGTTATTATTTCTCTGCCTGCCCACAGCAGACACACACACACACACACACACACACACACACAACAACAGTGACACTTACAACATCGCCTGCTGCATCCCCAGCTGTGCTCACCGAGAAGACGGCTGAGTGTGTGGGGGGGGGTGAGGCAGCTCAGGCTGGATGAGGAAGGGGGTGCCAGAATGAGGACAGCCGCTATGCGAGCGTGAGAAGAGAGGGAGAGAAGCGCCACTTGATATATTCGTAATGTTCCTTAATATTTTCATTTTGATGTAATTTGTGGCCCCGGTTTTTTAAATATCCGCTCTGTAATAATGTTTAATTTCAAGGGTCAGTCTGCCAAGGAGTATATTAAAGCTGATAAAACTCATTTTCCACAGGCCCAATATCGCGCCCAGATCAGGTTAGGAGGCCAGCCTCCCTGAATATTTCATCTTTTATCATGCCGATAATGGGAAGATGACAGAGGCGCATTATTACAATGAGAGAATTGCTCATTTTCCTGACGGGGAGGGCTGCCTGGCTGCTTGGCTGACTGCTACCCTGACTGCTACCCTGACTGCCTCCATCGATGACTGGCTGGGGCTGCCGAAAGCCAAGGGCTCCACAGAGTGTTTGTCGCAATAAAAGAAATTCTTCCCTGGGAGAGAGGTGACGAGTGGCGAGGAGGAGAGGAGGCGCAGGGAGGGGATAGAGGTGGGGAGAATCAGAGATAGGTAAGAAAAAAAAGTGTGAGAGAGACAGAGGGAAAAGCAACTTTCTTCAACCACCTCACTTATTTGATTGCGATGAATAATAAATGTGTGGGCTTGCAGTGGGGGAGTGAAATGTGTGTGTGTGTGTGTGTGTGTGTGTGTGTGTGTGTGTGTGTGTGTGGTGATGTGGCAGGGTAGGGGGCTAGGTGATAATCACAGATTTGAAGAGGGTCTCCATTCTGAATTAACCCATTTAATTGAGCCATTAGAAAAGAACAAAGCTGGGGCTATGAGACGAGACGGTGTGTGTGTGTGTGTGTAGGGGGGTTCAGCCCATCAAAAGCCCTGGGAATGGAACCTGCCCCGCACGCAAATGACTAACTGGACCATCTCTGGCGCCAGAGCAGCTTAATAAATGGACCCAATCAAGGCTGTTCTGGGGACCACCTGTGTCCCGTACAGGTCAGAACCATTAGACCCACATTAGAGGGCCGTGATAGACGCAGGCGCCACTCCAGCCACCCCAATAATGAGGATAATAAGAGTACCATAATGGCATATTTATGGGCTGGCTTGGAAAAAGAGGAGGCTGGCTGCAGAGTTTTGGGTTATTCTGAATGGCAGGAAAGGAAAAGGCCCAACTCTGATTCAGACAGGTGACTGTGTGAGACTGTATGGCTTTAAGCAATGCACAATATCACAGGCTGCAATTTCAATTACCAACATGATTACGGGACTTAATCCTGCACATATAAAGCCTGTAATAAAAGCGAGCAGCAAACGAATAAACCACGAGTGATCAGAATAAAATTACTCACAAGAGACCTAGTTATGATACATTTCCATTTCCAGTGGCTGCGCTGTATAAAAGATCTGTCACACACCAGGTGGGCCCATCTTGGCATTTAATATGTTAATCTGTAATCTTCTTCTTCATTCAACTATTCTACTACAGGCACGGCATTGAAGAAATGTTCTCCACTTCTCACTGTGCCACAGGCACCGATTCAAGAGTGAATGCTTGGAACTAAGGATGGGAATGTTGAACCAATTAAACGTCCTGGTCCACCTCAAAACCACCAGTCATTTTAAGTATAGTGTGCTTACAAAACACTTATCAAAGGAGTTTTTTTTTCTCCAGCAAAGAATCGGTTCATGTTCACTCATCACAGCGTGCCACTTGGTCATGCACAGGTGTGCCTACATTGTTAGGTACTATAAGCGTCATCATCACCACAGTGAGAGTCAGAGCTATTTGGCTGCTGTCCCTATATCAGTGCAAGAACATGCTGCAACCATCAAGAAGAGCATACCATCCTCCTGCAGCATTTACAGCACCACTGAATGATTTTCCAGCATTGAAACATCCACTACAGCAGAAGACGCTTGTGTGTCATTCCATTAGCCATGTCCCGATACAACTTTTTCCACTTCTGATACGATACCGATATTGCAGCCTTGAATACTGGCCGATACCAATCCGATACAATATCAGCACGAATCAGACTGATTACTTATTTTGTAGTATGGGATGTTAGAAAAGGCTTGATCAATATTACTCAAACAGAGAACAATATTCAGTAACAGTAGGTCTGAGAAACAGGTTAGTTTTATGTCTAAAATTATTCTATCAACACAGATTTACATTGATAGTCTGGCATTATAACTGATTTGCCTCAGGTGCACTGTGGAGTGGGTTAGACTGTTTTTAATGGAAGGCTAAACTAGCACTATTGACTTGCATTAGTTTAGCACCAGTGAACTCTGAAACTAGAAGGACTGAAACATAAACATTTTCTATAACTGAATAAATTCAATAAAAAATAAATTACAACACCCTGAAAAGTAACACCAAAAAATCCAATAAAAATAAAATATATAAAAATATATTTTTAAAGTGCAAAATAACCACTAGTTTAACTTAAACATAAGCATATTCTACAATTGAATAGAATAAACAAAAATAAATTAGAAAACCCTGAAAATGCTCATGCTGTTTTTTGTGATGCTGCTTCCAAATGTGCAATGATGTTGGTCATATTAAACTTCCTTAGTTCTGTGCCACCACAGGAAACCTGTGCATGACAAGTTTTGCACTCAGTTGCTGAGTATCCTACTTGACAACACACACTGTGGTCCAGTCAGCCGCCTCTCACTGATTCCTGGTCAAATGAGCCGCTCGTCGTTTCCTACACGCGATCATTTGCGCACTGGAAAAGGTTGAGCGGCTCATTTGACCAGGAATTAGCCAGAGGCAGCTGACTGGACCACAGTCAACGCGTGAGCGTTTCATTGCAAACATGGACGCGGAGCAGAGAGCAGCCCTCCAGGTTGTTTGTGCGCTACCATGCAGTGAAAGAACAAAAAGAGAAAAGTTGATGTTGTTGCTGCTGCTGGTCCATTTCACTTCCGCATTTCCCCATGACTGCTTTCATTAGCCATAGCTCCTTTTATGTCAGCGCTACTCAACTGGATATTTAGTACACTAGATGTTCAGTTTTTTTTTCTGTGACTCAGATTTTGGCTGTGAGTGAGCCTGACTAGGTCTTGGATAATAACCACATCACCACAACACCGTGGTCATGTGATGCATTCCGTAGTATTGAGCTCATTGCCGTCATCGCCGTGATATAGCAGACACACCCCTCTCATGTAGTACTGTCCATAGTTGTTTACGCTGCTCTGTTGACTTGATTTTATTCAATAGGCACAAATCTTGTTACAAAGCTGAGGATTGTGTCACCAATTTGGGCACATCTTATGCCAGAGGACAAAGAGTGATCGTCAGGGTTGCAGTGATTGTGGGGGTACCGCGGTAAACCACCATACTGCATTGATTGGGTGCTTTATCACCACGGTAATAAAAAAAATCCATACCATCACAGCCCTACGCCTGACTGGCTTCTTTGAGGTGTTCACACCTAAAAGAAATCGGAAAGATATTTGATATCAGTATCAGATTGGGTCACCCCTATTTTCCATGCACTTTATAAGCATTTGTACCATTCTGTTCAAAATGCACCAGAGTGTTTGAATGATAAGCTGTTCTGAGAGGACTGCTACACAAGATTTAAGTTTGTCCTGCCTTATTTTTTCGCCCCACACTGTTAAATCCTCCTGTTGTTGAAAGGGCACTGGCAGGTTTGGACAGGTAATATGCACTTCAGAGCAATGAATTATGTATCATGTTGAATTGAAGATAAAGGAGTCAGTCAGATGATGATGTCCAAGCAAATGAACGCTTTCTGCTTGCTACACAGCACAGAGTTCAAAAGAGGGGGAACAAGGGGAGGGGGACATTTGGCAACAACAGTTTGGACAAGATAACATCTTTACAAGTTTACCAGCATGTCAGTGATGTCAAACCAGTGTTTAGCTCCTGTAGAGGAAAGTATGACCTATGCCAAGAACAACCCACCCATCCTTAGCCAACCTCTAAAAAAAGGTGCCAGACACTTTGGGTGTATCCCTGTGGAGAGGAAGAGGAAGTGATGAGTACCCCAGAGGGCAACGGAGGTCACCACTGATCAGCGTGACTGCCAGTGACCCCAGGGAAGGGTGGGATGGAGTCAGTGTGTCTGGACCCCCACCCTAATCATAAAAAAAAAAATCTGTCACAGTGTCGGGAAGGATGAGTGGGAGGTGGCAGTGGTTGGGAGGAGTGGGTGATGGTGGGTACCAGACTGGGGCACCTCGGGGGACTTTTGGGGAGGAAGAGCCATGCACCATGTCTCCTGCTACCAACCGTAGTTCCCTCATTTGATTGTGAATCCATGAATAATGCATGGCGGATGGGACTGAAGGAGGGGGAAGGATGGAGGGGTGGGTGGGGGGGCCCCAACCTTAAAGGGGCCTGCCACAGTGGGAGTCATTACCGATGAACAACCACACTGATGAGCCACGGAGAGAGAGAAAAATAGAGAGAGAGGGATGGGAGAAAGATATGTGGAATGAGTGGAGGAGAAAAACAAACAAGATGTAAAAAAAAAGAAAGAAGGACGCCCATGAAACCAGGCTTTGCAAACATTTCAAGCATGCCGCTTATTGAGTGTTTTTCCCTCCTCTGTTTTCATCACTCTGTAGCTGTTTTGTTGTTGTTTTCATCTGTTCATTCATCTATTCATAATTCAAATGGGGAAAATACTTGACGTCTTTTTGCGCCGTTTGTTTGTATTTGGTGCCTGGGTTCTTTGTAATAAGTTTTATGTGGAGTAAACGTACAGCAAAAAGTTGAAAAAATGTGGTGCAACTGATGCGCCTGCTGTCTAAGGAAAAGCACCAGCTGTAACAGAGCTAGGGATGTTCATGATTTTTCATCACTTCCAACAATGTAGGGGTTTAAAATGGCTGAACTTAAGACAGGAAGTGCAAGGTAAATCTGAATACATGACATGTTGGAGCTTTGAGGTTCACTCAAACTGCAGTGAGAGCCTGTCGCCTGCAGCTCCTTATCTAACCAGTTCACTGAGGCTGCTTCTTCTTTCACTTTTCCTTCCTTTCACATTCCTTCCTTGCAAACTTGATCTGTCAGATTTTCCCAACATGGATTTGCAGTGTACTTACTGTGTAACTGACTAACCTCTGCTGGTGCACTGTTCCAGTGCTGAGGCAGAAATTACAGTCAGGTAATGTAACATGTCACCACTCTGATGCCGTCTGGTTGCTCTCTGGCCTGATAGAGATATACAAAGGCAGGAAGAGGGAATGTCACATGATAAATAGTGACTGCATTTAATAGAGGCAATAACAATTAATTAACATATGCTTTGACTAACTCGGATATCAATTTTACAATATGGCTCAGCATAAGGAACAGTGAGAACAACAGGACATGGGGTCACTGGGTGGTGAACAGATATTTTAAAGATGAAATAGCTTAGCTTTGAGTCACATTTCAAGACCCACAGAATATTTTGTTCTTATGTCTCTGACACTGAATAGCTCAAATGAAAGAAGAAACTCTATTTCATCATGAAAAACCTGTTTGTTTTTACCTTGTTCCATTTTTGTTTTATCAGCGGTAGAGGTCACTTTCACCAAAAACGCCACTTTCTGTCCAGTATCTGTCCGTTTTTCTCTCTAATCATGATTGTCTCCACTTCTTGCTTTGATCTCCGTGGTGTATAACGTCTCTTTATGCTCCAAATGAAGAAGCCCCAAATTTACTCACAGACTACGGGAGACCGCAATCTGCGACCCGTTGCCGAAGAAAAACACTCTGACGTGTTATTAAGTCAATGGCACTCAAGCTTCAGACTTTAAATGATGTTGAAATATGTCAATGGCACTCAAAGAGTCAATCAGTAAAAAGTAACTATTTTTATAAGCCTTAAAAAGTCTATAAGGCTATTGCTCAGCAAAACTCAAAAATAAACAATTCAGCTTTTAAAATCCCTCAAAATTTTGCTTTTGTCCATTTAAAATGAAAACTGAAAATTTAAAGTAGTTAAGCTCGGGCTCCAAAAGCTTGTGTTGGCTTTTTGTTTACCACTTTTAGACTAACAAATTAAAGGAGATAAAATTAAAAAACAAAATTATCATTATTCATCCACGGGGAAATTGCTGTGCAGTGGTTGCAAAACAAAGTGTAAAAAAATGTACATGTAGGTTAAAATGTGCAAAAAGAAAATAATAATGTACTTACTTAACATAATTTCCATATTGTGATCAATAAAGCAATTCTATTCTACTTATTTGCTATTTTAAAGTTACATGGTGCATTATTATTATTATTATTTTTTTTTTAAATTTCAGTATACAGTACACAGCTATAAATACATGAATCGTTAATGAAAATAGCGCTATAATATGTATGAACATACAGGAACTCACACTTGCAAATCCATAGAAACACAATTTATTTCCGCATATGCAAGTTGCTTGAGCAGGAGGTGGGGGGGAGCGGGAAATGAGCAGAGCCAGCCAGCAGTATTGCTGCTGCTAGCAAAGCAATGAATGTGTGTGTGCAGGTGTGTATGTCATCTGGAGAGTGTGTTTGAGAGCCATTCCTGCGGCGGCAGCTAAGGCGCTGTAGCAGGACTGGGTGTTATCACTCATTCTGATTCCGTATTACAGCATGACGGATGGGCCCCCGCGGGCCGGTGAGCGTCGCCGCGCGCTTATTACCGCAGCTCTTAAGTGGGAGTTGATTTAGCTTAAATAGGTTGTTTCATAAGGAGAAGACACCAGCGCTGTCACCACTGCTCTGCTCCTCGCTACAGCAAACTGCCACTCTAATTGAATAATGCCTCCTCTACATACCTATTAGGGTGCTTAGGTACATAGTGTGCCCCAATAATTGCTTATACAACCTGGCTAATTTGGCCTTCACCCCCTGCACACACACACACACACACACACACGCACACGCACACACACACACACACACACACACACGCACACAGCCTTCCTCTCCCCAATGTGTGATATTCATGCTGCTAATATAATGCACAGGATGTGTGCTCTATGTGGGTGAGTATTTTACAGTACCGTGTTTGGAGATTGTCACTATTGCTCCAGCGTATTAACAAAAACAAAACAAATAGGCCTATATTTGAATCATAAATTCAGGATTTGATACTGCATATCTAATTTGATATTCCTTGATGCTGAATCCAATGGAATCAGTGGATTGGAGATGCTATAAAAGTGCAAATAGACCTGCACTATAAAGGATTAGTGTTTCATTACCATATCACAGCGACATATTTGAGCACACATGTTCCAATAATACAAGTGCCATGGTGTTTTAGCATGGAGGTGGTTACGATGGGAGGAGGTTTGGATAAAGGCATTTCGATTAACGAAATGTTGATCCGTTTCCCCGTCTCTGTTGGCTTTAAGAGATTATTGCTGATGCAACAGTGTGGTGGCATGTGGACTGCACGCTGCTGTGGAGTGGAACCTGTGCCAACTCTCTGTAAGTGAACAAGGCGTTGTGGATTCCTGCCAGCATCGACGTACTCCCGGGGAAGACGAAGTTGGCCGTCAATCATGAGCCCTCGAACGGAAACACACCAATTTCTCACTAGCCCTCCACTTCACTCAGTGTGTCAGACAGACGCATAGATACTCACACACACATGCAAACACTAGCAAACACACCAAGGAGCACTAAAAGTTTGATCAGCTCCCAGGATTCTTTTCATTAATACTCCTGGACCACTGCACTAAATCTAACTGGAATTTCCAGACCTCATGAACAGCATGGGAATATCACTTGCTCACTGGCCTTAGGTCAGAAATGATCAGGTTAGCATATCATTTTACTCAGTGGACAGAATTCAAAACATATGGTGTTGGTATATGCTAGACAAGCTGCAGAATCACTTCTGTAAGTCCCAGTGATTTGATATAATTGAGATGCTATGTGTGCTGAATTTAGACCAACCCTGCCTTCCGCCCTAAGACAGCTGGGATAGGCTCCAGCCCCTCCGTGACCCTATGTGAGGATAAGCGGTAGAAAATGGATGGATGGATGGATGGATGGAATTTAGACCATTTCTTCTGTTCTTAGTGTGCATTGGAGTAATTATAAGCCAGAACTGAAAATTTCTCTCATCTCATCATTTCCAGCAAAAAACAAATTGTTTCATTGCTCTGTTCTTATCTGAATTTGTTCACTTCTATACAATACTATCAATGCCAAACAAACAACACATTTTTTTCATTTTGATGACTTTTAAGGCCCAAATGCACCTTATAGCCTACATCTTTGCTTTTACTGTAAAATAAAACTTCCAACACCAAATGTCATATTTTTGCTGAATATTAACCAAAAATGCTTCTCTTGAATTGACTGAATGATAATGTTACCCATATTTACAATTAATAGAGTATAAAAGAAAAAGTATCAATCCAGATTCATAATAAGCCTTAAATGGTCACATGTGAGCATGCATGCAAATCAACAAACATGCACCACCCCTTCCCCACATGGCAATCTAATCAAACACACACAAACATTTACAGAGCACACATTTGTACAAAATATGTGCACACATGCACAGCCCTGTGGGTGCTTTGGCATGCCACCCCGCTCTCTTTCCCATGCATGCTCACTGTGCCCTCTGGTTGGCGGTGATTGATGACAGCCATGGCGAGGCAGATCATTTGGGTGGCCCCATCTACACAGGACGTAAATCAAATCAGCTTCGCTAATGATTCTCAGACGCTCATCTGGCAGCCTCGGCCAGAACCCTATCGGTTCTCACATGGAGGGACAAAAGAAACATCAATACGTCCTGGAATGATTTTATTTGCCCACCCGTTCCAGGGATTGATGTCCGTTTTCTTCAAGATTTCTAGACAAAAGAGAGGCATCATCTGGGGGGGAAAAAGTGTGAAATTGATGCATGCAAGGTGTGTGAAGCTCTATGGATATGCATCTATTCAGATGTGATGCAAGGTGATGTAATGTAGCTGAATAGGGAAAAAGATTCAGCTTTTTGGAATATCTGATGTCAGCGCTGCCAGGTAGAAAATCTGAAAAAAAGAGAAAACAATCAAAAAGGCAGCGGTGTTGAGGAGAATGGAGAGTCTAGAATAAAAAAATACAACCTCCATCCACACTGACTCCGGACAGTGAGTGGATCCAGTCCTGTTGCTGTGATGTAATGATAATGCTGGCAGGTGAGACAACCTCAGCCCTCAGGCAACCGGGGGTGACCCATTACAGCTTTTCATTAAAACGTCTGTCCGATACACCGCCTTGATTTGTCCATAATTTATGACACCATTACAAGCTAATTAGTGCCAGGATCCCGCTGCCCTGCTCGGCATGCCAGGCCCCTGGCAGTCAAGAGAGAGCACACACTGTTGGCTTTAGCCAAGTACTAGCAAAGGCTCGTCTCGCCAGTCTGGGCTTCATTTTCCTTTTACACTGTGGTTGTAGTGGTGGGTCAATACAGCACACTGCCATGACAGAAACTCTACACTTGTAGAGTTGTGAAAAAAAAAATTAAACTAAATTAAACAGAGAATAAGTTAACACACCAGCAATTTAAAAGATTCTTTCAATATTGTGCATCTAAAGCAGCAATTATTGACACTTTAGGTAGTGATCTGTGGTTCAGGGGATGACTTTTTATTTTGATTTTCTATCTGAAGCTTTGCCTTTCTGTTTCTGTTGCGCTTTGGTAGCAGTCAGTGCTCAACTTTTCATCTTGTTGTTGAATCACTGTCTATCAGTGAACACATTATCTAAATGTTTTATAGAAGTGCAATTAATGTCGTTCTTTTACAAACTGGATTTAACTTCCTTAGTTGTTCCAGTTATTTGACCCCAGCAGAGGCCTTGTTAAATTAAAAAATGTGCATCACCTACATACAGAACAAATGGTTAAGAGTAGCCTAGTAGAGCAGAGAATGACTGTCCTCAGCAGCTTGTCTATAAGATGGGGGGGTCTCATCAAAGCCAGTGCACCCATGCATGAAAGTCAATCCACTGCTTGTGTGTGTTTTATTTATTCATTAGTGACACACGACTTGAAAAGGAAGAAGAAAAAAAAGACAAGAAAGTTCCATTCAAATAGGCATGGCATCCCCGGAGCACCAGTGTGAGAGAGAGAGAAATGGGGGATAAAGTATGTGTGTGTGTGTGTGTGTGTGCGGGGGTAAACAGGGTGCTGTAGGAAAGGGAGATGAGGGAAGAGTAGGATGACTTCTTTTAATTTGGGGAACCCCTCGGGGGAAATCGAGCCTGTGAACACGCAATTATGACAGTCATCAGTGAAGCGCGCACGTGGGGAAGTCGGGCGTTGAGCGTAAAAAGACAATATCAGGATGGAGAGGGAGGAAATGATATGAAGTCTCAGCCTCCCCCCACTGATAATCACCCATATACACTTGCAAACTGCACATGCGCACACACACATTTCCATGTGCTTCATTTCGGAAATGATAAATGTAACTAATACACAGATAATCTATTAGAAATAACTGTTCTGGGGGCAGGGGGAGGGGCAAGACTGTCATGATTGGCCAATTATCATCTTATTATGGGTGTTAAGTGGCCTCATATTAGGGTCAGCGCCCTTCATTTCAAGGCAGAAAATAATTGTTAACCTCTGTAATAGTAATACACAGAAACTATTTAACACACCCCAGGGGGATCTCCCACACCACGCACACACAAACCACATCAGTGCGTTGGCCAGACATTGAAACGATTTTCTGCTAAAGCGCTGCACTTCCAACCTGCTGCAGAGGGTGATCATAACTGATGTTCATCCAACAGATCAGATGCATCAATGTGTCACAGATCCTCCATAAAGCCAGCTGTTAAAAATATACATCTTTTTATCAAAAGTTTTCACAATTCTCTGACATTTTACAGACCAAACAACTGATTGATTTAAACGGATTAATCGATAATGAAAAAAATGTTAGTTGCAGCCATCACTTTCCCTGCAAAACATAATATTGTATTCACAGAGAAATTCAGTGACAGTCACCTTTAAGCTTGAATTTTCTGCTAGGACTAACCATGTAAGTCAATTTTGTCATGTCTTGTCTGGTTAAGTTCACTATTTTTTAGGGCTGGGATGACTGCAACTGCATCACCGCAATACCGCAGTCATGTGATGCCTACCGTGGTGTTGAGCTCATTGTCGTCATCACCACAATATATTAAAATAATAAAAAAAACATATATCTCTATATATTTGCTGTAGAAAGTTAGAGGAGTGCATATGGTGTTTGATATGAAATATAAACAGTAATATTTAGTGACATCCTGTTTTTAAAGCTCGACAGAGAGAAAACTTTAGGGCTGACTCAAAAAATTTGAAGCTTCGATCGATGGCACGGGATTCGAATAAAAAAAAAATATATATATATAATTCAAAGCTTCGGCCTTTTTTCAGTTTCACTCACTAGATACAGACAAGAGCAAACATGTCCAAGAACGCTCACACTCGACTGATGAGCAGCAGTGCGCAGTTGGTGCAGGGAGTTACGTTCAGCTGTGCGTGACTGAAATCTAAGTAGTCGCTTTTACGGCCATAGGTCAATAATAGTGTCTGCGTTGTTGTACATGTGGCATTGCTGTCTGAAGTGTCGGAGTCCCGACGTTAAGCTCAGTTAGCGCCGGGTTATGACGGGCTAATTAGCTAGCATGGCTCGTGCTGGCTGTCCCCCCGCTGCTGAAGCTTTGAATATAATTCGTTTGGAGCTCAGAAGCTTCAAATGTCAAAAAGGAGATCGAAGGTCAGCCCTCAAAACTTTCACACTGCAGCTCGGCAGCGGGCTGATCCATTAACTCGAGGGATGGGGGAGTTGTTTTGCGTTCTTATTATTGTTAATTATTTTGAGGTTTCAGTACTCCTCATGATTAAATTGAATATACACACATAATAAACAGGCATTAAAGACAGAAGCATTACATAAACAGTTAGAGTTCAATTTCAATAGTAAGTGCTTATAGCAGACACACCCCTCTTATGTAGTACTGTCCATAGTTGTTTTCGCTGCTCTGTTGACTTGATTTGATTCAACAATAGCCGCATATCTTGTTACAAAGCCAAACACTGTGCCAATCTGGGCACATTTTATGCCAAAGGACAAGGAGCGATCAGTGGTGTTGCGGTGATGGTGGGGGGGTAGCAGGGTTGTGGCGGGGTGGCAGTTTGTGGCGATCACGGAGGGTAGTGGGTTGCGGCGATCGCAGGGTACAGCGGTAAACTGCCATACCACATTGATTGGGTGCTTTATCACCACGGTAATAAAATTCCCATACAGTCACAGCCCTATGCAAGCTTGTTTCCACCTGCTCTGCCCACCATTTCATACATAGTAGTTAAAATATTGATTCAAACAATTTTAATCGATCTCCATTTAAATGGTTAATAACCAATTCATAAAATCCAAAGATCGATCTTTTAACTTGCATATTTTTTTCTTCATGGGACGTGCAGAGAAGCAGCCTGAAGTATAAACCCACCTGCCAGTCTCACCTGAGGGCATCAATCGCCATACATACGTCTAGTCTGCATAGCTAGTCTGCCGAAACCACAGAAGAAGAAGTCTCACGTGGTCAGCGTTTAGTGCTGCTTTCCACCGCTTTCCAGGGAACAAGATCTCATGAGATGTTACTGCCAGCAGTCAAATAAACATGGCGGAAGCGAGTCCACCTCTCCAGGCACCGCCGACGAGTTTAAAAGCTGATGTTTGGATGCATTTTGTAATTCAGAAGTTGGAAGAAAATTATGAGTTGGACAAAAAACAAGTAGTATGCAAAATATGCAATGGGAAGATAAAATACAGCGGCAATATGATGAAGCTTCGCAACCATTTGATGAGATGTCACCCGGAAACACAGTCGGCAGACTCGGCACGGCTCAAACAAACCAGCATGGAGCAGGTATTGGCACCTATGTTACAAGCAAACACTCAACGTGCACAGAAAATAACGGAGCGTTTATTTTAACTTATATATCCCTGACTGAATCGATATTGAATCGAATCGGGACCTTGAAATATCGAACTGAATCGATCTGGAAAATCTGAATCGATACCCATAAACTTCTCTAAAAACACAAAACCTGTTGTGTAAGTTGAGTTTCAATTTTACTTTGACAAACATTTGATATCTAATACAGATTTAAATGCTCATCATAATCATCATGTTTGGCTAATAAATTAACATGGTGAATAACAAAATCAAACCACTCCCCCAACAAAACAAAAAAAAAGTTGCATTCAGCCTTTATTCTGACAGAATCCAGAGAGGCAGATTGTCGATAACAAAGGAGATCAGACTAACTTTTTAGGGTTGGGAATACAATATTGCTGAACACATGACTAAGGTAAAATTCTGATTAGGCTAAATCAGAACATTTTTAAAACAATCACATCTTTAACTTATTTCAAGTGCAATAAACTTGTAGGAAGTCTGAGATCTTTAAAAGTTGATTCCTTTTCAAAACAGCATGAGTGATGAAAATGGAAAATCCTCCGAGGATACACGCAGCGCTTCCCTTCACCTCGACAGTCCACAGGAAGAGACAAGAGGCTCGACAAAGTGTGTTTTCAATAACTTTTTCCTTTGAGTCAGGTAAAACCAAATCCATTTAGTTTGTAGATAACAGTCAATCTTATATGAATGACTCTCCTAAGTCAACCTGGGGTATATCATTTTTGGATATCGCTTTTTTGCAAATAACTTTCAATTCCTTTCCGGCTTAAATCAAGTTTTTCAGAAAATTCTCTTTGCGCTTTATTGCATCTGGCTGAGTGGCCTTTATTGTGCTGGCTCTCAGGTGGGCTGTTATATGGGAAGGCCGGACCCTGGGGTCCTGTGTCGCCTCTGGCTTATATTGAGACAGACACCGAAGTGACGCTCTCCCCCCAATAGCCTGACTCCCTCACTCAGCGAATCCTCTAAGTGAGTTACCTGTCTAGGAGGGTGGCTTAGATAGAATGAAACACTCACTTGTCACTTTTATTAACCCTCTTATACCCCCGTTTTCCTCTCCAACACCCCACTCCCTCCCTCCCTCCCTCCGCCACACACACCAAACCCCCCACAACCTCCCACTATCACTCTAACCCACCCAACAAAATCCCCCATCTTTCTTTTTCTTTTCTCCCCTACATTAACCCGCAATTCTCCCTATCACACCCCCTGAAGCCAAAATCATCTCCGTTTTGCATAATGCTCCATTTAAACTGATAGCGGTGACATGAGCGGGAGGGCACTCAGAGTGAGATGCACAGAATGGGGAAAGTGATGACGCTTTGTCCTGTCTTTCCAACTCACTCTGTCTCTCTCTCTCTCCCTTTGCGGCTGGCTGTGACCCCTGGTGGCAGTTATTATCCAT
The DNA here is from genome assembly GCA_029721515.1 of Synanceia verrucosa. Lineage (NCBI taxonomy): Eukaryota > Metazoa > Chordata > Actinopteri > Perciformes > Synanceiidae > Synanceia > Synanceia verrucosa. The sequence goes on along the minus strand of CM056557.1, from coordinate 11,669,511 downwards.
AAGGTCGCAGTTGGTCCCATGTCCCATGAGCAGGACACAACCCCTTCCTAATGTAGTCCCCCATAAGGCCTGCTCCTGTGAAGCCACATACTCACTGCAGCACACACACGCACACAGCCTGCACATCCATCTATGAAGCTTTACTCCCCTTTACCACTGCCTTGTGCTAGTCAAGTGTGCTTCCTGGAGGCCGGAGGAGATGTGATGTGAGGCGGGAGGTCTATTATGTCGTCAATGTTATACTGATTCACAACATAAGACATTAGGCATGTGTCACAAGGTCGCGTTTCATTTTTACTGAGCACTTTAACGTGGAAAAGACTCATAAAAATAGACGTCTAACAAGCTCAACAGCTCTGTTCGGGGTTGAAGTGGGTAGTCAGTTAAACAATTGCGCCCCAGAAAATGTATCTAATTTTATTCATTATGTAAGTTTCTCTGAAGTTTCTCTTCATCTGCCAGATGTCATAAATGCGAGCTGAAATATTGGTGAGTCTGTGTGTGTTTTACCAGGCTGTGGTATTTTTTGAAGCTACAAAATTCACTGTTACTCTTAAATCAACTCATCCCAGCTGTCGACATTCATTCATTGATTTATGTCTCTGATATTACCAAAAAAAAAAAAAACACAGCAAAAACCCAAAAAAAGACTTTCAGCTGGAAAACAACGACAGAGACTAGCTCCATCGACATCAATATCTGTCTCAGCTGGTGCAACACATTCTTAAATATTCCAATCGAGGAAGTGGGCAGAGACGCAATACAACCTCATGAATTCAAATGGGTGATGCCCAGAATGCCAATGCTTTCAGTCTTTCCTGCTGCTACCAATTTATATTTTCCATATGGGTCCTTAAACGACAAATGGAAGTCAGTCTGTGCCCTTCCATCCCTCCTTGCCTCCCCCCTGGGGACTTAGGCGGTCAAAAGTCAAGGAAATTCTGATTCCTCAGCGCAGCACACCAAGGGCAACTAAACACAAACCAAACAGCTCCACAATGCCTCGCTGTTGGCAAACTTGGGTTCCCTCCCTCAGAGATCTGCTGGTATTCTAAATGGTAATTATCACACACACACACACACACTACAGATGAAATGCAAAAGACAAAGAGGAGAAAGGGAGGAGTTCAGTGAGAGGCAGAAAAGAAAAAGAGGTGTCCTAAGTTAAAAAAAAAAAATGGAGGAAGTGAAGCAATCCAGAAAAAAAGGAAAATATGGGGGAAAGTGGTGGATATGTAAATGTGGAGTCAGAGAGTTCAGGAGGAGCGAGGAGGTATAATGTGCCGAGCTGACCTGGGAGCCGTGGGGCTGAGTGTCCAGGGGCCGATGGGGGACGATGGCCAGATCTCAGTGGTTATCATTATGTTGAGGGGGAGGTGTTCTCCACCCCTCTCTCAACCCCCATCTCAGACACCATTTCTCTCCCAGGGCAAAGGTGAGGTGGCCTGGGGAGTGACGGAAAGCTGAAGGGTAACGCAGGGCGAGCTCGGGGTCGGCGGCTGTCGTTAGCGCTGCTGCTTGACCTGCTCACCTAGAACTTAAAGTTTTACTCTCAAAGTTATATATATATATATATATATATATATATATATATTATTTTTTTTCCTTTTTCTTGTCGCCCACTGCCTTGTTCTCTCATCGCTGCCAGACCAAGCTGGGATAGATGAAATGTCCCCTCCTGAATCTTAATAGGTCAGATGTTTCATGGAGGGAAGTTGCTGAGTGAAGTTTGCCAATAACTAGAAAAGTTCAAAGGAAAAGGGCAATATTATGCATTAACTTATTAATGCACGTATGCACGTATACATGTATATTATATTGTATTTGATATATAAACGTACAATACTTTTGTCTATGGACAGACTATATAACATATCCTTAGGCTTTTCGTTGCAACAGGGGTTTAGTATCACTGCTAAAATGCTTAAAGATAAAAACATTGTCATTACAGCTCATCCGGGCTGCTAGCCGTAAAAGAGCCTGCAGATTCTATGCCAACTTAAAAAAAAAAAAAAATTAAAAAGGGGCAGAAAAGAGTTCAAGTGGGAGATGAGACGGTAGAAGGACCCTTACGCTTTAGATCCAGGAGATCAAACACACATACAAGCACTCACATGCCTGTCTAAAACACATGGCACTTTCCACAGATTAGAAATCATCTCCGTTTACAAAAGCCGCGCTCCACAAAAGGTGTTCTTTTCACGAGGCCGGCGGCATAAAGAAGAGCCCCCGGCCCTTTCATTGTCAAGCTCTTTCTTTTCTTTTCTTTGGCACCAACAACGCCTCCCACTTTATCAGTGCAATTACAGCATAAACAGACTCATCACTGGCCCAACTGTCCTCTCCTATCGCCTCCATTTCCACGAGCAACCTAATTAGTCGTAAAGAGAGAAAAACCGACGAGCAGATGAGAGTAGAGAGGCATCGAGAGAAAAGACCAGCTATCATGTCCATTTGTGTGGGTTTGGAACAGCAATTGTGCGCGTTTGTGTTCGGGTGTATTTTTCCCCTCTGTGTTTTTTCCCTCCCCTCATTCTTTTTGTTGTTGTTGTCCTCACTCTATTTCCTTTTTTTCCCAGAGAAAGAAAGCCTTCAAAGGAGCGATTGTGCAGAGCGGCTGAAGTGGTCTGTTGGTAAGCGGACAGCAGAGCAACACAACAAACATGGCTGGCACTAATCAGGGCTCCGGCTAATGTAAACAATGTCATTTTTTGCCCTTAATGAGCCAATTTTCCGCAGATACGAGAGGGCTAACAATTGGGGCAGCGCCTTTGATGTGATTCATCTGAAGGTTTGTTTGTGATCGCTTGGCACTTTTTGTTGGAAGCCCTGCGCCCAGCTGCTTTCATCTACCCCTGAAAAGGGAGAGCCACAGCTCACTTGGGTACAGAGAGAGGAGGGAATAAAAATAATAATTTTCTTTTCTTTCTTTTTTTGTAAAAGACAACCACCTCCCCCTTTTATTATAAACTAGTGCTAATCAGCTGACCGGCCCCCTCCTTCTTGCCTCCCTCCCCTTCAGCCACACGCACGCACGCACGCACACACACACGCACGCACGCACACACTTCTGTGAGCATACATATACAAGAGCGAAGGAGCATTGTCCATGAGGGATTTAAAAAAAAAAAAAAAACACAGCATCACTCGTGCCGGGTGTCTATAGGGATCAAATAGGGAACTCATTAAAAGGCGCCCCGGTGTGCGAGAGGTGGACACTGACAGGGCCTTCATTAACATGGTGCTGACAAAAGGTGAGGTAGACCAAAGAGGCAGCCGGCGGGCCAGGTGTGTGTGCCGCGGCGCCTTTCAAGATGGCACCATAGCCAGAGGCAGGCAGGCTGGCGAGCGCACTCCATCAAATAACACACTGACCAAGAACAAGCTGGTTCTGGCGAGAGAGGGAAACAGAGTTAGACAGCAAGATAAAGAGCATTTCAGTGTTCACTAAATCCTCCAAACTTCCCATCTGCGCTGTGTTCAAAGCGACCTAATGCTGCCATCCTGCCAGGCAATGATCTGTTTCATGAAGCAGATCAGAGAGCAGATCTTTCCGAGAAGTTCCTGAACCAGGACAAACAAATGTCTTGTGCCGATTATCATAATAAAGTGAACTCCTCAAAGTTCAGTGCAAGGCCACAAACAACTAAAAACAGAAAAACAGGAAAGAGGAAAGAGAGGGATATTGATGTAATGAAGGTAGTCAAAGGTAGTGACCAAAGGCAATACATCGCCCCATGTCCAGGCCTGTTCCAATCAATCACTGGAGCTGAAATGAAATCAACTCCAGGCTAGTCAGTCAGCCAGACCCCCCCATTACATCCACACACACACACACACACACACACGCACGCACACCTCTGCCTACCTCTCTGGCCATGAGTCAGGGGCCCTCTGGGGCCAAGTGTACACACATACACACAAACACTGCACCTGCTGGGCCCTGCAGTTACCAGCTGTCAACTGCACGTGTTCTGGGCCGTCTGCTTAGCACGCGTGTGTGTGTGTGTGTGTGTGTGTGTGTGTGTGTGTGCGTGCGTGCGTGGAGTAAAGGGCTGAAGCAAAGTTACATGCCTCAGCTGAGCCATGGACAGAGAGCAGGAAAGTGATGAGGGACCTTCAAGGGCGTTTACCTGCATTCAACAAATACTCAAATGAAACCACAGAACAGTTGCAAGTTCTTTTAAATTATAATTTACAACAGACATTTCCTAAACCAACAAAAGAGCTAAATCAAATCACATCTGTGACGACAAATGCCTCTGACAGCTTCTAAAAACATCTGAGGCGGAGACATGAAGGGAAGCTCCCAAAAATCATGAACTGTAAATTAACTGATAAATCAATTAGTGGTTTAATTTGCTGTTTTCCTCAGTCCTAAAATAACTGAAAATCAAATATCATTTGTTGTGGTGATAAGCCCTTCTTTACCATTTCCAGGCATACTTAATATTAATTAATTAGGTTGTGGCAGCCCTGCATCACTTTAAATCTGTAAAATGTATAGTTTTGGTGGAAAACTACAAGACGTATTACAGTGTTTACCTCTAGGGCATGACCTTAATCCTGAGCTCCCTCCCCACCTCTGTAAGGGACAGAGAGATAGGAAACCGAGCTCAGGCAACAATGAATAACATATCTGTTTTTGGGGGGGAGGAGAATCAATAATGTGTTCTGATGTGAAACTGATTCCCCACTGGATTTGGCTATGCTCTGTGTGAGCCTATTCTCTGTATGGCCCTGAGGTACATAGTGTACTTTGTTACAATGTGTAGCAGTAAGCCTTGGAGACCTGTGCAGCGATTAAGCCGTATTGGAGCACATTAGCCCAGGCCATGTCAAGGCAGGCTCAAACAGGCCTGGCATGGAAAGGAAAAGGATGAAGAGAGTGGGTACACCAGAGGGAAAGGAAGGAAAAAATGTGATCAGAAGAAAATAAAATGTTTAAAAAAAATAAATAATAAAACAGGACAGGAGGGCAGGGATAGAAGGGAGAAATGTGGGAGAGGAGGAGAAAAGTGCAGAGATAAAACAAGAAAGAAAGAGCGTATGATAGAGGGGAAAAAAGTGTGACAGAAACATGACATTTATGCGACTGCGTCGTCATACAAGACTCCTACGCAGATGCATTTTCATGTCCAGAGAAAGACGTGATGCACTGCAAAACCGAGACACTCGCTGGTGTCACTGCTGACAGTAAAGCATGAGCGGTGGAAGGATAAAGAGAGGAAAGCAGAGACAGGAGGGTGGAAAGAGTGACAAATACCCGGCTGATGGCTATTTACAGGCTATTCCCCTCACAGGAGAAACCTGAGGCCTAAACTGCCTTTCTCATTTTCTGCTCTTTATTTATCCCTCTTCTGCCCTCTGAGGTAAATTTGTCACTTTTGCATAATGGCGCTATACACTGGTGTGAAGTGGTGTGAGGTGCTGGTGGAAGTGGGGTGGCTAGATGAAAAGCCCAAGGTCTGACGGAGAAAGTAAGGGGAGTAGTAATGAAAGAGAGGAGGTGAAAGCAGCAATTCCTTCCTCAATCTATGAGGGGGGAAACATCTCTGACCATCTTCCTTAACCCTCAACTCCCCCTCCTCTTATTCTGTCCCCCTTTGCCCCTGTCACCCACCTCTCCTCTCCATCCCTCCCTCTTCTACACCACCCCTTCTCTCATTCACTCTCTCCTTTCTCCCCTCCACCTCCTCCCTCCCTTGTCTCTCCAGGAGGCAGTTGTCAATCAAGTGCGTCTCCCACAATCCCTCTGGAGCTCATTGTGCCCGCGGTCGCTGGCGGAGGCAGGCGTTGTGAGGCGGCAGTGAGCCGCAGATGGAGGGAGTGCTGTCAATCATTGTCACTAATTATTAATTTCTGTCACTCAGGGCCCTGTGGCAGCCATGTAGCTGGGGCCTCTCATTCTCTCTCCCTCCTCTCCTTCTCCAAGCCTCCTCCTCTCCACTCATCCAGCTAGTCGGCCTGTATCCCTCGTCTCTCCCATGTTCGGTCCCTCTCCGCCTCCCTCGTCCCTCGTTAAAGTGTCTTCGCCTTTGCCTCTTTCGTTCGGGTCGACTGTTGTTTCCACCCCCCTTCCACTCCCTCTCTCCGACCTCTCTCTCTCTTTCTCGCTCCTCTCCTCCCTCTCGGGTGAGTTGATTTGGTATGCCACCCCAGCCACAAAAAGTTCAACCTTTCATTATGTGGTGCACGTGCACTAAGAACTGGCCCCTCTCAGGTCAGTCCCCTTGACGCTCTGCTCCTTTTTAATTGTATTCTGCCCTCCACCCCTCTCAGCCTCTCATTTTCCCCAACTAACCCCCTTAAAAACACCAAATCCAGCTCCTCTAATTACTCAAGAGTCCCAAAAAGACATTAAATAGAACTCACTTGTCTTTTACCAAAAAACCTCAGATCCGGCAGGTGATTTGATTCTGTGAACTTGCTGTTTTCAATTTGCACACCAGCGCTTTTGCCTGTGATGTCACCATGACAGCGGCTAATGAGGGAGGCCTGACCCGCGTGTAGCTGTGACTGAGAACGGGGCCGGTCCACTCCGCTAAGGGTTCTGATCCAGACTCACCCTCACCTCATTACCAAAGGTGGTGCACTGGGAGGCAAAGAAGACAGAGAGCAAGAGAGAGAGATAGTGATTAGGAGTTAAAGCGCGCGCGCACACGCACACACACACACACACACTCACAGAAAGATATATTCATGAAAACACACACACACACTTCTATATATCCCCATGTCGTGCATAGTGTACACACCTACAGTGCATTCAGGTGTGTTCATACTAAACACACACATACACACCTCTCACCATACTATATATACATTCAACTAATAACATGCCAGCACAAGCATTCCAAAACACACACAGAAGTGCATTCACACTCCCTTATAGTCACAGGTGTACCTACTCTTTTTAAAACACACATCCACAATGTAGATCTTCTCCTGTGTCTCCTCCAGGATTATTATTCACGACAGACCTGTGCTGCTCTAATGAGGGGCTGAGGAAGAGGCCAGCTGGACACCACTGATCCTTCACCTCCCTCCCATCACTCCTGCTCTGCATACCACCATTAGCACCCCTCTACCCCTAACCCTCTGTCTCTCTGCACTCACCACCCCCCACCTCCCTGTCTGCCTCTTTTCCTCCTCTCTTTCCTGTTGCTTTCTTTTCCTTGGCACCTGTCACTTTTCCCCATCTTCCCACCTCTGTTGTCTGTTGTTCCACCAGCTCCTCTTTCTCATCTCCTCTTACCTGTCACTGTCTTTCTCATCCCATCTGATTGTCTCTTTACTTCCTTCATCTATCCATCCCTCTCTCTATCACCAACCTCCTTTCTCTCCCTTCCTCAGTGTATGTGTGTGTGTGTCAGCATTCAGCACCTCAGTGGAGACAGGGTTTATTGGGGTAATGCATTTATCACTGCTGCAAGCCAGGGCCTCACCTCCTTCTTTGAGCCAGTGAGTAATGAAAATGGGATCAGTCCTGACAACGCTGTGCAAAAACACGCACACATGCGCACGCACACACACACACGCACACACACACCATTTGTGCTTGTTGCGACAAAATGCTGTGATCTAAACACACTGATGCTGATATAAAACACAGATTCAACCTCAAGCCCTCAAAATAAGAAAATAAGCAGACATCAGTGAGTCTTGTGAGCACACGCAGTACCTTTTTCAAATGACTTGGCCATTTCTAATGAGATGGACTTTCTTTTTTCTATGATATAATATTAGTGATTCTTTGTCTTTGATAAATTGAAGTGGAGGCAGTTGCTTTGCAGTTAATTGATTACTTTTAGCAGCTAATTAACATTGTTGCTTTAATTACACAGAGATGAGAGGCATACAACCTGGTGACTATCCATGTTAAACTGTGGGAGACAAATAGTTATGACACAGCCTCAATATTTAACATTTAAACATGCTCTAAAATGCCCCTGGGTTACATTATCATCTCATCTACCAAGAAGTATTATATTTTGTTTACTTCACTCCTCTTTGGAGGGCAGAATAAAACATTATAATGTGGAAACCATTAAGACTGATGGGATTTTTTTTGTTGTTTTTAAATTAAACAAGCTGTTAACAGGCCAGTAGAAACCACGTTAAAGTCAGGAGAAACATATCATAAGCAGGTTTTGAGATGTTAGATTACATTGATCTTGATGGGATTAACAAGGAAAACAAGAAATTAGACACATAATGTCATGGTGTGTAGTGTCTTAGCAGTCTTGTATAAAAACAACAAATGTTTGCAGTTATTCTTCTACTCTGCCCTACACTGATATGAATACATTTAAAACATAGAAAATTTAAAATCACATCAACAACATAAATTGACAGTTCTCACTGGTGTGACCATAGCACAAATTATATTGCTATGTGCTATGGTCACACTGTTTCTAATCTACGTCATCTGCATCTGTATTCATCAGCCGACAGACACATAAATACATAATGTTTAGGTTGGGATCTATCGTGGAGTACATAAGCCATGACTCAACTACATCATTTTGCACTTCTGCATGTTGTTCTATGATATTTTAATGAAATTTAATGAAAATCTAAATGACTATCTCAAATTAAACATTAATTAATTTCCCCAACCTAAATAGATGCCTCTGATTGGCTTTATTAACCCAACGAGTGACAACATGAGACAACCTTTTGTTTTGTCACTGACGTCCAACTAAATTAAAAACTCTAATATCCCAGTGGGACTGAAAGGCGACATATCCAGCTACTTCAGTCGTGGCTTTCTAGTGAGAAGTAGCGCAGGTAAGGATCAAGTGTTAATGGCCAGGGGTGCCTGTCTAATTCCATTTGGTCTGGCAGTGCCGGCAGGGTGGGGGAGGTCTTCGCCAGTTTAAAATGATACATCACCACAGGTATTCCAGCTAGGCTCTGATTGGCCTTGACAGAACAAAACATCGCCTCAGCAAACGACTCAAGCACCTCCCACTACATCAAACTCAAGAGGACAAGGTCAGATCAGCGGCGACATAAAGTTTAATCTTAAAAAACAAACTTTTCCCCAAACTGCACCCTTAAATGCAGCGTATCGTAGCCGAGGAGAGCGTTGCTAATACACCAAGTGGTGCGTGGAGAGCTCAAGTCAAAGGACTGCTGACTAATGTGCCGAAATGGTTGGAAATGCTCTGTGGTATTGCAGATGGCAGAGGTATTTGTTATTCATATGGCCCTCAAGGTGCATCCACAAGGCTTGCGTGAAAATGTGTGCCTGCACGCGCATGCGTAGCATCTTTGTGTGTGCAAGGTGTGTGTATCTTGCTCTTCATCCACAGTGCTGAGGATGCCATTAATGCTTGCTGCTGATCGCCCTCCCACATTTAAATAACAATAGTGCAGTCAGAGAAAGCATCGGTGTGAATCCAACCTGCAAAACACCCAGGAGCTGCAGGACCCACTCCTGCTGTGTGTGTGTGTGTGTGTGTGTGTGTGTGTGTGTGTGTGTGTGTGTGTGTGCGTGCGTGGTGCACTTGCGCTCAAACAACATCCACATACATGTGAGTCTGAGAAAAGATAGTAAGAGAGACAGGAAGAAGAGTCACTGTGTTGTGCAGATAGGTTGTATGATGAAAAACTGCAGGTCTGTGGAGCTGCTCCATTAGCATGCACTGGTGGCCCTGGATCCCTCTGTGGATCTTTTAAATTAAATATCACACTGGACCAGAGATGGACAGAGTACCAACCGTAAGGTTTCAGTCTTTTTTTCACCTCAGAAACAATTTTCCTCTTATTGTGGCATCATTAAAGTCATCCACATTGGCACTAAATCAGGCACAGCTAGTAACAGCATTATAAAATCATTTGGACAGCACATTATGAGCAAGAGCAAGGGCACCAACATCCATGCAGTGAGCTCACATAAAAACACATTATCAAAGATAATGTCATGGCACAGGAACATCACATTTCTAGGACCCATTGTTATTTTGGTCCTAAACAAACACTTTAAAACAAGCAGCACAAGAGCAAGCAAGTATATACCAGATGATAATAAACACAATAAACAAACACATGCTACCATTAAAACATTACTTACACCCATGCTCATCCTGTGCAAGGGCAACAGAGGCCAAGCACTATTCTACCTCACAATGGGCAATACAGAATACAAAAACAACCACTGCCTGTTAACATAACCATAGCCTTCATGCATGTAGACACTGGGCGAACATGCAGCTCTAGTACAGGGCACAGGACAGTATATTCACAGCATTTGGTGCAGGACCACCAGGCTCTGTAGCAGCTTTTTCCTCCAGGTCACACTTCTGAACTCTTAAATAGACATTAACTGTATTCTTACTACCTCAGTTTTGCACATTATACTCACTTCTACCTCAGTTTTCACTACTGCTTTAAATTTGTATGTATAACTACTGCTATATATTGTAACTGCTGCTGGCCATGTTTAAATCACTGTATATATATAGAGAGATATAAATATTTTTTAATTACATTTTCATTCTGTGCCGAGCAAAGCAACAAAAGTTTTGTGCACACCTGAATGACAACAAAGCCTAGTGTGACTGGCTGAAAGGCCTCAGCCAGTCACACATGTTACACAACTAAACTTAAGTTACAATTCATTCAAATATAGCCATAAAACACCTATGGTTATCCAATATATTACAAAAGGCCTCAAAAAAGCCAGCATACACAGTACTACTACTATACTAGTACTGGGACATGACCTAACAATTGGACAAGACAGTGACAGCAACCTGCCACAGTCCTACACAGTGACAAGCACTGAAAATATTGAATAAAACAATTATCATATAATAAAAGTGTGCTTATAAATGAAAATACATCGTGCCTTTCTTTATTTTATCCTCTCCCTGAAATGCATTTGATTTGTAGCTAATTAGCGCCGAAATAATCACTCAAAATACTTTGCTGTGGTTTTTAATGTGCTGCTCTGTCCTCCCTCACAGCTAACCTGTCCAAAGCGTTTAAAAGTTCCCTCAGACAACATTTGAAAATACAAACTCACCTAGGTATGGCGATAGTGCAGCTTGTGAGCTTCCCAGCAGTAGTTTGGGTTAAGTTATATCCATTTCAAGCGCGAGTAAAAGTTGCAGATTCACGTCTGTCTTTATGCAGGTGTGCTGCACGTGAAGTCCGTCAGGTGTTAAGATCAATAATGGTGACAATCTGCGTCCAAGATGGCGCAGAATTTCCGGCTTTATTTGTGCAGATGTGCGCAGAAGTGAATCAATTTGGTTCCTCATAAAGGTTTCTTTCATCAGTTTTTCTTAAAAGTTCATTAAATCCCCCAGTGATTCCCTGTCCAAACTCAAAGCTGCATTTATTTATGAATTCATATTAAAAACAGCATTTAAAGGGACAGTGTGTCATATTCACTCAACAGTACACCATAAAATACAGCCCAGCTTACATTTACATTATACTGTTTTTTTCCTGACCTTTAGATTATGAACAAGTACTGCATGTCAGCCCTTCATGCATCAAGCCTTTTGTACGGCTTCGTCATAGTTTGTCATTTGTACATGTAAGAGATGTGTCTCTGGCATGTGCCTGTGTTCAGTACAATGCCTCAAATCTAAAACGCTCTGACAGTCGACTCCCTCACATTCTACTTTAACTGCTTTCTCTCTTTATAATCAGAGAAACCATTCTGCATCAGCATCTTTCCATCCACTTTCCATCTTCGTCCATCCATCTTATACACATCCCCATAGCACTCGAACACCCAAACACACACCCTCCTCGGTACACTCACACAGATATACACCTGCAGGATGCAGTGCCTCTCTTCACACCTCTCTGTTATACTTTCTGAAGATGTTGGCTGTCACAGAACACCCACTCGCTGACTTGTACACACTCATACACACAAAAATACACAAGCTCACATACTACATTGTGTATTCGTGAGCATTTGCACACAGTCTGACTGATCCCATTCAGATTGTTTCAAGTAAAAGTCACTGTGAAATAAAAGACACATTAATAAAGCGCTAAAATTGTCAGATGTCCTTTTGAAGGCTGTCAGCAAATAAATTAGGAATACTTATAAACCTCTCCCCACGTGCATCTTCTCTTATTTCTCTTGTGAAAAATGATGCCTAACAGTCACAAGGGCGCGACGCGCAAGACAAGCATAGGAGAGAAGTAAAGAGTGGAGGGAAGCAAAATATAAGTGGGATGCTGCGGGTGTACAGAGTTGTGAGAGACTTTTGCAGGAAGGGGAAAAAAGACAGAGACAAAAAGAGTGAGAGGCTGAGTCTAATAAGAACCAAGAGACGGCGTGCTGATGTCTTGTGGTGCCATTTGAATACAGGGCAGCAGCAGCTGGAGCCTGTGTCGAACAGCTCTGCACTTCACACAGCATCACCATCAGGAGAGCATGGCGCTGGTAGTACTCTGCTGGAGTCTTACGCTGCTTCACACACTCCCACAGACCAGCCCGTGTGCATGTGTGTGTGTGACTGTGGGAATGACTTGGAGCTCCATGGTTCTCATTAGTCAGCCACTGTAATGTGCTCGCCTTTCTAGCTTTCTGTATTGGGGCTGGTGTTCCCACTGTTGGCTTACAGAAAAGGAAAGGACTGGTCTCACCTCTGTTCTGAATGCATTAGCACACATCACATTTTCAATCTGGACCTCAGCACAGGTTCCCAGCAAGTCTACTGAATAGTAACAGGATGTATGCATGCAAGTGTGTATGCAAGAGAGAGAGAGAGAGAGAGAGAGAGAGAGACAGAGAGAGACAGAGAGAGAGAGAGGGAGGGAGGGGGCTGTAGCAGAGTTTAAAAATGCCCATACTCCTGTTCAGTGCTGATAAGTTGTGTTATGAGAAACTGCCGGGGCAGACAGCAGGGTCATTAGCATGACTGCCAGATTGAGAGGTAGGGAGGAAGGGAGCAGGAAAGGAAGGGAAGAAGGAAAGGGAGGGAGGAAAGAAAGAAATTACACCCAAGTTTCCAAAGTTTTCAAGGCAAACAAGCAAGTATCCAGTGCACATATCATCCGAAAACAAACATGGACCTCCGACCTTTTCACTTCAGCACACAACATCTGCCTGCATCAACATCTGCCACCTCCGAGGTCCACTGATTCCCTGTTGTGCATCAAGGTACACTTTCTTTTCTTTTAGCATCCATGTCCATTGCCTGTCCAGTATACTTCCATACAACTGTGAGGTAGTTGTACTTCAATTAGTACTGAAGAACAACTACCTCATAATTGTACTTCAATGAGTATTTCAATCTCCTTCCAGCTACTTTATACTTCCGCTCCATTCCAGTTCTTACACTAATAAATTGTATTTAATGTGTTTCAGAATTGGCTGCTTTAATGTGATCATGTCCTTTTAAAAGTGTTTTCAATTTTTACCTTACCTTTATATTATCTTATCTTATCTTATCTTATGAAGTCTAAAAATGTCAAATATTCCTCCTCAAAGTTCTTCTAAAAATTAAGGAAATAAAAGACAATAGAAAGACAAAAGAAAATAAACACATATTTGTGAAGCAGAATGTATTATGTCCCTTAGATTTACTTTGTGAACTCTTGAGGAGGCTAGATAGACCCCCGTTTGGAAACCACAAAAATACTGCGTTCTACTACATTCTATATCAAAGTACATATATATATATATATATATGTATACATATATATATGTATACATATATATATATACAGAGTTAAGGTTTTAGAATGGCCTTCCCAAAGAATATGACAAGGGCCACTTCTCTCAGAAAGGAGCTCTTATTCTACCTGTTACTATACAAACCTGTTTCGGGGTCCTAAGGATCATTTCTCTAATGTTCTGTTGCATTAAAAATCCCCTTCAGTCTATATCCACGAGTCCACTCCATCATTTTTAAGTCCACTTGTGCCCAAAAATTCTCGGAGGCCTTTTCGGCAGCTATTGCAACAGTATTGTGCTGCCTGCCGTCATTCAACACCAAGGAGTCTGTTTATTGTTTTAATAGCTGCTGCTTCGGTATTCTTTGTGCTGCTGTTGCTCCCTTAAGGAACAACAAATCAAGAAGAATAAAACTTGCATGCCTAAAGGACATGCCTGAGTTGTAAAGAGGAAACATAAAAAAGCCGGACATTATTGGAAAGGCTAATAATAATAAATGAGTGTCCTACAGTGTTGTGAAGGACTTATTGCTGAAATATCCCAAACTGGCTGAGGACGTTTTCCCTCAGATTTCATTTTGAAGAAGCGTCTCCCTTTCAGCAATGTTGACCTCTTTCCTACTCGTGGAATTAAAACCTCCCTTAAAAAAATATGAAGATTTTTTTAATGTTATTTAACCAAAAAGGACGAACAACAGATTTTAGTCTCTTAAAGGGACAGACAGATGTTAAAGTTAAAATGTGAATTAATGAATGGAGAAAAAACATACAAGTGCTTCCTTACATCTGAACACCTATGGGATGTGCAAGACAGCACTCACCTCATCAAAACACAAAATCTTTTAGAAGAGTGGTGTTCATCTCTCCAATAGAGCAGAGACCTGTTGTGTCCATGACCATTTTTTGGTCTCAATCACCACAAAAAATCACAGCAAAGCTTAACAGAACTGGGTGGAGGACAGTCTATCCTTGCTCTATTAGGGCATGCCTGTTTTCATGACCTGTAGCTGCAGACAGTTATTGTTTGAGTGTAATCGTGAAATGGTCCATGTCGAATGTCAAGTACTCATGAGACAATGAGCCATAAAAAATAGATTTTATAGGAAATAAAAGGTGACCGGCTTCCTCCCACCATCCAAAAACATGTATGGGGATTAGGTTAATTGGTTAATTTAAATTGACCGTAGGTGTGAGTGTGAGTGGTTGTCTGTCTCTATGTGTCCTGTGATGAACTGGAGACTTGTCCAGGGTGTACCCTGCCTTTCACCCTAAGACAGCTGGGATAGGCTCCAGCCCCCCCGCGACCCTATGAGGAGGAAAAGTGGTAGAAAATGGATGGATGGATGGATAAAATGTGAGAGCAGTAATCATTAATTGTAGTAAAAATGCTTTATTTTGTCCTCCACTTCCTGGTTTCACTGAAAGTCTGGTTTTGGAGAGTTTGGAAAAAATCCAACACATCTATGATCTGATGTCCAGCGGCTCCAGTGGCCCCAAAGGACAGTCGTCTGTTTGTCATTCACCGTTCACTGGAATGAATGACTTACTGAAGCACTTCATGTTGCTTCTTTTGTTTGACGCCCATCTGTATTCATCACTGTAATTCGGTTCCTCTGTCTCTGCTTCAGTTCTAGTTGTTTCCTTGAAGCATTTATCCAATAGCTTTCCTTCCTGTTTTAAAAATCTCCTTCCTCAATCTTTATCTTTAAGTGCTGTTGACAGCAAACTGCAGTCCTACACCCAAAGATTAATCAACCAGAGTTTTACTGAAATTTGAATAAGTCCCATTGGCCTTAACTCTGCGACAAAAAAGTCTGTGAGAGTGAAGCTTTTATCAAGCTACATTTTTGTCATTCTTTAAAATCCTTATTGAAGCACTTTATGTCCATGTGGCATATTAGTCTTGATCTGAGGAAACAGGCATAAGACCACTTAGAAAAAGATAAAAAATATTGCCACACATGTCACGCGGGGAACCGTTAGAAGCAGGACGTTGACCTGTTTAGGGTGCCATAAAAACTAGAAACTCAACACGGGTGCAACATCAAGACACAACTGTCTGATTTGTTCTTGAACACTAATGAGAAAGTGAGAGAGAGTGAGAGTAGCCTGATTAGTCTGGCAGCATCAGTGTCAGACACTCAGCAGGGCGTCCACAGTGTGTGTGTGTGTGTGTGTGTGTGTGTGTGTGTGTGTTAGGTATATACTCAAGTGTTTGTATGGCTGCCAGTCTTTTCTCTCTCCTTTTTTGGCTTGCCATTCCTCCCTTTCTCACTTTCTTCATTTTCTCTGTCTCTTGTTCTCTAAGCTCCAAAAACTCTGATCCCTGAATTTGCTCAGTCTGGCAAATGACTGCAGAGGCTGACAATCCACTGTCAGCATGCACCGCCACAGTCAATAACACTGTCCCATGTCACTGCACTACACTGGCTAAAGCTCGCATTTCTTTTCCTCCCCCCACCCTAAATACTGTTGCTTAACAGCCCTTCTCTGCCTTTGCCAATCCTGCTAAACGCATTGCCATATCCCCTCCCTCCAAAACCCCACCCTGACACTTTTTTGGGTCCGCCAAATGACCAGAACATCCTTGGGTGAAGTGAATGCTGCATATTTTAAGGTCAAGAGTAGCACCCAGTGAAATCTGAGACCGAATATGATGCGTTTTTCATGTTGCCCCTGAATTCTAAGCAAGTGATGGGTGACTGATCTGGCCTTCTTACTGTAACAAGCCAGGGTCATGTCGGCTATACTCAAATACACACGCCAATTGCATAGGCACATGTACATGCATGCATGCATGGGGGGGTGCTGAGGAGCTCAGACAAGTGTTGCCAAGAAATTGTAGTCTCCACAATAATCCACTTCTCCTCTATCGTGTTCCATTAACCTCACAGTGCGCACACACACACACACACACACACACACACACACACACACACTCGTGCACGTCTGTCAGTGTCAGGATCCTTGTCGTCCAGCTCCATTGTATCTGCATGAGGCTGAGATAATGGCATCTGTCGCTGCTCCTTTTGTCAGCCCTGTCGCCGGCCTCCTCTCGCTGCTGGTCCCCATTAGCTGGCTGTTGGCCCGCTGGCCTCTCTGCTCCACGCTCTGCTGCCTGACCGGGAAAATACAGGGGACGCCTGTCCCTTCCTCTAACTCCCACTTTCGTTATCCATCCCCTTTCCAGCCCCTGGCTCCTACTGCAGATTAAAGGTGGGCAAGTAGTTTGCTAAAGTGGAAAGGCGTGAAAGGGGAATAACTACAGTTTGGTTTCATAACTGTCTCGATTGCAACAGAGGCCTCAAACAAGATTTCTAAATAACTTTACCTCAGTATGTTGAAAGTGTGAATTTTCTAACACAGGTAGTAAAATTTTCCACTGCAGATGAATCAACCGTGTGGACTTTTATTTATTAAATTGTTTATTTATCTATTAATCATTTGGATGGAACAATGTATTTTTATATATCGTTATGCTTGGAAAACAACTCAAGCTATTAATTGATGAGTCACGGTTAATATAATAATGAAATCAGCTCTAACAGATGTCAGCTAATAAGACAAAAACTTGGAAGGGTAGAAAAAATGTGTTGCAAAAAACATCAAAAATACATAATATCTTGTTATTAACAGTATGTCTCTAATTTTCAAACTGTCAAGTTCCTCACTGAATATCTGGACTGTTACTGTAACAAACAAATAATTTTGTAAGTTTTACAACCCATATATTTACCCTTGGGCGTATTTCCTGAAGTATTTGTCCCTTCATGGATAACTGGAAAACTGATAATTTCTCATTTTGTCCCAAGTAAAGCAGCAAAAACACAGATTAACTCATCAGATTAATGTCTATAACCCATGCCACATTATGACACACACTAAGGCTGCATTACCTTACATCATATAACAAATGAGGCCTGTATTACATCTGTCACACTTGGTCTCATCATTTTCCTTTCGTCTCTCATAAGCATTGTTAATAAAATGTAAAGATGGGAGATAATACACCCCTGACTGAGTTTTATTAAGAACGTAATGGCAATTTCATTGTAGTAATGATACTAAGACATCTAAGATGAAGGGCGGACCGGCGAGCGGAAGTGAGCGTGACATCACAGGCAAAAGTATGTTCTGCTGGCTTTATTTCATTATTGGTTAAGCTTCCTTATTAGGGACAGGGGGCGAAGCGGCATTGCCTTTGATAAAGCAATGCAATTTCAGCAGCTGCTACATTGCCAAATTACAGCTGTACATCATGCAGCTCTCTCTCTCTGTGTTGCTTCCTCAACTTCTCCCCAGTCTTCCTTTTCTGTCTGTGTGATGTTGCTCTCCATGCACTGTGAAGCAGAAAGGCCCAGAGAAGAGTGAGGAGCAGCAGCTGAAACAGCAGACAACAGCCCCATCTACAGATTATATTAAGTCACTGTGCTATTGAGTGGATATCAGATGATCCAGGTGCTCTGAAAAGTCATATAGTTCATATTTAGTTATGATTTTGAACCAATGTTGGACAGTTTGACTCCTCTTATTTGGAGGGTTTGTCATTTGAAACACTTTCAGTTGGTTGCTGATGTTGTTTCTGGCATTATGTAAGCACTTTCATTAAGAATGGACACACATAAAGGTGTCCACCAAACTTAATTTAGCATTAATCTAGATTATATAGTTTGATATTTCAGTAGAATAACTTCTTGCTCAGTGCATCATGAGCTCAATCCACAAAAACAGCTCCAGTCAACCTTTAAAACACCATAATGTCCTCTCCTGTCCTCAAAGACGAAGCGTCTCACAGATCAACAAACCATCTGGCTGACAGGTCTAACCTATCTGCCATTAGGCCGTCGAGATATCACACTTTGCTTTAATTCACCATCTTTCAGGGTGTCACACTTTATATTCCTTGGCATGGGTAGTCTACATGCGGATGCATAATTTATCTCAAATTAGCGCCTATTTGAGTAAGCATCAAAGCAAGGCGGCTAAGGTTGGAGGAGAAGCTTAAGGAACCGCAGGGAAACCATGGCCAGGATTAATGCGGGAGATTTTTATAAGAAATTACTGGCTTAATGAAGTGGATAAAAAAGCTGTCAGTGTTTTATTGCATCTAAATTGTGTGGAAGTGGTGTTTAGCTGTCTCGCCTACTCCCCACATAATGGGTCGTGACAGTAGCTCTGAGGCTTATTTAACTTAACTGGTGAATAACTTGCACGGCGCAGCTATTCAGCGAGTTGTTTTTATATGCACTAAACCAGTAAGGGGACCTTCCCCCCTCCTCCTCACTCATTATAATGCCATAACAACAAACATCCAACAAGAAAAAAACTGACAAATAACAGTGTATTTAGTTTTATATTAGAAAATCACCAAAAATACTATTTTTTGAGCATTTTAGCAAAAGTTGAAAGGGTTGTTTAGACTGTTGACGTATAGAAAATACCCAGGAAACTTAAACTCAATTTCTTTACACATTGTATGTCTGTTATATCAACACAGAATAATCCAGTTTATTATGTTACATAGTGCAGGCCCTGTGAATCAAACTTGTTCTCTTTTCTGTTTTATAGTCAGGCTGTAAAATTCACCATACTGGTTCACATGTTGACGCATGCTTACTGTAAATTTAACAAGTATGAAAGCAGTGATTGGGCTAAGAGTGGGTGCAAAAATTAATAGAAACACACTGTGGGGATCGCAGTCCTACAGCACCACCTTGTGTTTTCTTGAATGTATGCATTAGCACTCCATTTCACTTTGCTTCTTCCTTGCTTCCTTCCAACAACTATTTTTTTTTCAAATAGTGGTAAAAGGATTTGTTTTTGTGTGACGTCCAATTATAAAAGTGACAAAAATAAAATTAAAATTTTCATTTATTTCACATAGTATAGCATCACAATACATGAACTCAATCATCCATCACAGTTCTGATGTGCAAGCGAGTGTTTCCAGGTAACCGATAACAACCAGGTGGAGAAGATCTCCGTGGATATTTAGTTACCAGAATAACACATTACGTATTACTCAGAATATGGATCAAGATAACGTCCTGCTTTGTGATCTTTAGATGAATCTCACTCCTCATAAAAACAAACATGAACATATCTTGTGTCATGAAATTTTATCATGTTTATCTGTTTGTTTTGGTTAGTTTCATTCTCACCTTTGAATGCAATGAGCAGTGTTATGGTTGAGATCAAGCTGACACACTGACAATGTATGCATGCTTGGAATGGGTAAAGTTTGTGATTCCTGCAGATTGGAGCCAAACCTAATACAAAACATGGGTTAATAGTTTTTGGGCAGGACTGAAACTGTGGGTGCAAAGACATGCATGTTCCATATCATCACCTCTATATGTCCCTCAATCAGCCCTGCATCTCAACCGAATACATTTCTTTCTTAGATGGCAGCAAACAACGTTTTAATCATGATACACCTTCACATTTTACACTTTCTGAGTTATTTAAGCATTTTGGCAGTGCTTTTGCAAAGACCTTTTCCAAATTTCCAAACAAATGTATTTTTCCAACCACGCAAAGTCAATCAAAAGTTGGATTTTCAGTGGGGCACATACAGAAAAGTTACTGTCACTGATTGAAAGGAGTTTAATTATGCTAAGCTGCTGTTATCGAGAAGAAGCACCTGCTTCAGTAAAGATCCCAGTCGTTCGTACATGCACGCACGCACGAACGCACGCATACACGCACACACGCACACACACACAACCATGTTGGATGGACAGCACAATCCCTTTTCAGTTTGCTCACAAAACCTTGTTTTCCCTTCACAAGTGAAACCAAAAAGCGAGTTTTGGGCAGCATTCAGGTAGCGTGAGGTGAGTGGTGGTGAGAAAAAGCTTGCACCACAGACAAGCTTCATCTACATAAGGCCATCTCTGAACATGTGTGGGGTAGGACCAGCAGTTCACATCCACTATTTTCCTTTTTTTTTTTTATTCAGCAGAGAAGTGGTCGGGGGGTGGGATGGGGGTTCATCATTAGACGGATTCCTGCAAACTGACATCAAAGGGTTTGTTTTCCCTCCTCACATTGTTCCTTTAGCCAGCAGCTCATTATCACAGGGCCCGCTTTAGGAAATCCAAAGACAGATCCTGAACTTGTTCCTGTCCAGGTGCAGTTCTGCTGTCTTGGACTCCCTCACAGTCAACACGGTGCCTTGCGTTCACCTGAAACAGATGCTTAGATTTCCCCTCCGCTTTAAGCTTGAGAAGCCTGACCCCGCTGTGCTCCAGTGCTGCTTCACACACTCTTGGCTCAAGCCGTTTCACAGTACGTTGGGTGCTGGGAGGGATTGTGGTTGGAGCCCCAGTTCAGTAGTCTCTCCTCTACAGGCTCTCTGGCCCTTCTCCATATTTCCTTTCCTCTCCCCTCTTTAATTTGTTTTGCATCAGTGTCTAGACAGTGTTGCGTGGCGTGCCGTTCAGAGCGACGGCCTTGGAGCAGGGTGAGCCCACCGCCTGGGAGCCCGCTGGACGCTGGGTGGAAACGCCCACCTCAAATACTTCATGGATGGCCTTCCGGAAACAGTGGAAGTTGTAGTCTATTAATCCTGAGGAGGCAAGAAATGTACACGACATAAGTATCTTCCTTTGTAACAATACTGGCATAAAGAGAGTCTGCATATGTTTGGAACCTGCCATAATTATCACATGAATTCCTACGTGATGGCCAAAAATGTGTTTTGTGAGGTCACAGAGAGCTTTACTTTTGACTAAATGCTATTCAGTTCATCATTTGTCCCAGATTTGAAGAAATTCCCTCTTGATGTTGCCTTTATGGCAATGATGACCCGAAAACATAATGCCTTTGACCACAGAGGCAGAAAAATGTGAAAACTGAAGAAAAGATGCATGTTTAATTATTTTGTGTATTCATAGGTTTAATGCATTGTGTCATGTTAGCCTCTTTAACTAGCCTTATGGTGCATTGCAAAAATACGACAAATGAGAAGAAGTAGTAATAAGAGAACATCGAGGACTATTCATTTGTAATTTTCATTTGTGCTGTCAAAATTAGAGCTTTAATGTGATTAATCAGTGTTAACGTGTTAACTTGTGCAACGGTAACTCTTCTTGGACAAGGTCATGAAGCAGAACTCCTTTCAAAAAAATCAAGGAAACTAACAACACAGTCATAACTAAAGATCAAACATGCTTATAAAATTAAATTATCCATCTTTTCTCAAAATGTCCAAGCTTCTCCTGTAATTCTGCAAACAAATAATCCACCAAATACCATCATTAAAGTATTCATTTTTAACATGAAATGGTGTACAGGGTATTAATTCTTTATAATGGTCTGGTCTTGTATTGTATTGTAACAGGAGCAGCGTATAATCATTTGTAAATATGTGAAGACATAAAAGACCAAACTAAAAAACTAAACATGCCAAAGGATGAACATCTCCCAGACACAAGGCAAACCAAAACTGAACCGTTTCAGCATTACAGAGTAAAAGAGACACTCGAGCGATTCAACAGATCAGCTTCATGAGGAATAAAACTACGATCATGTCAATCGCCATTTCTTCAGCTTTTGAAGGCACTGAAGGGAAAAATAACTGACATCAGAGTCTCGTAGACATCATTTCACAGCTTTATCTTCAAAGGAAATACTACAAAAACTACATCTGTTATTTTCAAAATCACCCTCAAACTTCAGTGTAATATGAACTTGCTGCAATGCTCCAATAACATGGTAGAAAAATCTGAAAATTTGACTCAAAGCCACATCACCATGAGCCTAATGAAGCTCCAGGGATCACAGATTTCTCAGCTCACCTTTGCGTTCGAAGCTTTCTTCTCGCAGGATGCAGACCAGGGCCAGGAACTTGGTGACCTCTTTCAGGTACAGCACAGTGGTGTTGTTGAGCTTGATGATGGCCATGGACTCCTTGTCATAGGCGCTGCCGCTGCCGTCCTCCCTCAGGCTGGTGAGGCACAACACAACACAGTGAAAGAAGTTTGAGGCTGTTGGTTAATTAAGCAAACAGATGCATAAATTAAGTTCTGCCTCAATGAAAGCATCCGCAGACAACACAGGGGAGAACTCTGTCTTAAATCATTAAGAAACTTATGTTTTTTTTTTCTCTATTTAACATGTAAACTTATGCAGAAAGTTAATTCAAACTCTGCAGATTCTCTGTTTTTCATTTACTTACTATACAGTCTTCATTACTAATTTACAAATAAACAAACAACACACACCCGTAGATGCAGGAGACGTCAATGACCACGTCGATCATATCACAGCACAGTTCATATGACTGCATGTCTACAGGAGAGCTGTCCGTGGCGATGTAGATCTTACTGACCACATCGAACAGGAAGGCCTTCTCTATCCCTGAATTCTGTCAGGGACAAATATTAGGAGAGGGATGACAGAGAGGCGTTAGGAAATTATACATGGTAGACACTGGACATTTGATACGGTAGTAACTTTTTTTTAAAATTAATTTATGAAATATGTGGCCTATAACATGTCAGAAAATAGTAAGATCTATTTTTTCTGAAGCAAAAACTGACTTTATTTGTCCAAAACCAAAAGATGTTCAGTCCCCAATCACAGAAGATGAAATTAAGCAACAAAAATGTATGTATTTCAGAATTTGGACCTGGTGAATTTTCTGTACTGTAACAATAAAATAATCTAATTACATCAACAAATTTACTATGAACCTTTTACTGACTAATTCATATTCATCGTTCCAGCCATAGATTCATTAGTTGCCCCTTTAATATTTCAGGGCTCAGAGTATTTCGGCTTACATTTTTATATGAATTTGCTTCCAAGTGATGAATTACCTTCCATAAATTCCATATAGCCACACAGAGAATTATATCCATATACATCGCCACTATAAGACAACCAAAATGAAAAAGGGAACACCAAAAAGAAGGACTGGCACTAAATATTACTCAGTTTTATGTCTGTTTTAACTGAAATCATTCAATCCTGAGAGAGCAACAACCAAAAATCAAACGTTTCTAAGAGACTGAATCTGAGTCATTCCAGAGACACTGAGTTCAATTACATGCTCATTTTCCAGTACTTACTTATAAAATGTAATGCCCAAAAAGAGATTTTTTTTCCCCACTTAACCCTTTTTAAGTTGTTTCACACTGAAAACTGTTCTTAAACTCTCTGAACTGTTTGGGTACTGGAATAAATACATTTTGGTATAAATTATAAATGATGTGTTTTTGTAGGGTGTTAACAAAAATAATTTCATTCAAAATGTATCGTTGAAAATGAGTTTGAGCTCCTGTGCTAAATCCACTGACCAGCATTACAATCAGTGGCTTCAGGGGAGGAAGTGCTCACCATAAAGTGGCATAAGAGCCGGCAGTGACTCACATGACGTAGGCTGTCACACATAAATCATGGTGGAACAATGACAAAGTTACAAGACGCTTCATTTCCAGAGTGTTGTTGAGTGTCTACTTACAGAAATGAAGATGTTTAGGAGGTTCTCCAGAGTGGGCAGCTGGGGAATGAGCTTCTGCACCACTTTGCTGAAGGCCTCGAAGATGGAGTGGTCGTAAATACTCGTCAAGTAAAAGCTGAATAAGAAAAAGCAAAAAAGTGGAAGTGAATAAGCAGTTACTAGTGGGGAACACTGCTCACTTCCTCAAAACACACGTGAAAGCAGGTAAAAATATAGATTCAGTCACAAGACCTCATGACAAGCAGACATACATATACAATATATAATATAATTCATTTCAGTGAAGGAAGAAAGCACCAGAGGACCACAAGGCAGAGTAAAAAAAAAATGAGAACGAAAATTACTGAGAAACTTATTGATATATTTAATGTAAAATGTCATAAAAAGGTGACATCCACTGTCGTAACTTTGCAGAGCCAAAACTGTATCGTTTTTGTGCTGCTCTTTTAAAAACATTTCTTTGTATATTATTATACACTATATTGCCAAAAGTATTCGCTCACCTGCCTTGACTCGCATATGAACTTAAGTGACATCCCATTCCTAATTCATAGGGTTCAATATGGTATGGTATGGTAATATCGGTCCACCCTTTGCAGCTATAACAGCTTCAACTCTTCTGGGAAGGCTATCCACAAGGTTTAGGAGTGTGTTTATGGGAATTTTTAACCATTCTTCCAGAAGCGTATTTGTGAGGTCACACTGATGTTGGACAAGAAGGCCTGGCTCTCAGTCTCTGCTCTAATTCATCCCAAAGGTGTTCTATGGGGTTGAGGTCAGGACTCTGTGCAGGCCAGTCAAGTTCATCCACACCAGACTCTGTCATCCATGTCTTTATGGACCTTGCTTTGTGCACTGGAGCACAGTCATGTTGGAAGAGGAAGGGGCCAGCTCCAAACTGTTCCCACAAAGTTGGGAGCATGGAATTGTCCAAAATGTCTTGGTATGTTGAAGCATTCAGAGTTCCTTTCACTGGAACTAAGGGGCCAAGCCCAGCTCCTGAAAAACAACCCCACACCATAATCCCCCCTCCACCAAACTTTACACTTGGCACAATGCAGTCCGACAAGTATCGTTCTCCTGGCAACCACCAAACCCAGACTCATCCATCAGATTGTCCAGATGGAGAAGCTTGATTCGTCACTCCAGAGAACACGTCTCCATCTCCACTGCTCTAGAGTCCAGTGGTGGCGTGCTTTGCACCACTGCATCCGACGCTTTGCATTGCACTTGGTGATGTATGGCTTGGGTGCAGCTGCTCGGCCATGGAAACCCATTCCATGAAGCGCTCTGTGCACTGTTCTTGAGCTAATCTGAAGGCCACATGAAGTTTGGAGGTCTGTAGCGATTGACTCTGCAGAAAGTTGGTGACCTCTTCACACGATGCGCCTCAGCATCCGCTGACCCCGCTCCGTCAGTTTACGTGGTCTACCACTTCGTGACTGAGTTGCTGTCGTTCCCAAACACTTCCACGTTCTTATAATACAGCTGACAGTTGACTGTGGAATATTTAGGAGCGAGGAAATTTCACGACTGGATTTGTTGCACAGGTGGCATCCTATCACAGTTCCACGCTGGAATTCACTGAGCTCCTGAGAGCGACCCATTCTTTCACAAATGTTTGTAAAAGCAGTCTGCATGCCTAGGTGCTTGATTTTATACACCTGTGACCATGGAAGTGATTGGAACACCTGATTCTGATTTTTTTGGATGGGTGAGCAAATACTTTTGGCAATATAGTGTATTTCTGGTGTATCTGTACTGTCCTGTAGTTGTGCAAATGGAAATGAATCTAATCTCACTGACATTGTCTTGCTGGTTTTATCGATTCAAACCCCTAAAATACTGAATTTAAAATAACAAACCACAGCAAAGAAGAAACTTCTTATCACATTAAAGAGGCTGGAACTAGTGAATTTGTGACATTTTACATTGATAAAACATTAAAAACTACCAAACGTTTTCTCTACATCAACTAATCAAGTCATTCTTTCAGTGCTACTATAGAGCAATAGCCTGGGCCCGCCCATACTTCCTGTGACGCTTCACAAAATTTCGCGACCAAGTCAGCTCACAGAGCTTTGTAGTCATGATAGCCAGGCTAATAGATCAATGCATGAAATGTAATGAAAACATTAAACCAGTCAATCTCCACCTACGGTGAAGCTGAGAACGACTCAACTAATATGAACTAAAGCTCACATGTGCTTTCTCTCCACAAATATGTCCAACCTGGAGAACATGAATTATTGTTTTCTTCATTAAGAGCTCAAAGAGGAATCTGACAGTAACACTTAAGAGTATGCAGCTGCTGTGCATCAACAACACTGACAAAAAGCTTCCACCTTGAACTGACTGACACAGTCTGTGCTGCCATGTTTCAGCTGTACTAAAGCATGTCCCTACCTAAAGCCATCATGTTGTCTCATGTTACCGCTGATGCACACAAGCTATCATATTTATGACATAAACTGAAATTCTGCTGTTCAGGGAAGCTTTCATAGTGTTAGAACATCCAACCCTATGATTACATTTCATATGCCTCTAAAATGATGATGCTGGGCGACATGTGCAGACTTAGGTGGAATAAAAAAGCCTTATTTTCACCCCCTAACTTAACACAGACTTGATGCAGTGGGAGGTGAGACTGGCTGGCTGTTAGCAGCCACATGTGTGGTGATAGCACAAAGTTGCTTTAACACACAGTTTACGAAGAAAACACTGAATTAATAAGTTAGCAACTACAGTTACAATTAACTAAATCTGATTCTGATTATGAAAACTGTAATTGCAAACATGTTTAAGTTTTTAGTCTTCTGATAAGCAGCCAGGTCAGAGGTCATTTCTATATTCTGGATGTTTTGATTGAATGCGCTCTGCAGAACCACAGAGTCTTACCATGAATATTAAATACACCGTGTGCTGTGGTGAAAATAACTGATTTCATAAAATTTTGTTTTAGTGAACATTAGTCATCGCTGTCTTAACAAAACTATGATTCTGATATTTTCAGATGAATTGAAGAATGAAATGTTCCTTCATGAGTTGAGAAAAAGCAGCTATTTCTTAAAATAACTCTCATTTCACCCTCATTGGATAATCCCCACTTTGGGATTAATAATGTTTATAAAACCTTTGGAGTATTTTCATGTTTGAAGAAACATTATAATTTGTAACTGGTGTTTTTTTTTAATAAAATTATATGTTTTATATCAAGGAAGTCTGGTGTTCCTAGGGACAAAGAGAAAGGCATATTTACATGACTTTTATAATCATCAGTAATAAGAAATGAAGCATGAACAGATCATAGGTGTGTCTGTGTTTAGTTGTTTGTGTGACATGTAATAATGGCTCTATCCCAACATGTGATTGTATCGCTAACAGGGACAGAATTATGTGTTTGCACAGATGTAGAATTGAAATAATAAAACGTTAAAGTGAACCTGAGATGCAGCTTTTCTAAGCTGGCGTCTGCCAGATCGTCGTTAGCTCTCTGATGGATGTCTCTCTGGGTTTCGATCTTGTGATCGTCTGAGAGGCCGTCCACTTTGTGGATAAAAACCTCGAAGTTGATCTCTGGATTGACTCTGTAGGCCCGTGACACAGTGAGATGGAGCCTGCCCAGGGCCTCCACATAGTCATCCTAACAGGAAGAAAGTCACATATTAATACACAGACACACATCTCATGTGAAAGTGAACAATAAAACAGGGCGTGCATGCACTAAAAAAAAAAAAAAAACTCATGTATCTAAAGTCCACAAGTACAAAGTTATCTTGTATGACTGCATTCATGACCACATCTTGAATCACCCTTATTCCTGCTAAACCATCACAACACAATTAATCTTCAAATTTACAGTGAAATAACTCAAAAGTGCATTCTGCTTAAAACCCCTGAGAATTACCACAACACCACAGCTTATTCCCTTCAGTAAAACAAACAGGAAAGTCAACACATTATCATGTGTTCTCACCGCATTTAAACCAGGTATGAGGAAATGGACTGCAACATTGTCTTCCAAAAACAAGTCTTTTCAGATGTCACTATGTGACTAACTGCTGAGGCTAACTGAATCTGATGCACATCCTTAGAGTGCAAATAAACCCTGCACTCAGATCAGCTGTGGCTAACATCGGAGCTCAGATCACTTCTTGAAAGCACTTGGAGCACTGGCATAAGAGCCACAGAGTGTAACTGTCTTTTATCCTGACTAATCTGGCTGTCCGTCACAAAGTTTATTCTCGAGGGATTCAACTGAACCTTACACACACAAGGAGCTCTGAGAAAAAAAAAAGTTCATTTTCCATGTGTGAATCTTCACCTTGAAAAATACTTTAAGTAAAACACCACTGACGGTGTTGCTGTGAAACAACCACTTCCTGTGGTTAGAACCACGTCAACTCAACCGCTTCCTTTTCTTGTACTTCACCTGAGCATCAATGACAAATATCAAAGCCCCGGTTCCTCTGAAGATCATCTCGTAGTCGAACGTGGGGTCGAAGAAATCAACCTGACCGGGGAAGTCCCAGATCTGGAAGTTGACAAAGGAGCTGCTGGAGATGTCGTCCTTGTAGATCTTGTTGGTGCTCTCCAGGAACAAGGTCTCATTTGGAGACATTTTGTGGAACACCACCTGAAAACACAATTGTGTCCATGTTTAAGTGAAATACATCATTTGCCACAGCTATAAATAACCTCGAGTGCTCTAGTTGATCACAGCAAACAGAGTTTATCAGCTCCTCCTCACTATCATGTTGCCTATAAATGAAGTCTGAGACTCCCATCCTGCAAGAGGGAGCTACTTCAGGTCATTCCATCAAAAAATAAATTTCTTTTTTTTTTTTTTAGTACATTAGTTCATTGTTGTTGTTTTATAGCTGTTTCTTACTATGAGTTGTTTATGCTGCTGTAGCGAGTGAATTTGCTCCCAATGGGGGGGGGGTCAATAAAAAATGATTCTATTCTATGTATTGTAAATGATAGGGGTGGAAAAATATTGATATGGCAATATATCGCAAAACTTTTTCTTCTGATACAATATTGTTTTTTGTAATTCTTAATATAATTTTTCCCCACCCAAAAAAAAGTATATTTTGGGTCAGTTGTAAATCCAGAGTAACTTATGCATGTTGAAATAAAAAATTAAATAAAAAATAAAACTAAAAAAATCCACGTTAACGCTGTAACCTTGACAGCCCTAATATATATGTACATATAAATATATGTACTGTACTTATGAAAATATCTGTACATATACATACATACATATATACGTACATACTGTATATACAACTTGTATTTTAAAATGCATTTTAAATTTCTCAGTGACCTACGTAGAACATCAGAATATCGCAATAATGTATCGCGTTGTGACTCAAGTATCGTAATATGTATCTTATTGTGAAGTCCTTGCCAATACTCAGCCCTTGTAAATGAATGTCTTACCCTATGGTGTATTTTCCAAAAAGGCCTGTATTAAAATAACATTGCTTTCATAGAAAGATATATAGATAGATATTGAACGTATATTGGTTTATGCTGTGATTGAAGCAATAAGACGGATCACTTGGAAGGGAAAAGGGCATAACATTGCAGACTCACTGTGATGCAACACATAAATTTTTCAGCCGGCTGTATGCTTCCAAACAGCTGGCAGTAAGACTGCAGCTGTATGGAGTGAAGGGTGGTCTCCTGAATACAGTGTCCACAAGGTGATGGCGGAGGTGCTGCCGTTCTGAATTAGTGTGTGGGTCACTGAGGTCACAGGCCAATGAACCAGCAAAAAGCCAAATCACATGTTTTTCAAACCATTCTGGAGACTTAGGGGAACAGTAATCTGAGACTTGACGGTGTGTGGATTATAGCAAAACTGTGCCAGCATGCACTTCAGTACGGAAAAGTGCTCCTGACAAGTCACGCTATAGTCAGCCTGATTCTACTTCCAACTTGAATTTTAACATGAATAATAAAATATAGATGCCACAACTGCATCTCATCTATTATTCAAGCAGAGTGCCCGTCTGAAAGCGGTAGACCTGGAGGATATAACTGAGACAACCAACCAGTCGGAGTTAGCTGGATCGCTCCATCAAATCAATGAGGCATTAGCAGCTGGGCCCAAAAGCCCCGCGTTCATTGCATGTCTATTGATTTGATTAATTGAAAATTTCTTTGAGAATTTATACCAAGCGTGCAATATTACCTACAGCTAATTTGTGTCAAAATCTTACTTTCATTTTTTTTTTTATTTTATTTTACCTTATATGTGCTCTCACGATGCACATTGCTGACTAAGTTGTTGATGGAGCAAATTTCCACAAACTAGCACAATATAAATATTATTTCAGTACAAAGGTCAGGTTTTCCTGCAGTTTCTTTATAGCAGAGGCGGACAATATCACCTGAAAGAAAGATATCATTGCTAATATCACACATGAAATTATGAGGGAAAACAGAGGTGAACCTATGAGGTGAACATTTAATTTACTAAATAAACTAATCATAAGCTGCGTTAGGGTATAAGTGTCTTACCACCACAGCTATAATAATACTTTCTAGGGGAGTACTGGTTGCTCTGGACTAAATAGAAACTTGGAGGCCTCATACAGTTCTGCACATGGGGGCTCCTAACTCATTAATCCAGCTTTGAATTAACCACATAGTTAAGCAGCATGTTGGTGCACTGATTTAAAACGAAGTGTCATGACTTGCAGAAGAGAAGGTGTGGTCGGGCTGCAGTCATGTGAGAGCAACACATCAGACCTGCCCATAGCCTCTCAGCTAGGTGGGACTTACAGATATATTTGTCAAGTCGTGAATCAAAGAGTCACATGATTTGTGTCCATGTAACAGTAAAGATGCATCAGCGTCTCCTCTCCACCTGGTTAATCATTTACAGCTACAGCTACACTGGCCTTAGCTAGCACTGAATGCTAACTAGTCATTAGCTTCGGGATAGGGGTTTTAATTTCAGTCCTTCCTCTCTCATGTAAGTGTACATGTTATCTCCTGGTTGAGGGCTATCGACGTGCTAAACTAACTCGTTAGCTATTCTGGCTAACGTCCCATTTACAAGCGTGCAGCAGGGGAAGCTCGCCGCTCGCCTCGAAGGGCTAATAGTGAACATCTCCCCCTACCTTCTGTATGGATGACTTGCCACTTCTTCTCAAGCCCATGAGTAGGATTCTCGGCTTGCTGTCGGACGGCGCCGGGCTGTCCTCGATGTCGGCCTCCTCTTCACCATAACCGAAATCTTTGGGGAACGAGTCCGCAACCCCGTAGCTGTCAGCCAGCTGTTCCACCTCGTACTGAATCGACATTTTGACCTAACGACGGTCTCTTCCCCTCTTCCCCCCCTTATTTGTCGGTCACCACACCCGTGTCTGTATCTGACGATCGGTATGCGCCACAAACCGCCGTCACACAGTGAAAATAGTTTGTCAATAATGCCCAGGATACTTGGACACACCGAGCGTGATCCCACACATTTCCTTAAGATTTCCTCTCCCTTGAAACAAACTCGCCCCTTGTTCCCGCCCCTTGACTCTGATTCGCTGTCTGAATTAAAACTCGAGATATTATTGGCTGAGCCCACCTGTCACTCCACTGAGGTTTGTCGCTGTCACCTGACTAGTACTCAGACCTGTTTTGTGACCTATCACACGAATAAGGAGCAAATGTACACCATTAACACAGCCGTTTAAAACCGTTTGAGTTGGTAGCAATAACGCACGTTTTTTTTTATTTGTTGTGTGATGAACATTTGAAGAAGGTTGTTAAAAACTAACTAAATAGAAAGTGGATAGCGCTGTCGTGATGTCATAGCACCAGCAGATGGCGGCACAAAACCACTCTTAAGAAGACCTTCACTGTCTTTATAAAATGTCAGAATTGATCAATTCCTTAGTATGCAAGCTAGCCATAGAATATATCATGTAATTTGTATACACCTGAGCCAGATCCAAGATTATAGCCATGACTTTACGATTTGTAGGGAATATTTTGAGGAAATAGGTCTTGCAAAAATAAAACCCACAGCCAATGAAGCATTTTACTCTCGCCAATTGAAGTTGGTTTTTCTCCGAGGAACACCTGAAGGCAGCATCTAACAGAACCGAGGAAGGTGAAACTTGACTTTCCGGCTGCTTTTCCGAGTTTGACTGCCTTTCAAAATTAGGTGTGTGGTACCAAGAGGGACACAAAAACGCATCTACGGGAAGAAAGTCAGCTTAATAGGCTGGATCATTATGGCACATTATAGAGTAAGTGTGTTTGCTGTCGCTTTGCTTCACGCTGATGCTGAACCGTTTCTTGTCTAACTGAAAGCTAGCTAAGCTAATGTTGGCTAGCCAGGAGGTTACCAGTAGTTCATCAGTGAATCCATGAACCACCTGTGACAGCTCATGTCTCACTGTTGTACATGTTTGTGGGTAAACATAAGTTGAGGTAATGTCAATAAGTCAAGGACAGACTGCTTTTCCGCTGCAGGTATTGATTTGATCCGTTAGTAACTGTTCCAAGGCGAATTAATGACAAATATGAAGGGTTTTTATCTTATCTGTCCTTCCTGGATCAGACCGTTTAACGAACGCCAAGCCAGGATGAAAATGAGCAACACTTTGTCAAACCAGGTCTAACTAATTAAGTAATAATTCAGCTAAAGGACGGGCACAGATTAATGGATGAAAACATGGACGCGTACGGCATACTTTTCTGAGGGCTACGACGAAATAAAATATATTATCTACGTAAAAGAAAAACAACAGCAATAATTTCACAGCAGAGCAAGGCTGGCGGACTTCCTTCATCAGGTCCCATGTCTCTCTGAAAGCTTCTTGAGGTTTGGTAGTAGCAGGTTTGGTTCAGTTGGCATGGTGATTGACTCAGAGGATTACTGACCTCTTTCTGGAACTGAAAACCCAGATATTCTCTCAATTCAGGGTTAACATAGTCAGAGTTTTCACTAAACCTGCTTTCTGGAATACCCCCTCACTGGTGACAGTTGTGTTGGTTCTAAAGTGGATGTCTTTTCTGCTCCTACAGGCTCCAGACCCCAGAAGGGAACAGTTTCGGAGATACTTGGAGAAAGCTGGTGTTGTTGACAGTCTTACCAGTGGTATGGCACTTTTCCCCTCTTTCTTTGGGTTTAGGCACTATGCATAAACCTCACTCTGTGATGAGGAGCATCATCAAAGACCTGACGATCCTCATCCAAGGACTGGACTGAAAATATTAAAGAATAATAAAATATTAAATTGTTGTGATTAGCAATCAACACCAAATTATCGTCAAAATGACAACAAAATTTATACAAAAACACATTTTCTAACAAACAAATAACAAAATGTCTTAATACAAAGCAGCAGTAGAAGAATTTTGCTTAGTGTGTAAATTATTGTATAACTCCAACATCTAAGCAAAGAGCAAGTAAACAATCTAATCATTTATTTTGACTTTATTTCTCTCACTCTTTTTGTAATTTCAGTTCTTGTGGCTCTGTATGAACAACCTGAGAAGCCCAGCAACGCTCTGGAGTATCCTCTATACACATAACCTGGACCATCGCATGGTTAACAATTTTGTCTCTTGGTTTAGTTGTTACTGAGTCGGCCCTGAAAATCATGCCTGCACTCATCACACTAAACATTAAATAATTATAATAATAATAAAAATCACTAAGAGGAATATTCAGAGGTTAACTTGAGTGCAAAACATTTTATAAAACAGAAAGTGCATTGTGCCAGCTTTTTTGCCCAGTTTGAGTTATATTTCAAGACCCACAGAATATTTTGTACTATGACTCTGATGACACAGAGCAGCTGAAATAAAATCATCAATCAATCATCATAAAAATGTTTCTTTTTACCTTGTTCTGTTCTTGTTTTATCAGAGGTAGCGTAGAGGCTACTTTCACCACAAACACCACTTCTTGTCCAGATTCCGTTTGTTTTGCTCTCTCATCTCGATCGTCTCCACTTCTTGTTTTGATCTCCGTGGCGTCTCTTTATGCTCCAACTACATCTCCCAGAAGCCCCGACATTGCTCACAGGCTGTGGGAGACCGCAGTTGGCCGCTCACTGCCGAAAAACCACTTTGACGTATTATTATGTCGATGACACACAACGAGTTAGTAAAAGAGGCCACTGCTTGCTGTCTAGTCTTTAACCACCTCCTTCCCAGATTTGTGAAGCAGCACCTCAATGCTGCCGGTCAGGCTTCAGCAGAGACCGAGGCTGTGCAGCAGGAAGTGATCGACTTGAGACAGAGATGTGCACGTCTGGTAGAGGAAAACAAAGACCTCAAAACAAGGGTAAGCTGTGGCTGGTTCTTAACGTTAACACCATGTCATTTCACACAACATGCCTAACACTGATCCTCCATCTCTCTAGCTGCAGCGTTATGAACCTGAAAATGGAGCTTCAGCCGACTAGACCACAGCAGCTTAATTTATTTACATTTAGTTGTTTTTGTTGATTTTGCTTTCACTTTCAAGACACGGCTACACTATTCAGTGAGAGCAGAGAATTTTTAGGTACATGTACATTTTGCAAATCTTATTTTTCTATGTTTCTTAGAATTTAACTTATTCTGTACGTGTGTGTGTATACACGTTTATTCTGTACATCTGTATATAAGTTGGTTTCTTGTTTACTGAGAAAATGCACTTCTCTGACTGGACAAGTCTGTTTTCTTTTGCCATTTTTTGAGAGTCTATGAAAGAAAATAACTGATGTGTGAGTAATTTTATTTTTCTGGCATTGATTAAACACACATACACTGTCCAGAGTCACATGACAATGTGTGGCAAAGACAATGAACAGTTGTTTAAAAAAAAGAAAAGTCACCAGTAAAATAAAGCACAGTCTTGTATTTATTGTCTCATCATTGATTGAACTTTTTTCTAAACAGCTCTTTAGCAATCAGGCCTTTTATTGGAAAATCAATAACATCAATAACAACAATACAGGGACAAATGAAGACTTTGGGGACTGCAGTACATCTGATTTTTCTACCAATTGAAATTAGATTTAATAATTCAAAGTCAAATTCAAAACTATTAGACAGGTAACTAACGGTGGCATTGTTGCTGAGGTCAGTGTTTCCATGTTAGCTGCTTATTGATATGCTCAGGAAAGGCTAATTATCCCAAAAAAGTGAAACGCCAAACTTCAGACAAAATAATCTTTACTCCCAAGAATATCTGGATTTGCTTAAATGTCATGCTACCTTTTTAAAAGTGTACTAACTACATGACTACCAATTATCAGCAGTAAATGAGAAAACAGAATAGCAGCAGGCCTAAAGACTAAACATAGAAAAATGATATTACATCATTTATACGTCACACTAAAAAACATTAAATACACATGTCCTTATCTGTATTTGACCCAGTGCAGGCCATCAGAAAGTATGGTTAAATCTGTTTTTTATACACTGCAGTAAGTCACAATAGGAAAAAAAATGATTTGTTCCAAAAACAGTTTAAAAAATATAAAACGTTAAACAAAGTCCTGACTGTAACATGCCACCAAAAATAATTATCATGTGGACTGCAATGGGTTTTTAAATCACGCCACCTCATTTAGAGTGAACTTTTTACACAAAGAATGGAGGCAGCTTAGTTAAATTCTTTGTGTAGATATGACGGTGAACCAATACACCTGCAACATGGATTGCTGGAAGGAATCAGTTCAGATTTGCAGGTCCGCCGCTCGTCTGCTGCTTGCATTACTTACCAATGAGGTTTTGCAGTTGGAGGAAGGGGGTCTGGGGCTGTGTCTGGAGCCTGAGCTCAAGTCGTCCAGTGACTCTGAAGTGGAGGGCTGGCTTCGATGTTTGTGATCTGATCTTGACTGTGTTCGAATCGGAGAAAGTCCGCTGTTGTCTTCAGCATCCCCATATGAATCTCTGTCGGAGCTTTTACCCTCCAACACCGTGGCGCATTTGAAAGAGCCATGAGCCCTCCACGACCTCCTTGACGCACTGACTGGCAGCGTGGGGAAGGAGGACATGTCGGCTGCTTTCTTCTGGTATTTTGGAGAGTCTGGGCTCCCTCTTTCGCTGCTGCCACCCTCTTTACTGTGTGGGTGCAAAAAGTCCTCGGCCTCCTGCTTTGGATTAATCAGGGGGTCGCAGCACGGAGAGCAGAGCTCGATGGTAGTTGAGGTGAAGTTGCAATGTGGGGGGCTTTGAGCCAAACTTCTGGAATCATCCAGTTCATGTTGAGTGGCCAGCTCACCCTGAAGAGGTAGAGAAGTTGATGGTTTGATAAGGTTTGGGTACATAGATGTGCCCTGCACCCTCTCCAACAAGAGGCTGTAGTCACCAGTTGCAGAGGCAATCGTTGCCTTTCGTGGTACTCCACTGCATATTTGCACAATGGATTCCTTTTTACACTTGTTGGCGTAGAAGTTGTCACGGTCGTCTCTCTCGTCTCTCAAGTGAGGGTAGAAGTCCAAGATGCCCTTCTTAATCTTCTTGTAGCCCAGGTGCATGATCTCCAAGATGTTTAGGAAGAGAGAAATGGCAGCAATGCATTGCATGAACACCATGAAGACACTTTTCTCTGTCGGCCTGGAAACGTAACAGTCCACGGCATTGGGACAAGGATCCCGCTCGCACTTGAAGAGTGGGTAGAGGTGAAAGCCATAGAGGAGGTACTGGCCTGTCATGAAGGCCACCTCCACAACAGAGCGAGTGACAACGTGAGCCACGTAGGTCCGCAGCAGAGAGCCCCTCAGAGGGGCTTTGTTGAGCTTCCCCTGATCCACCTGCTTCATTTCCCTCTCGAGCCTCTTCCTGTCTTCTGCCGACTCTACGTCGACCAGCTCCAGCTCCCTTCTCAGCAGAGCCTTCTTCTTCTGCCGGGCCTTCTCGAGCGCCCGCAGCCTGTAGAGAGCGTGGCCCATGTAAACCAGCGAGGGAGACGACACAAAAATGACCTGCAGCACCCAGTAGCGGATGAGGGAGATGGGAAAAGCGTGGTCATAGCACACATTTCTGCACCCGGGCTGCTCAGTGTTGCAGATGAAATCAGCTTGCTCATCGTTCCACACGTCCTCGGCTGCCACGCCGAGGACCAGCATGCGGAAGATGAACAGGATGGTGAGCCAGATCTTGCCCACCATAGTGGAATGGATATGCACTTCCTCCAAAATCCCCCCGAGGAAGTTCCAGTCTCCCATCTTCACCCTGCCATTATGACTGAGAGATGAAATAATTAAGAAAATCTGCTGAAATTAAACAATAAGTTGTAGAAAGCTTGTGACATAAAAATGCAGTGTCACATGGTTTCAAATTAAAATGTATTATAAGTGTACATCCAGTGATAATTTGCCCTGACTGGTCGTCTGTCCATGTCTGTCGTAATAAAACCATCCTCTCATTACATAAACCAGTTGCATTTACCTTGCAGCGGCGTGGACAGACTGCCGGTGGTGACTTAAATCTCCTCGGGTCATGCAGCCCTGACGCGGTCACCCAAAAAGTTTTGAAAAATCGTTAGCACCCTCCACATGAGTCCCTGTACATCACCTAGACCTCAGTGACCCGCCTCTGCCTCAGCGATGCCAGAAACAAAGTGGAGACAACTGAGCTGTTGAGGGAAATTTGCCAACACTGACCAGAGAAAGTCAATACTGAACGCTTCAATGATGCTTATAGATCATGGCTTCACAGTGATGGGCTGTAACCAGTTTTAACACTCATATTAACCTCAGTATTTGCAGGTCACAACAGTTTTTTTTACCTTTCTGAACAGAAACACTGCCTGCATTGAACAGCAGAGATGATAACTCACTTAACATATATTTGTGGTTCATTTGGGTGTGTCTGTTCATTCATTCACATGTTGGTGTAAATAACTGTTTCCAAATGGATGCCCTGCTAGTCCAAACTACATGCTTATTATCTGTTAGCATTCAATTGTTGGGAGGTTATTTACTCCATAAGTACAAGAGAAGAGAAGGAAACAGCCCCATGGTTGGAATCCCCTCATTATCAATACCAGTCAGTCATCCACACAGGCCTCATAGGATCAATAGTTTTCTACTGTGGAGAAATAATCAATGAGTCATCATGTCCAATTTCATACCCTGCTGCTCCTCTCTGGGTATAATTAAGTTCTCATGCACTTGACACATTATTTTAACCCATTTACAAAAAAAATCTATCACAATGGATGAGTGTGCTTGCCAACTGCTGGATGCTAACTTCACACACCGTCCACCTTTAAACGCCTCTGTGCGACTTGTTATCTGATGTTAGCCATGATGTGAAAAGTTTATTAACTGTATTTTTCAGCTTTACAGAGCAAAACAAACGTTCAACAATACTGACAGTATTTGGTTGAAGAGATTCAGCCTATCAGCTCTGCCCTGACGTTTTTCACTCCAAACTGAACTTTTCACTTGTGACCAACACTACAACCTCCTCATTCTGCCCAGCAGAGCAGGATTGATTCAGTCCAGTCTGTGACAAACACATTGAGGTGCAGTGGGTCACATATTGGGGAAATCCCAATGTGGTTTCCTCTTTTCCAATCAGAAAAATCTATTTTCATTTATACTTCAACTTCAGGACATTTCCTGACATCATGACCCAATGAATGATTCATAATGAAAATAACAAACAAACAAATAAAAACATTTGGTGAAATGTCTGCAATCTGAAAATAAAATCTTAAAATTTATAAAATATACTGTATAATAAAATTAATTACATTATACAATCAAGCATAACATTATGACCACTGGCAGGTGAAGTGAATAACCTGGGACCTGGACTATATAACGCAACAAATTTTTGTTTTGTCCTCAGAGTTGATGTTAGCAGTAAGTGTGAGGATTTGAGTGAGTTTAACAACAAGAACCAAACAGTGATGTCTAGAGGACTGGATCAGAGCATCTCCAGAACTGCAGCTCTGATGGGGTTTTCCTGGTCTGCAGTGGTCAGGATCTATCAAAAGTAGTCCAAGGAAGGACCAGTGGAGAACCAGAGACAGGGTCATGAGAGGACAAGGATCAGTGATGCAGGAGGGGAGTGAAGGCTGGTCCTGGTGGTCTGATCCAACAGACCTGAGGAGTTAATGCTGCTGAAGATAGAAAGGAGTCAGATACCCCAGTACACCTTCAGGGGTCAGAGGTCAGGGTGGTTCTGGTAGAAAATGGGGAACCAACACAATATAAGACAGGTGGTCATGATGTTACGCCAGATCAGTGGTACTCATGCAGTATATAAGTTTAACTGTTTTGGCAATAAATTACCAAACATTTTAGGCTGTCACGAAAGGAGTTGGCCAAATATCTCTTATTCCGCTTGTTACTTCACTGCAGAGCTTTGTATGTGCAGTTTGATATTAGAAGATAAACTAAAATACGCAGCGCAGTGAAGTGTGATATCTAAACTCAAGTCTCAAGCACACTTTCAATGAAGTAGATCACATTCAGCTGTTAAATGTCTGATTTCACTTTGACTTGACCTACTTGTAAATTTATAGATTCAACATTTGCCATGAGGGAGGAGTTTTGCACTTTTTCAATGGTTTATTTAATTTTATTTGTAGAAAAGTCCTATCAAATTCTTTTATATTTTTTTTTACAAATTATTGTTTGTTTTGAAACATGAAAGCACAGAAAGCTGAAATCTCAATCCTTCAGCAGTATTGTTCAGTAACAGATTTTTTTGACTGCTGCACTACATAGGGCAACATACCATTTCCCAGTGTTTCAGGGTCAAGGCAAACAAGCTCACTATGACTGAATATTGATGCACTAAGTTATATTGACAAGCTATGTTTGGAAACTATAGAACTTTCCACATATTGTGCAAAGCAGACTGCAGTACTGCTGTATACACACAATATGATGCCCGCTCTTTGGAAATATACTCTACACTGTTACTGTTATTTCTCTCTATATATTCATCGCACAAAAAACAATACTTACCCTGTTTCTGCAGATTCAATGTGACATAAAATACATTAAAAACATCAAACTTTATTGAAAATACTTGAAACATTGTATAGAGGGTTACTGTTCAGCCTTTGGTCATATTTTACCTGAGTTCAGGTAGGATTTGAATTCCAGTCTGTACCTAATGCCTGTCTCAGTCCAGAAACAGGCCACTCATATTAAACAGGTTTCAATTATAGACTTATGAAACAGAAAACATGCCGTTACTAAACAATATCACTGTTTAATGTTACAGTAGACATGTTTCCAAAAGCTGAATGTTTATGTTTATTTAAGGTTATAAAGCAATATTCATTAGTTATGTCCTGTTGACAGGACGTGACTAATGACATAAAACAATAATGTATCATTAAGCCGTGGTCTGATGGTAAACTAGCTCTTTTGCTTACAGTAGGAAGGAGCAACACCAACATTTCTCACATTAATCTCCTTTTGTTCCTGAGCCAATCAACATGTCCTCATCATATTTGATGTTTAATGCGGCAATACTACCACATCTAAGGCACATCTCATGAATACTGAAAGTTCATTCAACAGGACATTAGCACAAAGTGAAATAAATGATATTTGATTAAAGAAATATTACATGAAATATGACATGACCAGTGTGTTCACTCATTTCCTGATAAGCAATACAAAGAGATCTAAAAACACACATACTAAAAGGGACACATGTTGTTTAATGCAGTTCTGTATTATTCTCTTTTCAAAGGCACTTGTTGCTCTGCACTGTCTCAAAAAACATACCTTGTGTAATGCTACACATAAACAGCAGGGGCACTCTTTCTTTGAACTAATATTCAGCTATAAACGAGAAACATTTTAAAAATTCGAAAAATAAAAAAATACCCCATGCACTACAACATTCTCAAAGTCCCTGAAAGGATGCTTTTCTCTGAAACTCCTCAGTAAAATGCAGCTTCCTGAGTGTAACTTTAAAGTTAAAAAAAAACTCCTATGGTGCTGGGCTCAAGAAGATGTTGAAGATCACAGCAAAGACCACAAAAACCACATAGCCCAGTATACACAGCCAGAAACGAGGGTCTTTGAGCAGTTTCTTGTTGTAAGCGCTGAAGAACACATAGCCGACGGTCATCCCGGCCACAATTCCTGCAAAGTGAGCCACGAAGGACACCTGGGAAACGAGAGTTAGTTAGCCTGTAGGCCAAATAGCCCAAAACGAACAAAGACCTCCAACTGCTGTAATCCTACCTCACACCCAAAAAACTTGCAGGGCCAGTTTAACAACCAAAACAAAGAGTCAACTGAGATAACAAGATGGGAGGGAATAAGGAATCAGGACTGGCATTTAGAAAGACAAACAGGAAGAAAGGACTGCTATGTTTTCAGTTGTTTCATTCAAAATTGAAACTCTTACTGATCTCTTCTTACTGATTTAAAAAATAAGCATATTTGAGAGATAAAAAGTCCTGTCTGTTGGTACACGTCCATACAAAGAGGTATTTATTTTGGAATCAAGTCCCAACAGGAGATACTGATTCTGCCTGTAGCCACAAGCAAATTAAATCCATCACCAAACAGTGTCAGCCCAGGGGAGGTTAGCTGGATTAGCTGGATCACCTGTTTGCTTCTTATTCCTCTCCTGTACAGGGGAATGAATGTCATACCTTCAAACCAGCCTCGTCACTGACAAATCGTCTGTAGAAGGCAAATCCAAAATCTGTGCCGACTGCGGAGAAATAAAGTAATAAATGTAACTGAAATGTGATCACAGCAATTAGAAATATTACAGCATAGTGTGGGTTGAGGAAACACACCAAATATCACTATGGCGAGGATACGAAATACTCCAAGGAGAGGAATCATCTCTCGGAAATTCTGTGAAATGAAATATATGTCATCGGTCATCTCGCGAATATTTTAACTTGTAAATAAAAAAAAAATGTCTGAAACACAATGAAGAGCAGAAATGCCACAAGTTTAAAACGATACGCTACAAAACATAAATACTAAATAAGGCTGTCGAAGTTAACGCATTAGTCACCACACCACAGTCGCTCTCACACAAATTCATACTTTAACGATGCTCTTTGGTAGATTATTTGTTTGCCGAATTACAGCTTCAGAAAAGATGGTTAATCTAATTTTATCAGTGTGTTTGATCGTTAGTTATGACTGTGTTGTTAGTTTCCTTGATTTTTTGAATGGAGTTCATGACCTGCCAGCACCTCTCTGGGAATGCATTCCCAGCAGTTTGTACAAATAGAATTACTGTTGCGGAAGTTAACGTGTTAACGGCAATTAATTATGTTAACGCGCTAATTTCAACAGCCCCAATACAAAACAATTCAATGCATTTAGTAGCTCAGTAACATGTAAATGATCCCTGAAAATACCATTTAGAAACCATTAATATGACATTTATTTTGCTTCTAAACACACTATCTGTTTACCTTTAGACATGTTGACAATGAATTAGACCACCACAGAAAATGTGTTTTCAAGACTCTTGTCCTTTCTTTGCATAAGTTTAGGTCCAGATTATCTAAATCCATCTGTTGTTGTACCACCTAGAAGTGTGGACGTCTTCGTACTTAAACAACAAAGGAAATACTTAAACTGAAATGACCCAGACTGTATATAAACTCACCACCACTGCGTTCATGAAATAGCCTCCTATTAGGGCATAAAC
This sequence comes from Synanceia verrucosa, assembly GCA_029721515.1. Lineage (NCBI taxonomy): Eukaryota > Metazoa > Chordata > Actinopteri > Perciformes > Synanceiidae > Synanceia > Synanceia verrucosa. The sequence continues at coordinate 11,626,760 of CM056557.1, read as the reverse complement.
ACCCCCAGAAGCTCCCACCAAAGCACTGAGAGGATCGAAGATGGAGCTGGACAACGAGCCTGATGGGAAACACAAAGTATCTGTTTGAAATTGCTTCAACACAAACAGGAAAAACCAACTTTAACATGAGTTAGTGCTGGATGTCTGGGTGTATTCACAGAAACAGAGAGTAAACTAGATTAAGCTGCTTGTGTAACCATAGAAACAACTATCAGGGGAAAAAACACAGGTGATGCTCACCTGCCAGAACGCCCGCCAGGTAAACCATTCCCACTTCAAATCCCTTGTGGACCAGTTCCAGCGGGATGCCCAGCAGCAGCTGCATGATCAGGTTTCCCACGATGTGCTCCACACTGGAAAGACACACATGTAGAATGAGCTGCATATACGTGATCATGGAGGTGAGATGTCACAAGATGTTAATCCTGAAAAACACTTCCTAAGATAGCTGGGGATTGTCTTTTGATAAATGCTATTTAAAGAGGAGTAAGTAGTGTTTTTATAGGGGACTGTTTTCAGCTGTAGATTAACACATTTGGTGCACTAGTGAGCATTTGAGATTAACTACAGCGTCCATTTTGACTGCAAGAAATGATCAGTGCAGCTCATTGTTGTGTTTTTAACAGTTTCTGGACAACACGTGTCCACAGCACAGATGGATAACCAATTAACTGTTTTCATGGGATTTGTTGGGAAAAATGTGGAACATCTTATCCTTTAGAACATATCCTGTTCTAGTGCTGCAGAGTGACTGTGACCATTGTTGCTCTTTGCTAATCTAGTTTGCTTCAGTGTAGTCATGGTTTTTGGACTTCCTGTGTTCATGTGGCTTATATACTCATGGTTTTTCATCACATGACTTTGCTGTGTTTTGACAATGTGTCAGCAACTCAGGCGATGACTGTCTGGCCTCTGTGTATCTCTGAAAGCCACTGACGACATAAACACAGTAAGAGCTGCAGTGGTTACAACCTGTAATCTCAACAGAACTGAATCACAAATATTATGAGCCTCACCAAACTGATCTTTACTGCAGTGACACTGTATTGTAACGTGTCTGTGGTTATTTGTTCACTCCCCACAGTGACTCACTGTGTAACTAAAGTTTCTAAATAGGACAGCCCATGCGTACCCGGCGTGGACGAACATGTAGGAGAAAAAGCGCCATGCTTCCTGTCTCTTCTCAGGCTTGTATGTGAGGGGGCTTTTCCAGATGCCTTCATCCAGGGTCACCCACTGCTTCTGAGGTTTCCACACCGCATAGTAGATAAACACTGCCAGCTGATGAAGAGCAAAAACTTTATACACACAAGTCAGTCTTTAAAGAGGACATGTCATAACTTCTTCAGTGCTTGTGTGCATACTTTCGGGTATCTAGCAACGAACTAGCAAACTGTGAAATAAGATGAACCGGGACTGTTTTTTTGTGGGCTGCCATTCAGATTTGGCCCTCCAGCTCACATTCATTAACTCTAGTTAAGTAGAACACATTCAGTTTACATCATCTATGGCTTCAAAACTACCTTTAGGTTGGGTTTATCAGGAGGGGCCTTAAGAAGGAGAATACCTTTAATAGTACACATACATGCTCAAACAGGACCTACACACATTCATTAAACAGAATCCTTGAGTGCAGAGAAAGGCACCTTTAAATATAATGTATTATTATTATTACTAAATGTCAGAGACAGGCACTGAAATTGGTTTAAGACAGATTCAGGTATATTCTGACAGACACCATGGAAAAAATAACAAGAATTCAAACAGAGTATGTAACCATGTTCTAATAGAAAGCAAAGACACAAGCATGAACCTGAAAATGTCCCCTTTAAGACCAGAGATAATTAAGTGTCTAATACATATTTTTTTCACCCCAAAAGCACACTCTGTCCTGGGTTTAGCAGCACCCCCAGTGGAGTTAGGGGCTGAAGCTAAATCCCAAACAGCTGAGAAAATACAGATGGAAAGGATGAATCAGAAATAGATATGATGAAATGTGTTTAACCGACCACTGAAAAGTCCCCAGTGGGATCATACTCTGCAGTCCATACATGTGACTGCCTGCATCTGTGGGAATATGAAGTGATGGCACACTGAGGAGGAAAAACTGCAGCTCAGTGGATCTTCTCTGGGTCAATAAAGTGCCTCCTCCCCCAAATAAGGCCGGCTTGGCTCGGGGCCTTTCTGTGTGGAGTTTGCATGTTCTCCCCGTGTCTGCGTGGGTTCTCTCCGGGTACTCCGGCTTCCTCCCACCATCCAAAAACATGCATGGGGATTAAGTTAATTAGCTAATTTAAATTGTGAATGTGAGTGTGGGTGGTTGTCTGTCTCTATGTGCTGGAGACTTGTCCAGGGTGTACCCTGTCTTTCTCCCTAGGACAGCTGGGATAGACTCCAGCGATCCTATGTGAGGATAAGCTGTAGAAAATGGATGGACGGATGACAGTGGACATCTGTGAGCCACAGAGAGTGAGCTGTAAGCAGGTGTGCAAAAACACCCATAAGACAGAAAGAGAATATTTCAAAAGATTTTCCATGTTTTAAATGTTAATTTAAATGAATTTATCAATCTAAATGCAATCTAAACCGACAATCTCTTTTGCTGCGACGGCTCACAACTCTTATGGCTTCCGGACCCTCCTGTTTGCTTCACATACAGACAATCTTAAACACAGCTTTAAAATTGTAATAAAGACAGCATTCCTCCCTTTAAAGCCCTTTGGGAGCAAAATGAGGCCACAGCATCCCCCGTCTTTTTGCTATTCCAACAAATCACCCACTGATCCTCCACATTCCACTATTTATTTGCCTGAATCTAAAAATCAAAAAGACACATTGGCTTCCTGTTTACGCGTTCAGGAGCTGCATTTCTGAGTCCCACCAGTGACGATCAACTGCACCAGGTCTAACTCGAAGGCAGCCGTTTCACTGACACCATGTCTGCTACCTGCTGGTGAGGACTACACTTTATGAATGAGGACATTCAGGGGAGGCGGCAGCGAGTGAGAACCAAGGAAATGAACGGCCATTGCTGTACAAGAGTCTCTCAGTTCAGTTCAGCCTATTAAAAAAAAACAAAAAAAAACAATTGTTTTCCCAAACGTCATGATTTAAAAATATCCCACCCAGGCCTCTATACCGTCACCTCCATGCGTGCACTGCTAAATGCAATCACAGCAAATCTATACAGTAATTAAAACCCTGGTAGCATATGGCACAAATGTAGGCTGCATGTATAATTAGATCAAAGAATCCATATTAGTTATGCTGGCGTGTGTGTGTGTGTGTGTGTGTGTGTGTTGTGGATGCAGGGCTACCTCTGCAATACTGATGAGGATGATGAAGATGGGCGGCGGGCAGCAGTTGGCTCGTTCCAGGTATTTGCTGCGGGAGTCTTCTGGAAGCATCCATTTCGAGACGGACTGCTGGAACTTGTCACAGCATCCCACCTTTCTGCCGCCGTCAGGCTGCTCAGCTTCAGTCCTGAACGGTTTCCCATCTCGGTCGACGGGGAACGGCTCGTGCAGCTCCAGGTCGATGTCCTCCATCACTGCTCCAGTCCTAAAACAGCAGATTAAATACTCTGAGTCAACACCTCTCTGAGGCAGCATCAACAAAACCTGAACATTATGACCCTCTTGAAGGTAGGATGTGCTAACCTGCTGTGTTGTAGCCAGGTGTACCTCATAACTATTGAGACTAAGACTATCTCATCTGTTTCTAACACACCCATGATTTAAAGTGCTTAAATCCAGAGAGGTCCATCATCTTACATTAATAGAAATGTTGTCACAAGCTAATACATCTGTACTACAAATAGAAAGAACTGGCAACTACAGCTCAAAGTAATAATTTACATCAGCAGCATTTATAGTTTTCTCTTTAAAGTATCAGAAGATAGTGACAAATTCAAGCAGTGATTCCATATCTATGTCTTGTTTTTTCCAAACAACAGTCCAAAAACAGACTCTTCATCAAACATCAAATTCTCACATTCCAGATGCTGGAACAGCAAATATTTTGGCATTACATTACATCATTATTATTATTATGACAATAGTCGCCAATTTCATTTTCTGTTGATCTGTTGATATATGAAATTTACACAGTTTTCTATTTTTTATATCTACTTCTATACATCATAATTCATCACATCCATCGTACAAATATTAAAATATATATTTAATTATTGTGTTTAATTAACATTCATTTACCGCTAGAAATATATATTACTTCCATTTTCTAGTACATAGTGTAAACATTTATTACTATTATTATTAGTTATTCTATTATTTCATTGCTGCTGTTTATTGTTTCTTTCATACTGTTATTTGTTTACCATGCTGTGGCAGGTGAATTCTCCCAATGAGATATGAATAAAACAAACTATTCTATTCTATTGACAGATGGAATAATTCACTAATCTTTGCAGCTCGACCACACACGTCAAAACACCTGTAGACAAAACCTATGAAATGTTCAGAATAAAAATGTATTTCAAGTGGAATTAAATACACTCCTTTAGTAAGACCAGACAATAATAAAATGCACAAAAAGCAGAAGTTTTACACACAAAAACTACACCAAACATGGAATTATATTACTTCCCCTTTTCGACACTTGATTGTTTTAAACTAATATTTCTGTTTTGTCTCAGAAATGAGATAAAAACACAGTACAGTACTAGTCACAGCAGCCTGTTAATGAGCATTTCCTGTTTACTGGGCGTTGCTGGTGAAAATAATAATGAAAAGGATTTTGTGGGATACAAACTATTCCTGACCAGCTCAAATAAATGCATGTCCTCTCCTCTTCTCTGTTGTTAGTTCTGAATGAACTCGTCGTAACTTTGGCCTGTACTCACCTAAAGCTTCAACAGGAAGAGGGCAGATGGCTGCAGACGGTCACACACACGCATCAATATTGATTCAACTAAACTAATTTAACAGCTCAGGATGTGAGCTGAGGACTGCATGAGGAGCAGGTAGAAGCAACAAATACGGAACAACAAGGAGTTCAACAGCGCTCTTCCATGTTTTCAGACAAGCAGAGGAGCTCCTTCTTCAGCCGACCGTCACTGCGGGACCAGGGAGGGAAAAAAAGCAGTACTTGGAGATAATTATAGAGCTTTGGTTGCTTTTCCTGCAGGACGCTTCCTTCCTCAGCACAAACAGCCCACTGCTGCTCCTGTCTTCCCCTCTGCTACAGGACACTTTCACAGAAACACAGTGAAACCCAGTGATGTCTGCAGAAAGCAACAGCCTACCTGCTTCCCGGTGCCACACCTGGGATCAGTGACGTCACAGGAACATAATCCAGATCAGCTCGACTCGCCCACACAGAAACACAGACGGTCAACGGTCCAGGTGATGAAGGGCATACAAGCCGCCATCTTTGATCCTCAGTGTCATATGTTCAAATATTACACATGGTCTAATTAAGTAAAGCGCACTGAGGTTAAAGTCCCACTTTGATATAAATGTTGCATTACTGGATATGAGCCACAAGGTGGAGGTAGAGGTCACAGGAAAAGAGCTGTGGTAACAAAATGGGCAGTTTCTCGTTTATGATGAATAAATGAATAAAATGTTTTTTTCTTATATTATCAGCAGGTGGTGCAGCACCTCTGTGTATTCTGACTCCTTTCTATCTTCAGCAGCATTAACTTCTCTGGTCTGTTGCATCAGACCACCAGGACCAGCCTTCACTCCCCTCCTGCATCAGTGATCCTTGTCCTTTCATGACCCTGTCTCTGGTTCACCACTGGTCCTTCCTTGGACCACTTTTGATAGATCCTGATCACTGCAGACCAGGAACACCAGAGCTGCAGTTCTGGAGATGCTCTGATCCAGTCCTCTAGACATCACTGTTTGCTTCTTACTGTCAAACTCACTCAAATCCTCACACTTTTCCATTTTCTTGCTTCTAACATAAACTCTGAGGACAAAAATGATCATTTGTTGCCTTATATAGGATTCATGAAGAAGAGATAATCACAGTTATTCACTTCACCTGGTCATAATGTCATGCTTTATCGGTGTTGTACATTAATACTAAAGTAGTAGACATAACAATGAACCTGGGGCAGAATCCCTTTCCGAAAACATTTTACTTTCACCTTTATTTTACCAGATAAAGACCCATTGAGTTCAAGATCTCTAACACAAAAAGGCACAAATTAAAAAAAAAAATCTCCAAAATAACCCAACTCAAACAACCACAATCTTCATGGACCTTCTGGTGCAATAGCTGACAATTACTTATTTTTTGAGTGCCATTGACGTGTTTTTTTTTTTTTTCCCCCCAGCGGATCGCCGATCGCAGTCTCCCACAGCCTGTGAGTAATACTGGAGCTTCTGGGAGATGTAGTCAGAGCATAAAGAGACATTATACGCCACAAAACTCAAAGCAGGAGGAAGTGGAGATGATCACAACTGAGAGCTAAACAGACAGATTCTGGACAAAAAGTGGCATTTTTTGGTGACATTGGCCTCTACTCTACCTCTGATAATACAAGAATGGATCTAAGTTTTTTTTCATGATGAAATAGAAAGTCTCTTCTTTCATTTGACATATTCAGTGTTTTCAGAGCCATAATACAAAATATTCTGTGGGTCTTGAAATATGACTCAAAATGGGCAAAAAAAAAAAAAAAAAAAGAGTTATTTTGTGTATTTAATATCAGAAAAAAAAATTAAAAAATGGTATCTGCAGAAAAACTCAGATTGGCATTTTTATGTAAGAAACTGTCTCGGAATATAATCAAAATAGAAATGTGTCTCATTTGTGAATTCAACTATTAAGCAAACAAGATATTTTAATCACAGAACTTTTATTTTTTCCAAAAGGGAGAAAAATCCACATTCTCAGGTAAAAGAGTTGTGAAGTGGGAGGGGAGAAAAAGGGGAACAACGTGAGAAGCAGGAGCCATTAAATACAGCTGCTGGTAGGTTATACAGAATGATCACATGAGCCAATAAGCTTTTCTACAGCGCCGCAACAGATTTGACACAGATCTGCTTTAGTCAGGATTTCTAGAAAGAACAAGAACAAAAAAGGGTCAAAAAAGATGGGCTTCATACATAAAAGAATCTGAAAGATGTTAAACTAACTTTTGGCCAGCAGCAATAGTTTTGAAGTAAGAAATTTGGATTAAAAGGAGGATAAACCATGGCACCCGAACAGTTTGAGGTTGGAGCAGGAAGAGTGGTGGGAAAGGGAAATAAAATGAAACTCAAAAGGAAGGAGGGGGCAGTAGAAGAGCAGCCGTCTTGTGAGAGGAAGCTGGGATCTCATCGTGGTGAGTTCAAGAGACATCTGAAACACATAAAGGTTGATATGTAGTCAGATATCAGATCAGCTCTTTGAAGTCAGAACACAGATTAAACAAGAAAGGCCTTCTTCCTTGTTTAAGATACTTACAACTAGCAGGCCGGGCTCCATATCTTCGCATGATCTGGTCTTGTGTGAATTTCACAAAAGATTCATATTGTTCTGGAAAGAGATGAAGATGATGGTGAGGATGTGTGCAGTGGATTCAAACACTGCCTTTGAATGAACATCTTCTACACTTTTGGGTGGCAAACGACAAAACGTTGCATCAGTAAGTTCACAAAACTTTTCACAATTCCTCTTAACTTGAGCTAGCTTACGTCATCATTTTGCAAAACCTCAGATTTCCCCCATTTGCACCAAAACGACAAGCCAGCATTTCACCATTTAGACTGTAGACGCTCTGTTTTCGGGGTGAGCAAAACGCCAGCTCAGTGGGTATGGAGGGCCAAAACAACCCACAACAGATTGAACAGACGTCATGTGGACATACTCTGAATGACCACAGTTTTGCTTTGGCTGCTGAGCAACATTCAAAGGATCTTTATTGCACTTGTTTCCTGCCAGTTTACAGTCTTGGCATCTAGAGGCATAATATAAACTCATAGATGGGAACAAAGGGGCACGGTGGTGTAGTGGTTAGCACTGTCGCCTCATAGCAAGAAGGTACCGGGTTCGATTCCCGGCCCGGGGCCTTTCTGTGTTCTTCCCATGTCTGTGTGGGTTCTCTCCGGGTACTCCGGCTTCCTCCCACCATCCTAAAACATGCATGGGGATTAGGTTAATCCCCATGTGAATGTGAGTGTGACTGGTTGTCTGTTTCTATGTGCCCTGCGATGAGGTGGCGACTTGTCCAGGGTGTACCCTGCCTTTCACCCTAAGAGAGCTGGGATAGGCTCCAGCCCCCCCGCGACCCTATGAGGATAAGCAGTAGATAATGGATTGATGAGAACAAAGAAGCCGGCAGTACAGCCATTATCAGTGATGACATGAAAATATAGTAATAAAAGGAGGGAGCAGGACGCTTCTCCTTGCACAGTGACACTGTAAAAAGTTTTATTCATTTTTTAATCTTTATTACCTGCAAGTTTTGTGTTAAGAATCTGTTCATACTCCTCCCGGATCTTCTCCTCGTGGTCTTTAAGCAGCCGCTCACACAGGTAGCTCACTTGCTTCAGTGTAAACGAGGGCTGGTCCTTCCTTGAGGCACCTGTGAAACACAAAATGAGACGGGCTGTGAAAATGCTGACTCACCACAAGCTCCTATAAAACCGCAAGTCACGGTGACAGAAACGTCCCCTCTCCAGAAATAGGTGCTCGGCCAGGTGCGAATTTACAGCTTTGCTTTCTGTCGTTCCTCACCTCTGCCAGCCGACAGGGTCATGCTGCACTAATGTGTCTCCCCTGTTGACTGTCACTGTGCAACTGGAGCCAGCTCTAGCTAGGCGATCCTTTACCCAGTGGTCTCTGAGGTCTGCTGTGAGTCGTTAAGACTAAAATGTTGGTAAATCACAGGGAGGATGGCAGGCAAGAGGATGAAGGTGTAATGGCTGTCTCAGAGACAGAAAGAGCCGGGTCAGTAACAGTGTGATGTATGAGACCATCTTGCAGAGTGAGAAGGGGGAGGAAAAAAAAAAAAAAACAAAAAAAAAAAACAGCAGACACTGGAGGCCTGGGGCTTGCATTACATCTCAAACTGAAAACAGCCCAACTGTGCTGAGCATATCAAATGTTTATGATCGTATAATCTATGATGAACACACATTTCAGTTGCCAGTGTAGCAAGTCATTTATTCAGCTTTATATGTTTTTCAGTAAATAACATGATTGTAAAAATATTAAGTTATTTGTATGTACCAAGAATTGCAGTTGCAGTTTTCTTTTCTGGATTTAATCTTCTCAGATATAGACCGTACAGCATCTGGATTTACTGACTGGCTTGCAAAGAAAAGGCTGCATCACCTCTTCGTTTTTGAGCTTTTTGCACTTCATACGGGTGTGATTTCTTTTCCTTTTAGATGTGATGAAGTATGAACACGCTCCATCTGAAACACATCCGTTACACATTGACAGTGTTCTGAAAGAACAATAAAGCAGACTTATCTTAACAGGATATGAACAATCTCAGATGAGAGACACAGCTCCATTTCAGGAGTGGGCTGGATTTGGGACAAACAAACTATAAATCCTTCATAAACTCACATCTGGAATCACAATCCCTCTGCTCGTGTGAATAGTAGTCCTCTTGAGACTTGAGTTGGGTCTTTTGGCAGGACTTTCACAACGATACAACCTTATCATTCATCATTTTTAAAAAGACTAGGCTGATAAAAATATTTCTTTTTAATGGTTTTGATGTCTGTTTGTCAGCTCTCATGTCAAGAACAAAGCAAAGCATTTGTTATTTAAATCACAGAACAGAGGTACAACACCCTCATTCAACTCAAACTGATCCAAACATGACTAAAATGTAAACGGTACTTAAAAAAAAAAAAAGAAAAGAAAAAAAAAGAAAGAGTTGGTTAACTGGACAGCATGGTGGTTTGAATGGTGGAAGAACTAACAAAATGGCACTAATATAGGGTCATGTTGTAGCCATTAGAGCTGCACATGACCAAAAGATATAAAGATAACACCTTTGGCGTAAAAGCCATAAAGATTGAAAGTGTGTGTGTGTGTGTCCAACAGTAAATCCTCCTACCTGGTGGGGAGCTGGGAGCGTTGAGAGAGGAACTGGGGCTGGGGGCATCAGTGGAGCTACAGGCCTCGGCCTGGTTGAAGGCCCCTTCCAGCTGCCGTCGCCTCTGGATCCGGCTGTACTCCTGACGGAGGTTCTGGAAGATCTGCTCTGTGGGGAGCAGACAGAAACAAGGACACAAACTGTTTAAACCAGGACAGAGGACACCCTGTGGCAGTTACTACGTGTGCTCCCAGTGGGTCACATTCAACTTTCTCACTTTGTTAATCGGATATCATTATGTGCCACATAATTGAAAACTTTGCTTATTGTAATGAAACCCCAAAAACGACATACTTTCAAATGCATAATGTGTTGTCTTTATTTTGAATGTCAAAAGGAATTAGAAATCTATCAGTAGTTATTTGTCCCTGTTGTCTGATGCATGAAAGGAAATCCACTGAATGAATCATTATTGTCATTAGTTTAGTCTTTAATGTGTGTGTGTCCAAAACCCCATTCATACAATGGTGACCACATTCCAGCATAAATAAAGACATGGGAAGGCCTAATCATCCACAGAGCTCTAAAACCAAACTAAAGCGATGCTGACTTCCTCTGTGCTGTCTCTCTTCTAACATGGGCTCCAAAAAACAATCGTGGCAGGAAGCAGAGGCGTGACACACTGACATGTCTACTACAACTGTAACCAAACACTCACATGCGCACACACAGCTGACTTAAGACACACTTTCTGATCTTGTGACCAAATCACTTTCACTTCTCTTCCAAAAGTTTTTGACGTCAACATCACTACAGCTGTGACAAAGTAAAAGCCTCTCATTCTTCTGAGGCCTTATTTAGTGGTATTTAATGGATGCTTGAGGTTTTGGTGGATGCACAAAATAAACTGTAATTTGTGTGGAAAGAGTAAGTAAGAAGATCACCCGCACATGTACACAAAAATTTATATTAACGGTAACTGAAAGCAGAATTTTTGGTAGATCACTGTCACAATCAGTTAATCCACCTGATCTGTAAATAAAGACTCGGAACTCGTAAATTACGACTTACGAGGACAACGTGAATGCAGCATTAGGTGCTAACAAAGTAGAAGGAGGAGGAGTGATGTCAGCTGTGTGGCAGGATTATTCATTCAAGTCTGAAAAAGACATTGCAGCCGAGTGCAAAAAAATATCCAGGGTCGTCTAATTTATTTTTCATTAATTCTATTCATTTGCAGAATATGCTTATGTTTAAGTTAAATTAGTGGCTATTTTGCACATTTTTGTTTTTACTGGATTTATTGAGGGTCTTTTTAAAATATTTTATTCAATTGTAGGGTATTCTTATGTTTAAGATTAAACTTTATGAAGTGATTAATCATTTCTCAGACATACTGTTGCTGACTATTGTTCTCTGGGTAATATCACTTGATCAAGCCTTTTCTAAAATTTCATACTACAAAATATGTAGCCCCTGCTTGTTTTGGCTGGATACAGTCTGTGATAACAAAATGAACTATTTTATAGTATACTATAATATACTAATTTAACTATATTTAGGGTAGCTAGCTACAACATCTGAGATGTATGTTAGCTTTTTTATGAACCAGAGCAGATCAACATAATGCATGTCACAAAAAGTGCAAAAAGTCATGTGGTGTCAAGTTTATGAAGAGGTCACAGAAGAATCAAATCTGTCCCTGCTTCTAAATGTTACCACGTTATTAGACAATGCCAAAATGAATAGAGACAGTTGTTGCCTGGGTACATTTATCATGTCTAGCTTTTATAATGTGAAAATGTGTTGCTTTTCTTAGTCTTATGTAATTGTACATTGAACATTTTGGGGTTTGGAATTACTGGTTCGATTTAAAAAAAAAAAAAAAAATCTAAAATAATCGCTAACATACTTAACTCTTAGTTAAACAAGTAAAGATCATAGATATGTAGATAATATAATCGAATACAGGTTCTTGTAAAAAGCAAAGGCATTTAAAGAAAGTGGTTCAACCTTAATTTATTCATTGTACTGTATCATTTCAAATATGTATAATGTTCTTAGGATGAAACGTGCGCTGCAGGTGCTATAACATGTTAAACATGGCTCACTGTCAGCAGAGTAAAAAAAAAAAAAAAAAACTGAGAAAAACAACATGGGCTTAAATAAAGCTGATAACCAAATGTAGGAGGGACTTTATCTGACTATTCACACAGTGGGTGAAGTCTATACATGCTGCGCCTCTGTCTGGGGAACCATGCCTCGTTTATCTCGGGTGGAGAAGCCTCTTCAGTCTGCTCATCTGCTCAGCTGATCTTGTTTGGGAGGGAAGGAAAGCACAATCTTCCTTTCTTGAGTCATTTTAAGAAAGCTGTCTTGCTGTATGCAGCCTCTGAAACCTTCCGACATTAACAATGCAGGACACCAATCTGACAGGCTGTTTATTTCACTACTACAGGGGGCTTTACACTAAAGCCCCTTTCACATTGCACAAAATACTTGGGTCGTCGCATGATTTAGTCCTACGTCATTCTTGGGAAACCAACCGATCGTGGAATCTCGGTGTGAACTATGACTGTATTTATATACAGCTTGTGCAGCAATCTCACACACCTTTTTTATTGATTAGGGCAGTAAGCATTAATACCAGTACTAGTATTAGTACTACACTGGGTTTGTACACTTTGCAAAAGGGACAAAACTGCAATGCACTAAACAACAATGTGACTCGCTAATGTCCATGCTGTCCATTTTTTACCTCGCTGTGTCACAGTGCACTTGATGTAATGATGACGTTGTCAACGCAATGACGTATGGGAGGGAGGAAAAAACAGGCACGTAGCTCTCACAGCTGGAAGTCAGACCCGCGGCAGCCAGCAGTGGTGGGTCAACCCGGGTTTGAAAATCCTGAGTGGACCCGCTAATTTCAGTGTGAAAGCAGTATTAATAATAAAGCCATGTCACTGCAGGGACAACAGCATCATTCCCAGGCCACAAAGGGGCTGAGTCAGGGACTGAAAAAATTAGTAGACAAAAAAAGATTAACAGTTTTGATAATCAATTCAAAATGTATTCTTGTGGAAAAGCGCAACACTGAATGTATGTTTGGCAAACAATGTGACAAGTCGAGGAATATTGTGATTCTGAATTTATAGAGATATACCATAACATTTTAATAGCAGTGTATTTTCTGTTTTCTTATTTTCTGGGAGGTGTGGGGTTGCATATCTTACCGCCTCACCAGTTTCCAAGAGGAAACCATGCATTAGAAATAGGGGTGCAATGATTAGATAAAAAAAAAAAAAAAAATTCAATAGTGAAATTCATTGCAGACAAATTCATTTATTGATAATAGTTGTGATGTCATTTCTCAGATTTTTCCAGCTGTAATCAAACATGCGTGAGACAGCACGACCAGTGACTGGCAAGCAAATGAAAAATTGCTGCAACAACACCACAAGCTAAAAGATTGAAAGTCTGGGAACATTTCTCCCTAAACACATTAAAGACACATGCAACAGGTGTGTGATGAGGCAGCATCGCATCATTAACACTGTTAATATAGTCAATAGATTAGTCGACTATCAAAATAATAGTTAGCTGCAGCCCTAATTAGAAATGGGAACGCAACACACTGTGTAAACAGAATATGTGAACAAGTGAATAAGAGTGAGCAACAAGCTTCTTCCAGAGAGAACAGAAACAACCACAACTTTATTTGTACCATACTTTTGTATCATTTTATCGTGTACTGTTGTATATTTTACGCAGAACTACAGTTGTGAACACTGCCAACAAGGGATTATTCTGTAACAGCCATCTAAACGGAGTGGGTCCAGTTAGATATCACTACTCCTGAGCACATCTGACTGAAAAGTGAAAACCCTCTCTGGCCACCCATCAGTTCCAGCCCTGCCAACTACTAGTAACTGTGAGTGCTGCTCGGCAACAATGACCCTACCACAACCAGGCCAAGCAATCAATCACAGAGACTTCCGGGAGCCAGGGGAGCACAGTGGAGAAAGCCTTGGCTAAAAGGCTTAGGCACAGGCCAAACAACGGATACGTCAGGAGATCGGCCAGATAGATCGGACGTGGTGGTGGTGGAGAGAAAACAAAGCTGACTCATTTCATTTCACCCTCCATTGCTAAAGATTGTGGCAGGGGCTGGGAGGTGGGTTTCAAATGTCTCCAACTGCCAGGAAGTAGCTTGTTATGTATTATGGGTCATCTGAAAAATGTCCTTCTGCAGCACAGAGCCCAGTTTGGCAGACAAAGGAAATAGCAGCTAAATAAAGAAGTATCAACAAAGCAAAGCTTGCTACTAAATAATGCATTATAGCCTGACTGTCGTGATTTTTGTATAATCAGATCTGTTGGGACTCATGTAGTGTCTAGTAGTATAATAGTCATTGTACTTCCCCTGACTTTATCTAAAGTGTAAAATAGAAATGCAACTCTTTCAACTGCTCTGTGTGCGTTTAACACTAATATTCATAGGGCTGTTTCTCACTACTGCTTGTTGTTGTTAAAGTAGTCACATGCAAATTTACTTCTTAATTTTTTGCAAAATTCAATCTGCCAACCATTCACCCACATTTAGTGGCAACGGGTAAAAACTACAGCTCATCCCACCACTTTGGCAGACAAGGAAAACAATAAGAATAGGAATAAAGAATCAGTTCCCACTGAGAACAATTTCCTAGTCCAGTTCCTTGGCATTTCATAACTTTAAATTAATTTTCATAAATTTCTTCTCATGACTTTCAATTCCTCTGCTTTTTGACAGTTACACATGCAGTGACACACACTCACACTATTCCGTGTTTGTTTGCAGGGAAAAAAAAAAAAAAATTGCAGCTGCTACTACGTTTTGGTAATATCATGAGATTGAAAATGTTATTCCTTCATTTACTGAATAAATTTCAAAAGTGGCAGGCAATGAAAAAAGTACATATCACACCCTGCGCCCAACTCAGGTTTCAGGTCTGAACTCTCCGAGCTGTAGATGTGCTATAAGTCAACCAGTCCAGGCTTTTAGCATAACAAGATGTCCCATGAAAACACCCGACTCATCTGGCAGGGGATTTTCACCAAAGCACAAGCCCAGACTGGCAGCACAAGAATGAGGCAGTAGAGTGATCGGTGATAATTATCTATAGATACCTTGGCAGAGTCAGATTCCTGTCTCTCTCTCTCACACTCACACACACACCACAAGCAAACCTGACTAGCTGGAAAGCTTGTGTGGGCAGAGACGGGTGGGAGGGATGACAGCTGACCTTTCACTAAATACAAAACTGCTTTCACTTGGCAAACCACAGCAGAAAGGCAGACTATGCGGGACCACTCCGGTGAGGGGCCACCTTCTGGGTGAAGGTGAGTATCATACCCGCTATCTGGACCTCATGTCTGCAGCAGATGAAGCTACATTACTTCATCTTTGCAGCTACTGCGCTGTAATTCAGCTCAGCAGGCAGGTTCAAGTGGTGTATTGGATTCTTAACACAAAGTCAAAATAAGCAACATCAGAGACTGGAAAACCTGGAAAAAGTCATGATTCATTTCTTGTACTAACATAAACATAGGTCCAATACACTATGAATACTACTCTGTAAGGAAACAATAACAATCATGTCAGATTGGCTAAACAGTGTGAGCAATAACAGGGGAAAATGAAAGTGTGTCTTCACCTCCAGGCATCTGTAAAGAACAGCCCTCTACCTTCTCAGAAACAGCACACCTCTCAGTCACACAGTTCACTAGAAGCAGAGACGCTTGTAGTTCACAGGAAGCCAACTGTGACACCATCTCCATCTACATACCTACATGTATGTGTGCATGTTATTGCTCTGAGCAACCCACCCCCTTTTTTTCCCCAATGATGCATGTTTTTTTCTTACAGTGCAAAAACAGCAACAACTGAGAGACCATGACTTGGAAATTGTCTCTATAAACAACATAGCAAGAACATGGACAAAAACAAGCTCTTTGTCCATAACATGCCAAACTGTAGAGATGTAGTGGATCAACTGCCCCAGTCTCAGTCAATTATGTTATGGAAATAAGTTGATATTTAACTGGATCAACTGAGGTTAAGAGATTCAACACAGAGCTACTCTTTCTTTCCAAGCAGCTCTTAGCCAACAAAAACTGGTTATGAGAAATGCATCCACGCATTTCCAATCTCTTCACTGTAAACAGGAGGACTAGCCAGCACCACAAGCTGGCTAGCTGCTGTTTATAATGTGTTGTGTTACATATGCAATGACTTCTAATCACTGGGGAGCACATAATGACAATTTAGGAACCTGCATTGGCACAGATAGTACAGCAGTCTCCATCTTGAAATCCTCTCATATTTCACAGCAACTAATGATCAAATAAATTCAAGGACATCCAGCAAATGTTTTAATTAAAATTCAAAAAGTATAAGGATTAGGCCCCACTGCTATCACGCTGCCCTATCTGAGTGACTGGCACATGCAATAAGGCAGTGCAGACATCGAGGCAATTATCTGGGGTGTGCTAGTGTGCCCCACACCCGTCCAATGCTCACAGCAAAGCCTCTCAAGTCAAAGGGAGGGTAGATGACAGACATAAAAGGAAATGAACAATGCCTCCCAGGCCTGCAGAGGAATAGAACTGGCAGTGGTGCACAATGGTAACCCCCCATTTCAATGCAAGACAATTGTGGCACTAAAGCCAAGGAACATTACCCAGTCAGCCCCTAATTAGCAGCCTGCCATGATGTGCCTGCTGCTGTGATGCCATTTGTCTTCTCAGGAAAGCCAACAGGCTAAATTGTCACCCATGTGTTGAAGCACAAGCTTTTGTTTGAATCCAGCCAGTTGTCAAATACATGTTTCATTGATTGCATTAATATATTTAATGGCAGCGATAGTCCATAACGTCTTTATCGTAGCAGATAGTACAAAAAAAGCTTAAGAGCAGTCGTGTAGCTGTATTGAATGTGACAGAACTAGAATTTTATTTAGCTATGCAAAACTTTGCTGCTATTTTTTCCAGAGAGAACTCGACATTAGGGTAAGCTATTCAACAATACAACAAGCTGGCAATATGCCACCAACGAACACATAACGTTAAAGAAACTCCCCTTCTTTGGTGCATCATTTGATTTTTTTACGGTTTGTAAAAGGACACAAACTTGGCGACAACGTTACGGTTCCTGACGTTAGCTTCGCTAAGCTAACGTTTAGCCTCCAACCCCCATTCTGATTCTCTCAACTACCTAGCTATCCATTCCACTCCACCCAAACCCCCTCCCCCATGACACCCACCCTGAAACGCAGGAAAAAGAAAACGTAAATTCGGGTTTGATTTTATACCTGGGGTGAGCCTGTGTTCGCCTCCTATTGCCGGAGGAGACATCGAATGCGCTGGGCTGTCGACTGGAGTACGGAGGTTGCATCTTTGCGGGGACGGAGTGCCAGGAGTCCCCGGTAGTGGATTGCACCTTCTCCGCTTGGGAGACTGGGGGCTGAGAAGGGCCTCAAACTCCATCGACCGTTTTAACGTTGCTCCACAAGCCATGTTAGCTGAAGAAAACGGACAAAAATAAGTTGGAAAATGACCCTCAAAAACTGGGGTTGGGCGCTCGTAGTGTGAACGTTAAACGCAGCTTGTATTTCTTGCTTAGGTTTTGAGCCTTCTTCTCCACACAACAACGGATTTTCTCCTCTGAGTACTAGTACGCTAACTGCCGACTCTGCCTGCTGAATTTTTAAAACGTCACAATGGCAGACCGTACCATTGGTGGAAAGAGGAAGGTTCGTGAATATTTACAGCAGATTATATTGTATATTTAACTGATTTAAATCATAATTGCTATCAAAACGTACTTTTTACAAGTATATTTAATAATTACTGAAATAAATTTTGATTATTTTTTTCTTTTTCACCGTTTAAGCGCTACAATTATTCCAAACCACCCCTATCATTGTTATTGATTGCTTTCCGTTGAACTCAAATTGAAGGTTCACGAGACGTCTGGTGGTGGTGTTCAGGTGAATCAGGAAGATTACAAATGAACTACTTCAGAATGCTTTTGGACTTTAATTTCCTTCAGTGAAGACATATTTAATTAATATATTTACTAATTAGCAACTTTACCGTTAGAACTAAAGGCAAACTGTGGCCATACGGCTCTTCAACTCCTGCTCACAGAGGAAGACTCACATTCACTACCTTATCTACCGCATACCTGCACACTATTTTCAGTAGCCTATACACATTTTAGTTTATATTTATATCTATGCTACTGGGTAGCTGAATTTTCCTCGGGGTTAATAAAGTAATCATCTATCTATCTATCTATCCATTATTCAGGTTTTAATTCAGCTCCAGTGTTTCCCAAAGGTGGCTTTTTCCTCAATTAGGGTCTCCGTGCATGCAAGTGTGTGTGTGTGTGTGTGTGTGTGTGTGTGTGTGTGTGTGTGTGTGTGTATTTATTGGGGGTTATCTACAATAGGCCTACATATACTTTTTTTTACAATAGGAACTGTTTTGGCATGGCTGCAGTGGGACATAGTTTCTGATCAGCAAAGTGCTTGCACACACACACAACACAGTTATATCGTAAGTAGGCTAAATATTACTTTCTGATCTTATCCTGCTTTGTTTTGGCCACATGCACCGTACCACTTATATTCTGTCACATGCAGTAAACGACTGTTGCAATCACTGTAGTCTGTTGCTTTCATTAAAACTGTCATTGTCCAACACTTTTACCTGAGTATCTTGGCTTTGGATGCATAATAAATTACCATAGATCAATACAAAGAAAAGTCATTGCTGTAATTTAATAACCAATTGGAAGAACGAAACATGCACGCAGGATGCTGTTATGCAGTATTTATTTGAACTTGCTGAAGTATAAGTGGTAAAGGATAACAAGCTATTGTATTCTTCATTGTCCACTGAGATTTTTCACTAAATACAGCAGAGGACAAATTCATATATAACTGTATTCTTTAGTATGTATGTTGAAGAATAACATAAACCCGTTGCCACATATATGATGACTTTGGCTGCTGTTTGAGATGCTGTCGAATTGTATAGTGAGAGGTGTTTGTAATATTTAGTCTACCCTCATTACCAATGCCATTGTATAATAGCCTATAATCCATTTTATCACATTTTTTTTTTATGAAAGTAAAAGGGCTGTTTTATTAAACCTGACAATAAACTGAACATGATCATTGTTGTTTTTGGGAATAGTGTCCAGTGTTCATTCCCCATTTTCTCATCTCCTGCCCCTCCAAAATTATGATTTTTTTTTTGGTTGGTTTTCTGGCATCATAGACTCCAATTCTACAAAGACTCAACCAGAAGATAAATACAGAGATGGGGACATGCATTTTACAGATCATTGCAGACTCCAGACTTTCAAACTTTTTAACCCTTGATCAGCATTAAGGATGACAGGTCAGTAAGATTTACTTATGAAATTTGATGATGGAATTGAAATGAAACATATAAATAGTCAAAAATCGAGTGTGGTCAAGCATTATCTTTAATCGGTTGATATGGTGGTTGAAACATGTTCTGTCTAGTATGTGCGTCTGTGAGTTTAGTGTATGTCACATACAGTATGTGCTCTACAGCAGCTGCCAGTTGTCACTATAGTGCAAAGAGCGTTCTAGTGTCTATGCTTGTTCTCTTCCTGGCATGTGCTCCATTTACCTCGGCACACTGCTTGGATTCATGTGGTGAACATTGTGTGAAATCCTCCCGTGCATGGGCCTTTTGTGGAGTCCTGGCATTCATGTGCAGATGGGATAGGAAATGCACAGGGTCCTCTGTCCCTGAACGCTCAGGGACAAATACTCAAACACAAACAAGCATATGAACAACTAAATCCACTTTCCTACCATGAGGTGAAACCCAGAAGTTAAGTCAGCACTTCAGTTCACCGTACACAGTATGTCATAGGAGTGAGAGCGGTTAAAGCACTGGAATGGGAGGTGGACAGGTCAAAGGTTATAGGTTAGATGGTCACAACAGTCCAGTCCAACACTAAACCTATTGTCTGTCCTGAGCCAAGGCCCAAAGGCGAAAAACTTTAGTACCACTGGAATCAATGTTACTATTGTATCATTCTAACTGTATTTTAAAATCATACTTATTGTTGTCTTATTGATTTAATGTGTGATTGATCTTTAATCTACGATGAAGTTGTCTTATTGATTTAATGTGTGATTGATCTTTAATCTACGATGAAGTTCTTGGTAAATATCTGTTTTTACAACCAAATCATGTTGCCAGACACGAGTCAACTCATTTTATGATATTCAGCTGCTGATTGTTCACCACTTCTGAGACTGAGTTAAGTTGGGTCGTTCTGGCCCTGGGCATCTCATCCTCAGAGACAGCAGTGCAGATGTTGTCTTCTTTGGAGGGTAATCCTGGGGTTAAATGCTCTGTGGATTTTTTACATCTGCCAGTCTGACACAGCCGTAGCAACTGCAGAAGAGCAACTCGTAGCTCTCGACAGCGCAACGCATACAGCAGTGGATTGACTGCAGAGTTGACCAGGCAGAGGGTGCTGCAAAAGGCAAACGCTCTCTGCTGGGTGTGGGTCAGGAGCACAGAGACATCAGCCAACATGAAGGAGAGCGCAGGAAGCCAGCAGCTCACTAGTATGAGTAAGATAAGGCCAAAGGTGCGAGCCAGCCGGATATCCATCCTCATACGGGCCTGGCCTGTCCCTGCTGCTCCCTGGAGGCTGTTCATGGAGGACTCATGGCGGTGGGCTTTCCACAGGATAAGAGTGTAAGCCCACAAAATGAGAGCCAGAAGCACCAGTATGAAGCTGGTCCAGCAGGCCAGATAGCCCTGGTTGATGTAGGGAAACAGACGTGAGCAGGGTGGAGTGAGCCCTGTGGGACACCTCCAGCCCATCAGAGGCAGGAAGGAGATGAACATGGTGGCGCTCCAGAGGATCAGCAGGCTCAGTAGGGCTCGCCGGCGGGTCAGCAGCACCTTATAGCTGGAGGCCTGGTGGATGCAAAGGTAGCGGTCCAGAGCGGTCAGCAGTAAACTCCCTACAGAGCTGGTGAAGGCCATGGTGACACCACCTAATTTGAAGAGGTAAGCAGTCGGGCCATCACTGCGGCGAAAGAGGTGAAAGTCCAGGAAGCTGGTGGTGAAGAAGCAGCTGGCGAAGACGTCAGCCAAAGCGAGACTGGCGATGAACAGATACGAAGGCCGTTGACGCAGGGTGGACGTGGCAGCGATCACTCCTAACACCAGAGCGTTTTCCAGCAGTGTGATAGGACCTGCCAGGAAACAGATGGAGCCGATGGCTGTCTTCTCAGCCTTGATGAGGACCATGTAGCACTCCAGATTCTCACAGGACCTGTTTACTGTGAGAAAATCACAGGTTTGTATGAGGACAGATTTGAGTGGGCAAGAGTATAACACTACAACATTATAAATGCACCCTTAATATTACATTTGCAATGCAATGTATTTTTTATTATTATGTGATGCTACATACCCATTTGTGACGAGGTGTTCTCTTTGGCCTCTGCGGGTACTAAAGCAGTGGAGTCCCCCCATTCCTCCATTTTACCTGTTACTGTATGGGTCAGAGCTAGACTGTAATTACGAAATAAAGTAACCAATATAATTATGTTATTCATTAATATGTGTGTGAAGAACAAGACTGAGAAAATAATTTCATACAACAAATAAAATACTCTGATTTCATCCACGTTTTTTGTGTAATTATTTGATTGATAACAACTTTTTTTACATTAAGTGGATGAGACATGGCAACATCCCATGGATAAAATAGAAAATATGATGTCATTTTCTCTCATTGTCAATATTGAACTTGGCACTTAAAGGGAACATTAACATTTGCGAGTCAAGACAGAAAGCATTTAGAGGTTGGCAAACAGACAATGATCATTACAGTATCTGCTGGTGCTGATATTGAAGAGATATGGGTTAAAGCAAACCATAAGCCAACTCCCACTCAAGGAGTGATGACAAGGTTTTGCGTAATAATCCAAAAATGCTGTCCTTAATATAAAGAAACATACAGTGTGATTGTACTGTGTTGAGTGTGATTTTATCACTTTCAGTTGCATGACAAACAGCAGCTTCAGCTCCACTCTAAAACATGACCCCTCTTTTTAAAGGTGCCACTTTTTATCTTCATATTCAATGCACATTATCTCATGACTGTATAAACCTCTATCGGGTGACTCATGGTGTGATGCTGTTGACTTTGTTCCAAGTGGGTCCAGTGAAACTCTGCAAGACATTCTCTGATAATGAACTGAACTAGTCCACATAATTCATATTTAATCCACAAACCACTATGGCCAGGATTTCACTTACTGTCAGTGCATTCAGTTATCTGTAGACATGAATTGTAGTTGTCCTATTAGTACATTTAACAGGATGAAGACTGCCCCCTTTTGGCATTAAAGGGGATTGTATTATAACAAAACAGTAAAGCCAGTGGGTGAAGGTCACCATAGAGATGAACAATCTCCTGCAGAGTGCATCACCTGTATGCAATCAATAGATGAAACTAAAGCCGATGTGAGAGGATTTGATTAAAGTAAATAATGCTGTGATAAACAGAGAGTGGCTGCCCATAATTGCTTGCAGACTGGCTTAAACAGAAAGAATGCATTTCAAAAGCATGGCCCAAACATAAAATAAAAGTAATTTTGAAAGAAACACAGAGGAAAGAAAAACTGGGAAACACTGAGTAAATTACACAAAAAGAAACACTGTAATGGACCAAGGCTCATATGTTGCAGTAAAACAGACTTTCACACATCAGGTCACTGTGCCCTTCAGTCCATTATTTTCCCTTTATTCTATTTTTCATCACACACATAACCCTGCCATATGAAAGCAGAAACAGTATATATGAGCATAAATGTTGGAAGTCAATTATCCCCAGAAAGGGACAATATTTCACAATTCAGCTACAGACCAGATGGACGCAAGCACTTGTGGATATTACACCACCTCAGGCTCTTTTCTCCCTTGGTGGTGAAAAACATCTTGATTGACAGCGTGCTGTGTTTTGACTGTTGAGTACTTTTATAAAAAAAAAAAAATGATGGCCTCTCCAAGAAAGCAGCAGCACATACAGGAATCTTCATTTATAATAGAAAAAAAGCAGACGTGCATTTTAGTCACATCACTGGCGACATGCACACTGTCATGGTGTGGCAATAACCCCTTGAAACGCTGTTGCACTGTGCCACATTATTTCAAAATACCACGAGCCCTTCCAGCACAAGAAGACAAAAGTGAAAAGTCTTACTTTATAATAGCAGCAGAAAATGGAAGCATTATAAAATATGTCAAAAATAGCAGACCTACTGCACAAATTCACTGGACCATGACAGACTATGTTTTCTTATCACTTCTAAAAACGATCACAGCATCATGCAGTTTCAAAACAAATCAGGAAATTATTTTCTACTTACTGTGAGTTTAACCTGTAATAAAACAACCTTTGGAAAGCTTTCCTCTTGTGCTGTCTTGTGTGTGGTTTTCTTGGTCTTTTCCTGTTTTGTGGGAATCTGAATAAAGTCTCTCAGCAGCAGAGCAACTGCAGCATGGCTGCTACCCACCTACAGACCAGACTGGTGGCAAAGTGCATGAGTGAGGGGAGAAGATAAGGAGGGTGGCTGTGATGACATGAGGGAGGGTAGGGAGGGAGGAAGAGAAACAGATGGAGAGATGAAATGACGTATTAAAAGCACAGCTAGAGAATAAAGTAAAATCAGTCCAATTTCCAATTCCCAGTTGGGGAATGTGAAAAGGATAAAACATTTCTACAGTAGTAGAGAGCAGCTGTATTGATCCCACACTTTCTAAGTGATGCCTTTCCATCAGACAGGGTGAGAGCATTTAAGCAGGTGTGAAAGACATGTCAATACCACACCATCCACCCTGTATTAAAAAAAATCATGAATAAAATACTTCTTAGTGTTTTTTTTTTGGTTTCTCTAATGCATTAAGTGGATTATTGAACCATACCCTCAAGGTCAAGAATGAGCTTTCACGCTCGAATTGAAAACCTCATCTGACGTGTTTTACCCATGTCAACGACTATAAAAGACATCTTTCCGTCGAATTATTTCTATTTGTGTTGCAACACTTTTCCCTTCCTCCTCATTCATTAATTACTTTCCACTCGTCTTCATTTGAGAGACAGTGTCGAGCAGCACAAACACAGGCTCCTTCACCACTGGGTTTGTGCTTATTTGTGTAACATACTGCTTAAAGGAGAATGGCTAGATGATGAAAGATATCTGAATTATCTGCTATGTTAATTTAAAAATGATATGTGCATTAGAATAATAAAGAGTTCCTTTGCAAATAGACTGCCCAGATACAGTAAGTACTGAGGTGTGTTAACCAGCCTTTATTGCAAATTCACCATGATTTTTTCTTTTACATGACATAACAGACTAATGCCCACTGAAGCCACGTTACTGGGTGGGTCAGACTGTAATACTGGTTGCAGTACAACAGGGGGCAATGCTCAGCAGCCAAGAATAATTGGACATGATGAGTGACTTTGTAACCTGGCAGTGAAAGGTTGTTCAGTCTTTTAATCTTCATCATTCTGCATAGATGCAAAATTTGAACCCTTAGCAATTGAGGTCATTTCATTTGGTTTATGTCCCCCAGGTAAAAAAATAAAGTACATTAGTAGCTCAATTAGGTCATGAAATTACATACCTGAGGCATTCTGAAATGGATTAACATCCTATTTTAGAGAAAAGTATGTTAAATGAAACAGAAACTGGGACTAACAAATCAAATGACTGAAAAATAGATCAGAAAGAGATGTGTTGTGATGCTATATATATATATATATATATATATAGAGAGAGAGAGAGAGAGAGAGAGAGCACAATCTGGTGCACTGTGTCCTCTCCTCCTCTGACCTGATAGATGCTGCAGGCCAGAAGGCAGGAAATGTGATTAGCAGCCGACAGCACAGCTTCAATAAGATTTCTTCTCAGTCACTGTCTGGCAGGTGCAGCATGTAAGAGCACAGGACAGCATAAAGCCTGAAATGTTCAATTACCAGTTGGATTACATCATCCCATTACACAATCCCTTCTGTAGGAACCATCCCGGACACAAACATCAAGGCTCGCTTTGCTGTTTCAGCCTGATTCGGGTTGAATCCATTAATCAAATTTCCTCTCCTCATTTCCAGATTGCCAGACCCTTGGACAGCAGGATCAGATCACTGATGTGAAAAACAAAAATCATATTATCTCACAGTAAATGTTTTAATAAGTCCTTATTATTTGATATGGTTCTTGGAATAATATAATGCAATTGTAAAACTCTTGAATTTGGAAATCAACAAGGGATGGAAAACTATGACTGTACATAGATAAATGAAATAAAGATTAACTGACAAATATAACATTTTGCAAACATTTTAACATTTTCCATGATGTGAAAAAAACTTTATCATTTACCATTTACAGTGTAGTAAACTGTAACTTACAAGACTGATGTTGACTATTTAGGATTTTTATATTTTAATGATTGAGTTAGCCGTTCAACAATGTTTTGTTTTAAAAAAAACTACATTCCTTAAATTTAATTGAATTTTCTGATAAAAAAGATGTCAATAAAGTCATATCTCATTCAAAAAACAGTCAGAGTACATGATAGCGCAAGATGAAGTTCTCTCCAGAAAATGTCTTATGAGGAAATTGCAAACCAAGTGTCACTAAATGCTTAAATAAAAATAAAATAAAATGCATTCAATGATATTTTGAAAATAAAGGCATTGGTGCTGTGACTCGGACTCTGAAACTGCGTCCGTTTGAGGACCGGTGGACCGGAGTCGATCAGAGGACACTCTTTTCAGACAATTTCAGGCACCTGAAAAGAAAACAGAAAAAGAAAAGAAAAGAGTGAGAAAAAAGAACGAGAGCAGCAGCGCTCCCCCAAAAAGAGCAAGTCAAGTATCAGCATGCAGGGATAGATTTATTATTCCTCAAGTTAATGTGGGATGGTTTCCTACTTGGGCACTGTGCCATTCACCATAACACATGACTTATGTGGATAAATGGAAAGATTGCAAATTTGTGATTGTGAAGCAGGAAGTGAAAAAGAAGAATACATCCAAATGTGCATCAGGATGTGCATCCTTTGCAAGACACTCCATGTCATCACACACCAACAGGTTCAGTCGTGACCTCCTATGCAGTAGTGCAAGACACAGCTGCAGGATACCCAGCAGAATTGAAAATGGGAAAGAAGTCTTTAATGGATGACAGGAGAAACCATACTCAGATTTGTACCAGAAGTAATAAGATCTGATAATAGCACTCATTTCTCCAATGAAGTGTTAGGAGAAGGAGAAAAGCTGTTTGGGAACAAACATAATTGGTGCAGACCACCATCCAGCTAATCGAACTATCAGGGAAGGTGAAGGTGTGATTGACTGAAGACAGATTAAGTAATTAGATCCATAAAATACATGGTGCACTGACTCCAGATCCAACAGACAGAACACATGGTTCAGAGTGACCTAGGAACCTCCATCTCTGATCAAGACAAAGAAGACCGTTGTT
Organism: Synanceia verrucosa; assembly: GCA_029721515.1. Classification (NCBI taxonomy): domain Eukaryota; kingdom Metazoa; phylum Chordata; class Actinopteri; order Perciformes; family Synanceiidae; genus Synanceia; species Synanceia verrucosa. Next base: position 11,600,135 of record CM056557.1, on the reverse strand, counting down.
TGTCTTCCTGAACCCATGTTGACACATAGCTAATGATAACACATATACCCATATAGATTTACATACACGTAGAGGTGTGAAACTTATAGTTTTCTCTCATGATTATTGCTGTACTGCTGTTATCAGTTGAGCTGAAGAAGGATGCACACTCCTAGGAAAGAGGTTCTGTATGTACCTGATTTATTTACCTTTGCTGCTAATAATTGCAATGAAGACTGGCTTACAGATAGTCACTGACATATAGGATGCTACATGCAAGACCTGCTTACACCAGTGATTTAACATTTCCAACAGAGGGACACCATACTGTCTCCCAGCTGGTTGTGTGGTATCCTAAAAGGTGGTGGTCACTTGCAGTTTGGGGCCCTGTTAATATGGTTACAGCCTGGTGGATGCTGCACAATGCAGGGTTTACATTTTGTACTTCTACTGATTGACATGATAAAATCATGTCAAAATGGGGAATGTTATATTGAATATATTTATAGATTATATTAAGATGTATCTCTCGGGCTTTGTGTGCCTTCTATTTGCATTTCACTACTTCAGTTATATCACTGACTCTATGTTCTTAATTAATCACAATGTATAAACTGACCTACGATTTGATAAACAGGAACCGAATGAAATTAATCTGGCAGTTAGTCTGTCGCAGCAGATCCACACCTGATTCACAACACACACACACACACACACACACACACACACGGTGTAACACGTTTCAAGATAACACGGGAGCAGTGGTTGTCCTGCTTACATTGACATTAACTGGCCAATTACATTCAGTCACGTGTAAGTCCAACCTCTGTACAGGACTGGATGACTGGCTTGAGGAGGGAGTATTTGGAAATTAAAAAAATATATAAATAAATGTACCATAAATAGCCTCCATTTGATTGTTTCTATGTATTTGTTAATTGTGTTTAAGGGGGTAGCTGGGTAATGGATTTAAGTTTACTTTTTTGATGTATATCTTATAAAGATGTGTGATGTGGACACGTATGACAAGACAGCAGGTACTCAGTAATGGCCTTTGTGTCACTGTGTCCCCATCAAACTAGAGAGGGAAAAGAAAGAAGGGGATTTGAATGAACTGTATTTACTCCAGGTTTTACAATAGATCCTAGAAACTGTTTCTGCTTTAGTTCTTTCTGTGAGGGTGTGTTTCACAGCTTATGTCAGTCTATTCAAATTCAAGTGACTTCCAATTTACACCTAATTACTGTAAACAGCCAGAGAGATAAATAGACTGAGAGAGTCTTTCTGTCTATGAGAGGAAAAAAAAAAATAAACAGCAGGCTTTTAACTCCACTGTTGAATATATTTTGCTGAACATACATTTTGCGACCAATCAAATACGGAGATATACCCACCTCCTATTTATGTTCTGTACGACATAACAGAGGCCAACCACTGACCTAGTTTCCAGAGTTGACTCTTGATGGGAACGGCCCCCTTTCAAAGGTTGCTTTGCAAAGGGGAGTGCCCCTCCATGGCCTGCAGCTGTGAACACCGGCTGACACAGAATGAGTTGTGCAACTCTCTGGGCGCTTTAAACATGGAAATAACTTTGACCGTGGGCTTACATATGAGTTAATGTGTCACACTAGTTGTTTTATACACTTTAGACTTGGACCAGACTCTCATAAAATCAACTGTAAGAGCACACTATCATTCATGACCTTATAAAGACTAGGAGACACAACCATTTGAGGGCTCATTCAACAAGGGAAGGACTGGTTCCACTTAACAGGCTAACCCCCGATGACCTGTCCATATGTTGCTACAGATTTTGACAGTGTGACATTTATATGATAACTCATTTTACACAGTAGTATTTTAACTCTTAATAGTCTTTGTATCAGCGTATCACTGGGTTATGCACAAAGGGAAGTGTGATTTGTATATTCAATACTAAAATTTAAACAAGGCTCAAAGGACAGGGAATTTTACTTTCCCTTTTCATTTCACTACTCTCGCACCAGCTGGGAATTGAAAAGAAAGACAATTTGTTTTGCTAAAATGATGAAGGTTTTACATTAGCAAGAGGGCAGAGGTGTGGGGGATGGGCAGCTCACAGAGAAGAGCTGTTGTTTATCACTGCAGCCTGTTGCAGCTGTTTCTCAGCACACCAGAGTGAACAAACACAACGACACTCACCAAGTGGCCTGCGTCAACAAATGTAAACTCGGGACATGTTTACCTTTGTGTTTTAACTAGTTGACATTACGTAATAAGAAACACGGTTTATTCCGACCAATATGGCTTCATATGATGTTGTATTTAACAGTAGGGCTATTTATTATATAACATAGTATAAAAGCGGAACGTTTTCAGCGCTTTCACAGACCGTGTTACTAGATGTTTTCTCACCTCTCAGGAAATATCCGAGGCCCAACAAAGGAGAGGAGAGGAGGGCCGGCGATTGACGTCACCAGACTGGCAACAGGCGTCAATGCGTCTGGCTGTCTCGTCGCTGATTGGTCGTTCGTTAGGACGTTCGGTAGGTGATTGGTCAGATCTGGGTTAGTGGGAGCTACATAGCTCTGCTGTAGATTCCATTTTGTTGCAATTCAGACAGAGTCGGGAGAGAAGGAGAGGAAGGAGACGTCCCACTCTTAAGACCACACAAGCTTGGAGGGTAACGGATTTGTAGGAAATAAAGCTCGCTGTGCTTCCTCACATAGTCTGCTGAGGGATTTCAAAAGGCTGGTCGCATATTTTCTCGGACGAAGGGCTTTTCAACAACAAAGCCCGAGGAAGTCGGTAAGAGAAGCCGTTTTGTGACTCGTCGCCATATTGTGTTCAGTGTTTCTTTGTTTTGGTCTGCTTACGAGGCAGAGTGAGCGATACTGTAAAGGCGTTAATAGTCTACTTATATTTGGGGTCGTTGATAAAAAGTCACGTCGATTATGATAATTATTACCAACTGTTATTTTGTAATCCCGTAAATTGCCTACTATGAAGCCCCTGGCAGGACAAAGTGACTGCACTAAAGCCAAGCCAGAGGCGCACAAACAGAAGTGGGGTGACGTGTCGCAGTTAACTTATTTACCATTTTGTTGCGATATATGCTGTTAAATTTTATTTTCACATGACGATACAGTATTCAGTCATTTGTTGATTTTTAGCAGTGCTAGATGTGGTGACGCACTACACACAACCCCACCCCCACCCCACCGGATGCAAACATTAATGCTATGCTAAACTGACGCCAGAAAGAAAGCTCATTTCCTCTAATCGACATTTTTATGTCATCAAAGGTCTTCGGCTTTTTTGGAGCGTCGTGTGCCGAGGTGAATTGATGTTCAGCTCGGCTCCACGGGAAAACAAAGCTCACTGGCACATGAAAAGTTCACACCTTGCTGGACACAGAAGTACAGCGAGAAGTAGACAGAGAGCTACTTCGAGGACCTGGGGCCCGATTGGAGGTGAACGATTGAAGAGCAGTCTCTGCTGCATCATCTTTCTGACAACAAAGAGGTGAGCTGGGGCTGTTTTGCTCGCTCTTGTGTGTCTGTGTTGGGGGAGGGGTGAGGCAGGTCTGGTGTTTCTGCACGTAGCCGCTCTGCTTGTTTTCATTGAGATGTGATGCCACCGTGCACCGCTGTGCTAACCCACTGTCACCCTATCATCACAATACATTCTCAGGATTTCAGTGCACTCGAGTAATAATATATTCCCGACACGTAGGTGACACGTAGAGCAGAAGCAGTATGGGAGGTGGAGAGAGATACAACATTCCAGTTTCCCACCCTGAGCGCCCTTTGCCCAAGAAGAACCACCAGCTGGGCCGGGCTAAGCAGAGAAGTCGCGACCAGAACGGAGCAGCTGCATCTGCAGGAGGGGCAGGCGGCCCTCATCACCATGGCCACCGCCGGAGCGACAAGGGCGCAGCCTACCACAGGTCTCCGGAGGCGCGGCAGGCCGCGTCTGCAGAGAAAAATGTTTCTGTTCGTTTTGCCAACTATGATCAGAACTGGGAGGGTGCAGTGTCTCACCTCAACACGCTCCTGGCCACACAGGGAAGCCCCAGCTACGCGGGGCCTAAGTTCAGTGAGCCACCCTCACCTAGTGTGTTGCCCAAACCCCCCAGCCACTGGGTGTCCTTCCCTATGGGCTCCTGTGACAACAGGGAGATGATGGCCTTCCAGCTCAAGAGCCTCCTCAAAGTGCAGGCCTGAGAGGGATACCCACATTTGATTGAAAAGCCAATGAATGAACTGGGGGCTCCCATTGAAGGCAGCCACCCTCCAGGAACGCCTCAGTGCTGTAATAATTTTAGCTGTTTTTAGATTAACCTTGGTTAGGAGACATTTACTGAAATGTTTTCTGTGAACGCCTTTCAAAACTAAATTTTTAAATCCTATCCTGAGATATTACAGTGCTGGAGCCTTGCCGGTCGGTTATGCCTTTAGTGGAGCCCGTTTCTGAGACTAATGACAAACTGGATATCCTTTGTACTTTTTTGTTTTGTTCTTTTTAATGTTGGCTGTTAAAGCAGACCGAGTGCCATTTCCCCACCAAACAAGAGTTATAGTATAGGTCAAGTAAATTCCCACCACTTAACAGTCCATTTCTGTGGACAGACATGCTTTTTCATACATTACAATTTATGAGGGTGGACTCTAAGGCTTGAGGTGCTAAAGCAAACTCATTTGTAGCATTTTTTTGTTTAGGGCCCCTTTTTTGTATTACAGTCTTTGTTTGAGTTGGGGAAATGACACTCCTCTGCAATTCTGCAGGGAAAAAAGCTATCTTACTGGAGGTAATACGCTGTAGAGTACAGGTCAGTATAACCTCAAACTGAAGGGTGAAAAGAGACCATGGCACACGGGCCTCAGACTGTTGACTCCTGTACCTTTTTTATTGCGCTGTGCGCACATGCACTATAGGAGTCACGCATGTCTGGGGCCCATAACACTCTATCATAGCATTATTTTCTACAAGTCCTTTATTGTTGAGATTGAAAGATGTATGACATGCTGCGTGTAACCAAAGCAATGTTTTTTTGTTTTTTTTTTCTTTCTCCGTTTCATTCTCTGTGTGGTCGGCACTGTTGCCGTGGCCACTTTAACCATGTTAACCTTGGTGGATGGGTCAGAGTCCCCAAGGTCACTTCTAACTGTTCACCTGTTTCAATCAGTACTGTTAATGCTCCTCAGTCTCTGCCTTTTTCAGGACAGTGCTGCAGCTTCAACATGCGGAAGAGGGCCAGGCTTTGCGGCCCTGTTGGCTGCATGCATTAGTAAACAAGGTAAAGTCTGGTTTTTGCTTCTGCGTCGCGGCTACGGCGTCGTCGCGGACCCCTACGCAGAACGTAATTTCCGGCGGTTGCTTTTCCGGTTAACAGCTTAACAACACCGCTATTTGTGGAGCAGCACGAGCGGTACAGAATGGGCAGACAGATCACCTCCGCAAACGTCTTCTGTGCTTCGACATTTGTAGTAACAGCATTTCTTTTTCAATTTTATGAGCTCCATCTCCAGAAACACCCACTCCATCTCAGTTGTCATTGTTTACTGTTGGAAGAAAACCAAGGAATCCGAATCCGAATGCTCAACGATGGCGTCGGGTCTACGTCGTAGCTCCGCCGTCGCCGCGACGCAGAAGCATAAACCAGACTTAAAGCAGAGCGGAGAGGTTTTTGAAGTGAAGTGGCCCCAGGGACCCAACATGAGGCAGGAGGCTGGTGTTTATGTTTACAAAATAGGTCTCAGTGGTTGACCATCCCATAATCAACAGATATTCTGCCTTTTGTTTCCCGTCTTGCACTGCAATCAGACTAGTTTTTAATGAGTTACAGGTCAGGATGCTATTGAAATGATGGAGGCGTAATTGACTATCTCCCTATGGATTCTCTATTTTTACAATTCAATCCTCTATTGAGGCTTTTTATTTTATTTTATTGTTTTTTTTTTTTGCTTTCCCCTTGCAGAATTGGAGTGGTTTATTATAGCCAGCATGAAGACAACAAAACAGAGCTTGTTAATGTGTTGAAGAGCCATGTAAATAATGAAATGTAAAAAGTACTTGTAGCATATGTACATTCACAGGCTGAGTTTGAGGCCTGCCTGACAAAAGTATTTTTAGTAATAACACTGAATGTATAAGACATGCTAAGGACGTGTCTTGACTTCAATGTCTTGACTTCAATACTGAAGAATATTTTTGTTAAAAAAAAAACAAAACAAACTGCATATAGCATTTCTCAGTACCCCTGCACTGTTATCTTTCCAGAAACTTGCACATGTTTTTTATTGTTTTGTATTATGCAGTGTAGGGTGAAATATGCTAAGTGCAAATTAAGAAAAAAAAAAAAACTCAAACTACAATTTGATCCTAGAGGAGACTTGTCTGTGTATGAACCTCAGTTGTGAATGTGCTTGCAGTAAGCTGTGATGCTTTTAATTTTGAGTTGACCCGTTTTGTGCCTGAGTTCTACGCTGATTACTGATTCGTTTAATGGCAACGCCACAAACTGACTAAATGTTTCCGTTAGATCCATCTTCAATTCTCAGCTGTTCTTCCGCCAGCTGACGACTGAATTTGGCCCCATACAAGTTCTTCTCACTATTGGTTGTTCGTGTAAACTTTTTTTTCCCCCACAATTGAGTCATGCATGGCAGTCTCCTTTTCCCAAATGAAATGTGAAAAAAAAAATTGGCTGTTAATTTGTCCCTCTGAAATGTCACCAAAGATGAAAACAAAATGCCCTGTTTAACATTGGTATCAATTGGTATTTATGGAAAAATGTGAAAGAATGCGTTCTGTGAATTGATGACAAATTTTTACCAAAAGGAGAAAAAAATAAATAAATCCCTTACCCTCCCCCCCTATTTTTGTGTGCGCCTGAGTATCTTCACTGGTGTTGTAGTTAACAGTCCAAGGATAATTGATATTTCATTCAATTATGACTAAAGGAACTCATTCTATGCAATGAGTGAATTCATTTTGGCAAAGCATAACAAGTAAAACAGGAATTACAAGGATGCGTGATAATATATAGTTAGATAAAATACTGGATCAAGTATTAAGAAGCGCCTAATTACCCCATTCATCAGAAACTGCAAACCTCCAGCTACCATTGTACGGAGTGACATTTAGAGGGGACACTGACTGTAGTTGGTAAATACAATTATATACAGTATACATTACATGAATGATAGAATCAAACTGACTTGCATGTAAATATTGCTAACCACAAATATTATTGGCAATGCCAAACTATCTTCAGCAATATTACACAGGTGTTACCAGATATCATCCTACCTGCTGGTTTCTAGGGTGTGGAGGATGGATGGCAGTCTGAATGCTTCAAAAAGACAAATATATACATGGAAACAGTTTAACAACAAGGAACATTAAACATGGTTAAAGGCCAGGGAATAAAAGTTGGTTTTAGGAGTGATACAGAAAATGATCTGTCACTGACCTCTTTTTCTCCCTGAGGTCTGGACGAGAAGTTCAGAGATGTGAGGATGGGCAAAGGGCATGGAGAGGTTTAGAAACTAATGTGAGAATGTTGAAATGAATCCTGTAGTCATCCATTTACAGAGATACTTGTGAAAGTGTAAACAGCTACACACATACAGATAGTGTCAGGATGGAAGAACAAGGGTGATCAATTCTTTCTCAGTTCTTTTTTTTGTATTTAATTGCTGTAGTAGATTTAGTTGTATGGTAGCTGGTGCCAAAATAGAGGGTGTCTGATTCTGTCAAGGTCTAAGCGTGATAAGAAGTGCTTTATTTTGGAGATGAAATGAGTTTTATGAAACTGGAACCAACAACGGAATTTGTTGGATTAAGTTTCTCGCATATGGTCTGACATAAGCGGAGAAGCTGATGTGGTGTGGTGAGCTAAAAAAACATTCTTAGAAAATAAAGATATATAAACACATACACATTGACATGTTAGGCCCATATCTAGCAAAACACTTTGTAAATCCTCTGGCCTGAAGTGTCATGAAATATGCACATTTATTCTGCTGGCTGTCAAATAAATTTAGCTGCAGCTCAGTTTGGAAGGTGACACTAGCACAGCTTATGACAAAATGTATTATTTTACGACCAATCAAATTTTGCTCCCACTTCAAAAGGAAGTTCACTTTTTAAAAAGGTGTGATATCACAAAACCCACTCAGCCGACTTCACACATCCATAGCGGCCATAAAAGCTAGAAGTGACATGAATTATCTATGAGCCGAGGTGGCAAAGCCACACGGGTTACCACGCCAAGTGTTACAGTATTTTGGATCCAGTAAGGGGAATAATGTACATAAACTGATGGGAACTATTTGCTCTGCAGAAATGTGAAAATTGAAATGTGCGTAAGAAAAACACAGACATTTGCTCATAAAAAAGATGGTGCAAACCACACTTGTGATGCAGCACTTTTATTTAAATATGCATTGGTTTACATCTTTTTGCTCTTCCTGATGAGAGTTGTTGAGCCCATGGTCAAAGTCTGAAAGGGGATGAGGAACAAAGGATTTCATTCATGGACACGGGCTACATTACATTATTTATGATATGATATAAAGAGAGGTATACTGCACCTCAATCATCTCTCCTCCCTTGATCTCTTGGATATGGCAGGTCTTGCCGGTGTTGCAGACCAGTTTGCCACCCTCCAGATTGACAATGCACTGTGGGTCAGAGGACAGAATCCACATGTAGGCTCATACTGTATGTAACCTGTAGGCTCATTAATAACACAGTATACTTCAATGCAAAAAAAACCCAAACATTTCTGCTCTAAACACATTATACTATAAATCAGATGACAAATCACATGCTAAAACGATAATGTGACGTACAAATTAAAGGTAAATTAGAATTACAAACCTTGAGCTTCTTGCCGTCCATGGTGGTGATATCAGCCTCCTTGCCGATGGTAAAGGAGTTGGTCACAGACTTTCCAGGAGTCTTGGAGGTGACAACAAAGTCCTTACCATTCTGCTTGATCTCAGTAACTGGCTTGATGTCTTTTGCCATCTTAATGACGTCCTCTGGGAGTTCTGGTAAGCAAGATGCATTGTTTTTGTTAATTCCTACACAGTACAATTTCCAGATCAGGTCTGATGAGCAGGGGTGTCACTAGGTTTTAGGGACAGGGGGTGCTTAGCCCCCAGGTGAGGCTACTTTGGCTGCACACATATTGAATTTGTCAGCACAATTTTGGAAACACTTTTTTTTTTGAAAAAAAAAAAAAAAAAAAAAAAAGATAGACTGTGTGATATTAATTCTCCCTTAATTATTAAGCAAGGAATCTGTCTTTCTGTCCCATAGCTGGAGGACCATGCACACCCAATCATCTTTACATTTGGTGGCTGTTTTGCTGGCAAGGTCAAAAAGGAAAAAGGACACCTACAGTAAGTTCTTGCTACAATAAGCATACGTTTTTGCCTCCAAAGAGGGCACTTAAGTGCATTTTTCAACATTGGACCACGAGGGGGACAACCATATTTAAATCATTTATGAATAATGCAATGTTATATGATTATTTAAACTTATATTCTGGCCACCTTTTGTTGAATTTGTCAGCACTTTAAAAAAAAAAAGAAATAAACCAACACTACATTATTTAGGGGGGGCTTAAAATATTTTAGGGGGGTTCAGCCCCTCTAAAATAGTTCTAATGACACCCCTGCTGATGAGTCTCTGGACTGCAAATCTGCATCGTCTGTGTTGTCGTAACTAACATCAGAGGGATGGAAATAGCTATTTTGTCTTCAGCTACCAAAGATAATTTAAGTATTTATATGATATGGTTTTCTCACCCATGGCCCTGAGGAACTCCTCGTAGTTCTCCTGGGAGTAGACCTGCCATGTTCCATTGAAGTCCATGTTTTCTAGAAGATCTGGGTTCTCCTTCACCAAGGCAGGCTGGAGGCTGAGACAGCTGTGTGAAGCACAACACAATGTGGAGGATGTGACTGTAGTTCTGCACCTTCTTATACAGTAGAGCAAGGGGGGTCCTAGTACTGTGTCTAATGAGTAACAAAGCCCTCTGCAGTAACCCCTGCTGTTTGAACAACCTGCGGTTCACTTGCTTCTCTTAGGACAAACCTCAGCTTCCAGCAAAGATTAGTCTAGATGGCTGGTTTTGTCATGTGTGTTCAAGAGCATCAGAAATATGTGCTACTGTAAACTAAACTAAATTTAGACTATACACAGTCTGTGCATCAGGCCATGCAGAAGTGTTTTGTCCATCAGAATTAAAATGACAATTATTTACATGATCTTCATTTACTGTGACAAGTTGATTTTGAGGAGGGTAACCTGCAGAATCAAAGTGAGAAAATGGTCAATTGTATAGCCATTGGACATTAACATGCATTTTATTTCAGGATTCATTCATTGAACATTAGATAAACCTCATGGATATATGCAACCTGTCCTCAGTGTGTCATTGAACCTCTCAGCGTGAGTCTACCTACCTGAGGCCCAGCAGTGGGGTTAATGACACTACGGACTGTTTGCTCTCAAAGGATGACACAAAATCTCTGCTTGCAAAATCATAAACTGCAGACCACATCTTTAATGCTTGATCATAAAACTGACACCTATCCAGGTTCCCAGCCACTGCAAATAAAGAGGAATAAAAAAAAGAAATAATACAGTGATAGTGATTATTACAGTGATTATTTAAATTGCTTTATTCACAACACACACAGACAAACCTGACACACCAAAATCTCTGCAGTCCACTTGCTGAGGGTCTGACAGTTTTCGTTATGACAGACTTTTAGTAAACACTCAAAATGAGACAATTATCCAAAAAAAAGTTACGGAATAAAATGACATCCACTGAACTCACTGATTTTTTAAAAAAAAAATCTGATTATATTATACTTTAATGGTGCATTTACTGCTTATGAATTAAGCTTGTCATTTATTAGATGGAAATATTCTTTATTATCCAACAGCCATGAAGTCAGCTGGATAAGTTTAACTGACAGGACTTTGCTATTCTACATCTCCATCACAGCAGAAGCCTGACAATGTGTCTAGTATTATCTAGAATTTAAAGACAGACTAAAGGGGGATTATATTTTTCATTAAACCTCAGTAGACAAATCATAATAAAGTTGCTCATGCTTTCTCATGCTCAAAAACCTTTCCTAACACATTAACAATCTCATCATCTATCTATCTATTCTTCACTTTCTTCAAACTCTACGGTGAACCATCTCAACCTGAAGCATAAAAGCCCATCTCCACAGCGTTTGCTGGAGGCTTCTCCCCATGCTTGTAAACGCTCACTGTCACGTCGACTGTTTCGGAGCCGTACTGGTTGCGCACAAAGATGCTGTATTTTCCTGAATCAGCCATCTTGATGTCGTTGATGGTGATGGTGCTGCACTTGGGCTCCTTAGTGATGGTGAACTGGGCCTGGTTAAAAATCTCCTTGTCGTTGCGAAGCCAGATGATCTCTGGGGCCGGTTCACCATCGATGAAGCAAGTCAGACACAAAGACTGAGGAGAGGATGACAACAGAATCACAACATGGTATAGTTGTATTTGAATGTCTCTCTTGGTAATGTCTTCCTGACAGTGTTGTTTGTACCTTGCCCTCCATAATGGCTACCACATCTGGAAGACCCTTCGTCACTTTAGCTCGATCTGAAAAAAAAAAAAAAGCAACAATAACTCGCTGCTGACCTCCACAGTTGAATTGTTTTGAATTTTGTCATGGGCAGAAATATCTCACACTCACTTTTCTCAGCAATGGCCGCTTGTCTGTGGGGGTGAGCACAGAGGTTCATATCAACATGACGTTGCACCAGAGTCAGGCGACAATAAACATGTTTTCAGCTATTAGTTTGTTACCTCTGACTGCTTCTGTTAGTGCCACAGCAAGCCATGCCACACACATCTACTGTGTGCAGTGCAGCACTTACTTTAACCTCTGGTGCTCCAGCAAGGCATCAGCAAAGGCTGTTGAAAAATAATATCATCTTATCTGAATGCGATATAATGCTTTAGTGTCTTCAGATCAAAGTGATCATTTCCACCCACCTTGTCCTGACAGGTCAAGATGCCGTTTGTGTGCCTCTTTGCCGTCGAACATCTCCAAGGTGTATTTTCCTTTATCGTTCTCTGTTGGGTTACAGATTTCAATCCAGACTTCCTGCATGCTGCTGCCTGGCTTTTTGCTGGGTTCCTGGTCAATCCTCTTCTCTCTAAAGGAAGGAAGCAAATGCATTCTTACTGAAACCAGATCATTACCAAAAACATGCTATGAGACATACTACTGCTTTTCCCCCGAAAGAGCAAAACACTGGGCAGAAAATAAATCATCTTTTTTCCTGCAACCTAATCTGTTTGAGCCTAATCAAGAATGAAGGTTTATGAACACAGAAAGTTGCAGAGGCATGTTAAAAACTAAATCTATTCAGGACTGAAGAACATCTGTCTGAATTCATCACACTGGTCAGGTCTACTCCGGTTGTTAGTTCCCTTTTTTAGAAATACTATTCTTAATTCCCCCAGCAGGGGGTGCTAGTAGCCTTTCTAAAGAAACCACTTTCATCTTTTACCACATTATATTCCGTTCTGTTGCATATACACTAGTCCATTTGAAATCTTAAAAAGTATTGAATCTTTCAATTTGATGAACGCACATGCATGTTTGCCCAGTGAAGAAACACTCATCTGTCCTCAAATCAGTAGTGGAACAGCGTTCGTCTCCATCTCAGTTATTTTACAAGTATTGTCCATCATTTTATACACATTTATCCTTTCAAATCTCAGGTTGATATATTGGTATCTTTACAAACATAAGGATCCTCTAGATGTTCTGTGGGCTGGCTGCACCAAATTGTGCTCTGACAAAACCAATGCTGTGTTGTTTCCAGGTAAAAAGAAGGTACCAGAAGTCCTTCCTAGCATTAGAACCGGACAAGGTAGCACTATTGAGCTTGTATCTTCTCACAAAAATACCCACATTGAAAATCTTTTAAAGAAATCAAAACTTAGACTGGGTTTCTTTTTTAGGAATAAGTCCTATTTTTCCTTTGACGCTAGTAAGCAGCTTTTTGCTGCCACCTTCCAGCCTCTCCTTGATTACGAAGATATTATTTATATGAATGCTTCGGCTCATTCTCTTCATCTGCTGGATGCTGTCTGTCATGGAGCACTACGATTTATCACAGGCCAAAAACACATCACTGCACTTTGGATTCCTTGGTTGACTGTCCTTCACTGTCCATGCACAGACTTCTCCATTGGTTCAGTTTCATTAACAAATCCATCCATTTACAAATGCATGTACTTATGCTCCTGCATGACACGTAAACTGCCCAGCTATAGCTACATTCTCAGGAGTTCATTAATTTCACGTTCCTCAGTTTCAGTTTCATGTCCCCTCAGTCTTCTTTCTTACTCTGTGAACTCATTCTACAAAGAACGTTGTATTGTTGTTTTAGAGCAGGTCTCTCCTGAAAATGAGTCCCTGTCTCAATTAGATTACCTGTATGAATAAATGTATAACAGTAAAAAAATTGTGTGCCATGTGTTCATTGATTACAGATTATAAGTAGGATGAACCAGGTGTTCCAGGGTCCAGATGTGGCCCCAGCTACCAAGAACTTTTTGCACACAGACATAAAAATCCAGCTCTGCTCTCACATTTACATCCTGAACTTTGTAAGCTGTCAGTAGTTGAACTTTGATAAGAATTTTAGAGGCTGAACTTTAGTAATGGAGCCCTAGGCGTTAACACCATGAAGAGAAATGACACATTAGTTACCTCTGTTGGGGAGTGTGTGTGTGTGTGTGTGTGTGTGTGTGTGTGCGTGTGTGCAGTCAAACCAGTAAGTGTGGCTTCTTTTTATGGTCTGTGGTTGTGCTGATCACCTTCTGAACATCCGGCTGCCATGCTGGTCACTCACAGAGTCACAGAGTATTGTGTAGCTTGCAGTAAACATTGTGACCATGCTGATCAATGGTACCAAAGTGAAAATTAACTTGAGGCTACTTTTCATTTGCTTTCCTGTGAGGTTCACATGATGATTTTCAACCTTTCTATTCAGGTTACATTTAAAGTTGGAAAAGTTGGTAAAGTCTGGAAAACTTCCTCCTTGGGAGGCTGGCAGCAGATGCACATGGGGTGGTAGGTCAGAGAGGTGGTCTGCATGTGGACTCACTTGAGGTGCCAGCTGGTCTTCAGATGGCTTACATAGTATTTTAGTGAGCAGTAGAGCTTGAAACCTAAAGCGGTGCTCTGAATTTTCAGTGGGCTGGCAGACAGCGCTGCAAAGACAGGAGAGCTTCTGGTTATTTGTTTGCATACATTCCAGTTTCCTGAAAAGCATTAATATTCTGAAACAACGCACATGACTAATCAACACGACTTTCAGTTATATTATCCTCAACCCAGCAAAGCACACCTGCTGTAAAAAAAAGGAGTCACATTTCACAAAGGTAGAGATTCAAAGTGAGAATAACTCACCACACTGTTTACTCAGCTGCTGGAGAAGCTTGTCATACTCTGTAAATAAGAAGAACAATTACGCTCTCAGTGTTTTGTGCTGCTTTTGAATCTCAGTAAATGCTCACTGGAAGTAGGTAGCTGAATACAGAGGACACATAATGGGATAAAGAAGAAGGAAAATGCATTCATAACCTCACTCCCATTATGCATGAAAAATTTGTGCCAACTGAGATGCAACATAAAAAGGATGAAGTCCTTCGCTGGACCACCATGGAGCTCATCATCAAAAAAATGAAACAGTAGTATGTATGGTAATATTCTGATCAAATTAAAACATACTTTTCAATTCAAGAAAGTCACAGTTTTTCATAAAAGTGTTTAAGTATTAGAACCATGAAAATACATAATTGAAAATTGCATAAAGTGACACACAAGTAACAGGTCTCACCTGTTGTTCTTTCACTAAAACACTCTTTCCAGATCTTTGAAATTGAATGATTAAGAACTGATTTCATACAATAACTAAAAAGAGGATAAAAAAATGATCCATCTGTTTTACATATTTTTTTCCCTCCTCTCTGTACTGTTTGAAGCTACTTGTTAGTGATGAGGTCACGTCTCACCGTTGCCCAGCAGCTCCAAGGTGCTGACGTCCTCTCCTCTTCCATCAGACACCACCGCTCTGTATGAACCTGCCTCTTTCTTCATAACCTGGGGGAAAATACCATCCACCGTATTAAAATTAAACATATTCATAGCTTTTAAAATTAAATATTGATAACTCTGGAAAGCAACCAAATATTTTAATTCATTTTAATCTTAACTTCAAATGTACTCCAAGGTGAAACCGGGGACCTTCTCGCAGAATAAAACTTAACAGATATCACAGAAACATTAACTGTCTTGTTTTCTCTAATTTCACCAGCTATGATTCATAAATGCTGATTCACATTTTGGATACCTTTGGGATGGTGAGTGAGCTGACCCCCGATGACTTCTCATACACAACCTGGGTCACCGCCACGCCTTCTTTAAACCACTTTAGTGACGTGTCCTTGTTTGTATTTGTCACCTGTGTGAGGACAAATATACCATTACTGAAATAACTCCCTTAAACAGGTTTGAAATAACAATCAAATCTATGTAATACTGTAAATGTGAACATGTGTGCTCATTAAAAAAAAAGTCAGGACCAGTCAGGTTTAATGTAATGTGTTAAAGAATTTAAAGGGAGGTTTGGCATTTTGTGCTTAATTGCCTTCTTGCAAAAAATTAGATGAGAAGACTGATACCATTACTCTGATACTCAAAGCCGTCCTCTCAAAATGAAGCTGGAGGCACAGGCCAGTTAGCTTAGTGTAGCATAAAGACAGGGTGCTCTGTCCAAAAGTAATAAAACCTGCTCACCAGCACCTCTAACGTTCTCTGATTAGCACCTTATATGTTTATTTAAAACCATAAAATTGCAAAAAACAACTTCAGAAAGTCACTAAAAAAAATAACACTTAGATAATTCATTGAAATAATACCACTGTCTTGGTTTTGAATGATGTGTGAACCAAGCGAATTTACAATAACAAAATAAGCAATATTTCTGGTCTATTCATACGATGTTAGGTTAGCTCTGTTGTTGCAATTAGGAGATGCATTCTCTAAAATGTAAAAAGAGTACCTTGCACTTTATAATCAGTTCACAATCCTCATTTACACTCCACGACAGGTATTCCTGGAAATGCGGCCCTTGGGAAAACATAACACATGATTATCTTTCTAGAACCATCAAATGATAATTTATTAAGCGCTGAAACACAGACGCATCATAATATGTCAGTTTATGGCTGTTAAACAAACCAGATCATTTTATTCTGCATGTAATAGACAAAAGGTGTCAGGTGGACTTTGAATAGTAGACATGGTGTAAGACACTGTTTGCACAAGCGACCGGGCACTGGGACATTGGCCTCCACACACAAAAGAGTCATATAGCTTCTCCTTATCACATCCGAGGGCTCGACTGATGACGCAAGCTTCCTTTGTCTTTTATGTTTATGCTACTCTTTAGTTTTAAGAGAAAAGCAGCTGTGTCACTACACACAAAGAAAAAAAACCTACTGCAACTATTAGATGTGCTTGTATTTACATGTGTGTGTGACTGATAATCTCACCAGATTTTCTCCGATGGTCACGTCGGTTTTTATCAGCCAGGGCCATCGTCTGACGAAACTCTGACAGAGACACAAACAATATCAGGCTGAGTACAAAACAGAACAAGTAGGTCACTCGGGGAGAAGTGATGTTAGCCCGTTAAGGTTCTTATTTCCAGAATAACCTCACTTTCATTTGAATTGGCAGGGCCAGTCATAATGGTGGAATGATGGATGAAATAACAATAAAAACTGATAGAAAAGTAATCTTCTGCATTGAGAACAGGACATTGATGTCGCACAACAACATCCATACAGCAACATGAGAGAATATAGGATCATTTATTCCTCCTGAAGGAAAATAGTCGTTCCTGAGGTCATTGCGGCAGAAATCAACTCAACTTCAACCTCCTGAAAAGCTGCCTTTAATGTGACCTCATGCAGCACACAGCAAACAACACTGTCAAACATTTTGTAATTCATCCATCAATCCATTTTCTACCACAGATCCTCACATTGGGGGAATCAGAAAGGAATCGAACCCAGTACTTTCTTGCTGTGAGGCGACAGTGCTGACCACTGCACCACCATGCCGCCCCATTTTGTAATTCTAGCTCTTATTAAAAAAATATCCCAGAAATCAAGGCCCTCTTCTGATGAAAACAGAAGAGAGAAAATGCAAATGAGCTGCTGCCTCGAAGTAAGCTTTAAAAAAAATCAGTTGTACAACAGACTATTTGCAATGCAAATTGTATTTTTAAAAATATTTTCACCGATACTGTTTTTCCCCCAATCATTTATTACATATTTTACACATTTTCCTAAAAATAATGAGCCCTAAATGTCTTTCCAAGTGCTGCAAGTGCTTTTGTTACTATGGTTTCTCATGCTTTATTCAATTATTATTATTTTTTACACATTTTATGTCCCAACATTGAGACCTAAATGTTCAAAACACTTCTCTAT